>OY997595.1:12641227-13841227 GCA_963921825.1 Erodium maritimum
TGTAGCAGTACAATGTATATATACATGAGGTAGTTATATGTAAGTAGGAGACTACAACTATATCACTACTAGAGATAAGACTTATCAATATTAGAGATATCAAGTTTAAATCTTTGAACTCTTATCACTATTTGACAAAGACGAACACTAACACATCGATAGAGACGGTTCCGGTGATTAATACCCACCCGAACACAAAAACCCCAAAAAACGAATCTGAAAGAAAACAACTGAGTGACACAATGGCCAAACCACTCATCGGCGGCCAACACCTTAAACCGGCGAGCCCTAACCACTGAATTGGAAGGAAGCAAATGCAAATCCAACAGAAAATGCTAAAGGAGAAATGCGGTGACACAAATCTTAAGTTGAAGAGAGGGTATACCAGTATTAGAGCCTCGACGAACCGCTAGATCCATGATGATCAACATCCAGACGGATGAAGAAACGCGTACCACGATCGAAACTAAAACGGAACGATAGGAAACCATACGAACCATTAGAAGCAGCTAGAACAACTCTGCAATGATCCACACCATGTAGGATAAAGAAGCGCGTCCCACGACCTGAGTTGGAACCAGACACCTCCAATAACCCGAGAGACTATTCTTAATCATATACAGATGCATTTAAGCCACCTTGAAAAATATATCTCTTAATTAGGTAGCTGGCTAGAGGAAGATAAGCTAAACTCTCATCTCAATCCCATATTTCAGATTGCTTGTTAAGAAACTCTACTTAGGCGATTTTCCAACCTGTGATATTTATGCATGTCCTATTCATCACCATCATATACATTTGTGTTATTTTTTTGAGCGAAAGTTACAATTTTATAAATGTTTATATCAAAACATTGTTGTGTGCCAGGGAACATGCTCTCGTACCACTAAGGTTAGACAGAAAAAGCAATGGATCACTGAACCTTTTTTCACTAGAATTGTCACACGGTATTTGGAATGCCATAAAGGCGACACACTAAAACTAGACGAAGTTGACTACGACTGCTAGAGGTCTTTCCTAAACGATGCATACACAGTAGAGTACGACCGAACCTGTTATCATCCACTTCTTCGTGAGGCAGATCTCTTCCAAGGGACCCCTCCCAAGGTCAGTCCCTAGAGCACAAGTCCCTGAGTATCTGCGTACTAGTTTTGGACCCTGTAAAAATGAAATCAGATAAAATAGAAAGACCCACTCGATTATCCAAGTCTAGAATCGAGAGAGGGTTCGAGAAAGGTGCGGTGGCGGAGGCCATGGAGAAGGTTGTGCCAGCGACGGCTTCAGAGACGGTGGTGGCGGCTTCAAAGGCGGCGACTAATGCGACTTTAGAGACGGCGGTGGAGGCTTCAGAGAATTTCCGCCGAGATCAATCAGGGAAGAAGCAGTAGCAGATGAGACCCCCCAAAAACAATTGGGAAAGGGACAGGCTATGTCAACGACGACGTGATCGTGGTGATGGAAGTTGGGGGTGAGATTGGAGAAATCGGGGAATATGGGAGTTGGGTAGTGATGACCCTCGTGGGCAGCGAACGAGCAGGAGAGGGTGAAGAGGATGGACGCCATATCGACGGAACAGTAGTACCAGATTGAGACCGAGAGAAACGACGACGACCTTGGAGAAAAGCCGACACTTGAGTTAGAGGTTCTGAAACCCTAAAAAATCTCATTAGTACAGTTATGCATTTGTGTTATTTATACCATTTATATATGAGTTACAATGCATATTTGTTATAGTATGTAGGTACATCGATCACTAAAATATATATATATATATATATATTGATACTTATATTTATCAGTTTGGTGTTTTGAGTTAAATCGATACTACACACTATAAACCCAATATCCCTAAGGTAATTAGTTCTATTTTGCTTGAATTTGTTAATGAATCTGTAAAATCTCCACCTATTTGTTTCAGCTGATTAAGTTAAACTTGACATTTATTTTTATTCATTCTGGTAATCATTCTCCATCTAGGTAATTACATGGAATCATGTTTCCATTGTAGATTCCTTGTATCACTTAAATATGTATACTTTTAGCTTTTCTAGAAGGAGATGATTAATTTCAACAGTTGTCAATCTTGTAGGGTGGTAGCTATACCCTCAAATAAATATCATCTTCTTGTCATTCTATTCTACAGGCCGAAAGTAATTATCTATTTTCTTAAAACGTCTATTTTACAACCTAAAAAAAACGAGATATTTATTTTGAAGTAGAAAGAGGAGTACCAAACTAATCACAAGCACAGTAAATACACATATTTGTTTTCCTAACATCTTCCAACATATAAATCCTTGTGTTGCCATTAATTAAAGTCTTTGATTTAAGATTTGTGAGAAAAGGTTTGCCTTGAAATAGATCAGTGTGACAATTACATTTAGTAATAATTGGAAAATTTTGCCATGAACTATATATATTTTATAAATATTGATAGCAAACGATATTTTCAACTAATTTCTATCTGTAAAAATCTTTAAAGGAAAATTGTCTCATCTGCTACGACGATGGGCATAAAGAGAGGGGCGGTTGGTGAACCCCAAGAAGATCAGGTTAAGACTGGAAAAAAGTCTCATCAAAAGGAATGATAGTTGTCCAAGCCTTCATGTACCATACCTGGGAGGGGTCATGGTACAAGTTTGTCCTCCCCTTCGTACTGTTGAGGTCAGGTTCGATCGTACCCTCACGACGAGAAAATCCCCCCATATATGTCGTTTGTAAAAATCGATAATGTTCACAAAATGTGCATAATTCATTACCATTTTTTATAATTGTTCTAATATTTAGGGTATGCATGTATAACATTTCATAATATATGTGCAACTTGCAAGCCCAACAAAAACGAAGGCAATCACATTTCTATATGAAAGCTATGACATGTTCATCGAAAAATCTTCACATTCATACAATAGTTAGGAAGATATGATATGCTTAAGTGAGAGTGGGATTGGGGTGAAATTGAAAACATATTATTAAATAAAAAATCATAAAAATTAAATAAACAATGTCTACTTATATTGAAAACCAAAACAGTTCTGTAAAATAGGATTTAAAAAATACAAGTGCAATTCCACTCACTACTTGCATATCTTTTGCTATTATTTTATATAGTGATTTAAAAGGCTAAACGAGTCCGTGTCTAGAGCAAGAAGTTGACTATGGTCAACATTGGACTTTCTCATACTCGGTGACGGAGACATCTCCAGTTCTATTTCATCGCCCATTCACACCATAAAATAAATATGAGGATCACATTTTTTTTGTTTTAATTCTATTTTGGATATTTATGATTATAATGTATCTTATTTTTTTGAGGTAAATATTTTTTTTTGAGAAGACATGATACTATTATTAATAGAATTTAAAATAGATCGATGAGCATATTTCTGTACTCATCGTACAAACCATAAACCAAGTGACTATCATAATGCAATAACATGAAAATAAACGTTGCACCGGACATGGGGGCGGTCGAAGGGAAAATCTGCGGTAGCATACGAAGATATCGATACAACATGCTCCAACCAAATAGCACTTTTGAAGTAAATCTTAAAAGAGGAATGAACACGGAAAAAAACAATTAAAAATATATACAATAAAATAAAATTATATGTTTTTTAAGAAACCAGGATCAGGAATAATAAGATAACTTATGTATTTCTTTTTCCCTCTCGGATCCTCAATCTTTCGATATTTATTTTAATTCTTTTTATAGGATATGGAAGAAGTATCAAGCTAGGGCCAATTGGATCTCAGTCATCAGAACCATTCAACCCATCCCCATCTCAATCGGATAGATAATATTATATCTTTACCGGATTCGGATTGTTCAGTACCAGAGTATGCGAATGGGTAAATCATACCTTCTTTTTTTATTAAAAAGAACTTTTATTAATAAAGACTTAGATTAGATTAGGCGTACGTTAGAAAAAGATAAGAAAGTTCTTTTGGTTATGTGAGACTGAGACAACAACCTACCTACAAGCCCTAATCGTTGTTGTTGTCGATGACTCTATCTCTACCGTGTCCTTCGTTTTGTCTTTCCATTCTCCTCTTATCTCTATGCAGTTTATTAGCATTGCCTTCCGGTCTAAGAACGACGAAATCGTATTTTGGCGGTTATTATGGTCACATATTTTAGGGTTTGTTCGTTGTTGAACTCACTAACAATATCGATGTGGCTTGACCTTACGGAGCATGCTCCGTCCTTATCCCATCTCAATCAAGTCTCGTCACAAGGAGGGGGACCCAAATAGCTCCGACGATGCAAGACAACGGGTCGACAATAGCAGAGTGCCCATTACGCCATTTACGGGTTCCCAAAGAGGGACCAACGGGTTCTGCAGATAACCTGCTATCGCAGGCTCGAGTTTCATATGTTCTCTTTTGTGTATATTTGTTTTCTGTTTACTCTATAATGCAAAACAGACAAGTTACTATGATCCCGAGCGTTAGTCACCTACCTAAGGTAAGTCCCCGACTATATCGGTTCTCTAGAGGTAATTTCCATTTCATGTAATCAGGTAATTAATACCATGCTTTATTAAATAATGTGTCGACATCGTTTACAAAAAAATAGATTATAGTCTAGACAAATCCAACGCTATGATCCATAAAAGATAATCAGTGTTTCCATTCCTAGATTTGAACTGGCCAAGAACTTAATGTTGATTGATTGTTGTCCCATAAGCCACCACTCACTGCTCGACTCGAGCTAAACTATTGTGTCAACAATTAATGCGTTTTATATGGATCTGATAGTGGTATGATAGCTGCTCTAGGGGTTGTTCGTAGTGTGGAGGAAAAGTGATTGTGGAAACCGATCTCAGTAGGACGGGACGTTCCTCCTCACTGAGGTCCTGTTTTCCTACCGGTGTCTTATTGGTTTTGGCGAGACTACTTAGCAGACCTTGTCTGATTTTTAGGACCAAAATGTAGATCACCGATTCATCCTCTCCACCTTTTCCAACGTCGTCCTCGCAATCTCAACGGTGGTAACACTCGCGCCGCAGTCCATAACACTATGACCTTTGCAAGGGTTTGACCCATGTCTGACAAATCTAGTATTCGTACACCAACCACGATCTTCTCCAAATCCCTTATACATAACCCCTCATCGAATAGGGTCAAGCATCCCTACAAACAAAACAATTGTGGTCGTCCCTTATTGCACTAACTCCTTCGCCACGGCCATACCCTAGTATATCTAGTATCCAAACCAAATCGAACTGGGCTCACACTACCACCAACCTCCAAAGACCCATCTCCCCGATCAAGGCTACATTAAAGGACTGCAAACTGAACGTAGGTGTGCCAAAGATGCTACACCTCTTAGCGACGTTAATTGGAATTCAGATGAGTATGAAAAAGAACGACACGAATAACTGAAGATCCGCAACAATGATGAAAATAGTAGACGAATCTGTCACAAGAAGAAGGGAGTATGTGAGGAAAAAACTCACGACTCTCCTTTTTATCTTCTGAAAGGCTAGGGTTTTCAAGCGGTTCAATGGAGGCGGCACTTCGTAGCAAGTTTGAAAGCATTCATACATCGAGCAGGGATGGGACGGGAGCAAGTATAGTGGGTGTATCACCTCCGTCGTCTGCAACCTCACGGTCTCGTGAAGCAAGTCGGTCTCCTACCGTCCAGTCACCGGTTTCTGGTGGAGCGACAATACATGGAAGGCCAGATCTCATTTTCTCCGCCAGTAAGGAAGTGGAACAAGGATCTCGGGGGGGGGGGGGGGGGGGGGGGGGGGGGGGGGGGGGGCTAGAGGGAAATGATGTCGAAGAACTCAGGGGAATATGTTGGAGGTATCGCGTGGTATTGTGAGGCAAACTCCGATCTTGGTCCCTAGACCACGCCACCAGAAGATTGTTCAAATCCCAGGGATTATGAAATCGGTAGAGATCGTAGGCTCGGGACCGCACTTGTCGGCCTGCATCAGAGGCCTTTGAATAATTGAGGCTTATCATTAGGGGAGGACCGAAATAGAGGAGGTCGGGAGGGAGGAAACCGACACTGAACTAATGGCGGAATATGGTGGCGTCTAGGTCCACTGATGTCGGTGTTGGAGTCATGTAGGGGTTCAGTTATGCCTTCGGTCGAGCGTAGGGAAGGAACGTCTTGGCGGAGGCGAGAGGGCAATGAACCAACTAGGGTTCCAGATCGGAGACCTAATAAGTTGGGCCTCCAATATTCTCTCATGGGATTAGTCCCATTAGAAGCGGGTCTTACGGCCCGGGATGCCCAAATTTGGGTCATAAATTGGGCGGGGAGGACCAGGATTCCGTTGGACTTGTATGGCGGGCTAGCCCATAACACTCCGAGTCTGAGGGCTACCCGAGACCGAACCCATGTGGAGAAGGATCCGGCTACTAGTTCGCACCAAAATCGAGGAGCAACGACCAATGCTCAAATAGAACTTGAAGATCTGGGATAAAGAATGGGAAGTTTGGGCATTAAGGATGTGATTGTTCCTCCCTCTGAAGTTTATGGTCGAGGGACAAATTTTTCCTACACTCTCGAATCCAAGGTCCTGACCACACGGGTTTTCTTTTAGAAGACTCACGTGGATTGAATGGAAGACATGTGGGAGATCAGAAATATGGAAGGCATGCCATTGGAAGAATGGGTATTTTGTTTCTTTATCTGAAGGGCCGGGAAACAAGCTAGGTGGTAGTTGGGGAACCTTGGGCGTTCAAAAGTTCGCTTCTACTATTTGCGGATCTCAAACCCCATATGAAACCTAGGGATATACTATTCACACACTTCTCGGTCTGAGCGTGCATCTCGAATTTGTCAATAGGAGCGTGGAACAAAGGTGTGGGGTTCAGATTGGGGGGAGCATTGGGAGTTTGCCTCGCAGTTGATGATGACGCGAATGACATGTGTTTGGGGGATTTCATGCGTATTTGGATTCGAGTGGACGTTCGGGTCCCACTTCAGAGCCAGTTGTGGTTCTAGCTCACTAATTTTCAGTTGCGTACTCTACTACATGTTTCATATGAGAGACTTCCCAATCATTATTATGGATACAATTGTGCGGGCTATTTGTTTACAGCTTGCCCATTGAGCAGGGTGCCCTCGTTGAGGTCACCAACTGACCCATGATCAGCTTTGGTGAGCTCCCGGCATGGGAAACTTGTTCCGAGAACAAACTGGACATATTTGGGTGGGTCCTTGGGACTTCCAACCTGACTTTTCGCCCCATTGGCACCAGGACAGGACAAGAGGCAAGACAGGAACAGAGGTCCAAGTCCACATCGCAAGGAATCAGAGTGGTAGTCAGTGGCCTGCTGGGCCCCCAAAGGACGTCGTCTGGTAACCCAAGAAGACCCTACACATAACCTGGTCACTTCATCAGTGTCCACTGAAAGAAAGCGGCCGAAAATGGAAGAAAGGGAGGCTGAATCGGAAGGTTTCATTAGATCAAAGGGAGCAACAAGTTCAACAGCGGGGGATTTAAGCACCCTCACCTCGCCGAATGAGTATGAAGTGGTCTAGTGGGGGGGTTGGCCAGTATCAGCACCCCACTAGACGTAAGTTGGCAGAGGTTCCACCAAGAACTGGTAATATACCCCCTTACCTTCTCGGAGGGCAGCAATCCCGCGTTATGGAGCCCTATATTTATCATTCTAGGGAGGATGACGCACGCTGGCATCCTGTGGGAGTATTCAGTCCGCCATAATATCTCTTCGAAAATGAGTCCGCTCTACCCTAGCTTTCAATCCATATTTGTTGCATCGATATCAATAGATGCTAACGTAATACCCCATCTGAACGTCTCAGCTAAACGGTTCGATACCTTAAGCTAGTTTACTTTGTGTTTCGATTTATTACCGTTAGATTTAGACTTGTAGTTTATTTGTGGTGGTTGATAGTTTCTTTTCAAAAAAAAAAAGGGTTCTGTCGTAGACTCGTAGCAGGCCCGATTTGTTTTTCAAATGTGTACTTAAAATCTTATTTGGGCCTCCCAAATCTGGTTTCTCAGCCTCCCTACTCAACTTAACTATGGCCCAATCATAGTACATAGGCATCATTAACTTTATAATTAAAATCTGATAAATTAAATAATTACATAAATAACAAGGTTCAAGAGCCTTCGACCAGATTCTGGGCCCCGTGAGTGAGTGTGCCCCGAGACCTCTCTCCTCAACCACAGACTCCGACCCAATCTATCACCCTCACCGTTGATCTTCTCAGCGTCTTCTAGCGCCTTCCATATTATTTTTAGTAGGCCCCTCTCCAGAACCTTCCCGCCCCTCAAACAACTCCGTTGGATATTCGACCTGGACACGTGTCACCCCTGCATCCCACCATCCACACAAAAATGGCCCCACCATTTGGGCATTTTTCGGCTATAAAATACCTACACCACACAATCTATATTGTATTATTCACAGAACAAAACAAACCATCGTCAGTGCTAAAACAATACTCTCGAATCTCGATCACTCCAGATTCTGGTAATGGCACCTGAACTGATCGGCGCAGCTACCGGAATGACGAAACAGAGCTTCATGCCGAGACGGGCTTACGTGACGTTCCTGGCCGGTAACGGCGATTACGTGAAAGGCGTCGTGGGACTCGGCAAGGGCCTGAGGAAGGTCAAATCGGCCTATCCCCTCGTCGTCGCTGTCCTCCCCGACGTTCCTGACGACCACCGGAAGATCCTCCGGTCACAGGGATGTATAGTCCGCGAGATCGAACCCGTATACCCGCCCGACAACCACACCCAATTCGCCATGGCCTATTACGTCATCAACTACTCCAAGCTCCGTATCTGGGAGGTACGCGCACATATCGTTACAAAATTACAAACACATGCGTCGTCGTTTTGATTGGTGAATATAGTAATTAAATGTGTTTTTTATGCGTCGTCGTTTTGATTGGTGAATATTGTAAGTAATCGTGTCTTTTTTGGTGCAGTTCGTAGAGTACAGTAAGATGATATACCTGGACGGGGACATTCAGGTGTACGACAACATCGACCACTTGTTCGACCTTCCTGACGGCAACTTCTACGCGGTGATGGACTGCTTCTGCGAAAGGACGTGGAGCCACACGCCGCAGTACAAGATCGGGTACTGCCAGCAGTGCCCGGAGAAGGTGAGGTGGCCGGCGGAGGCGGGTCAGCCGCCGGCGCTATACTTCAACGCCGGCATGTTCGTGTTCGAGCCAGGCCTCGAGACGTACCGCGACCTACTGAAGACGGTGAAGGAGACCCCTCCGACCCCATTTGCGGAGCAGGACTTCCTCAACATGTACTTCCGAGAGATATACCGACCCATCCCTCTCGACTACAACCTCGTCCTCGCCATGCTCTGGCGTCACCCCGAGAACGTCGATCTTCAGAAAGTCAAAGTCGTCCACTACTGTGCGGCGGTAATTACTTATAATTATGATTGGACCTTTAATTATTGGTTTGAGCTGTTAGTTGAGTTGTCGTTCTCTAACATGATATCGGAACTGGTTACCTTGTCTACATAAATTCTAATTTATTCTTTATTTATCAACTTTGTCCAAAATGATTAGTCCTTATCACTTCTTTTAATGGACCCATATTTCTCTTCTAAATAATTCACCCCTAAATTGATAAACGAGTTTGGCCGTGAATTTCTCTCATTTAAGTTTTACGTAATTCACCTTCAAAACTCGTAAATAGGTCTGTCCGTGAAGGCACGTGTTAAAATATAACTGTAATTAGATATTCAATTATCCGCTTTTATCTTTTAACGTTATCTTTTTATCAGCTTTATCTTTTAGCTTTTATCTTTTAATTGAGTTGATCTTTTTATATTAGTTATAATCCTAATCCTAACCAATTAGTTATTATCGTCTAATTATAAAAAAAATAAATAATTGAGACATTAATGTAGGGATCGAAGCCGTGGAGGTATACGGGGAAGGAGGACAACATGGAGAGAGAGGACATAAAGATGCTGGTGAAGAAATGGTGGGCCATATACGAGGACGGATCTCTGGATTACGTTCCGACGACAGGAGAGGCGGAGGCGGCGAGTTCGTTGGAGCCTTTTATGTCGGCAGCTTTGGCTGAAACTGCTGGAAAAGTGAGATACGTGGCGGCTCCATCAGCTGCTTGATTACTTGTAGCTCTGTCCTTCGACTTCAGTACTTACTTTGATGTTGCAATGAAATATACATGGTTTTTTGTGGGTAATGTGACATGCTTTCCATCCTATTCTAGTTTGTTTTTTTTTTTCTCAACAATAAAACTGAATATATTTTTAAAATGGCAGATTTAGCACATTAACACTAGCAGTAGTATAATTTATAGGGAAAAAATCTTTGACGTTGGATTTCCAATAATTATTTTCCACATATTCCTTTAGAGAAGTCTAACCTGAGTCTTAGTCTTCTTTGTCAACAACGATCCCTATAATCTCGTTACTACGTCTATTCCGGTAATGGTGATCTTCATGATCTCGACTGTCACGTCGTCGACCTATCCATCAACAAACTTCGTCGCGTCTGGCCTGCCTATCCTTCAATGGCCTTGATAATGCCTCCACGCCTTCCTTCCGATTTCATCCGCCCGGTAAGAGAAAAGAAGAAGCGAAAGCCTAAATCCTCTTTCACCACCGATCCATCCATTGATCACCTAGCTACCGATTTCTTCTTGACCAGGCCACTTGTCCATGCCATCCTCGTCCCTGGTGGTTTTCTCTCCGAGAACAAACTCGATAACTGTTGGCCCGATCAAATTGAAACGAGGACGTCCTCCGAAGGTTGCTTCCACTTCTCGGCCTCGCGTTGCTGCACCATTGACCCCAGAAAGACTTGTTTTGGTTTGAGCATTTTCGTAATGAAGTTGATAAATTAATTGTCATTTCTCAAAAAAATACTATGGTATTTATATATAAATATCCGCACAGCCTTTCTTTGGTTTGGTCTATTGTTTTTTATCCATGTTTTTAATTCACTGATCACTAGTAAAATGAACTTACATGTTTTATTTCGTTAATGGTAATTTTTCATTACGAAACAAAGATCTATAGAGTTCTTAGAATGTTCAACCTTCAAGAAAAAATTGTCTTTCATTTTGGATGAAAATTGTTTTATATAAAAAAAACAAATTTGAATCGAGATCAAAATCGGGCCCAACTTGTATTAGAATTTGATTTCAAAATTAAAAGTATAATACTTTTGTTTGATTAGATTTCATCAAATATTAACAAATCTTTAATTTTATAGGGAATTTTTTCATCTAACGCCTTTACGGTTTCTTATTTAATTTTATAGGGCATTTTCTGATCTAAGCCCTTAAGCACTTGCTTGACTCGCTTAAAGCTTGAGTCGATCATGTTCACATAAGAGCTTCACTAACATGGAGGGCTTCATTTCTACAGACGAGGTTATTCTTAACCCTCCGGATTTCGCTTACAACAATTGAACAAGTGTATCCATTTATTTCCTCACTCTTTAAGGACCAATTCTTGACGATGAGGGGGCACTTCCTTCAAGCTAAAAAATTGCACATGTATCACCTCTTGGATCTATTTGCTAAAATATAAAACTATGATTAATTTTTCAACTATCGGTTTAAGCTTTTTATTGAGTTAGTTTTCTAACATACGGTTAGAACTGTTACCTTTGGGCATGAATTCAAATTCCACTATCTACAAAAAATAATTAAATTTTTTTCTATTGATCTAATTTGCTGCTAATATGCCAACCCTTATCTCTCTTCTCAATGAGCTAATCTCTCCTAAATATTTCACATTCAAACTCACAAACCTAAATATTTCACATTCAAACTCACAAACGGGCTTGCCCTGATGGTGCATGTTAGAATATAAAACTATAACCAAATTTTCAAATATCAGGAGCACAAAAGTAATTTTATTAGTTTTATGTTCTTCCTAAGCAACTAAGTAGGGAAAGAAAATGAAAGCATCTGAGAAGTTGACTACACTTTATTACACACCAATATGGAAGGGTAGGGTGAACTAATACAAATGTAAACATTCTCCATGCTGCAAGTTACGAGGCCGATGACAAATCAGATCGCCCTCCGGTCATGCGCTCAGCCAACTCTCCGCGTTCACCTGAATATTACAAGTGGATGACGTAAGTATACTTGAGTTTCAGAACAATGAGGCAAAAACAATCTAGTAAGGTGGCACGTAAGTTACCAGTGCGAACTCTTATCAAGTCTGCAACAGGGACCACTGCACAAGGAATAGAACCTCATAGTTAAGTTCGGGTAGGTACTCACTTAATCACAACCTTCGGAATGACCCAACATGTACTAAAACGAATTAAACGGCTATGTCTAACATCAAAATCAAACACACTTGACTTCTTTAAGTTTGGGCAGGTACACTCACTTTTTGATCAACAATTTTTAAAGGGGCTAATTGTAGA
Organism: Erodium maritimum; assembly: GCA_963921825.1. NCBI lineage: Eukaryota > Viridiplantae > Streptophyta > Magnoliopsida > Geraniales > Geraniaceae > Erodium > Erodium maritimum. The sequence goes on from OY997595.1 coordinate 12,653,619, forward strand.
TAGCTATTGTGTGCTATACGCCTTTTGCACATAACTATCCTCAACTTTAAAACATTATTTGCAACTACTTGAAACTTTCAAAAATTGCAGATAGCTCTTTTCTAAAAAAAATCTATTTTTCGTCTTTCTGGTAGCTTTATCTTTTAGGGAGTCTTTTTACGTCTACTCAAACGTTTTCTACATCTAACCAAAATGCTTTTGGTAGTTAAGAAGTTTTTTATTGAGATTATGGTTAAAGGTATTTTTGTCATCTTCAGGTTAACAAGAGCTATCTACAATTTTTTGAAAGTTAAGGTAGCTGGATGTAAAAGTTTGAGATAGTTATGTGCAAAAGACATGTGTAAAGCTATTCGGGTGTGTGTGTGTGTGTGTGTGGGAGGGGGGGTGCGAAAGTTGGAGAGAAATAAGCTAGCAAGTACTAAACTACAATTAAAAGGGTATGAATGATGATGGCAAAAAGGTAACTTGTCTATATTTTCCATATTGATACTGTTAACTTCAAAGCGTTGTGGGTTGTGGTACTGAACTTCATTTTTTATGTCACTTTGTTTTAAAGTGGCAATGCCCTTGAAAATTTAAACTATAAAGGTAAAAAAAAGTTGGGTTAGTAGAAGGAAAATTTATAATGATGGTAGAATTTGAAAAAAAAAATGACAAAATCATCACTTTAGAATAAATTGACACTACGTGCAACAAAATATAAGTTCGAGACCACAACCCGCAACAATTTAAAGATAAGAGTACCAACCAGCAAAAAAGTCATGGTACAAATTACTTTTTTTGCCATAATCCCAAAAGGTTATGTTTAACATCAAACTCAAGTGTACTTGACATAAAACTCGAAAGATAAAATAAGCCATTTGATCACTAGGATAACCATGTATTGTTTATTTGGTCACTTGTAGGGGGGTTCCAAATCTTCCACAACAAATCAAAATTGAGTTTAATGACTTACCAAAAATCTTGCCATCGCCAATTTCTCCCGTTCTTGCCCCTTCGATTATCTTGTCTATCACTGCTTCAACCTAGAGCAGGATAAAGACAAGAATTTAAAACATTGAGCAGCAATCAGCAACAAAAAAGAATCATAGTCTTAATTAACTACATGAGAAATTTAATTAAAACGAATGATATCTGTAAAAATGTTGGACTCTTCATATTTTACAGACCTGCTCTTTGCTCACCACAATCTCCATTTTAACTTTAGCGACAAAGTTGTCCTCGGAGAATTCAGATCCTAGAGAATGATAAACAAAATACACATCACCGGTATCTTAAAAAGCAAGAACATAAAAAGAATTAAGAAAAAAAAGTAGGAAGGAATTGTAAGTTGCATCGACTTATGCCTCATTTTCCCTCTTCCTGAACCACATAAAAAAGTGGGAGAAAGAAAAATATATGAATACTTGATCTCAAAATAAACAAATGCAACATGAGAAATCCTGTGCCAAAACAGAATCAAGATAGAAGCGACACCAAGTGAACATCTAAAAATTTGATTTCAACAAATAAGTCGATTGTACATCAAACGATACAGAAAGCGATCTAACCATTGAGCACTTACCAGCTTGTCTTTCAGTGGAACCACCCTGAGCACCAAAGCCTCTAACATCAGAAACAGTAACACCACGTATACCCATTTTAAGCAGAGCCTTCATTTGAAATGATACCACACTTAGAAAAACCTCTCACTAAAAATATGAAATTAAGAATAAAAAACAAATGGCACCAATGCTATTCAGTATATAGGGCAAACTACTTAATAAGAGAACTGCATGATCCTTCAATTAATGATCTTAATGTGTACCAAAAACATGGTTTCCTCCCGTAGTTGCTACCTTTAGCAAATCAACCTTTCCACTCAACCCTTAAAACACAACTGATAGAGTATCATCTGGGCTATGAGAGTTCTAATTAATGCCTAAACCATTGGGGTGAATATGATATAGATCAAGACACATTTCGTTTTACGGTAAATCAAGTTGAAATGCAAATGGGAAAGGGTTATGAATGTGTTTCTACAAAAATAAATGAAGGCAACAAGATGGTAGTAGTACTACATATATACTATGTAAGTGTGAGTTTGAAGCACCACCAATTAAATTTATTCTCTTCATTTTCCATTAAATTTACAAAGACCCAAGGAGACCCATTTCATAATTACAGATACTAACTAGCAATATAAGTTCACAAGCCCTTACCGCGGAAACTTGTGGGATTCGCCAGGGCCTGGTTTTAACCAAATTTGGCAACACAACAGCACATAATGAAGTTAGAACCTGAGCCACATTATGTTACTCAATGAAACACATACACACAAGGTCAAATGAACCATAATCACCAAATCCTAGAAAAGGAAAAGAAGGTCAACAAGGACAGATATGCAATCAGGAAAGGTACATCACCTGAGAATGGCTTCAACTTTGTAGAACTTGGCGTCGGGGAAGTAATCTAATACAAATTTGTTATATAAAAATGTTAAAAGTTGAAATTGAGAAACCCAAATGACATCATCGAAATTGCAAGTGGTAAGAAGAAGAAAAGAAAATACCGGGTGTGTTCTGAGCTCTAATTACAGGTAATATGGAACCGGAGCCATATTTGGAGGGTCTCAACGCGAAATGGAAGTGCGAGCTTCCTCCGACAGCGACACGGGGACGAACCGAATTAGAATAGAGCAGAGGAAATCCCTTGACTTTGAGATGAGGATGGAAGCGAGTCGCGCCTAGATTCGACTTCGCCATTGTCGCCATGCTCAGTTACAGTCACTGCTTGAGGACGATGATGATGATTCTGAAAGAGAAAGGGGTTTGTGTACTGTGTGTTATGGACAAGTGGTCTCCAACAGGCACCGATGAGGCGCCGCCTGTGTTTCTCAGGACATCCATGGGCCCAAATCGAATTTTGTTAGGCTTAATCCTAGAGATTATGAAGTACCAACCAGCCCGGCCCATGTTACTGCGGCCCATAACCCTCCGACCGCATTTTTGTCTAAAATGCTGAAATGTCTCTACTCAAGTACACAACATCACCTACTAATAAATGGTACATGTGATGTGATTAAGTGAATATTGATTTGGGTCCTCCCATTCAGCTCTCACATGCCATGATTATGATTTATGTGTATGAAAGTCAACTTTAGTTGGGCTAAAATTTGATTCATGAGGTCTTTCAAGTATATAAATTTTATGCATGTGTTTAGTATTTGTTAGGTGGACGGGTGGACAAGTCTGTCAAAAGACATGTGCTTAAAAATAGTTTCAAAAAACAACAAAATGTTTATCGAAAAATTATACAAATGACGTATTTTTTTTATCAGCGAAGCAAATATATAAATAAAACATATTTAAAGGGCAAAAATGAGTACAGGATAAGATATAGCGAGATAGACGCAGTCATTTGTAAGGGCACAACTACAAGACGCAGCACTGTCGAAAAAACACAACTTCAAGACAGAAAACAACTACAGATGGATTATACACGGATCACAGAAGTAAACAGCTGAAAAACCAACAACCAACCACACCGCTTCAAGCAGGACCCGAACTTCAAACTCGAATTGACGTATAAATTTCATTACGACCCAATACATATGGTTTAAACAATATCCGCATATTCAGATAGGTTTTGAGGGTGAAATGGAGCATGACCCACAAGTGCCAAACCCTAGAGAGAGTCCAAGGAGGAAGTTGTAACTTTGTTACGTGCCATGTTTTACTCAATTAGGGCATAATTCAATGATGATGCCATGAAAGCCAAACTTGTGGTGTGAGGAAGAGGATGATGCAAGGTCATACTCGCACCACAATCGAGTCAATGGTTGAGATTGAGACTGATACGGTCTTTGGCTCTTTTTTGATGGCTCATTTTGTCTTGGACACCCATTGTGGGAGACAAAATGATGTGAATTGTAATTCTTCTCACTTATAATTCATGTGTTTTCTTTTTTCTTTTTTTGGTTCTCACTCACAGCCTCCGTTTTGTTGCTTTGCTAGCAAGAGTTGGTGTCTTTCTGGAAAGACCTAAAGCATAGATAAATTTATAGTCCCTTTGATGATATTGTAGAGGAGAGTGCTTTTGTCATCACTACCTGTCAATTATTCATATTTCAGGCCACGAATTGTTACAAGCTCTATGATTAGCTCTTTAATGGTGGACTCCTCTTTTGCTCGGAAAGCTCTATTTTCTTATTTACTTCTTCATCAGAATCATATGTTCACAAACAAAAGCCTTTTGTCCTTAATCAAAGTTGGTTGTGGTGGAAAATGGAAATATTGAAGTTCATGGCCAACTACCTGAAACCCTCATGTGTGTCTTTAGTGGATATAGTATAAGTTACTATAACAATGGAGTTACCAAATATATTTAAAACTTAAAAGACTTTACTTTTATGGGTAAGGAAATCACAACTGCAGTGCTAATCTACAACCAACTTAAATAGATAAAATTACATATCAGGCGTAGTCTAAATTAAAGACATATTGATGCAGCGGTTGGAAAATCCGAAAATGTGTCAATGCTTGAATCTGACAAAATCTTGAAATTTTTCCGGTCAAAACAGGCTCCCGAGCAAAATTCATCGCTTCGCCTTGATCGACGATGTCTTTCGACCATCTGAGGTCATCGGGAGGGGCAAACTCGTACATTTGGAGTCTGGATGTTTGTTTCCTCTTTGTTTCAGGGTTTGAGATTTCCTTTTATCATATTGGGATTTTGGGATTTAGTTTCCTTATCGTATTAGGACTTTGGTTTGGGAATTTCTTATTGTATTAGGATTTTGGGGTTTGGTTTCGCTATATAAGCACATGCGATTTTGATTGTAAGGCAGACTTTGAGAATTTATAAACACAAACGAGTTCCAAACTCAAACTATCTTGTTCGGTATTCATTGTGAATAAAAAAAATTGATATATAAAAAACTCTCTCTCTACTACGTGCTCTACATCAATATCTTACTTGTATCAAATCTAAAAGCAAGCAACACATGTTTTTTTTCCGTTGGCGGTTCTTCCATGACATCTTGCCAGTAAGGGGTGAGGTTGGATAAAAGAGGTATCCAAGGTTCCGGGGGTGCGGGACGTGCGGTATACGGGGAGATCGCCCACACTTTTTCGTTGTCGAGCAATTGCAACTATTTGGAGTGCTTCGTCTTTTAACTGGTGGTTGATTTTGTGAGTTCTTTATCCAGTTCGAATATCTTATTATTTATGACAGGGAGACTTTTGGATGAAAACTTTGTAGCCTGGGCAATGCCCGCCTATATAATTTACCACGTTCTTCATAGAGATCAGGAGAGGGATCCAAAGTAGTTGACAGTGCCTTGTAGTGGTTAGATGTGAGATTTTCATTCCTCTATTGATAGTGATATGCGTTGTCAGGTGGCTAGACAACTACAAGAGCTGGCTTCGAGATGGCTTGTTCCATCGGTTGGAGGTTTTAAGATAAATGTGGATGCTTAGATTTGGCCGTAGGGATCGATTTTGGTATGCTGGTTAGAAATCATATTGGGGAAGTTCTTGGGAGAGAAGGCATGTATCCAAGCAAGAGTTTTCTTCCGTCATTTAGCTCGGAATGTTTGGCTTTGAGAGAAGGTCCGGAATATTGGTGTGAGGCCAAGGGGTGACAAGTCTGATAGTTAGAATCGGATGTCTCAAATGTGGTTGCAGCAATCCTTGATAGGTTGTTCGATGCCTTAAAATGCCCAATTTTGGATTATATTTCTTAATCTTTAGATGTACTAGGTGATATGGAGGCTTTTTATATGGCTCGGCGTTGTAGTGAAGTTGGTTATAACCTAACTCAATTAGCTTTTGATATGTCGACAACTTAATAATGGGTGTCAATTGTTCATCGTTCTATTGCTTGTGTTGTAAAGTTTGATCGTTCTTCTTATTTTATTTCATTTTTCCTGATAAAAATAAGCAACACGTTTTTTTTATTAAAGTTGGAAATACGCAATCCTAATGGAACCCAGAAAGGTTTAAGTTCCTTTCCTAGTTCCCGGTTCTTTTCTAAGTAATGGTTTATTATAATTAAAGTATGAGAAAAATGATGGTTAATGATTATGGTGGTTGCCAAGAACAATAAAAATATTTGCCGCAAGAAACATTTTAACAAAAGTACTACCTACTCACTCATTTCATCCGTAATAATCGAAAACGAGAGGTTAAAATCAACGATCTTATATTTGACGGTATTAATTAGTTTTATCATCGTCTGGTCGTATCATGTCATGTCAACGAGAGGCTTGGACATCCTTATTTCTGATCCCCATATGTTTTGTTTATGATGTACCATGATCTCGTTTTCATAATCACCAAGTGTTATAAAACGATAGGCAATAAAACGAAATAGAGATCAAAACCAAAAACGGAGAACACAACGATATAACGTGGAAAACCCCTCCAAACAACGGAGAGGAAAAAAACCACGGGCGCCAACCAGCAAAACTTCACTATAGGGAGAATGCTTACACAACGCCGGGGATTTACACTAATTCAACTTATCCCTCATGGCAGCTTACAGGTGGTATTTATAGGAGTGGTGTAGAGATAGTTCATACAAAATAAGGAAATAAAAATCTCTACACAATTAAGACCCAGTTTGGGAAACAGGGCATAAATTCCCTAAATTGATTACTTGCTAATCAAGCCAAGACAATTCCCTAAATTAGTTGATTGGTAACCAAGCCACAAAATAGCTTGAATTTGGATCAACTTTCAACAAACTCCACCTTGAGACAAATTCCTCCTTGTAGCATGAAACGGTAGACATCTCCCTGAACGAACAAAAAAAATACTTTCGGCGCCAAACAGCCACTAGGGCTAAACAATTATACCAACTAAGCTTGAGCAAAGCTCAAACTTAGCAACAGGAACTGGCTTCATCATATCACCAGGACTATCATAATCATGCTCCACCTGTTCAACACAACTCAAAGCATAATGAGCAACGTTACATTGTTCAATTAAACTAGGGCGAGGACCTTTGTTTCTCCTCGGTCTATCAGCAGCAATGGAATTATTTGTTTGCTGCAAAACAGGTGGTGTAAGCTGAACGTCAACGTCATCATTTTCATTATTTCCATCAACCTCATTTACTTTGTCGTCCAGGTGCTCCACCTGCACGCTTATCCTCTGTTGCTCATCATCAGAAAATTTAGTAACATCAAGAACATCAGAGGCATCCACAGAGGCACTATCATTGAACATGACAGCCTCATTAAAAACAACATTTCTGCTCAGCAAAATTCTTTTAGTTTCAGGACTCCATAACTTATACGCCTTTACTCCTGAGCCATAACCAAGAAACACACACTTGACAGCTCTAGGCTCTAGCTTTCCATTATCAGCATGTGCATAAGCAGTGCAACCAAAAACTCTCAATAGTGAATAATCAGCAGGTGAACCACACCATACCTCAATGGGAGTTTTCTTATCAAGTGGAATGCTTGGAGACCTGTTTATTAAGTAGCAGGCGGTGGAGGCTGCTTCAGCCCAAAAACGTCTGCTCATACGAGCATTAGAAAGCATGCACCGGGCCTTAGAGATGATGGTTCGGTTCATGCGCTCAGCCACACCATTCTGTTGAGGCGTGGACGGGATGGTGTGGTGCCTTACAATGCCTTCACTGCTACAATAGTTGTCAAAATCATTTAAACAAAACTCCATGCCATTGTCAGTACGAAGCACTTTTACCTTCTTCTCGGTTTGCTTCTCCACCATAACTCTCCACTTCTTAAAAGTATCAAACACATCAGATTTATGTTTTAGAAAATAAGGCCACACTTTTCTAGAGTAATCATCAATAATAGTAAGCATGTAATTTGCACCACCAAGAGAAGTTTTACGGGAAGGACCCCACACATCAGCATGCACATAATCTAATATCCCTTTAGTGGTGTGAACGGAAGCATTGAATTTAACTCTCTTGTGCTTACCAAAAATGCAGTGCTCACAAAACTCCAACTTACTCATGTTGCAGCCATCAAGTAAATCTCTCTTGATCAACTCTGTCATGCCTTGTTCACTCATATGTCCAAGGCGTTTGTGCCACAAATTAGTTTTACTAGGTTCGTCAGAAATAACAGCAGCAGTAGCAGAACCATTTAAAGTGCTACCTCTAAGAACATATAATCTTGCAGAGTTCATATCACCTATCATGTGAACGAGAGAGCCTTTTGATACCTTTAGAATTTTCTGTGAACCGGAGTACTTGTACCCTTCATCGTCAAGAGTGCTGAGAGAGATGAGGTTTCTCGCCATGGTTGGTACGTGTCTCACATCTGTCAATGTGCGTATCATGCCGTCATGCATCTTGAACTTAACGGAGCCTATGCCCACAATCTCACGTGGGTTGTCATCTCCCATACGCACCACATCTCCACTCTGCAAAGACTTATAAGAACTGAACCAGTCTTTGTTACAACAGATATGAAATGAACAGGCAGTATCAAGAATCCATTCATCATAAGCAGAAACACAACCAGCAAACACAACTAGGCAATCACTATCAGAATTATCGTTGGAAACAACGGAGGCCTTACCATCACCATCAGAATTGTTTTTCGGTTTGCACGTACCGTTCCTTTTCTCCTTATTCTGAAGCTTATAACAATCTTCAATGGTGTGATTTGTTTTCTTACAATACTTGCAGAACTTGTCGCCTCCTTTGGACTTAGAACGGCCTCTCCCGTTCTTGCTCTTATAGTTGTTGTTCCTCTACTCGGTCCTCCCACGTACCTGCAGAGCTTCTCCCTTGGAGGATGATGATCCTTCTCCTTGTACCATAAGTTTCATCTTTTCCCTCTGTTGAAGGGCCTCATATACTTCCGCAAAAGTTAGTTCATCGCGGCTAAATAATATGGTATCTCGGAAATTTGCAAAAGAACTAGGCAATGAACATAAGAGTAGTAGACCTAGATCTTCATCATCATACTTTACCTCCATGGACTGCAAATCAGAAACGATCTCCTTAAAGACCGCTAGGTGATCGAGTAGAGAACCACCATCTTGCAGCTTGTGCGTGAACAACTTCATCTTCACGTGCAACTTACTGGTCAGATCCTTGGACATGCAGATCGATTCCAGTTTGAGCCAAAGCGCTGCTGCAGTTTTCTCCAGCAGTACTTCCTGCAAAATATTATTTGATAGATGAAGATGAATCAGAGATAGAACTTTACGATCCTTACGCTTCTCCTCATCGGTCCACGTCTTCGGATCCTTCTTGTTGAATCCATCTAGCGCGTCATCAAGGTCAGGATGAGCTAGAACGGCCCGCATCTTTACTTGCCACAGAGAAAATCGTGTGGTGTAGTCCAACAACGGTAGATCGAATTTCAATGATGCCATATCATCAGGAAAAAAAAACTTAGATTGAGCAACCAGGCTCTGATACCACTTGTTATAAAACGATAGGCAATAAAACGAAATAGAGATCAAAACCAAAAACGGAGAACACAACGATATAACGTGGAAAACCCCTCCAAACAACGGAGAGGAAAAAAACCACGGGCGCCAACCAGCAAAACTTCACTATAGGGAGAATGTTTACACAACGCCGGGGATTTACACTGATTCAACTTATCCCTCATGGCAGCTAACAGGTGGTATTTATAGGAGTGGTGTAGAGATAGTTCATACAAAATAGGGAAACAAAAATCTCTACACAATTAAGACCCAGTTTGGGAAACATGGCATAAATTCCCTAAATTGATTACTTGCTAATCAAGCCAAGACAATTCCCTAAATTAGTTGTTTGGTAACCAAGCCACAAAATAGCTTGAATTTGGATCAACTTTCAACACCAAGTCATGGCTAATACGACTTATCTTTAAGCATAGGCTTAGGTTGGTTCAAGTAGTGTTAGAGCTTCAAGGTTGGAAAATCTAGGTTGTAAATATTTTATTTGATTGCGTTTAATGGTTGTAAAATCAAGATTTTAGACCTCTCTTTTTTATTCTTTGTTTTGGGCTTCATGTTTATAATATCTGGTTAGTAGACCTTGTTTATCTGGTTCGCACCCGTGTTGGGTTGTTGTCGGTGGTTGGTTTCACTTTCAGGTCTGTTGAGACCCTCTTCATTGTTGGTTTCCCCTGGTAGGGACTGTCATGAGGTTGAGCTGTCATGTCAGCGTTCGAGTCTGTTTCACATTCATTGGCTTCTATGTCAGATCTGTAGCTAAACCATTTTGTACTCCTCTTTTACCTCACGAGGGGTTTTAATTTTAATTTATTTTGCTGATAAAAAAAACCACTTGGTTTCCATAATCACCAAGTCATGGCTAATACGACTTGTTTCTAACACATGCATATGTTAGGTGGGCGTAATTTGATTTGCTAAAGACAACATTCTCTTCGCTTGATGAGTCATTGGTACAAGGAAAAAAAACTAAGGTTCCCGGGTCCACCACAATGTCATGATGCTGAGTTGGACCAATCAGAGAGGCTTGAACCTCCAGCTGAGTTGGGCAGTGCTTGCACCGAATGTACCTTCCTTAGCTACTTCACAGTCCCACTCCTCTTCATCCCTCTATATAAACAAACCTCCCGATCTTCTCTCATCATACTCACCCACAGCTATTAACTTGTCACTCGTATCTTTTTTTTACTTATTTTTCGCACTTACCCAGTTCAAGTTATGTAACCAACTCGCTTATCCTCCATATATACACACTTTAGAGTTTTGAGTTCCTTGGGTCCGATCATGGAAGAGACATTCGTGCCTTTTCGCGGGATCAGGAACGATCTCAATGCGAGGCTCATGTGTTACAAGCAGGACTGGACCGGAGGCTTCAAGGCCGGTTTCAGGTACGTGACTCTCATGGGAAGTGACTTAAGTTAATTTAATATTTGTTAGTGATGTTTCAAAAAAAATATTTGTTAGTGATGAACATGCTGCGTTCAGGATCCTTGCTCCCACCACTTACATATTCTTCGCCTCCGCGATCCCCGTCATCTCATTCGGCGAGCAACTCGAGAGAAACACCGGTACCGAGTTGATGTGATTCGTGTGTTAGAACGTAAAATTATAATTGAGTCTTCAAGTAGGTAACGAATTGATATGGTGTGGTTCATTATTAGAGGGAGTTCTCACGGCAGTTCAAACCCTGGCATCGACTGGACTTTGCGGGATCATACACTCGATCATTGGAGGACAACCTTTGCTGATACTAGGAGTTGCGGAGCCGACCGTGATCATGTACACTTTCATGTTCAACTTCGCCAAGGAGAGGCCTGATTTGGGCCGGAACCTCTTCTTGGCCTGGACCGGATGGTCAGTAATAACCACTTCAATCAACATTCTCTGTTCGGCCAAACAAACTTAATATATATACTTGGTTATTTATGTATAGGGTTTGTGTGTGGACTTCGGTCTTGCTCTTCGCAATGGCCATCTTGGGAGCTTGCTCCATCATCAACAGATTCACCCGCGTGGCCGGCGAGCTCTTCGGCCTGCTCATAGCTATGCTCTTCATGCAACAAGCTATCAAAGTATGAACTATAACATATATATAGTTGACCTTATGTCCTCCAACTCCAAGAACAATGGAAATGATGGGTTGACTTTGTTTTCAGGGGATTGTGGAGGAGTTTCGCATACCAGGACAAGAGAACCCGAAATTAGCAGAGTTTAGGCCTTCATGGAGGTTTGCTAATGGGATGTTTGCTCTTGTTCTCTCTTTTGGCCTCTTGCTCACTGCACTCAAAAGCCGAAAGGCCAGATCTTGGCGTTACGGCTCTGGTAAGTACTATACCTACTTGGCTACTTTTAGTTTGCTTCATGGTTGTAAAATCGGGTACTAGACCTGGTTATGCCGGGATGCTTCTACTCTGTTATCTTGAGAAGTAACACTCTCTGTTCTTTACTTCAAAGAGCAGAGTTCATAACCTGTCACTACATATAAGTTATAACAATTTGTATTACTTGTAACTTGTATATGTTAAGGTTGTCATGTTACATTTTTTTTTGTTAAGGTTGGCTTCGGAGTTTCATAGCAGACTATGGAGTGCCACTCATGGTTCTGGCCTGGACAGCAGGCTCCTACTTGCCTGCCAATGATGTCCCGAAAGGAATCCCCCGACGCCTTGTCAGCCCTGATCCATGGTCACCTGGTGCATATCAGAATTGGACAGTCATTAAGGTTGTCTCATAGTAAAAACTACCTCAACAACTTCAACTATACAAATGAGGAACTAAACGGTTTGTTCTGATTGAAAATGGCAGGACATGCTGAATGTTCCGGTTGTGTACATAATTGGAGCTTTCATTCCCGCGACCATGATCGCGGTCCTTTACTACTTCGATCACAGTGTAGCTTCTCAGCTCGCTCAGCAGAAGGAGTTCAACCTCAGAAAGCCCTCTTCCTACCATTATGACTTGCTTCTTTTGGGGTTTCTGGTATATATTACTTAGTCTCTTGCTTGTTAATTTAAAGGCTTTTCAGGTATGTTTTATCGATGAAAACGTGTTAATTCTTCTTCGTTGCAGACCTTAATCTGCGGTCTCTTGGGAATTCCTCCATCAAATGGAGTCATTCCTCAATCTCCCATGCATACAAAGAGTTTGGCCACCTTAAAATATCAGGTTAGAATCTTGTTAGAATATAATTATAATTAAGCTTTCAACTATCAGTTTGAGGTATGTTATCACAACTTGATATCAATCAGCTTGTTCCTTATTTTTCTTTTTTTGTTGCATACAATGTAGTTGCTTCGAAACAGGCTCGTTGCATCAGCTCGAACGAGCATGAGGAAAAATGCTAGCTTGGGACAGCTATACGAAAACATGCAAGGAACCTATCAGCAAATGCAGACCCCATTGATCTACCAAGAGCCCTCAGCTAGAGTATTATGTCACATTAGTCTTGTTTGAGCCAAGAGATTACTTGTTGGTCAAGTCTAAACCGAAATTTCTTCGTGCAGGGTCTAAAGGAACTGAAAGAGTCGACGATCCAAGCTGCATCAAGTATGGGGCAACTCGATGCGCCTGTTGACGAGACCGTGTTTGATATAGAGAAAGACATTGACGATCTGTTGCCGGTTGAGGTGAAGGAGCAGCGCTTGAGTAACCTGCTACAAGCTGCAATGGTGGGAGGTTGTGTCGCGGCCATGCCTGTCCTCAAGATGATCCCAACGTCAGTCCTTTGGGGTTACTTTGCCTTCATGGCTATTGAGAGCTTACCCGGTAACCAGTTTTGGGAAAGGATCTTGTTGCTCTTCACCGCCCCAAGCAGAAGATACAAGTACTATACACATTCACAATCCTTGCTATTCATTTTTCTCATCTTTCAATGGTCTTATATGAGTATATTGGGGTTTATAATTGTTTTAGATTTGCACATTTACAGGGTAACAACAAATCGGTTGTTTCACTTCATATATGTTGGCCATGTCGTATTGTAAGACCGTCCACAATGGGAATAGACTAGTCTAATTAGGCGAGAAGTAGGGAAAAAGTGGATCTGATTCGCGAAAAAGATGGACCGAAAATATTTTTAAACTATTTGGGTTATATGGCGATTCTTTATAAGAGAATCGTGACATATACCTGAATGGACGGTCGAAGAATCCATCGATAAATTTTGCGGTCTAATCCAAAGAGTCGTGGGTTTTGAGCTTTTTATCCCAAAAAAATGCCGAATGGACTCCCCTCATCGACATGCAGAAGGCCCACTATGAAAGGTCTAAATGAGTCATACGACAAGTCTTGTCAAAAAAATTAATACTTAGATGAGTTTATTAAAACATTTGAATGCCTTTGACCTATCAGCTTCGAGACTTTAACATTGTAAAATGTTGTAACCTCGAGGTCTAATATGTTTGATTTTGTTGCAGGGTTCTTGAGGAGTACCATGCCACGTTTGTGGAGACTGTCCCGTTCAAGACAATAGCAACATTCACCATCTTCCAGACAACATATTTGCTGATATGCTTCGGACTAACGTGGATCCCAATCGCCGGTCTCATGTTCCCACTCATGATCATGCTCCTGGTTCCGGTCCGGCAGTACTTCCTGCCCAAGTTCTTCAAAGGCGCACATCTACAAGACTTGGACGCGGCCGAATACGAGGAAGCACCGGCTTTGCCCTTCAACCTAGCCACTGTAAAGTTCCTCTTCTTAGCTTTTCTAATTAATAGTCATTTTTATGGCATTTAACTTTCTCGGTTACCAAACAGGAGGCAGAGTTGGGTACTAGAGCTTCCCATGCAGGGGACGGAGAGATCTTAGATGAGGCCATTACGAGAAGTCGGGGTGAGTTCAGACATGTGTGCAGCCCCAAGGTGACAAGCTGCACTGCAACACCGAACCATGACCCCAAGAACTTCCAAAGCCCTCGCATAAGCGAGCTGAGAGGGATCAGGAGTCCCATGTCGAGAGGACCGAACAGTCCGAGGACTGGAGAAGCAAAGCTGTCCAACTTGGGTGCTAGTCCTCATCATAACCCACCAAATTAGAAGTGTTGCTTAAGTCTCTACATGGGTATTGTAAATGTCTTGGTCTTTGTTTTGGTGTGGAAGATCTATGTAATGTTCTAAGGTCATTGCCTAGTTTAATTTTGGTGTTTTGGGGTAAGATTGTATATGTGCTCTAAACTTCCAATATATTTTTATTTGGTTAACTATTTATCAATGAAAAGCAATGTTAAAAGTATTGGTCTTGAAACTTGATTTGGCATAGAAAATTATTTTTATCAAAGACAAAGAAATATTATAGGCGAAACTATTAGAGAACCAACTCAACTCAACTAAAAGCTCAAGCTGATAGTTGAATAGAGAAAGATGAGCCCATTGAGAAGAGTGATAAGGGCTAGCCCATTTGGGGCAAATTTGATAAATAGAGAGATATTAGAAATTTTTGTAGAGAGTGGGGTTTGAACCCGGGTCCGTGAGGTGTCAAGCTCTGATACCATATTAGAGAACCAACTCAACTAAAAGCTCAAGCTGATAGTTGAAGGCTCAATTATATATATATATCTAACAGAAACAACTAATACAAAGCAAAGAACCCAAAAACTCAAAATTGAGTCTGGGCTAAAGCACAACCAGCAAAAGAAGCTAAAAAGAGGATCACTGTCAGGTGGCCCCGACAGGGCTTGAAATCCCGTTATCATAATGAGGATTTAAAGCCGCTTCAACCTTCCTGAAGCCCTCCTCAGCCGAACCTATATAGTGGGCTCTCAAGCTTTCGACAAATCTCGTCACATTGTGCGTAATACTCTCCCTTGTGCGACCATCAATCAATGACGAGGAAAACTCTGAGAAGTCATCCGATTTCGGGAGGGCAACACCAACATCAATCGGGAGCGGGTATGGAGAATGGTCTGAGAGGGGCGATAGCATGGACAGGCTGAGACAATGAACGCCCAAAGGAAACGTCCAAATTCAACGTAGAAACCCCACTTTTATAAATTTACATTTTATCAAAATTTGGAACTGTTTGGATATGTAATTTCAGTTAATTAGTATATAACCTTACATATCTTTTTCATGTACATAAGAGAGAATAATATGACATCTGATAAAAAGAAGAATGTAAAAAATCTCCTTAGGTCAACAGAAGTCATGGTCTCTCTTTATAGCCACCACACACACCTCCACAATGACCATCTCTTCCTTTGATCTTAGGTGCGGCCTATGTCCTCCATAGTCAAGGGAAAGGTGATGCAACAGCGACAAAGAAGACGAAAAAAGATGATTTGGAGGACCAAATCCAACAAGTATTGTTTCCTAAAGAGAACGGTGTATGAAGGTGGCGGCGGCCTATTCTTCAGTCAATTCCAAGCGGAGGACGCCGACACCATGACTAAAAGGGTTTTCCTGTGGTGCTTTGTTACCGTGGTGGCGCGGCTCATCGTTGTCAAAATGATGAAGCTTGTTGACTGAGGTGACGTGACTCCTCATGGTCATAGAGGAGCGGTTCCATTAGGTCACGGTGGAGGCGGATGGATCCCAACAAACTTTCGTCTTTGAGGTAGAGGTACGATCGATAGCTGATCAAACGAAGAGACATTTATTTTCCAAGCGGTACCAAGGAACTCTCAGGCCAGCACTAGAAACGACATTTCAGAATTTGGTTCTCCCTCTTAGATTTTGCGGCAGTAGTGCATATCGAGGATACTGAGGGAGAGGATACAGAACCCTGACATATTTAGTGGATGCGAAAGTTCAAGGACATAGTGAGAACGAGATTAGAGGATCGCATTTGGAGGCGTATCGACGAAAGACGGATGTCATCTTCGCGTTTGGCAACAACGTCAGATTGGGTGTTCTAGTAAAGGAACATGTACCCCCGAGTGTAGAAGACCCACCAAGGGGGCAGAGGAGTTGGTAATGATAATGGTGCAATAGGCGAGGGGAGGGAAGCACACTTGCCTACCTGAATGAGTACCTAAGGCTTAGGGGCAAGTGACTGGGTTGATACTCCCCATGCCCAGGGTGGAGCCAACCTCATCATACATCATTCTGCTTCTCATCAAGCCGGGACGTTTTCAACATACTTTTACTTCACGAGATCATCACAATTATCCGAGGGAGGACATCCGAGATTGTTAACCAGGGCGGGAGAATAATCTAATTTTTCCTAACCAAATCACTAAGAATGGGCAACACAAGCCTTCTACCTGATCAACCACTGAATACTCTTAGAGTGGTCGTCACTCATCTGGCACTACTCGACACATGGGTGATCTCCGTATTTTTATTGGCAACTTTTATTTAAGTTTGTTTTTATATTTCAGTTTCAGTACATAGTCTTTGGACTATGCGTTATACAATCTCCGAACAGTTTCGATTTTTTTAGTAATATTAAGATGTGTTTCAAGAAAAAAAAAAACTAAATATAGATCACTCAATTAATAAGATCTTTTTAGTTATAAAGCTTGACATGATATACTTATATAATTTAAAAACAACAAATGAAGTTTACCATACATTTTGAAAGTTACTGTTATATAAAACACCAATCCAATAGATTATAACTCTAATATGTAGATAAAAAAAACTCAGGACATGATTAGTTGTCCACTAAAATGTATTATGAAATAAGATTTCCATGGCCTAGCTACGATGGTATGACCCACAACAAAAGGGTCAACACTTCTGTTTGATCGTAATGATGTTGAAAATGAGGCTGAAAATGAGTGTGTTGTAGTTGAATATGAAAAAGATGATCGAAAAACAAAGAAAAAAAGTAGAGAGACAGACGTATTGAGTGCATGAACGAAAAGCAGCGGTGAGAATTGCGAGATGGCGAGTGAGAGTCGTTTTCTTTCAGAGCGTTGACTCTGTCATGTGTTGTGCTTCTCACAAAACAAAAACAAAAACAGATTAATGTTTTTGTTTGGGTCTCTTTCCAATGATTTTCAGCATATCTGTGTCTCTATCCAGATAACTCCAACATCATCAACTGTTTGAATCATTTGTAACGTCTCTTTTCTCCCGTCCAAGTCCATGAATTTATAGAATAAAATAGCAAAAAACCTCCTACCTAATTTACAAACTTTCTCAACCACCACCCATATGATGGCTAATCCCAAGCACAAACTCTCAAATCATTGAATGAAGTAATGATCCCAAGACTTAAAAATACCAAATTATCCATATTTCCATTCTAATCTTTAAAATCAGTCACTAAAACTCTCGAATTTGTCAGAGATGCAGAAGTTGAGATTAGAGCATCGCAGAGTAAATTTTCAACGAATTGTTCGGTGAATAGACGGAAAATGGAATTGACACAGTGAATCATAGCGGGCGAGCGAATTGACACATGTGAAGATTTTATCATCCGATCGAGCTCATTATATCATTTCAAAATAGAGGTCGTATCCTACTCAGTTGCATCAAAAACCGTATATGTAATATGCTCATTGGTTCGACTTGCTTCCGATAAATTCAAAGACTTACTAGTATAGAAGTCGCGGCAAAGCGATAGGTTATATGTTCAATCGGACAGAGGGCGATCAACAGCTCTAACATGGAGCTGGAGAGATGGATGGCTATTCCTCCCACCAGTGCTCGTCCACGACGGGGGGGAGGGGGGGGGGAGTAAGGGATGGTATCCGCGTGAACTAACTCGAGAAATACATTAACACAAAAATCTGGACTACCCGTGTCAAGTACTCGTCTATCTACCAGAACATCAAACATGTGGGCAAGAGTCGGGCCCTAAACGACTAGAATGATGTCAAAGAGTAGGGGTAGGTAGTAACAACTATACCAGGTTTCTAAACTATCTCGATTATGGAGTCTCAATTACAACACACAGCAAGAAAATCGATAATGTCAACTTAAAGAAACCGTCTTCGGAGTAAATCCTCTGAGAAGGAGAAGAGTCATGGATGTAACGCCTTTCACTCGTCATCCGGTAGGAAAGACTAAATGTCACAATACTCGTAAGGAAAAAAGGCTCACGACTCCAAATCATAGAGGTTTTCCCCAAACAGCCGATATCGAATACTAGCATGTTGATGCTGTCTGTTTGATTTTAAAAAAAAATATTTCAGCAAATTCTCAACCAACAACCAACACTAGGAGTCAGCAACCTAGTACGTTGGTGCTGTCTATTCGTGTCATTTTCTTTACAAATTTCCAACAGTCGACGGTTCATGTCGATGGTGAGCTTACCACCAGCCCTCACCGCCAGCGATGAAACATTTGCTCTCCGTCAGCTCAACACTGGTGCTTTCTCCCGTCAACGCCTTACCGCCGACTTCCTCACCAACATTGTGGATGCTCATAACTACTGATTTGAGTGGAAGTTTTTAACTTTTGTTCATTTGTGAGTCGCGCGTGTATCTATTTTTTGGGGAAAATTTGCAAAAACTAACACTGAACTATTCATGTTTCCAAAAATTTATAGTAAACTATTTTCTCTATAAATCCATTGACGAGATTATTATTTTTTACAAGAAATCAAAAGTCTGTTTATAAAAGTTTCTATATAAAGGTTTTAAAATACAAAACGTGTAAAAAAATAACGAAATACATATAATACAAACTAAAATTATCATTTTCAAAACAAAAAAATGTCATATGTTTGTCACATGATTAAATTCCCTTAAAGATATTGAACTTATAGAAGAAAAAAAATTACAGTAATTTTTTACAAAACACCCATAACTCATCACAATTTTCTTCAATTATCCTTTTTTTGTAAGGAGGAATGTACAGTCACTACTGAAAAATAGAAAAGTAGAATAATGTTAACTTATTAGATGACATTTCCTAGAGAAATTGAGCTTCCCTTAAACGATAGATTGGGCTTACAAATGATGGCAAGACAACTTAGCCCAATCAACAAAATGGGTATAAAAGCACATGAAGGACAAGTTTCAGAGGGCCAGTTTAAGGTCCAGACCACAATGATCATCGTCAAGTTTATGATGCTTCTCCAAGCCATCGTCGTCTCCTACTTGAAATAACAATAATTGCTTACTATTTATAGTAACCTCTTGCTTTTGCAGCTTGTAATTGATTTCTTCCGGAGGAGGAGGAGACCTTCGAGAAGCAGAGTCCTCACCGAAATCCTCCAATAGGAAACAAGGAACCCAGTTGCTACAGCTTATTGATTTCCCCTTCTTCTTCTTATCCTCATCATGATCATCAACTGACCACTTAATCTTCTTCTTCTTAGTGTTGTTGTGATCATGATCCTGTGCAACCGCGTCCGGACTATGGATCATGGACAACTCATCCTCCTTTTTACGGAGCTCTCCGAACCGTCTGATCAGTGAGAAAAAAGTCTCCACCTCTTCGTCTTCTCTGGCACTGCTACGCTCTGTCCTTACAATATCACCACACTTTTTTTTACTTTCCATTACGAAAGTTAAGCGGAGAGAGGTTTATGATTCTTTTTTGGATCGCTTTCTTGTTGGGTTCGAGAACGAGTTTGGCAAGTTGTTTATAGGTACATGACGGGGGATTGTGTAAAGTCGGTAATACCTCCGCCGCCTAGCAGCCCTGGTCAAAAGCGGAGGAGAAAATGGTCATTTCGATGACCACATACGTGCGTCGTCAGCAGCCTCGTACGTTTTTGTATCCAGTGACGTATGGCCTATGATGTCATCTACAGATAGCTGCCTCAGCTTTGTTTATTCCAGTGGTGATTCCAAAGAGCATTTTGAGTTTTTTCTTTTCTTTTCTTTCCATAAGGTATAGTCTTTTTTTAATAATTATAAAGCTATATCATGATTCATTAATTTAATTTTTTTATTATGTTTTGCACATTTGTTTTAAAATGATAAATAAAAATCTATAATGTCTATTTTCATTTTTAAAAAGTATTTTTGTCTGGGATTTTTATTTCTTTTGCTTTTATTGTTTTTTTATATATGCAAGGAAGAAGAAAGCAAGAAATGGCCGCCCTCTCTCTGTTCTCTCTGCGATTAGGGTTTGGTTTTGTGAGAAAGGTGGCGTCTTTGGCGGCACGGCTCTCAAGTAACTCTGGCGATCCTTCACTCTGGTATGACGAGTCTGAGGAGGTCGAGGGGTTTGGGACTGATGACGGGATCGACGTGGGCGTCAACGACGCGATGGGGCCACTGGCGATGGGGGCTGTCGGACGGACTAAAGACGATGGACTGGTGGTCGAGATTGGGGCGGGGCTGGAGGCCGCATCTGATATATCTCCCACGGTGCTGGAGGATGAGGCGGGGGAGACGGAGGAGACCGGCTCGGAACCTGAGCCGTTGACAACGCGAGACAGTGTGTCTTCTCCGGTGCGGCTCTCGGCCACGAGGAGTGACGGAGCTCCGTTGTTGGGGGAGGATGGTCGCACACTGCGGCGACACGTATTCGCCGGACGCCGGCGAGGGGTCCACGCCCTCGGACTACGAGGGGAGTAGGATCGGGTCCGACTAGGGCTGGCGGTACAAACCCGCGGGGATCGATGGTGACGGCGGGGACGGAGGCTCGGGTGCCGGTGGTGGTGGTATCATTGGACACGGAGGCTACGACGGTGGAGTCGGCGGCGGCGGAAGCTTGGCGAAGAAGCAAGGGAAAAGGGGTGTTGCAAGAGAACCCTAATGGGCCGGAGTCGGGCCTTAGAGATGGCCAGGTGGATCGGGTTGTCCGAGACACTGGTACCGGAGTAGATGGTGGTTCACATGTAGCGGCGGGGGGCTTCAAGCACCCTCGCCTCCAGGAATGAGTGTTGTGAAGGCCAGGGAGGGTTTGATCGACTGTACCTTCTCCATGGTGTATAGGTGGCAAGGGTACCACCAACAGTTGATGAGTTACTTCTCTACCACTTCGGAGTCAGCAATCCCGCGTTCAGGAGCTCTACCACTATCGATCAGTCAAGGGAGGAAGACGCACGCTGACTTACCGGGGGAGTAATTGGTCCACCACTGATTGTTTATCCTCTTGTATGCTCGATCAGTATCTTATGGTTGTAGTATACTGTATCGGTGTCCTAGGACGCTACCGCAGTCCCACCCCTACGACCGCCCCTATGTCAAAAAGAAAAATTTATTTTTCTGCATATGTCTTTCATGTTTTGTTAGTTTGGTTCTTATGTATGGTGTCTCCGGCTCCCGAAGGCACCAGAATGCTTTTATATTAATAATATCATCGTTTCTCTCAAAAAAAGCAAGAAATGAAAATTTTATATATTATTTATATATTTATCATTTATAATTTAAAAAATAAAATGAATTAAAAACACTTTTTGTAATCATTTAAAAATATAACAAAAAATGAATACTTTGAAATAATTTTTACAGTCATCCTTTGTTCTCCACCCACCCTGACAATACTATTCACAATTTTTGTTTGGTGGAATGACTGAAGGGACAGGTTACACGTGGACTCCGGAGCTGCGATTACATACGGTTCGAGAGCAGGTGCAACTGGTTTGTTTCGGAAGTAGGTCCCACAGGACCGAGACGTGACGTCGGATGGAAGGAAA
Source organism: Erodium maritimum (assembly GCA_963921825.1). Classification (NCBI taxonomy): domain Eukaryota; kingdom Viridiplantae; phylum Streptophyta; class Magnoliopsida; order Geraniales; family Geraniaceae; genus Erodium; species Erodium maritimum. The sequence goes on from OY997595.1 coordinate 12,675,524, forward strand.
GCAAGTCCATCCGGCCCGATTCGCCATGGTTATTGGGCCTCCATAAACTGATGAAATGAACCTTTTATTGAGCCTGTAAGAGGGTTTGCTGCCTTTTCAATACCTCGAAACTCCACAATGAAATTGATCTAATGAACTTGATTTGTAGGGAGGCTTTAATAATTTTAAAAAATTACTGTACATTTAGGGTGGGATTTTAATCGCATTACTATGACAAATGCAGGGTATACCGAGATTTAGAAGTCAATAACTGCCACGGTGATTTCGGAACCCAAAAAAGTCGGGCCGATATACGATTCGTTCGGCCTACAAACTTGTTGTGTGTACAAAACAAAGCAATGGTAATCATTCTATCCACGTTTCATCTCAACCCAACGATGTTTGGTGGAATTGGTTTTAGAGTTTAAATGCACCACGAAAAATAAAACTATTTGGGTGGAGAGTATGGGGAATTATGTTATCCTCGGTCAACAATCTCCATCAGAATAGAATTAAAATACAAATACAATGTCGTCTATGTGAGCTTGATGTAGAATCTGAAGTTTATGTTTTAATTAAATGATATTTTGCAAAGAGAGTATCGGAGTGTAGTTCTGTGCACCTAAAATACAAGGATGTTGTGGTGATGAACGGTAAGTCTCTTTTGTTCTTGACAAATTCGTTTTTTACATCTTGTTAGAATATGTTGTATAGGCCCAGCTCATGTGGCTCCTTAGGGTTAGCATCGGGTTTAGGAAACCCTAGTGGTACAACACCACTATATATACACATGTACATTGTAGGTTTTATTTATCGAATACAATACAATTCCGTTATTGTTATCATGGTATCAAAGCCTCTATCGCTCTAATATCGCTTCCGCTTCAGCCGCCGTCACCCAGCCGCCGTCGCCCCCGCCGCCGCCACCACCGTTCACCTTCGTGAATGTTGCTCGCTATTCTTCCGGCATCTCAGCCACTGCTCCTGCTCCAGTCGCCACCGCCGACGAGCACTGCAGCCGCCAGATCCGTCCACGCCGCAGCCGCCGACGAGAAGTTCGCGGTCGACCACCCTCGACCACGTCGCTGCTTTTCCTCGTCCTGCTGCCCCTTGTGTCGCGACCCACGCATACGTAGCACTACAGACGCACGAACACAGCCGGAATCGCACACAGACGCACGCCGGAACGCAGCCGAAATCGCACTGCCGCCTGAAAATTTTCACGCTGACCCAAGGAAGAAGACGCGTGGAAGACACGCGCCCACGCGCACCTCTCGCTGCCCGCGTGCGTGGACGACACGGGCCCACGCGCTCCCACGCGCACCTCTCGCTGACCGCGTGCCACACACGCGTCGTTGACCGTTGACTTCAAAAAAAAAACTAATCCTTTTATTCCAGTGTCTTCTTTTCAGGTATTCTAATGAAGAAATTTGATATTAATCCCCACTGTACGTTCTGCAACAGATCTGGACACGTCTTAACTGAATGCAGAACTCATGCTCGTCACCTTCTGTCCTCAGACAACCTCGATGGGGTAACTCCAGGCCCTCTCCAAACTTTAAGGGGGGCGTGGCTCCCGTGGGGATCATCGGCCTTCCAACAGGTCCAATGACACTGTTGCTGCTCTCTTGGGTGACATACGAGCGCTTATATCAGCTCACACTGCCTCGTCAGGTAGCTCATCGAATGTTGCTGCTACACCTGCTGTGTCTGCCAAATCTCCTGACATGACTGCTCTCTTCAGTGACATACGAGCGTTCCTATCAGCTGACACTGCCTCGTCAGGTAGCTCATCCACTACTACGCCAGGTAACGCATCCACGTGGTATCTTGATTCTGCTTGTTTCAATCATATGAGCCCGCAGTCAGATTTGCTCACATGTGTAACTCCGGTCACCAAGTCTCCGTCAATTCGTACTGCTGATAACTCCACTTTACTTGCCACACACTGTGGTACCGCAACCACAGACCAGCTATCACTACCGAATACCTTGCTTGTCCCAGATTTGTCACTGAACCTTGTATCAGTTGGTCAATTGTGTGATTTGGGTTTTGACGTTAACTTTTCTGGTCGTACTTCTTCTGTTCTTGTGCAGGATCCACTAACGGGACAAATCCATGGGACAGGACGTAAAGTTGGTCGTCTGTTCGAACTCACCTCACTGGTGGTTCCCTCACCATCATCATCATCCTCGTCTACTTGTGGCGCTGTCGTCTCCGCCGATCTCTGGCACTCTCGCCTAGGTCATCCCTCTTCCTATCGTTTGCGTAGTCTTATTTCTAGTGGGTTGTTGGGGTCAGTTTCGCATAACTTTTGTGATTGTGTGTCTTGTCAACTTGCTAAACATCATAAACTGCCATTTTCCCTTAATACTACTACTTCCTCTGCACCTCTTTATCTTGTTCATTCTGACTTGTGGGGAGCGGCACCTGTTCCAACCATTGGGGGTCTCGGTGGTTTGTCATATTTGTTGATGATCATACTCGTTTTACTTGGATTTATCTCATGCATAATAAATCTGACTTCAACAAAATTTATTCTGAGTTTTCTGCCATGGTTCGCACACAATTCTCTTAAGTTATCAAAACACTGCGTATGGATAACGGCATGGAACTTAAAGAGTCATCCTTCCTTGCACAACTTGCTTCCACCGGTACTATCGTTCAGCGCTCCTGTCCTGGTACATCGCAACAAAATGGTCGGGCAGAACGCAAACATCTCCATATTCTTAATACGGTCCGTGCTCTTACCATTGCAGCTGCCTGTCCTGAACGTTTTTGGGGGGAGGCTGCCCTCACAGCCGTCTACACCATCAACAGGGTTCCATCCCCAGTCATAGGTAACAAAACTCCTTACGAGTGTTTGTATGGTCGTCCTCCAGTTTATGATCTTCTTCGTGTCTTTGGGTGTGTCTGTTTTGTTCATCTACAACCTCATGAACGTACTAAACTTGAACCTCGTTCTCGTCTTTGTTGCTTTATTGGGTATGGGATCGAACACAAAGGGTACAAATGTTGGGACCCGGTTTCCAACCGTCTCCGCATATCTCGTCATGTCATATTCTGGGAACATAAGATGTTTTCTTCCATGTCTTCTTTTCACATTCCCGAGTCTACTCCTTTCTTTTCTAATCCTGATATTGATCTGTTTTCTGATGATGATGAGGGTTCTCCCATTGAGCTAACTCCTGCAAGTGCTCCGACATCTCTGCCTCCTACCGTGGACCATGTTCCGCCAGAGGATCCTGTGCTAGAGGATCCTGTGCTACCGACTCGACCACAACGTCATCGGCAACTCCCATCTCACCTCTAGGACTTTGAGGTAACCCTATCATCTCGTGTTGCTTCCATAGTGTCCTCTATATATGAGCCTGACACCTATCGGGAGGCTTGCACTAACCCCCTGTGGCAGCAAGCAATGATTGAGGAACTACAGGCCATGGTGAAGACTCATACATGGGATCTGGTACATTTACCTCAGGACAAACATGTGGTTGGTTCTAGATGGGTATACAAGGTGACGACCAAGGCAGATGGTTCTATCGAGCGCTACAAGACCCTATTGTGGCTCGTGGATTTACCCAGGAACATGAGGTTGATTATGAGGAAACATTTGCTCCTGTTGCGAGACTCACTTCTGTTCGCACCATTCTTGTTGTTGCTGCTGGTCGACAGTGGGACGTTTTTCAAATGGACGTGAAGAATGCTTTTCTCAATAGAGATCTTACATAGGAGGTTTATATGAAGCCCCCGCCCGGCTATGATCATCCCACACACATGGTTTGCCGTTTGCGCAAATCCATTTATAGACTCAAGCAGGCTCCGCGGGCATGGTACTCCAAGTTCAGTAGTGCGATGACAGTCTTTGGTTTCATCTCTAGTCTGCACGACAGCTCCATGTTTGTTCGTCGGACCTCTCGGGGCCATACTCTCTTACTTCTATATGTGGATGATATGATTATTACTGGTGATGATGATATCGACATTGTGGATCTTAAGCGTCATCTAAGCGACCAGTTCGAGATGAAGGATTTGGGTCATCTCTCTTACTTTCTTGGTTTGGAGATTTCCTCTCTGTCCTCTGGTTATCATTTGTCCCTAGCCAAGTATACAGCCGATCTCATCTCCAAGGGGGGACTAACCAATAGCAAGATCGCTTCCACTCCCATTGAAGCGAATGTCAAGTATCTTCCATCAGATGGTCAAGCTCTCGAGAATCCCACTTTATATCGCCGATTAGTTGGAGGGCTGGTATACCTCACTGTTACTAGGCCTGACATTGCATATGCTGTCCACATCGTCAGTCAGTTCATGTGCGCACCTCGCACTACTCACTATGAGGCCGTTCTTCGGATCTTGCACTATGTTCGAGGCACCTTAACACACGGACTACATTTCTCTTATGGCTCACCTTTAGTCCTACAGTACTATTCAGATGCAGATTGGGCAGGCGATCCCACAGACCGACGATCTACCACAGGTTACTGTTTCTTTCTTGGTAACTCTCTGATTTCCTGGAGAAGTAAGAAACAAACAACCATTTCCCGCTCCAGCACGGAAGCTGAGCATCGAGCCCTTGCTGATACTACTTCCGAACTCATATGGCTTCGTTGGTTACTACATGACATGGGTGTTGTTCACAAGTCAGCCACTACCATTCATTGTGACAGTCAGAGTGCTATTCAGATTGTTCACAATGATGTCTTCCATGAACGCACCAAGCATATTGAGATCGATTGTCACTTTGTTAGACAACATCTCAATCAGGGCACCCTCGCTCTCTGATCTGTCTCCTCTAGCGATCAGATTGCAGATATCTTCACCAAGGCTTTAATCCCAGGAAAGTTCAAACCTTTAGTTGACAAACTCAACTTGGGTTCATTACCACCATGTTGAGTTTGGGGGGGGGGGGTGTTAGAATATGTTGTATAGGCCCAGCCCATGTGGCGCGTTAGGGTTAGCATCAGGTTTAGGAAACCCTAGTGGTACAACACCACTATATATACACATGTACATTGTAGGTTTTATTTATCGAATACAATACAATTCCGCTATTGTTATCACATCTAATGATTTTATCCTCTGACTCGGTATTTGCTATAATTTGCGGTGGGAAAGAAATAAGCTTCTTTTGGGAGGTTCGATTAGGTGTGAGAGTCAAATTGTGGGACAAAGTATTGAATGGTTAAATGGTTACAAGTCTTCTATGACTTTGTTTCATTCTACTTAACCATTTCAGAACCACGATATTGTTCTCGGATGGTGTCCTCCCCTCATTGGATGCCTCAAATTAAACACGGATGCAAGGTTAAGATCTTGTGGTATGGGATCAGGATTATCATCCATAATTGGGGAGGAGTTATGGTGGCAGGGTGTATGCACTTCGTGGAGGTCCGTTTCAACCAGATGGAGCCGAATTGATCATCCCTCACCATGAGCTCACTTTATATAAGAGCAAGAATATAGCAATTTCGAAAGTGGAAATGCACTCCCTCTCAGTTGTGCTTGTTTGTCGGAATGGAAAATCATATATGCTTACAAAAAAATTACATAAGTCATAGATTAAAAAAGAGTCAAATCATATTACTCATGTATTAGCTAAGAGAACCCATTGAAAACAATTATGGTATATTACTTTTTAATGAATAGATGGTTATACTGAAATGCTATATAGCATTGGGATTTAATAGGAGTGATCATATATATATATATATATATATATATATATATATATATATATATATATATATATAGGAGAGCAATCAGGTGCGAACCATGAGTTACGGTGCGAACATGCGAACTCAACCAGATTGCGCCATGTGTAGCGCTCAGAAAATGCCCCCATTTTTTTTATAATCAAGTTTATTAATTCGATTTTTCCCGTTTCGTTTCAACTCCGATTTCATTTTTTCTTTCGCCAATATTCTTATTTTTTCAAGAGCTTTCTAACACGTAGTGGATTGCATATATTTTGATGTGTTTTTGAATAAGTGTGTGGATGTGTGAATATGAGTGCGAAAAGTGTGATGTGTTTTGCAAATTTAGTGTATATGGTTTGCGGATTTAGTGTATATGGTTTGCGGATTTAGTGTATGGTTTGCGAATTTAGTGTGGTTTGCAAATTTAGTGTATATGGTTTGCGGATTTAGTGTATATGGTTTGCGAATTTAGTGAACTTTTCACACTAAATTTGCTTGTTTTATATATTGTATACTGTTAAGTATTTCTTTGGGTGACAAGGGTTCAATTATTATCAACCATGGAGAATGTAAGTGAATTGATGCATACCCACATAATGTATTACATATTCAGAATTTGATTCTTCCATGAATGATGAAGAGCTTCTTCACTTTTCAATTTCTGGTACTTGATAATTGAGTAATGTTAGAATATAACTATAATTGGGCCTCCAACTATCTCTTAATGGGCTATATTCAAATCTCTTCTTAATGGGCTCCCCTACTATCTCTTAATGGGATATCTTCAAATCTCCTCTCAATTGGCTCCCCAACTATCTCTTAATGGGTTATCCTCCTCAAATCTTCTCATCGGGCTTCCTACGTAAAATACTACAATCAATTATATGCTAAACAAATGGTTTCCTAAAATACAAGATACGGGATCACCACATATTTTGTCAAATATATCGGTAATCTATCATGAAAGAAATAATTTGCGTGTCTATTTCATTTGACTATCTTCCTTTATATACACTTTGTGCAACACGGTTTAGGCTAGACTTAAGGAACTAATTTACAATCAATTATATGCTAATTATATGCTAACCTAAAATACTACAATCAATTATATGCTAAACAAATGGTTTCCTAAGATACAAGATACGGGATCACCACATATTTTGTCAAATATATCGGTAATCTATCACACCCCCGTAGTCAAAGCGGGAGGTTTCCGAACGCTGAGACTGTCTCGAAAATCCTCAAATAAGACTTGGGGTAGTCCTTTAGTGAATATATCGGCGATCTGATATCGAGACGGAACATGAAGGACACGAACTTGTCCTCGCGCTACCTTTTCACGAACAAAGTGAATATCCATTTCAATGTGTTTGGTACGCTGATGTTGTACTGGATTGCCTGAAAGATAAATTGCACTCACATTGTCACAATACACCATAGTGGCCTTGTCAATAAGGCAATGTAATTCCAACAAAATATTTCTAATCCAACATGATTCGGAGACAACATTAGCAACCCCCTATACTCCGCTTCAGCACTCGAACGAGAAAGGGTTGGTTGGCGTTTCGAGGACCAAGAGATCAAGTTGTCTCCAAGAAAAACACAATAACCAGACATCGACCGACGCGTGTCCGGGCAGCCCCCCCAATCCGCATCTGTGTAGGACAGGAGATCAGAGACTGAAGAGGGATAAAGATGTAAGCCATACTCAAGTGTGCCCTGAACATAACGGATGATGCGCTTAAGTGCATGCATGTGATCATCCCGCGGAGCATGCATGTGTAAGCATACCTGTTGCACATCATAAGAAATATCTGGCCTAGTGAAAGAAAGATACTGAAGAGCACCTGCAAGACTGCGATAATGACTAGGGTCATCATACGGTGCACCGGATGTGCTGCTTACCTTTGGCTTGGTATCAACCGGAGTATATGTAGGCTTACAAGAAGACATCCCAGCGCGATCAATGATTTCTTCGGCATACTTACGTTGCAAAAGAAACATGCCATCCTTATGACGAGTGACTGCAATTCCAAGAAAATAATTCAAAGGACCCAAATCCTTCATAGCAAATTCCGAGGAAAGAAGAGCCATAATGGAGCCTCGGAGGGAATTAGAGGAAGCAGTTAAAATAATATCATCAACATAAAGCAAAATGTATGCCATATTAGTCCCCTTTTTGTAGATGAACAAAGAATTGTCAGATCTACTGTTGGAGAACCCAAGAGAAGACACATAATCAGCAAAACGCGTGTACCATGCTCTAGGGGCTTGCTTAAGTCCATATAAGGACTTGCGGAGTAAACATACATAATCGGGATGAGTTGGATCTCGGAATCCCATAGGTTGATGCATATATACTGTTTCGTTGAGCTCACTGTGTAAGAAAGCATTTTTTACATCGAGCTGGTGAATAGGCCACTTCTTTGATAATGAAAGGCTGAGAACGGTGCGGATCGTTGCCGGTTTGACCACCGGACTAAAAGTCTCACCACAATCAATTCCAACTTGTTGAGTCTTTCCATCACCTACAAGACGGGTCTTATGCCTCTCAAAATCACCATTAGACTTTTCTTTATGAGTAAAAATCCACATAGAACGAATAACATTCACATTAGGTGGACGGGGCACCAACTCCCACGTCTTATTTTTAATAAGAGCATCAAATTCATCATCCATAGCCATTTTCCAATTCGGGTCACGAAGGGCGTTCACAGGGTTACGAGGAATAGGAGAAATCATAACTGTGGTATTCAAGTTAAGTGTTCGTTTGGGTTTAAAAATACCATGTTGACTCCGGGTCACCATTCGAGGCTGATTGGGAATGTGAGGCTGTTGTGGTGAAGTTTGTGTGGTTGTGGGATACGGACCAGATGGTTGAGGGCTCGAGGAAAAGGCTATAGGGGAAGTGGGGTTTAGTGGTGGTATAAGAGTAGAGGATTGTGGTGTGGGCGAGTGGACCAGCCCAAGATTTTCCAATGGTGGGGAAGGCGCTTGTTCCACAATGGGAGGATAGGCCACGGGTGTAGTATTGTTGGGGCGGGGTTGGTCAGGCAGATCATTAGCCAACTGATGCATCCAAACTGGAGAGATCTCATCATCCAAAAAATCATAAGTATCGAAATTAGGTGATTGTAATTTGGAAAAAGGAAAAACATGCTCATCAAACACCACATGACGAGAAATAAATATTTTGTTGGATGATAAATCATAACATTTATATCCTCTATGATTCGTAGGATACCCCAAAAAAACACACGGTGTAGAACGGGCTTGCAACTTGTGGATATTGGTTGAAGGAAATACAGGATAGCATAGACACCCAAAAACCCGAAGATGAGAGTAAGATGGTGTTCTTTTATATAGAACTTGGAGAGGAGAAACATGACCCAAAAGTTTGCTTGGTAAAATATTAAGTAGATACGTTGCCATTTGTAAGGCATGATGCCAAAACGAATGAGGTAGAGAAGCATGAGCCAAAAGAGTCCTTGTGATATTATTGATAGAACGTATTTTTCTTTCGGCTTTCCCATTTTGTGAAGACGTATGTGGACAAGAAAAACGAAATGACATCCCATTAGCCTCACAGAATTTCCCAAATTGACTATTGTCATATTCCCTCCCATTATCACATTGGACATTTTTAATATGCCGTTCAAATTGGGTATGAATATGGGTTTTCAAAACTAAGAATTTTGCATAAACATCAGATTTCTTAGCTAAAGGGAAAGTCCATAGAAATTTGGAAAAATCATCCATAAAAAGAACATAATACCGATGACCGAGTGAACTTAAAACAAGTGAGGTCCACAACTCACTATGAACGATATCAAATTGCATCAAAGTTTCAGAAATAGAAGAATCAAACGGCAATTTAATTTGTTTACCAAGCATGCAAGAACGACAAATACTAGAATGACGAGATGTAGGACAATCAATGTTTTTAGTAAGCCTAAGACATTCCAAAATAGAATGTCCCGGGTGACCCAAACGATCATGCCAAAGAGTAGTAGATAAAGCTGCAAAGGTCGGTGAATTCGTGGTTGGATATTTGGTAGTGGTGATGGGATAAAGATCTCCCCGACTATTACACCTCATTAGTGCCATCCCCGTCTGAAAATCCTTCACAGAAAAACCATAAGGATCAAATTCCACAGTCACAGAATTATCAGTAGTAAATTTCCGTACCGATATTAAATTCTTAATAAGTTGAGGAGCATGTAAGATATTTTGTAAGGATAAAGGGGGGTTCGGGGGAAATAAACTAGTATGACCACAACCACGAATTGGAATTGAATGACCATTTCCCACAACAATACCATTATTTTGATTGCTCAAATTAAAATAAGACGTAAGATTACCGTTGGAGGATGTCATATGAGAAGTCGCCTCGGTATCTATGTACCACTTTTGATCGGGCGAGTTCAAAGACATGGTGTGCATAGCGGACTCTATGTCAGTTGGAACATATGAATTGGAAGGAGCCACTGTTGCTGCATATACTTGCTGGGTTGGTGAAGGACCCAAAATTCCTGGTTGCCGTGTTTGGCTACTTGCGGGACGAGTCCAAGATGTTGTTGGGTAGGGACATGGAGGAGGAGGAGCATGCCATTTTGGTTGCGGTACCCATTGCCAATGACCAAGTTGTCCCGCATGGCATTGCAGAGATGGAGATCGCGTGGGTTGTGCACCACTATGGCCACGACCAGAACTGCCTCGACTTCCGTTGTTATGCCTACCGCCGCCCAAGCCACGACTTGAGCCACCTCGGCGCCCATGCCCAGAATTGTGGCGGCTGAAATGCTTGTGCTTCCCTCGGAATGATCCCGCAGTGTCAGGAGCCACGACAGCGTCACCAACAACAACCACCATAGCCGAACTAGATCCGTGAGACATCATGGCTGCAAGTTCGCGTTCCTCCAAACAAAGAGATGACCGAGCCTCTGCAAATGGAGGAAGTGGTTTAGAATGACGAAGTTGTGTTCCAACGCCTTTGTATGCTTTAGTGAGACCCGAAACAAGTTGAAGGACAAGGCGGTTATTTGACACAGGAGCCCCAACATTTTTCAGTTGATCCGCAAGGCTCTTGAGACGTTGGCAATAAGCCGAGGCAGTGGGAAAATCCTCCATGCGGGTGGTTGTAAATTCTTGTTCAAGAGTCACGACACGTGAGGTTTGATGATCTTGAAAGATATCACGCAACCGATCCCAAGCGTTCATGGCCGAGGCATCTGGTTCGATGATGGTGTTCAACAAATCATTCGAAATTGTCGAATATATCCATTGAAGCACGGTGGTATCAATGGTCGTCCATAACTCGATGTCCGCATCCGTTGTAGGAGCCGGTTTCTCCTTGCCAGAGGGTGGAGGAATGATGTGATGGAGGACTTTCTGAGAACGAGCATGAATCTTAAATAGTTCAGCCCATGTACCATACTGTGAGTTCTCCATCTCAAGTATAACAGAGATATGATTCCGGAAGTTTGATACAGTGAGGGTGGGATGAAATACGGACTTGCTCGGTGTGGTTGATGCTTCACCAGACATGGCTTATGAAAGAGTGAAAGGAAGTGGATATAAGGAAGAAGAAGAAAGTGCTATGGCACAGCAGAAGCAAAAGAGAAGAAGGTGTCTGATAGCATGAAAGAAATAATTTGCGTGTCTATTTCATTTGACTATCTTCCTTTATATACACTTTGTACAACACGGTTTAGGCTAGACTTAAGGAACTAATTTACAATCAATTATATGCTAATTATATGCTAACCTAAAATACTACAATCAATTATATGCTAAACAAATGGTTTCCTAAAATACAAGATACGGGATCACCACATATTTTGTCAAATATATCGGTAATCTATCAAGTAAGTTATCTCTCAATTTTGATTATTGTTTGCACAAGAAAGTTTATTAATAAGTTTCAGTGTTTGCATTAAGAAATTATGTTTGGTTCTATTTTAATTTCATGCAATATGTATATTGGTTATTAGTTGATATATTAATTACACAGTAACAATGTCATTGGCCTATTCCATTGCAATTCAACAATATGTCTTCAGAAATAAACGTGAAGATCTAATAGTAGTCAACTAAAAATAAATTCACAAACCATATACACTAAATTCGCAAACCATATACACTAAATCCGCAAACCTTATACACTAAATTTGCAAACCACACTAAATTCGTCAACCATATACACTAAATCCGCAAACCATATACACTAAATCTGCAAACCATATACACTAAATCCGCAAACCATATACACTAAATTTACAAAACACATCACACTTTTTCGCACTCATATTCACACATCCACACACGTATTCAAAAACAAATCAAAATATATGCAATCCACTACTTGTTAGAAAGCTCTTGAAAAAATAAGAATATTGGTGCAAAAAAAATTAAATCGGAGTTGAAACGAAGCGGGAAAAATTAAATTAATAAACTTGGTGGGGAAAAAAAAGATGAGCATTTCTAAGCGCGACACGTGTCATGTTATTGTTGAATTCGCATGTTCGCATTTTAATAGGGGTTCGCACCTGATTGCTTCTATATATATATATAGGATAACATTCAGGTACGACTTGACCAATTTTGTGCGACTCAATCCCAGCCTTGGAATCGCAAATCGCATGGCTGATTTTATTTATTTATTTTTTCACCAAGTTTCTTATTTTGATCTTTCCCGCTTCGTTTTAACTCCGATTTAATTTTTTCTTGCGCCAAAAACTTTCTTTTTTCAAGATCTATCTATCAAGTAGCATATTGAATATGTTTTGAAGCAAAAAAGAACATGTACAAGCAAAAACACAAATTGTTAATCGTGCACTAATGTATGTTTTTGCAACTTCATTTGTATGAATAAGTCAATCTTAATGTATGTTTTGTATGTATGTTTTTACAAATGCATGTTTTTAAATTTCCAGTTATATATGTACGCTGAACTTAATGTATGTTTATACAATTTTAAATGTATGTTCTTGGCATTTTCATTTGTATGTGTAAGTCAACCTATTGATGTTGTTTCAGTTGTATGTATACGCTAAACTTAATGTATGTTTATACAATTTTAAATGTATGTTCTTGGCATTTTCATTTGTATGTGTAAGTCAACCTATTGATGTTGTTTCAGTTGTATGTATACGCTAAACTTAATGTATGTTCTTACTGTTTTCATTTGTATGTGTATGTACGTTTTGTACGTGTAAGCTAATAAATTAAGATTAGCTAAAACATACATTAAGATTAGCTTATTCATACAAATGTAATTGCAAGAACATACAATAGTACATGGTTAACGATTTGTGTTTTTGCTTGTACATGTTTTTTTTGCTTTAAAACATATTCAATATGGTACTTGATAGATAGATCTTGAAAAAAGAAAGTTTTGGCGCAAGAAAAAATTAAATCGGAGTTGAAACGAAGCGGGAAAGATCAAAATAAGAAACTTGGTGAAAAAAAAAATAGGTCATGCGAAAATCGCAGCCCTTGGACAATTTGCGATTCCAGTTGGGATTAAGTCGTATTTCGTATTTAAAGATTGAGTCGTACCTGAAAGCTCCCCTATATATATAGGATAACAATCAGGTACAAACTTACATCTTTCGTCAGAACGTAGAACTATCAATCTGGGCCCTTGGATCGTAGAATTAATGGCCCAGATTTAATGCATATCTTTTAATATCTTTTTAATTAATGCATATCTTGTAATTGATTTCGTAATCAATCACCTCACCCCCCCTGAATTTCGGTGGCCATCCGATCTGAGTAATCAATGGCCGAGATTAGTTCTACGTTCTGACACGAAATAAGATTTGTACTTGATTGTTCCCCTATATATATATATATATATATATATATATATATATATATATATATATATATATATATATATATATATATAGGTAATGGCAAGTCTAACAAGTTTAAGATTACTACATATAAAGCCCAAACAATATCTAATGGACAGTAATGTATTTAAAGTGCGAGTTTAAGGTTGAGATCATCGTCTTGTTCATGATGTTTCACCACGTCATCTTCGTCTCCAACCTGAGTTAGCTCTTGCTTTTGCGTCTTGTAATTGATACCAAAATCCTCCAACCGGAATCTAGGAACCCAGTTGCTGCTGCTTATTGTTATTGATCCCACCTCCTTCTTCCTCTTATCTTCATCGCTAGCCGTCCATTTGATCCTCTTCTTTTTCTGATCGTGATCATCATCCCCTGCGCCTGCATTCGGCCTATGGACCATCAACAGCTCTTCCTTCTTTCTCCGGATCTCTCCGAACCGTTTGATCAGCGCCAAAAAAATCTCCATCTCTTCCTCTTCTCTGGCACCGGAACGCTCTGCTTTTACAGTATCACCACTCTGTTTCTTACTTTCCATTTGAAACGTACACGAGAGACACGTTTGCGACTTTTCTTGCCTTTGGTCGGTTCGAAGACTTGTGTGTTTTGGGGAGTGATTTATAGGATAATAATGGGGGTTGTAGAAAGTCGAAATTGCCTTGGCCGCCTAGTAGACCTGGTCAGAAGTGGACGGCTGAGATGTTAAGAGAGAATGATGATTTATTTCTATGACAACGTGTGTCGTCACCGTGGTTGCGTTGCGTAAGTGGGAATGTATGACAAGATGTAACTACTACTGACTTCGTAAATACAAAATAGTGATGTATGCCTAACGACGTCATCCTCTTCTATACCCGTTGCTCACGTTTCACAATAAATTTTATTGGCTATATCGTTGAAGCCACATGCTACTGCACAGACTGCATTACTGCTGGCTTTATCTTCTGTCACGGGCCGAATCATAAGTATATTCTTCAGGAGCAGGTGGACGGGCTTGACCTTATGTTTTTTTCGGAACATAAAATTCTTTGGAAACGTCCCATAAATGCTACATACAGGTAACCACACAATTTTAGGGTAAATGTCAAGTATATAATTTAGTTAAAGCATCTGAGTTTAATGTTTAAACATCTTAGAATATTTCAATTTTTTTTATCGAATAAGTTTTACGAAAGCTTTGCTCTCAAAAAGGAGAAGACATCTACACTATAACATCGGACTACATAACAAGAGTTCAAAAAAAAAAAACTAAAACAACCAGAAGACAAAAACCACCAACACCAACAAAACAATCACACCCATATTACAATCAACCTGAAACAACAAAACTAGGCATACAATAAAATAAAAAAATTGCGTTCTCCCGTCTTTGGATCGAATGGAGCTCTTGAAATTTGCTAAAGGGTACCTGCGCCATTCAGAGAGAGAAATCAAAAGCAAACTCGGGCATAAAGTCCTTCCCACTTCAAGAGCCTTCACTTGCACCTGCAAAAGCACTTGGTCCACTAAAGGGATATCATCCTTAAAAACCAAACGATTCCAAGCCAACCAAACCTCCCATAAAATGAGACCAAATATATGAGCCCACACACTCCTACACCATCTTGGGATAAGATCCGGGCAAAAAAGTAATAAGCCTCGCACATCCGATGGACAGGACCAACTCAACCCCCACCACTTTAGAACACCAACCCAAACAAGCCAAACAAAACCGCAATGAAGGAGGAGATACCTATCTTCTTCAAAATGCAACCCACATAAATAAAACAAACATCTCTGAATCAGGATGGGACCCCCTGACTCTCCAGAAAACCGTAGTGGGAACTGCATTATGATAACTCAACCAAACAAAAGCTCCTACCTTGGGAGGGAGGCCCGGGTTCCAAAGAACCTTCGCCCAAGCCACCTCCGAAATCCTCTCCCTCAAAGCATTATATCTCCCGACCGAATAACTTTTCACATTCATCCCCCCCACACAACCATCCTCAACCCCTGGTCGGATCAACACAAAGGCCAACACATTAACCAACAGCTCATGTATGTAGTATATTGCAAAACGTGTCCTTAAATGTTTTTTTTGTAGTCGATAAACAAATCTCAACCCTCCGTCTGAGAATTTACCAAAAGGGGAAAACCCTATCGTCGAATCTTAGGGTTTCTTCATTGGGTCGACGCCTCGTTGGGATCTCTGATCATCGGTGGTTTACGATATGCTCTCATAACGTCTCCCTCCTACTCCTTTCCCAGGTACGATTGTGCTCTTCTCTTTTACTGCGATCGTTGTTGGTTATTGGTTCTATTGTGTTCTTCTCCTCTTTGCGAACGCTTTTTGTTTTTATCCGTACTTCCTTTAAATTATGGTTACGATACATGTCTGGAATTGTCGTGGTCTTGGAACTGACCCCAACCGTCGCATATTTATTATAATTTATAATTTATAATTTATAACACGTTTTGGTAATTCAAGTCAACTTATATAACAGAAAAAAAAGCTTATGTACCGGAAGATCGATTAATTTATTATTATACATAATTTCAAACGTCCATTAACTCAGTCAACTATATTCTCACCCAAAGGACAGACATCATAATCGCACTCTCGGTTTCTCTCTGGAAGGTTTCGACTTACGCGCGTGCCATCCACCAGAAGCTCAAGTCTCGGGTGGCTCACTGTTCTGGCTCTGACTCGGCCAGATCGGCGTTGGATAGTGTCCCGCTTGACCAGTACGTGGACCCCGCCATCACGATCCTCTGCGGTGCCGAACATTTTATTTCAGGAGAGGGTCTCGCTGGACCGAGCAGTCGTATAAAGGAAGGCGAGCCCATCAGGCCCGTGCCTAGATGCGATCGTTCATTGGGCCCTCCATTTCAAGTTGATATGTTCAAGTGAACCTTTTGTTATTGGGCCTGCCTAATACGAGGAAAAGAACCCGTTATTGGGCCCGTATACCAAACCACAAATTCCGTAGTCTTCTTACTGCCTATCTGAATCATCAAATAAACACCAGCACAACACCTGGTGACATGTTGAAAAATATTCGATATAAAGTTAATATTTATATATAAACTCCTAAGATTTATTTAAAATAATAAAAAGATGCATTTTATGCCACTAAGTATGTTAGGAGTGACACTGAAGACGAAAAGGGGTGCACAAGTGTAAGTTTATAAGTGATAAAAGTTGTAGGCAGGCTTGTCTTTCTGCGCCCATATCCAACATCATGTGATCTGTGAAAAAGAAGAGCTTTCTAACTATTCATCCATGGCCTACTCTTGTTCACATCACTATTATATGCAGCATCGGTAATTGCTCTTCAAAACCCTTTTTGTCTCCATCTAGTTTGTTAATCCATGTTGTCATTACTTAACTGATCTATTACTCTATGAGTGTGAAGAACATGCATTCCAGTAATTGAGCTCAGTTTTCTTTTCCATACCAATTTTGATAATTATTCTTTTTATCAGCAAAGCATTAGATAAATCTCCCTTAAGAGGGGACAAAGGGATCTGAGTACAATATCCTTACAACCAAGGGCACCTTAAACATGCCTCAAACCAGAGAATAATGAATTGAATGAGATACAACCAAACAAAGGGAGAACTAATAAGAAACCAACCAACTAATACAACACCAGAAAAACCAGGAAAAAGAAAGGCCTAGAACCGAAACTTTCCACCTTGAAGCACAAGAAAAAAAACAGGGTCTTGATACCCGGATTCACATTAAGCCCAAAAAAAAACACAAGGTAACATAAAGGAGGAAGAATCCCGAGCACCCTTAACTCAGAAGAACCCATTCACTCACACTCACTAAACCCTTCCTACAAACGAGAGGCTTCACTGAGGCGTTAGCCATGAACCTTGTCGGCGGCCAACCCCTACCGGCGAGCTCGACCCACCACCAGTGGTCGAGTATGAAGGAAGCCAAACGAAAGAAAGGGGGAAGTGAGGGAGAAAGAGGAACTACCAAAGTATAAGGAGAGGCCGAGATACTCACCAGCAAAGCCCTCACGATCCGAGATCCACCATACCGGCCAAGAGTTCCGTTTGTCCCTCGCCGGCCAACACCAGCCGAGGGCCCAAGGAAAAAACCAAGGAAGAAGACTGACTTTTCAGTCGAACTCAAGCCAGTCCAACAGCGGCGTTGAAGAGGAGAAACCTTGCAAGAGCCGGGACGATCTTCACCAGCAAATCAGAGGAACTGAGCGGCCGATACTGCAACAATCCCACCGGCGCCGGAAAGGAAAGCCCTCCCACGAGCAGATCTGAGCCGCAGCCCTCTGACCCAAACACCTCACGAAACCAGAAGCGAGAGCCAACAGATCCGCGCGAATCTTGACCTGGAAGTCGAAGAAACTGCTCACACGATAGATCAGTGGCCTGACTACCGAGGAGGGAGAAGGCTAAGGCCGGATCTGAAGATCTCGACCGAGGAGGAAGAGATCGAAGGGTAAAAGGGGGAAATGAATGGTAGAAAGGGTAGAGGTCGGCAGAGGGACGGTGGGGGACACAAGGGTCACCGCCAGCAACCTCCTGAGGAAGAGGTCACCGGCGGTGGAGAGAGGGACAACCGCAGTGTGGCCTGAGGCGAAGAGGACGAAGTGTTTCTAGAGAGAGGGAGGAGCCTCTCTCTCTAGAAAACGAAAAGTTGGGGAATATAATTTTGATAATTATCTTACTGACGTATAATGTGATCGGAGGAGGTATGTATCGGGGATATCCGACCCACCTATATCATTTTTAACCTGTTCGTAAATGTAGGGATTGACAAAAATGAGAATCGTCACTCACCTACAGATTGATGTTTGTTTGTGGATTTCATCCAACAACTTATAGACAAATTGATCATTATCAACTTAACTTGAGACATGCATATCACAAAATTTAAAAGTATTTTGATTTTAAAATCAATAAGGTACGATTCTAGCTATCTTCGATCTGATTTAAGTTTTTAGATGATATTTTTCTCTAATTAAAATGTAAGCTTCAATGTAGGTATTAAAGCTCTCTCATTACTAGATTTTTGTGATGGCTTTAATTTATCACCCCAAAATGTTTAATAAAATGTAATGAATTTCTTTAACGAAAAAAATGGCGTACATAATAATATTGATTTTATTTTCAAACTAAAATAATCATTAAAACCTCGTAAAAGAAGACAATAATCGATATGTAGTCTAAAGATCAAAATTGGATTGCGACATGGTTAAGACTTGCGGGCGGATTGGGTCACCTGCGAATTACAATTCCCTAATCCGCGACTCACCCATTATTTTGTGAATTTTTGAAATTTTAATCTGCAATCTGACCTACAATCCGCTGATGAAATCCATTTGGATCACAAAATCAGATGGGTTAACGGATGGATCGGATTTACGAATAGATTTGCACACTCCTGTTCTGATATATGGAGGTTAAGTTTTTAAAATAATTTATTATATCATAGTTTTAGTTTATGGTTGATTATAACCTTGTAAGTAAATAAAGAATAGAGATACAAAACTTAAAATATTAGCATAAAAATTGTGGAAGGTGGCATAGGAAGGTAGAAAGTTAAGTAGATATGGTGGGTGGCCATAGCACCACCACCAATGTTTTAATCGTAAAGGTTGTTCTGTTCTTCGCCAATAATCAATGTGGTTGCGAAAAGCTACTCTCGCGTGCATACCCCGTTCACTTTACCACCCGATTTTCCATTACCTTCACTATTGATTTCACTTGCATCTTTTTTTACTTTTTCGTTTTTGCCTCTTTTGGCTCCAAACCTTACATTTCTCACATACTATGATACTATCTACCTTAATTTCATCATATCAAGCTACCTTAGCTGCCCTGTGCTTCACTTCCCCACCTTTCTCCTTGTCTTCCAACAATTTTATCTTCTTCTTAAAGCTTTCTCCTTATCTTTCCTTCTCTTGTCGTATCCATGATTTTTTTCTTATTCAGTGAAGTTTTGAATGAGAGTAGGACATCTGAAATAATGTAGGACAATGCTTCTGAGTGACAATTGCCTCAAGTAATTCTGGTGGAAGCTTACTATGTCGGAGAATGATACTAAAAGACCAAGTTCTTTAAAAGACCAGCTTATACATAAACTTCATTTACCTTTATTTTTTCACTTTGAATTTAGACCTAGTCTTATTGGTGTGTACTTAGTGGTGGAAAAATCAAGATATAGAACATGTTAGAACCTTGGTTGGATATTTGTTTTGTTTGTTTGAGATTCTATTGGAATATTCGTAGTCCATTGTTGGGGCTTAGGATTGATGATTCCATAATGTTTGTAAAATCTTGATATTAGGCTTATTCACCTTTTCAAGATTTTTTGTTGTCCAGGTTCCTTTCCTCGTTAAAAATGCTTTGGTTTGTACACTTAGGAGGTTCATCCCCATGCCCTAACTCTTTACTTCAAAGAAGGGAACTTATATAACATCATTTGTTCATCTGGAAAAAAACCACACCATTTTCATTGTTATTTAATATACAAAAATTAAATCAACGATCAAAGATTTGCCTAAGCTTCTACATAACAAGCCAGAAGAAATAAAGAAAACAAACAAACAAAAACCCCACTTCAAATATTCAAATCCCCAATCACTACAATCAACAATCATTTACATGAAAAGAAAAAAAACAATTAATTACTAGCAAAAACTAGGTATCCGATCATAACCTCCCAAGACAGACTTGGGAGTACCCTCCAGCAAGCAGGACACCGGAGGTATAGTCAGCGTCTCCAAATCCCCATAAGCATTCCAACAAAACGGGTCCAAAACGACGTCGCCCCGATCCGGGAGCAGCTCCACATCCGAGAGCGTCAAGTTGGTGCAAGGCACGGAGTCGCTGCAGCCGAAATGGATCGGCGAGCTCCGGACATCGTAAGTTCCTTTGATGTCGGAGTAGGACACGTCGGATACGAGGACCGCCGACGTCTCGTTGCTGCACTGGTTGGTGAGACAGTAGAATTGGTCGATGATTATGGGGTTGCGGACACTTTCCATGTGGATGTTGCTGAACGTCACTCCTCGTACCGTTCCCGATCCTCCTTGCCATGTCTTGATCCGTACGCCGTTTTGTGACACTTTGATCACCGAGTCTCGTACCGTCACGTTGGACACGCACGCTCGCGACTTGTGATTCCCTAAGCTCCCGATGCTGGATCATATGTAAGGTTGTAAAACTAGTCAGGTACATGACGTAAGTAACAAGGAACATTAAATGCATTTCTCGACCATTATACTATTCTAATTTTTCCGACCAAAAATAATCTTAAAATGTGATCAAGTTCTGTAATGTCCATGCACTCTTCATCATCTTCATCATGAAAACATGAGCTGTTCATTATTGTTCATTAGCAGTATCAATGAACAATACATATGTATAAGGGATAATTGCAAAAACAATTATTCTGATGTATTGGGTTTTTGTAATTCGTATCCCTTAATAAAAAGTCTTAACAATCCATATTCCTATATTTTCTTTAATTTTTGTACCATTTATCAAAAAGTTTTTTTTTAAAAGACAACACTTACACTAGAGAAAATACCTATTTATCCTGAATTACAAGTTAAAATATTATATTTGATGAACATTTTCTATAGAAGAAAATGTTCTTCAAATATTTGCCAAGATTTCTTGTATGAAAATGCTTTTTCATGTGTCATGTTGTTTCAGGTTTGAGGTTTGTAGTTAGAACAACATTTGTTTTGCAAAAAAAAATATTTTAGTGTAAAAGTAAAAGTGACATTTTGTTTTAAAATTTGGGTGGCATATGCCGAACACATGAGCCAAAAAGTTTAGGGATACAAATTACTAGGGGTTTTTGTTTAGATACAAAATTTGTGAAAACAGAATATGTGAGGATCGTTTTTCTTTTACAATTATCCCTAGTAATAGAATGAGACTATAAATAAAACAAGTAATGTTGGAAGGGTAGTCTAGTCATTTCAAAATAATTGGATAAATCCCTGATCCGAAACTTTAAAAAGGTGTGAGGATGTAGTGAATCCGTACATTATTTAATTTACATTTGTAACTTAAAACTTAAAAGACACAATTTCCTCAAAATAATAACTACAAATATAAGGATTTAAATGAGTGACCTGATTGATTACCTGATTCCATGACCAGGTCCGCAAGTGATGTTTCTAATGTTAACATCGTAGCAACCTGATCCAATTGACACGCAATCATCACCTGCACAGAACAAATATCATCACTGATCATATATATGTATATGCATGGGTTCATCAGTTGAGGCTTCATCCACAACTAACCATTAGAGACTACAGAGTTGTATATCCTGACATCGACGGTGTTCTCTATGTGGATCCCATCCGTGTTGGGGCTCAAAGCCGGAGCCGTTATGTAAATCGACTCTATGTGCACGTTTTTGCATGCGTCGAACCTCAAGTTGAATTGAGGGCTGTTCTTTATTTTGATTCCTTGCACGGTCAAGTTCGTGCACAAGAAGAACTTTACGGCCTACAACAACACATCAAGTTTTGTTACACATGCAAATGTGCCACAAAACAATAATATTCAGGTTAGACTCCACCATTAAAATGTCAAACTTAATAACAAGTCATGAAAAGAATCAGACATGACAATTCGCATATAAGTCAGAGATTTTATGAATATGTGAGAAATGTGGGACAAACAATATTCAGGTCAGACTCCGCAATTAAAATGTCATCGACACGGGTTTATTATATTTATCACGTACAATTGGGCTGTCACAAGGTCCTGGCAATGTGGTTCCATTGACACCCCTGTGAGGCTTGCAGGGGAGGTTCCACCATTTCTCGCCCCTTCCAAGGATGAGCCCTCCGCCTTGCAGGGTCATGTCATTGGTCCGGTAAAACACGAGCCACTGGCGCTTGCTGGTGCCGTCGGGCCAGGCCTCAGGGCCATCAGGCGGCATCAGGGTGCCATCAAGCTTCAATGTCACAATGCATTAGTCCCTCAATACGACGAAACACGAGGACTAGTTCTAGTTCTAGTTCTAGTTAAGTTACCTGAAAGACCAAGTGACCTTTGCAAGGACCTGTGAAAATGGTGGATTGGATGAGGAACGAGAAGCCAGTGGGGACTAGCAGCACCACAGTGGACTCAACGAGACAAGCCGTGTCCCATGCCAACTTGAACGCCTCTGTATCGTCCTTCAACCCGTCGCCTACAGCGCCAAAGCTTCTCACATCGAGCGTGCTCATGGTCGGGGAAGGAGATCCTGAGGCCTTGTGACCATGACCGTGCTTGTGTTTGTGCCGCCTAGCGTGTGTGCCGAGGGAAAAGAAGCAAAGCAGGAGTAGAACGAACAGAGACAACCTTGAACGACGCTCCATTGCAACAACAAAAGACAGTTCCGAGAGCTGAAGTGAGTGAGTGTGACAATATTAATATGGTGCATGCAGAGCAGATCAAAGGGTGAGGTATGTATAGTCATATATATAATGAGTGGTGGGTAAGTGGAATTTGTTTTAGAGAGTGTGGAGTGTTCAGAGTGGCTTTTTTGGGGGCAAAAAAGTGAGGTCGGGGATGGGGATAGGTGGGTTTTGTGGGGGGTCATAAGCCACAAACCCCATGGCCATGTTCTTCCCATTATAACTTTCACTTTCTTCGGTCCCAAATCTATGTCTACAACATTCTTTACTTGTTAATGATATCAGCTCTTGTGTATGTTTTAATTCTTATTCTAAACATGCTTTTGTCTAGTGCTCGAGAATCTTGCTTCTACAGAATCTGCATTAAAGGACTTTGTCCCTTTCACCTCACTCATCGGTGCTAATTGGTTCTTAGAGCATGTACGCCGTGTTTGGGAAGGGGTTTCGATTCCTGTTCGGAGGAATCAGAATCGAAGAGCAAACTATGTAAAGGCGAAGAACTGGAAGTTACCATACTAACTAACTAAACGAGAATATGGAACCAAAATCTTTCGGTTTGGCTCTTATGTGGGAACCGATAGGTGCAGGTTCATGATCCCACGCCAGCAAGTGAGACGCTAACACGTGGTATTGAGTTGGAAAAAAAAGGAGTAATTGGTTTTGTCAACAACCATCTTTTTTCAAAAATTAATAAAAAATAATATTAAAAAATCTATAAATACCCCAAACTTTTCTTGTAGTGTCCATACTTCGTTCATCACACCCACAAGTTAAAAAAACACTTCCTATCTCGTTTCTATAATCGAGCTATGCATGATTTCGAAACGAACGTTCGTGCGCAGGAGGCATGAGTTCGGCGAAGAGCGGAGCATCTCAGAGCAAGAATGTAGACTCAAGTGGGCGCATTGAGGCGAATGGTCGAAAACGGGGAACTTTCCCGAAGAGAGATTTACAGAGATCGTTTTGAAGCCTACAAAAACTAATGCAGGATTATTTTATCGACGACACTACTTACAACCACGAGATGCTTTGGCGTCGATACTTTATGAGTCACCCTCTTTTTTCCCGACGATGGAAAAGGTAACGGAGCATAACGATTACTTCATCCAAAAGACGGAGGCCTTCGGACGCATGAGTTTATCAACACACCAAAAATGCACTACCGCAATAATGCTAGCGGATAGGAGCTCGACCGATTCGTTGGACAAAAAATTACAAATTAGGGTAAGCACCATACTGAATGTGTGCGACGGTTTTGCAAGGAAGTTGTTGAGGTATTTATGGAGGAGTACGAGCGAACACCAAATGCGAAGAGCTTGACCTGATTGCTAGAATCGAGATACAAGCGAGGGATCCTTACATAATTAGGAGTCTTAACTATATACATTATGAGTGGAAGCATTTCCCAACCTTGTTGCATGGTTGGGAAATGCTTAGACTCATAATAGTATCCAAATAGTATTATCAAGGTGTCCAAGACAGTGATTCCAAGTAAAGGGACTAACTTCGGTGGAGAGAAATACTGACTAGAGATCCGCGGTTCTATCAAAACGGAGGAAAAGAGTCCTGGTCAGAAGATCCTTCAGAGAAAATACAAACGGATCAAATTCGATAGAGCAATAATTGTCACAGGTAAAATGACGAACAAATATGAGATTTTTAATTACATGAATGTCACGTAAATTAAAGTTTTTAGATAATAAAGAAATATAGGATTGTCTAGTAAAATAAACAAGTAAATGTGAGAAATAGAAGTGCACCCGTCAAACTACGGTAAATAGTGGGATCAAGGACTAGGGTCCACAGGATGAGTAGGGTTTAGATTTGATATTCATCAGAGTAAGGCATGGATTGCAGGAGGACATATTGACCGATCGATAATCTCCCGAGAATGAGAAAGGAGAAAACCTGAAGATGTATGGGGACAAAAATATTGAGGGAATAGTGAAGAGGATCAAGATTGGTCATGAAAAATTCAAAACTAAAACGAGAAGTGATGAAAAATAAAAAAAAAGGAGAAGAGGTAGTAATAAGAATATCATCAACGTGAATGAGGAGATAAGTTGTGTGAGAGTCATGACGGAAAATAAAAAGAGAAGTACTGCTTGGCTGTTAACAAAACCGATGGAAAAGAGATAGGAAGTGAAACCCTGATACCAAGCCAGAGGGGCTTGCTAATGCCTTATAGGGATTTCTTGAGACTGCAAACTTATATGGGAAAGGAGGGGCCAAAAAATTGGAGGTTGTTTCATGTAGAGGGTCTCGCGGAGGTCGTCATGAAGGAAAGTGTTTTGGACATCAAGTTCACACATTAGCCAAGATTGAGACTAAGAAAGATTAAGGATGGCGTATATGGTAGCCGGTTTGACCTTAATTAAATGTCATCATAGTCGATATCAGCCTATTGTGTGTACTCTTGAGCAACTAAACGAACTTCACAGTATTCAAGTGATCCATCGGGAAGAAAAAGTTGCTCTCAACAAAACTTCTTTTGAAAACGGATGAAGGATTAGTTGAGCATCCATAATCACCGAAGATTTGATTGGGTTGTAACGCCGGATGGCCTAGTGATGACCATTCTACCGGGTGCACTTTGTGAATTAGATGGCCAAGGCAATTTGCACGCTCTTACAACGAAAGAGTCCAAAAGTGAACAAAACTATATAGTTTGGGTACTGCGATGCTTTAGATGTTGAGTCCCAACATCGTCACTATATTTTGAAACGATGAGTGCATCAACTGAACACTACAAGTGTGCAAAGTAGACCTATCAGTAATATAAGCAAACTTAAATAGTATTTGAGTAGCTAGGTTAAATAAACCAACTTGGTCTCAGTTACAACAGTTTTAGGGTCAGCATGCCCAAACAGCAGTGAGAGCATATTCAATTCAGCATTCCACAACAGGTGAGAGGATAGACACAGCAGACAAAAATATAAATACAGTTCCGACACGCCTCCAGCTATTAGCTATATGGAAATGGTCGGATCATGAGCCAAGAAAGGCACATTGTTTTCTTGCATGTTCCGGGATCAGCTTCCCCAGCATCTCCACCGGTACTCCCTTCAGTTCTGAATAACGTCACAATATAAGTGATACAGGCCAACATGATGAGTATACATATACAAGTAAATCATTTTAAAGATTATGGCTAAATACCGTGAGCTTTAAAGTTGAACAGAGGGGGAAGAAATCGTCCATTAGGTAGTCGAGTATTAGGGTCCCGTAGCTCGTCAAAGAACGGATGGATCAGAGCCTCCAACTGTAATAGTAATTAAGAAAAAGATCATTATACATATTGGATAGGAAATTCAACAGCAATCATAAGACATTGAATACTCACAGCTGTGCTTCTAAGGTTTGGAGAGTACTGTAATAGTCGGGAGACGAGGTCAACAGCTTCTTGTGGCATACGCTTGTGGAAGATCTGAATTAACAGTGTATTAGGAAACCATAATTACATGCTATAGGCTATAGAAGCACAATCAAGATTCCAAGTACCTTATGCCAGGGGTGAGCTTTAATTTGTGGAAATTTAAACTCCGTGTAGTTGGGATTCATGCACTTGATTTCCTCCCTCGTTGGGGTACCCAGAACCTGCAACAGAGTCACATATATGAAATTCACTTTCTGATTTTGTATAGGTGAAGTTGACAAGATTAGAGATCTTATAATCACCTTGATAATCTCAACAAGCTGATCAACTCCACTGTCGCCGGGAAAGAGAGGCTGACATCATAAAAAATATGTTAACACTTACATGAAGATAAAAGTGGGGGGACATGAAAAATATCGAGCTACATACTTGTCCGAGTAGAAGTTCAGCGAGTACACAACCAGCAGACCAGATGTCAATGGCTGTGGTGTACTCGGTTGCTCCAAATATGAGTTCAGGTGCTCTGTAGTACCTAGAGCAAATGTAAGATATGTTCGGCTCCCCTTTTACCTGTTAAATTTAAATAAAGATAAGCAATTACAAATCATAAGCATATTGCCATTTCTAGTTTCAAAAGAGAGCACTAACCAGAACTTTTGCACTTCCAAAATCACAGAGTTTCAGCTGGTGAGTGTGAGGATTGACCTGTTAAATACATGTGTGTACATAGTGAATAACGAGTGGGATACGAGTGAGCACGAAATATTGATGTTCAAGTTGACTAACCAACAAGTTCTGAGGCTTAACATCCCTGTGGCACACTCCAATGCTGTTGTGAATGTAAGCAAGCGATCGACATATCTGCAACAAAAGATGAATTTAATAAACATCAGATACACAATTAAATGGCCATAAAAACTCTAATTATTAAGAATCAATCGTAATAAGATTGAATGAGTGCATACCTGGTAAGAATAAAGTTTAACATAAATGAGAGGCATCCTTTGGTTCATCTTGGTATAGTGCTTTATCACCCGATGGACCGTTTCGGGAACATACTCAAGTACCAAGTTGAGATAAAGCTCATCCTTTTCAGTTGTTGAAAAGAAGCAATGTTTGAGAGCCACAACATTAGGGTGGTCTAGGAGTCTCATGGTTTGAAGTTCCCGGTTCTTGTATCTCTTGTCTTGAAGAACCTTTTTGATAGCAACAGCTTCACCGGTCTCTAAGCACTTGGCCTGCATAACATCATCAAAGCACAAAACCAAAAACTAGTTCAGTAATCAGTATCATATAAAAGCCACACATAAGAACCAAAACTAGTGTATGGTTCAAGTAGAAAAAACTTGCCTGAAAAACTACTCCGAAGGATCCTTGCCCAACAACATGCTCAGCCATATAGCTTATTGTCTGTAATTGTGCAAGGGAAGATGACGTCACTATGCAACACATTGACATACGCAACTGAAAATCTATGAACTAGATTGAATGAAGGAGTGTTTAAAATACCTGCTTTGGTTGGCCATTTCTACCACCAATAGTTGTGACGATGATATGACCTGCTTCTGTCCCGCTTCCATTAACTATGGCAGCTTCCATTTCCTGATCATTAAAAAAACATTAATGTGAGCAATATTGAAAAATCAATCAGCAACAAACCAAGCACAAGATTAGTTATCTACCTTGTCATCCCGGATTTTCATATCACTCATCTCAGCAGGTAGCCTTTCAACACCAACGGGATCTCTCATTCCCGTACTCACAGAAGCCATTATATCAGAAAGGAAAGTTCAGCAGATCCAGGTTGAGGATGCACCTTCTTCAATCAATAACTGAGATCCACACAAGTTCCTGTAAAGAAACAAAACCCATCATTCATGGATGCAGGTGTGAATAAGTAACGGTTGTTATGCAAATCCTTGAGGATAGCTTTCTATGTACAATGACTAAAGACATAGTCTAATTAAACCTGGTCAAAAACTACATATGAATGATCCAAAACTAGTTTAGCTGTATGTAGTACATACACAGACTTGGTCAAGTTAAGTATTGTTTAGTAGTAATTGGAACCTGACAAGGCAATAGAAAGACAACCAACTTGATAAACCTAACCTAACCATTTGGCTTGATTGAGGTGATTTCTCCATAAAGATCCAAACTTGAAACTGTCTTTGTTCATAAGATATCAAATGAATGTCCCTAAGCAAGAGGCATTTGCAGACTAATTGAAACTGTTTCATGTATGAGAGACGAAAACAAATCAATAAAACCCAAAACAAATCACTCAAAAACAAGACCCAGGAATTAAAAAAAAAACATCAACCTAAACCTTAGACTAAACAGCAAGTTCTCATACCTCAATCCCCAATCCAGAAGCTAATAAAGGAAGAGACTTTGTATGTTTTTGAAACTTTCCAAGGGAGCAGATAAGAGGGTTTTCTTCAGAGGCAAAAGGGTTTTCATTAAAATTAAAATCCAAGCAAACTAGAGGAAGAGGAATCGGAGATGGTTTTATAGGCAAAAGGGTGAGAAGAAACAAACATAAAATTGACCAAATCACAGAAAATCAACAGATCGAGAGGAAAGGAAGATTCATTTACCGTTGAGCTGAAGAAACAGGGGAAGTTGAGTCGTGGAGGGTTCATAAAAGTCTTTGCAATCAACAAAAAGAAGGAGAAATTGGTGTGTGGTGTTGGAGATGGATCTAAAAGCAAGCAATTAAGTTGCTCTATGAGTGGGGTTTGAACAGAAGAGATGGAGAAGGTAAAGGAGTAGAGATTTGGGATTGCGAGGGAGAGAGAGAGAGAGGTGTTGTTGATGATGATGATGATGATTGTTGTGGCTTTGGAGTATGGTGGTGGTGGAGCTTGATGACAGGCTTGTCCTCTCTTTTGACCGTTCAACCCTGTCCCCACACAACACTTTGAAGTTTCAAAATTTAATACATTAAAACTCCCAAGAGATGAGATTGAGTACTGCATTATTAATTATGTCTCTTTTGTTTTGGAGATGAGCTCCACCAACTGTCAAACCGACCATTTTCAAGTTTAAACAGCGATATGATCAATCGGACTTTCGGCTCATTGTGTAGTACAAGTTACCACCTTTGGACCGTTGAACTGAATCATTTGATCCTCCGAAGATACTTTTGCGACCCAAATCTATTTGTTTGAATATCTGACGGTTAAGGTTTATAACTCGATAATGATATAAAAGTTAAGACGAAGCTCCCAAAAAATATTTTTGTTAGACCTCCTATAATATCGTCGAATTTCTGTCTGTTTGTGTCATCGTATCGTACGATTTGTAGGTTTGTGTCGTCGTGCCTGGTCTGTAGGCTCGGCGATGGGTCAAATCTTCGAAAACACGTTTTTGATGTCAAAGAATCCGAAGACTCAGACCCGCATCTATTCGACGGATTCAGACCAGTTGAATCGGGTCCGACGAATCCCCTATGGACACGTGGCTACTAAATTCAAACCGAATTGAATAACGGCTTTAAATTTCGAGCGACCGAAATGTCTTTTTCACGAATCCTCTACAATTGTCTCTGCACCTCCCGTTTATCCGAGCTTGTTCTCCGGCACCGACGTTTCTCCTTGCGGTAAGAGCATCCCCGTTTCTCCGACCTTCTTCTCCTGCCTTTTCTGCGAGCTTCATCTTCGGCCCCGACATTTTTCCTTGCAGCTAGCACATCCCCATTTCCCTGAGCTTCTTCTCCTATTGTTTCTTCGTCTTTCTTCTCCAGCTCAAACGTTTCTCCCACCGGTTACAACCACACCCTGTCCTTGAGCTTCTTCTCCAGCTGTTTCTTCGTGGTTATTTTTTCGCGGCGTACCTCCCGACTCAACTACGTGACAACCGAAACAAAGTTCAAAAAATGATCGATTCCACACATGGTAGATCCCCGTCGGAATTCAGCGTGATCGGTGACGTATCGCCACCGCAAAGCCGTGGTGAGGTAAGCCAGGACGACTACCAGCGTGGAGGAGGCTGGGAATGAGAGTACGTGCTCGACTCCCATCATTTTTGTGATGACGAGGAGGAGAGGTACTAGGCCCGAGAGCCAGAGGCATACATCCTGTCTCCACCGAAGGAATAGA
Organism: Erodium maritimum; assembly: GCA_963921825.1. Taxonomy (NCBI): domain Eukaryota; kingdom Viridiplantae; phylum Streptophyta; class Magnoliopsida; order Geraniales; family Geraniaceae; genus Erodium; species Erodium maritimum. Next base: position 12,705,920 of record OY997595.1, read on the forward strand.
CAGTACCGGCAACCCATGTGTGTAACCGCTACAACGATAACATGGTTTCAGCATTTCCATTTCTCAATGGCATAACGTACGATGGCCCAAGGAGTTGGGAAGTCGGGACTGGCTCGGCCTATACCGAGACGGGATCGGGGTACACCGGGATTGGGTCGAGTTATAATGGGATGGAAGTCCCTCATTGCATTGTCCAAAACCCAAGATTCGCATCCGTGTCCCACCACCACCTCAAGCGTAGACAATGGCTGACCAACATGCGCCCGCCCGTGATTACCGAAAATGGACTCCCCTAGAGAAGACGACCTTGGTTTCTACATGGATAAATAACTCTGAGAACTTGGAGCGTGGGTTGGATCAGATGGCCTCGTCTTTTTGGGAGGCCATTTATCATGAGTTCGTCCAATCGACGATCGAAACAGGCTGTGCAGATCGGTCGGCCAAGAAATGCAAGCAACATTGGAGCGTAATGAACCGCAAGGTAAAGATGTTCCAAGGTTGTTGGTCCAAATTCAAGCACATCTACCAATACGGTAGATCCGATGACTAGGTCACGAAGCATACGGAGAGATACGACCACGCCTTTTCTTGGAAGCACTGTGGAGGCTCGTGCGACACAAGCCATGCTGAGAACTTCGCTTCGAGAACGAATTCTCGATGACTAACGGTGATTTCCTCGAGACTGAGGAATGCCGCACACCAAGATTTCCCGGTCTGAGCAACCCAATGTCTCAGTCTCTTAGATGGACATGCTGGTGGTCGCTACTGAAGATGCCGATGGGTCACGTCCAGGACCAGTCCGCGGGCGGCGCCCTCTTGATCGGAATGCCACAAAATCTAGAAAGGGTAAAGGCAAGGAGATGGTCGACATTCCTACCCACGCCGCATTGGCCGAGAGCTTGATGTCCACCGAAAAAGATTGGTTGGTACAGGTACTGGCCCAAGAGTCCCGCATGTGAGAGTTTTGCTTACCCCGGAACAAGGATACCTCTGACATGGACCCCGAAAATTTGGCAACCCATCGTCTTTTTCTCTATGGCATGGCGAAGAAGATTTCAGTGTTAGTCTGATATATTGTTTTTTTTTATGATAATACCAAAATGTGATCTTTGTACTCGTCCCTATGCATATTAATTTATGTTATATACATTTCAGGATGTTGAGGATGTTTATCATCTTATCGCACAACGCTAACAACATTTCACCAGAGAATTACAGCAACACGTACAACAACCCACTTGATTCGTACCTACACAAAATGAGTAAATTAGATAAGAGGAAGAGGAATTAGTGGAGCTTGTGAAGTCGAAGAATTTTTTATAATTTTAATGTACTTGGAAGTTGAACAATTATAGTCAACCGATTTTTTTAACATTCTTCCCGTCAACATTTCAATAAAACACGCGAAACGTTATATGTCACCGATACCTAGTCTAATTCGGGTCTAATTTCCACTATAACGCCCAAAATATTATACCATACATCACGGTCTAATCTGGGTCTAATTCAGTTTTTTTCCTTTATTTGGGCCAATTAGACCGGGAATGGACCGATCTAATTGGCCCCAAATCTCGGGACCCCAAATATCGGCGTCGGTGACCCCAAATCCCGTGAATGTCGTTGGTGATTTGGATGAATCTGATCCTCCCGTTATTTCGGAGGATTTTGTTAGCAAATTACCCGTTGTGGATTCCCTTGATCACGGAATCTTGCGAAACGTAGCTAGGAAGGAGCTTGGATCGTTGCGGACTGGTTCTGATACTGATGTTGGTCCTTTGGTCCAAGTTGGACCGGAGCCTAATCATGTTTTGGGTAATAATGTTTGGGCTTAGGTATGACATCTGTTATCGTAGGCCCTAGTTGCGTAGAGTTTAACGTAGGAACTGTCAAGGATCAGGTGGATAGTGGTTAAAAAGACACCCTCCTCAAACCTCTGAATGTCATAGTCAGCCTTCCAAACATCTGGCTGATTTTTACAATACTAAGTCTAATCCATGTCTGTTAACGTGTACTCAGGTCGCGGAAGCTCATAAAGCTTTTCCCGATAAGCCTATTCCAGCGAAAGCTCCAGCTAAGACATCGGACGATGATGAGTAGGTCACCGATGAGGGTTGACCTCGTTTTGCTTGTTATTGTTCTATCTTTGGTTTTCAACTTCTTTGTTTTCGGGCTCTGGCCCTTTAACTCTTTCGAGAATTCTTTTATAATTGTTGTCTTGTCCTAGTCCTTTTTGGACACGGAATTCCAACATTCTTTTTGAAGGATGTATTTTTTATTACCAAAAACGAACTGATAAAGAAGAAAAACTCATGAAAAACTAGTTAATGAATCATAATGTAGTCGTATTCATCAAGCTATTTTATATATTATTATATTAAGGGATATTTTCATCTCACTACCTTAACTATGTGGTTTTTTTCTTCTCACTACCCTAACTATTTTTTGTGGCACCTCACTACCCTAGAATGCATTTTAGGGTATAAAAAAAGAATACTAAAAAGTTATTTGTTACAAAGCGTGACGACAAGTTTTTATATGTTTATAAGACAATCTTATTGTTAATACAAGAGTTATTTTCATCTTACTACCTTAATTATGTGTTTTTTTTTCATTTCACTGCCCTAACTATTTATTGTGGCAAAAAAAACATATAATTAAGGCAGTAAGATAAAAACAACTCTTGTATTAACAATAAGACTGTCTTATAAACATATAAAAACTTGTCGTCACGCTTTGTAACAAATAGCTTTTGAGTATTCTTTTTTTACTATCATAAGAGAATTGTTAATCCTCATTGAAAAACAAATAGCTATTTAGTATTATTTTTTTACTATTATAAGAGAATTGTCAATCCCTCATTGAGAAAATGGATTCTGTGACTGGTTGATGTTAATTAGATCGTAAGATAAATTAAAGTGATGATTGAATATTATTCAGGATCAGTTTATACTGTTTAGACAGCAATACTTGGTGGGAGCCTACTTCGAACTATGGCCAACAATTATTATTGTGAAGTGATGGATAATGAGAGGATTGGATCGGGTCTTGTGATGAGCTGTATGAACATTGCACAGTGCAATATATGATTACTACATTATTGAAAGGGTGACAAATGTTTTTTTTTTGAGCAAAATGTGTAATTCATTCATTTATATTCAATGTTAAATGTATAACAATGTGCTAAAGGGGAAATATTTTAAATTAATAATTGTTTTGTTCGGATTAAATTTTGGAATATTATTTCATATAATTTAGTTTTTCAAGTTCTTAGCATCGTTTTGTTTTAATTTTATAATTCAAAATTGTGTTATAACCCTATTTATATTTTGATTTGGAGGCCCATTCGGCATGTATAGGTTAAGGTTGTAAAAAACGTTAAGTGCTAGTCGAGTGGGAAGGGGTCCTAAGCGCTAAGTGGGGATTAATCAGATTATTATTTCATTATTTTTATTATATATTACCAAATTTTAGATTATACTATATAAAAAAAATATTAATAATATCGAAAATTAAATGTATTAACAAACATAAACATTCTACTAAATTAAAAGTATCATACAACTCTTAAAAGAAGATTAATAAGTATGACTATATCAACTCAATTAGTATAAACTTATACACTTTATATTTTAAAAATAGTAAAAAAAATAATAATAAACGTGAATCAAACTCAGGATGTAACACATGAACAAAGTGTGCTTTACCAACTCAACTAACATAATTTTCATTGTCTCACTTAGTTTGTAAAAAATTGGAAACTGTTTTTTTAATTACATATCTGATCCGATGCTTGATCGACCCGCCTAATTAATCGGCTCTAATCAACCGAATCGAGAATTAATCGGTCATTTTTCGTCCAAACAATCTAAAACGACCTAAAAAGATGTATCGAATCGGTAGAACCTGTTTCAGCACTTAAGCGGAGCCTAGACGCCCCCGGACAAAGATTTTTACAACCTTGGTGTTGGGCTATGAAGGCTCATAATAAAAAAGGCCTTTTATTGCATTCTTAAACGCGTATAGATTGAAATGGGCTTTGATAGTCCAACAGAATGGCCCCAAACCTTTGGGATAGGCTTAATTCGGCCAATAATGCGCTTAAAGTCTGAAAGTGAATAAGTGATCTCTGACTCACCCCTTCACCATCGAGTCACAGCTCACCAGCAAAATCTCTTTTTTGCCGCATGGATGACGCCAGCAATAAGTGTGAACGTAAGAGTCAACACCGATGAACAAAGATGTCTTCGTAGTCCTCGGTCGACGGTCGGAATCGGAGGTGTATACCGAAATTACTTAATTACCCCTATCAACGGAGAGAGTCAGACACGAAGGAAGGGCATAAGCGATAATTTCCGCGAAACAATACTCGCGATTGTCCCAACGCGTCAACCCCGGAAAATGAAGACACCGACACGTGTCCACCAGTATGGTATCATCGCTATTTTTCTTGTTTGGTTCAATGATTGTACGTAGTTCGTAAAACCAACGCGTCCACCGGGTCTTTACCGGTAGCCACCGGTCACCAGTACCCACAGAGCTGACCAGTATAAAATACCTCCCCCAGCACACCCGCCACAATACTTAACCACTTTGTGGAGAAGAGAATTGTAGAAACTGCGAGAAAATTTCCGAGAGAAAATTGCAAAAGAACAGATTCGACAAAATTGGATTTGGATTCGGATTCGTTTTTTCTGAGAAAAAATCGGGAAGAAGATCTAATTTAATTTGGTTGTGTTGTACTGTGGTATGAGGTGAAGATCATGGTAGCTGAAGCAGAGGTCGTGTGTCAACAGAGTGTCTCCGTCTCCGTCCCCGTCTTTGGGAAGGGGAGCAGTCTTCGCCAGATCGAAGATTTAGTGGCGATCTTACCCTCGCTTTCTCCTCCGTCTCTTCCTCAAATCCGCGTCTCCGACTCCGATGGCTCACTACCTGCATCGCAACAGGTGAGTTTTGTATCTTCAGATCGATTTCCTTTTCTGGTCGTTTTTCCTATGAGTTTGTTGTTTGCGAGTTCGAATTATAAACTTTTTACCTAATTTTGAACGAAAATCGTGCAGAATGTATACAATTCGTTGGCCCTTTTGTTTATCTACGTGTGTGTATTATATGCTAAATTCTGACTGATCGGAATCAAATATGTTGCTGGTCCCAAATCCCCATTGATGGCCAAAGGTTGAAAAAAATAACAATTGTGCTCTTACGTTCTTGGGATGATTAAGTTTGATGCGATGGCCGTCCACAATGGGTCGAGACCGATTAGGTCTAATCCTAGTTTAATTAGACGGAAAGTAAAGAAAAGATGGGCCAGATTTGGGGTAAAAAGTGGGTTGAAAGTATATTTAAATTATTTGGGCCACGTGGCGATTATCCATAGAAGAATCGTGTCTTAAACCCGAATAGATGGTCAATGAATCCATCGTTTTTTCTTCGCGATCGAATCGTAGTTTTTGGGCTTTTTCCTAAAAAGGTACCGAATCGACGCCCCTATTCGACGCGCAGAAGCCTCCACTATGGAAGGTCTAAATGTCGTATGATATTGGGTTCTGTGTAAACTTTGTTCTTTGTCATTGCAATTTGTGTAAGGTTTTTTGGTTCTGTCCTGGGGAGGGGAGGTAATTAGGAATCAGGTTAGGGATAGATTTGTGTAAGGTTTTTATGTTGCAAATCTGAACCCAAATGTCAAACTCTAATTATGAGGTTTGATGGGAGATCTTAAACGAAATTGACTTTCTTTTCCAGGATATAAGATCTACCAACAACACTGCAGAAGCTGTTGTTGAACCAGCCATCTTGCAATTTGTCCCCAGCATCCGTTCCGGTAGCTTTTCGGATATTGGTCCCAGGAGGTATATGGAGGACGAGCATATTCGGATAGATGACCTATCAACTCACTTTGGTTCACTCTTTGAGTTTCCAAAACCAAGTGCTTTTTATGGGGTAATTTAACCATCTGGACTGTGATGAAATGATTGCAACTACTCTTGTATTGTTTTTGCTACTTTCTTTGCCAAAGGGACTGATTGTGGTTATGGGGTCTTAAATAGGTATTTGATGGTCATGGAGGACCTGAAGCAGCTGCTTATATCAGAAAAAATGTTATGAGGCTGTTTTTCGAAGATGTCAATTTCCCTCAGGCGTTTGAAGTTGATGATATATTTTTGGAGGAGGTTGAGAATTCACTCAGAAAAGCATTTCTTCTGGCTGATCAAGCTTTGGCCGACGACCAAAGTGTGAGCACTGCTTCTGGGACAACAGCACTTGCTGCTATGATATTTGGAAGGTACTCAAATACTTCACAACATTGTTTCTTGCTGTATCTCTAGTAGGCATTTGCTATTTGTTCATTTAGCACACAACATTCTTATTTGGAATCATCTTAGCATTATCTAGTTATTTGCTGGTTGGCTGATCCTGTTGCTAATCCTCCAGGCTTTTAATGGTGGCTAATGCTGGTGATTGTCGAGCAGTACTGAGCAGGAAAGGAGAGGCAATCGATATGTCCCAAGACCACAGGCCTAGTTATCCATCAGAAAGAAGGCGAGTTGAAGAGCTAGGCGGGTTCATTGACGATGGATACCTGAACGGTGTTTTATCAGTAACCCGAGCTTTGGGAGACTGGGACATGAAGCTCCCTCGAGGTTCTCCTTCACCCCTAATTGCAGAACCAGAACTGCGGCAACTGGTTCTGACTGAGGACGATGAGTTTCTCATCATTGGTTGTGACGGGATTTGGGATGTCATGTCTAGTCAGCACGCTGTCAGCATCGTGCGACGTGGGCTGCGACGACACGATGATCCGGAGCAGTCTGCTAAGGATCTTGTCATGGAGGCCTTGCGCAGGGGCACTTTTGACAATCTGACTGTGATTGTTGTGTGCTTTTCTTCTGTTGATCAGCAAGAGCCGTCTCCTTCTCCCAGGCAACGGCGGTTGAGGTGCTGCAGCCTCTCTGCAGAAGCGCTCTGTAGCTTGAGGAGCTTGCTGGATGGCAGCACAAACAGATGACTGTGGATGCTACTGCAGTAGCTATTGGGTTTTGATGTACATAGTGAGTGGCTGGTTGTGTTGATGTCTGGTGGAGAAGAGAATGTACATAAATTATTGTGAGAACTTGTCATTGTGGTTGTCAATTTGTTGTAATCCAATTGTCATGTATGTACATTCTCAATAAAGATCCCATTTTCTTATTCTCACCAGAAAGAAAGTACTTATTTTGTCAGTATTATTAAGGGTGTTCAAAAAATCCGCTACATTCTACTTATCCGATAAAATCTGTCCAACCCGATACCCATTCAACTTCCACACGTAAAACCTGTGGAATTGCAGACTGGGTTTTTGTGAATCCGTCTTACTGTAAGGCGGATGGTGGATTCTGGGAACGAGATATGTTAATCACCCGCCCGTTTCTCCTAATAAACCATGTTATTTTAAATCACGGTCAAGCCCAAATAAGCAAGTCCAACTCATGAACCTTATAAAATAAGTCACTACGAGCTTTAATTTCACAACAAGTCCACCACTTCGTTTTTATTATGTACTCTCATTCAAAGGATCTTCCACAAACTCTAAACCGTAAACAAAGTATTTTAAGTTATAAGTGATTTTGAAGTAATTATACATGAAACAGATTAAACAGATTGGATTTGATCCACCTATAGATCTATGCAGATTAAATGTACAAAATGTATTTTTTTTAATAGAAGATGAAAATCTCCTCATAGACAGGGTCACCCACTCATGAACACTCCTAATTAGTGTATTTTGGGATCTGAGAATCTTTGTATTATGGTCCCTAATGTATCTGTTTGGAGAGATTGAAGATGGAGCAACCATGGGAATGGGACAGACATCCTACAACATTTTCGTGTCCCCATTTCCAGACCAAACTGTATCATCTTCGACTTAGATTGAGGTTTCACGTTTATCGCATTTCAAATTTCCCATCTTTGTGTCATCAACCAGATTTCTCAATCTCGACAGTCAATGAAATTTACTTAAAACACTTAATCATTTCACCAGACGGTCAAAACTACCGGTCGTGTAGCAGAGACCACCAGCCAATCTCCTCTGACTGGGCAGCTTCCAGAGGGAGGAGGAAGAAGAAGGAGCTGGAGAAAGAAATGTTTATACCCAAATACAGCAATGACCCATCTCATTCCAAACCTCCAGACACCATCCCCATTTCCGATTCCGATTCCGATTCCGACACCGGAGAGCATGGGCCTGGTGGTCGATTGGTACGATTTTGTCTGTTTTGGGATCATCGGAGCTTCCGTTTGCGGAGCCTTGTGGGTGATCTGGAGGAAGGAGCTAGCCACCGCCGGAAAGTCGAATGACCGGACGGCGTACGAAAGCCTGTTGGTGGGTCGGGCGGAGGAGACCAGAGCTACCGGCCATTTGAGCTCGCACCAGCTATGGACCAGTTGTTGGCGAGGTTTGCACCCTCGATGGCTTCTGGGTTCGCGCCTCCTCTCCTTGTCGGCTTTGGCTGCCTTCATTTCCTGGGACGTCGTCGATTGGGATGCCACCATTTTCGTTTACTACACCGAGTAACCCCAATTCTTCTTCTTCTTCCACCTCTTAATTTGTTCAGTGATTTAACTTGTTGGCTCATCCAAGATGTGTTTTTTATTTTTGAGAATTAATTTGCAAAATGAAGTACTGATTCATTGGCTAAGTTCATTTGAATTCTTCTACTATATGTTAGTAGTAGAAACTGAGAGGAATAGTAGAAACTGAGAGGAATAGTGCTAGGTGACTATGTAACTGAGAAGCAATTGGGTTCTGATAACTGTTCTGTATTTGTAATATGCTGACATTGGGGCATTTCATTGTTGCTCCATACTTGATAATTTTTTTCTTCCTGAAATCGAGTATTATACTTAGAAACCGAAACAGATATTGCTAGAACTGCACGACTTGAAGGTCGCTACCCGTGTATTGTCACTGTCAGATCAAAGGGTGGTGTTCTTTGATGTAGCAAGCGATTACCTCCGTATTATAAATATATAAGTATAGATCAATTCTTCCTTTTGGATTTGTTTCTCATGTAAAAGAGTATGACAGAACCATCAAATGCTATTATAATACCAGTTCAGTATGAAGAAAGGTTAGTTGCATTGTCTAGATAGAGTTCACAGTTTTCTTCCAGAATGTATGGAGGTTTCCACTGTACCTAAGTTATTGCGCTCATAATTTGATATATGTAAGTTGAGTTACTTGATGCCTAATCTCCCTTTCCATACAATTGTTTGCAGGTGGACTTTTTCATTAGTCATGGTCTACTTTGCGGTATGTTCAATCCAATGCCTTGTACCTTCATATCTTTTGTTTAGCTACTATTAAAGTTTTCTTTCACTATAATAGCAAGTATTAGCCAAGTTAATTCTGTATGCATCGTATATGAAGTATGGTAATAGATGAGGGGTTTCTTCTAGGAAAATTGACTCATTTTGGATTTTCATTTTCCCATTGTAGCTGGGAACCTGTTTTTCAGTATATGGATGTTGGGTACATTCGAAGAAATCTGCGGAGAAAGAGGATGTGGAAGAAAATAGACTTACGAATTTAGTAACTTACAGGGGCAGCATGAAGGTGCAAGGTCAGTATGCACAAGAGGAAAAGGCCGGATTTTGGGGATATCTTATGCAGACTGTATATCAGGTTCTTAATCAAGTCTTGTAGTGCATTTGTTCAAATTTGTTTTAACGAAAGTGTCTAATTTTTCTTTACGGGGGCTTTTCATAACAGACTTGTGGAGGCGCTGTCATCCTAACAGACATCGTGTTTTGGCTGGTTATTGTCCCGTTCCTCTCCAATGCACATCTTGGCCTGAACATGGTAAAATCTTTTCTTATATCTGGTCGGTCGGGCTTCAACAGAGCTTAGTGATTGTTTACACAAGTATGATTGATTAAGAATTTGTATGCGCAGTTGATGGGTTGCATGCACAGTGTTAACGCTGCATTCCTCCTCCTGGACACTGCCCTAAATAACCTTGTAAGCACCAATAGCGTTCTTAAATGCCATGATGCATTGTTGTGCAGGACTTAAAATGATACTGTTTTGCAGCCATTCCCTTGGTTCCGGCTTTCCTATTTTGTCATCTGGAGTTGCCTCTACGTCGTTTTCCAGTGGATCATTCACGCTGTCGGATTCCCATGGTCAGCTAATACACCTTCCTTTTTAATGTTAATTTACAAGACTAAGGATCCTAACACTTGATTGTGTGTCTGACTCAGGTGGCCTTATCCTTTCTTGGAGCTGAACTCGCCCTGGGCTCCTGTGTGGTATGTTAGCTTGGCTGTGCTTCACATCCCCTGTTATGGCATCTACTCCCTCATCATCAAGGCCAAATACTCCATTCTTCCTACATTGTTTCCCAATACCTTCCTTCCATCACACTAGTTTTCTTCCCTGATTATTTTTTTGGGATTCTTGTGTTATCATTACTTGAATATCAAGGTAAGGATGATTTTGAATTTTCATTGTATGTAATCATAATGTATGATTGTGTGTACAAAACCCACATGTGTAATTCATTGGTATTCATTTGGGGTAACTCTGAAACTTAACTATATATTATGACATGTTTTCGAATCATAACTGTGCTTGACCTTTGATGACGATTTCTAACCGTGGCGTTTCAAAAATTTCTAGAATCTAGCGTAAAGGTGAGAGTTAACTGTTAGACTATAACTATAATTGAACCTTTAATTATCAGCTTGAGCTTTTAGTTGAGTTGGTCTTCTAATATTAACGTCATTTTCTCGCCCTCACATTTACCTTATTTGCATGTCCTAATTTTGGTCGATCTTCTGTTGTGTAAACTACCAAAAACTTATGCATTCACAGTGCATTTTAGAGATTGAGATACTCAAACAAACGCATCCGTAAGATTAGACGGTTTCATCACTTTTACTCTAGATTTTACAAACTAACAAAAATTTGCAGTTATGAATTGTCAGAAGAGCCCAAATATAATTAAGATTCGAAAACGGATCATAATACATCATTAGATTTTAAAATTTCCTTTATTTACTTTCACTCTTAATATAAAATCACAATCACAATTGGTATGACATTTCAGAATTGAACAACAGGTCTTTTGCATGAGAAAGCTTAGCTGAGCTCCTACATGAAATGTAAAAAGTCAACGCTTCAGACAAATTGAAAGAATGATTTAAAACCAATCACACCCAAACCAATCAGTTGACCACACTACAAATCCGCCTGATCTCGCCGTCACGACCCGTCATGACATCGATCGAACCCATGTGGACCATAGCCTCGGCGAATTTGTAACCCCAAGCCGCCGAACCGTACCTCGCATGGCTCAACACCATCCCCGATGTCTTGGGGCTGGTCAACAGCACCTGGTCCGAAGCCAACAGCCCCCTACGGTTCTTCACCTCCACGTAGTACCTGTTGTCCAAACGGTTCGGAGTCACCTTCTCGAGCGCCACGGTGGGGTCCGCCTCGGTGGGCCCCGCGGGACACTTGGCCCTCAAGTAAGCGGCGTACCTGGGGTCCATCGAAGGGTCGGGCGAACCGGTGCCGTTGAAGGACCGGAGGCGGTCGGAGAACGACGAGCAGTGGGAGACCCCGATGGAGTGCGCCCCCGACAGCGTCACCATCTCCACCGCCGACAGTCCCTTGCGCGCGAACCCGGCGATGAGCTCGTCGGCGTCGGAGGACGGAGGGGGGAAGTTCTCCGTCACGTCGTCCAGGATCGACACGCGGCCGTCGCGGCGGCCCGACGGGACCTCGTAGCGGATGTGGCCGACCTTGTCGGCCCCGTCGCGTGCGGCGAATGCGATGATGTCGGCGCACGACACCGTTCCGGGGCAGGCGGTCTCGAGTAATGCCTTTGCTTGGTCGATCACTTCGAAGCCACGTAGGCTCGGGTTGTTCGCCGGATGGTCCCTCTCCGCTGGCTTTCCCGGTGTGGATTTCAGTAGCACCGACCCATCACAACCCTGTCAAAATTAAATATATATTCAAATGAATACTTTGTTTCCGAACCTTCGATAACCTTTAGTTAAAAAAGATGGTATTTTGTTACAAAAAGTAACATATAAGTGACAAGTTGTTACGAAAAATAACATAAAAATAATATTTTTACAAGAAAAATCACTTTTTTACGTGTATTTTACACGTGATTGGTATTTTTTTGTAAACGTATATCACTTTTGTGATAAGATCGGTTACAAAAAGTCGACCTCAATTAAAAACTACAAATAATTTTTCTGACTGGAGTAAGAATCAACACTATCCCTATACTAAAAAGGTGTCCATTTATTGGTTGAGGACTTAATTAATTGTACTTTCCATAAATAAATAGGTTATGATTAAGGAGATAGATTATTGCACGATAGTTGAGTTATGATTTTATATTAAACGTGTACTAATTCAAATGTGAACAATTAATTAGTACAATTCATGTACCTTGACAAAGCAATCATGGAAGTGCATACGGATGAGTCCGGCTGCTATGCCGGGGTTCTTAGAAACAGCTTTGTGGACGACCGATTTAACTATGGCCTCGGCCGAGGGACAGGTTGAGTGGTAGTATCCGACGCGAAGGGATTGGTTAGGAGGGTAAGCCATTGCTGAAGATGAAGAAAGAACAAAGATGGTGAAAGAGATTAGCAGAGCTGAGGCCATCGAGATTAAAATGGATATGAAGATTAAGCGAGAAGAAGGAGATCGATATTGATCCGTGAGTTGGAGATGGTAGGGTTACATAGTATTTATATAGAGTTTCGGACAAGGGACAATTAGAAGAGGTTGATGGAGTAGGTTTTACCTTTTCTTAAACCAAAGCGCGTGTAGCTGTGAGTGAGCATACACACACATTAACACATACTGTTGTAACTTGTAAGTGTTGCTCACTGAGTCTGACAAAGAACACTTCTCTGTAGGATCTTCTGCTGGAGCTTGTTATGACCGAGTATTAACTATGTTAATCAATTAGTTAACACTTGTTTGCAATTGGGTCCTTCCATGCACGCTCCAATCATGCGGGTTTTGAAACTGTCAACACTAGAGCTACATGTGTAAGTATTAAATTCAAGTTTAATTAGATGGATTATTGATTTTGGTCATTTTGTAGTCTACCGGATCAATAGCTGTGTTTAGCTGTAATTAAGACTTACTTCAATGGTTTACATTACTGGTTGTGCTACATAAGTTTACGCCAAATGGTGCGCGTTAGTTCAGTGTTTCCACTTTTACTAGTTAGTAAGGTAACTTCATTTACTCAGGGATAATAGTTAAAACAAGCATGTGTTATAAAAGAAAAATTGCAGGGTAGTACAATTATAAGTGTTACATGTTGTGTCACTGAATTTTACACTTTCATTCACATCAAAATAATAATTTAATACTCATTTTAAATTAGATATAAGAGGAGAAATCTATTGAGAACCACTCTTAACATAGGAACCGTGAGAATCAATCCTAGTCATTATCACCTATGATCCAACACTCATCAAAATGCCACATCATTACTCAAATCTAACCCACATACACGCCTATTTCATCCATTCTCACACAAGGAAGGGCATAATTGTAATAGCATTAGTGCCATGTGGACAAGTGTCCATTTTTTTCTTCACCAATTCACTATTTTACTATTTCCCGTTTCGTTTGAACTCCGATTAACTTCAAACTTGCGCCAATATTTTTCTTTTTTCAAGAGCTTTAAATTAAGATCAGTCATGAATATATTTTGAAGCACGGAAATAATAATTTATATCAAGGTGATAAAAATAATGTTGAGTGTTGATAAGTCTTCTCTAATAAATGATTTATATCGGAGTACCAAACTAGTGTTAAATCTTGATATAAAAAAACATGTAATGAGATGATAAGAAACAAATAATGAGGTGATAAAAACCATTTTCAATTTTGATAATAAGTGTGATACACTAGAGTTTAACGTTGATAAAAAAAACTTATGATGGGGTGATAAAAAACACGTAATTCAATGATAAATCTAGTGTTTAGTGTTGATAAAACTGGTGTTCATATAAAGCCCGTAATGAGATGATAAAAATCATGACCAGTTTTGGAGAATGGGGTGATAAAACCATTGTAAAGTGTTGATAAAAACAGGGTAAAGTGTTGATAAACCCAGAGCAAAGTGTTGATAAAAATTACCTATATATAATTTCTTTAAAAACCAGTCCCGAAATAAAAAAATTCGTGCTTCAAAAAAAACATGTGATGGGGGTGATAAAACACACGTAATTTGAATGATAAACCTAGTGTTAAGTGTTGATAAAACTAGTGTTCATAAAAAGCACGCGATGAGGTGATAAAATCATGATCAGTTTTGGAAAATGAGGTGATAAAACCAGTGTAAAGTGTTGATAAAACCAATGTAAAAGTGTTGATAAATCCAGAGCAACGAATTGATAAAAATTACCCAGATTTTTTTATAAAAAAAATCAACCCCGAAATAATTTTTTTTTCGTGCTTCAAAATATATTCATGACTGATCTTGATTGAAATCCCTTAAAAAAACAAAACTAATGGCACAAGTTTGAAGCCAATCGGAGTTCAAACGAATCGGAAAAAAATTAAATTAGTGAATTGGTTAAAAAAAAGTAATATGATAGTTTTACTAAAAAGCCCTTACCACTTACTAAAAAGTGCTGTTTTTTTGCAGTCAACAAGTCAACTACTCAATTGCATCACATCCATCCATTCGTAAAATGGATGGCTTAGATTGGTTCTCGCGGTTCCTACGTTAAAACATGGTTCTCACCAGATTTCTCCTTAGGTATAAAACCAAATAAAAAACAGAGAAATACAGAAAACTGGTTAGAGCAAATGTCGTGGTTGAGACTTGAGTGTAATGACTATTTTTTTTAATGATGGAGTCGGTTATAAAGATTTGATGGTGTGATAATAGACTGATTAGGGTTTATAGATCATAATACACACTACAATCACAAAAATGTCAAAATTGAACAGGAAACCAAATATTCTGAAATAATAATATTGGGACGGGAATGAAAACTAATTTGAAGATTGTGTCTTCTTTCGCTTTCTTAATTTTCTCCAAGTACAACAGGAACTGGCTTTGCTTTGTGCATGGTCGGACGATAAAATTTGTCAAACTCAAGGCGTACAAAACAAGACTAATAATGAATATTTTTGGAACATTTAAAAAATATCGATAATGAACAAGGTTCTGCGCAGTTATAACAAACGCTAAACTATAAAAAGAAGTGCAAACAAGATAAAATGTATAGCACAAATAGTCAAATGAAGTAGGAAAAAAGTACGCTCATCATGTAGAATTATACAAGTGTGCATGATATCAGCCAACGTATACTTGTCCCAGACATGAACGGGTTGGGAAATTATGTGTCACTGTACTTGAAGGACTCCAAAATCTCGTTCAATATCTTTCCGAGCGCCTTCTTGGACTTTAGCAAACAAATTTTGTTTCAGTTGGTTGGGATGTCAAATCGACTTCACAAACCGATTCCAGGTTGGGTAAATACCGTCAACCAAATAATAAGGTCGGTTGTATCGATGTCGTTGATCTCGTAGTCCGCAGCACAGTCACGGAAAGTAACAACGTCATTGAATAAGTGTCTTCCGTTGAGCATGTTGATGTCATTGTTCCTGTCAGTTTTACCAAAAAACGCATGTCAAATCCACAAATCACGGGACGCTACAACTTCCAGCATTATGGTTGGATGCCCGTGGTGATCTCACTGGCCGAAGTCCTCTACATTTGGTGCTCACTCGTACTCCTCCATAAAAACCTCAACAACTGTCTTGCAAAATCGTTGCACACAATTGAGTATGATATTTACCCCAATTCGAAGTTATTCGTCCAACGAATCGGTCGAACACCCATATGCTAGCATTGTATTGCGGCGGTGCATTTTTGGTGCATTGATAACCTCATGCATCCGAAAGCGCCCAACTTTTGAATGAAGTAATCGCCATTTTACGCTACCTTTTTCATCACCCGAATAAAAAGGGGTCATTTCATACGATATCGATGCCTAAACATCTCAAGCCCATACGTAGGGTTGTCACAAAATAATCCCGCATTAGTCCTTTGTTGGCTTCGACTCGACCTTTGTTACTCTTTTTTCGGGACAGTTGCCTGCTTTCGACCCTTCACCAGAGTCATGTCTCCATTGCACGAACGTTCGCTTCGATATCATCCATAGCTCAATCACAAAACCGAGAGAGAAAATGTGTTTTTATACTGTCGATGAGATGAATGAAGTGTGGATGAAGTGTTGAAATATCGGCCTATTTATAGGATTTTTTCTGATGTTTGCCACGTCAGCGCCATATGGCACCTCCCCATTTGTTGCCAGCAATTCATGAATCACGTGGTACCAATTCCATTAGTGAATCAAACCGCTTGGTTCATGATTCAAACTCACTAATCAATGAATTGCACCCACACACGTCGTGCGCTACAACGTGCGATTCACGATTCACTAATTAGTGAATCGAAATCGTGAACCAGTCATGATGTACATGCTCTTACTTGATGGTTGTCCCGTATCAATTATATTTCTGCAGAGTTGTTTATGTTGATGAGTCAGGCTTCCTCAACTTCCATAAGATCCTCTTAACATGTATACATGTACCAACATACTTGTGCTCAACCTAGGCAAGCCACACTAGTCAACAGATGCAGAGAGAACAGGCAGATATAATATAGCTGTGGTTGGACAACAAAAGTATTTTGATAGTAATGGGTAATGAACAACCAACCTCTTGAAGCCCAGATAATACATGTCATATCAAAAAGATTGCCTTACACCTTAAGAGAATGTTATAATGAAACATAAATAAGAAATAAAGATCATCCCATTCCTCACAGAATTTCCAATTCAAATACATGGTAACATACTATCTCCGCATGACACGGTTGCGTTCTCGTTTCCTAAAACGATTTAGCATGATTTCGTCAGTGGCTGCTTGCCTTTGCCCTGATGTGTCTGTACTGTTGTTATCAGCCGGTTTGGGTCCAGCACCACCATCTTGTGAACTTTGATTCTTGTACAGCTCAGGGTGTTCTGCAAAAGTCTCTTATGGGTAAAAATGAATTGGCAAGTAAAAGTCTGAACTACACTGCATACTTCAACTTAGTCACTCATATGATTACAAATAAACTAAAACAAATACATGGGAAAAAAGAGAGTAAAGGAACCTCTTCTAAGTTTCTCTGCATAATCCCTGCCACGTTGGAAATAATCCGCACTGTAACTTGCAGGGATGTTAGCATCTGATTTCACTCTACCCATAAGCCTCTTCTCTTGTAGAAGCTTTTTGGCAGCTTCAGTTTCTTCAATATTTTTCAACTTATATCTGCAACCATTAGGAACATGTATCAAACACTAGCTTCCTAACCATTATATATACTACTTCACTTCTTCGTTTCTAATGAGGCCATCTAATTCAGGCTGTGGCATCATGGCCACAATGCAAAACAAGTCAAACAGTAGGAACTTGCTCTCAAATACAATTACGTTCACCAACAAAAAAGTCGTATGGGGAATGGCCTACTCAATGGGAAGCTGAATCTCTGCAATCCCAGTAGTCCACTGCGTAGAACTTTCTTCAGAGTTTCTCCTCTTAACCTGATAGGAAACAATCCAATTGTAGTTGACACATGTCAAACAGTTGCAAAAAGGATTTGAAGTACATATAAAGCACTTTCTGCATACTAGTTGAATTCAATGTACTTCAGTAGGAACTAAAATAAAAAATATCATGTAAGAAAGTTGCTTACTTTAAGATGTTCAGGTATTATAAATAATTCATCTTCTGCACGTTTTAAATCATTCTCGATTTCACTAGTAGTTTCGATATTCCTGCCCCTTTTCTTTGCCAATTCTTGTTCAACATACTTCAACCTGTTAAATAATTAGAATAATGAATGACAAGTTTCATTATTTTAACATGCATACAAAAAAATTCATCATAGGCAGCAAATCTAATGCTTATAAGGACATGGATGAGTTTGTCTTTCATCATGTGGGAGTCTCAATGAATATCCTTTTTTCGGCTTTCCCTAAGACCCTATTACACTACAATCGTACTAGCCTTTTGTAAATGTATAAATTTTCAAGATCAAACCTAATTTATTGATATTAAACTTAACACCTAAGGGATCTTCTTGGATTCATTACCCACCATTCTCACAAGCACTCAAACGAAGTTAATAGAATTGGATAACATTTTATATGTGCATTAAGATTGTAATGCAATATGAAACTTTGATGGAAATAAGTTTCACTAAGGATAAACAAACAAAAACATAAGATCGGGTGAAGAACGCAAGCAAGGTTTCTATAATATCTCAGAGACAATGGTTCTTCACTGCATTAGCGTTTGCAAACTAGGAGTATGACAAATAAACACCTCCTAGTCCAGTCCTGGAATTGGAGGTAGCGGTGTCGTCTAAGTTCATACTCAATAGTTAAATCAATACATGACTGATCATGTCTAGACGGAATGCAACTTTCAAAAAGGATCCCAATTGCCACTGGTACTAACTAAACTTATTGCATCCAACATTTAAGATTCCAAACACCAAACTAGTATAAACAGAACCAATATGCATAACAGTGAACGAACCCTAATTCAAGAGACACGAAACTGTAATGACTCTTTTAATTAGGTTAAATTTAAGAATTGCAGGGTTACAGAGACTTACATGTTGGGATCTTCGACCATAACAGCAGTCTCCTGAGCAAACGTATCCTGGAGAACCGGCTCCTCCTTGTCTCCGTCAGGGTCGTTCTTCTCGGGAGCTTTGGAAGTAGAAGAAGCCGCGCCAGAACCTGCGCCTCCACCGGCACCACCAGCACCACCGCCATTCCCACTTGGGTTGGCTAAAATTGCTGGAATACCAGACTTCCTCTCCCTCTGTTTCTGCAGAAACTTCACCTCCTCCAGCGCCAATCTGAGATGCGATTGGATCAATTTTTGGTCGCAAACACTAGAATACGTGAGTAAGGTTCGTTTAATGGGGTAAAAATACCTTCTTTCTTCTTCGTCTTCGTCGCGCTGGTCCTTGTTGAGCTGCTCGTCCTCTGCATCTTCAGTGCTTCGCTTCCTGAAATTCTTTTTCTTGTTCTGCATCTTTTGCTCTTCGTGCACAATCCCCCCTCCTCTCCCCCCTATGTATCTTCTGTTGTTAATTGTTACCATTCCCTTCTCTGTTGTACGACATCGTTTCACAATTGTATGTTGATTTTTTATAATCCAGGTAATGGAGGAGAAATTTATTGAGAACCACTCTTAATATAGGAACCGTGAGAACCAATCCTATGATCCAACACTCATCAAAATGTCACATCATCACCCAAATTCAACCCTCATACACGCCTATTTCATTCATTCTCACACAAGCAAGGTATAATTGTAATAGCATGGTGCCATGTGGACAAATGTCCATTTTTTTTCCAACAATTCACTAATTTAATATTTCCCGTTTCGTTTGAACTCCGATTAACTTCAAACTTGCGCCAATATTTTTCTTTTTTCAAGGGCTTTGAATCAAGATCAGTCATAAATATATTTTGAAGCACGAAAATAAAAATTTATATAAAGGTGATAAAAATAATGTTGAGCGTTGATAAATCTTCACTAATAAATGTTTTATATCGGAGTATCAAACTAGTGCTAAATGTTGATAAAAAAACATGTAATGAGGTGATAAGAAACAAATAATGAGGTGATAAAAACCATTTTCAATTTTGATAATAAGTGTGATACACTAGAGTTTAACGTTGATAAAAAAAACTTGTGACGGGGTGATAAAAAACAAGTAATTCAATGATAAATCTAGTGTTTAGTGTTGATAAAACTAGTGTTCATAAAAAACATGTGATGAGATGATGAAAATCATGATCAGTTTTGGAGAATGGGGTGATAAAACCATTGTAAAGTGTTGATAAAAACAGGGTAAAGTGTTGATAAACCTAGAGCAAAGTGTTGGTAAAAATTACCCATATATAATTCCTTTAAAAACCAGCCCCGAAATAATAAAAATTCCGTGCTTCAAAAAAAACATGTGATGGGGGTGATAAAACACACGTAATTTGAACGATAAACCTAGTGTTTAGTGTTGATAAAACTAGTGTTCATAAAAAGCACGCGATGAGGTGATAAAATCATGATCAGTTTTGGAAAATGAGGTGATAAAACCAGTGTAAAGTGTTGATAAAACCAGTGTAAAAGTGTTGATAAATCCAAAGCAACGAATTGATAAAAATTACCCAGATTTTTTTATAAAAAATCTACCCCGAAATATATTTTTTTCGTGCTTCAAAATATATTCATGACTGATCTTGATTGAAAGCCCTTAAAAAAACAAAACTAATGGCGCAAGTTTGAAGCCAATCGGAGTTCAAACGAAGCGGGAAAAATTAAATTAATGAATTGGTTAAAAAAAATAATATGATAGTTTTACTAAAAAGTCCTTACCACTTACTAAAAAGTGTTGTTTTTTTTTTGCAGTCAACTACTCAATTGCATCTCATCCATCCATTCTTAAAATGGATGACTTAGATTGGTTCTCGCGGTTCCTACGTTAAAACATGGTTCTCACCAGATTTCTCCTCCCAGGTAATATATTCAAGTGTCTCAACCCTCATAATTTTTTTACTGGTCTCAATATGATAGTTAAATAACTAATCCAAAAATATATTAAATTAAGTTGCTATAAATAACTGATAGAGGCATATAATTTGTTGTCCGTGGCTAATTAACTAAGAAAATAAGGTGTGAGTTGCAGCTGGTACTCTCTGCTAGGGTTAGGTTTTGCGTTTGTTCCTGGGCAATCAATGGCGACGTCGACGGCCAAGTTGTCTAGCGAATCCGGTAATGCTTCGGTGTGGTTCCGGGAGCCGAGCATGGAGGTGCTCGGGGGTAACACGGCAGTGGTGGAGAAAGAAGCACCACGAGTGCATGGTCTGAGGACCCGCAGGAGAACGGGACGGGATCCGGCCTTCCAGTGACGTCGGTGGAGGGGGCTTCGATCACGCCACCCGAGCCTTTGTCGCCGCGTGAGGACGGCTCCTCCCCGATGAGATTCTCGGCCTAGAGGACGGGGGAGGTTAATTTTGGAGGCAGGGGCTGGTTCCACTCGGCGGCGAACCGAGTACGGAATACGCCGGTGAGGGGCCCGCGACCGAGGCGTGCTGGGGGCTCGGGGAGGCCGTCGGAGACGGTGGAAGGGTTCGCTTGGACGACTATCCCGCATGTGCAGGGGGACGGAGAGGCTATCGTTGCAGGAGGGGACGACTCGGTTCCCATTGTGGTATCCTCGAACACTGTGGTGACGCCGGAGGAATCGTCGGCAGCGCATGCGTGGAGAAGAAGCAAGGGGAAGGGCATTGCACGGGAGGAAGCTAGGGTTTCTGATGTTGGGTTGGGCCGGGAGAGCGAGGAGTTGGGCCAGGACCGTGGCCTTCTTGCGGATGCCAGACGGGCCGAGAGAGGAGGCTTGGGCTGGGTTCCTCGGGCGGGTGCTGGACGGGCTGGGAGAAACCAGTTGGGCCATCCGGTCTGGACCCGGGGTGGGCCGGGGGACGTTGCCACTTGGGCGGCCCAATATGGGTCGCGCGCGGAGTGGGCTCGGGGCGGACAGCAGTGGGTCGGAACGAATGGACGACCGGGTGAGACGGGCGGGTCGAGGCGGATCCATTATCCTCACCCGAGGGTAGAGCCAACTGGGCGGACCGGAGCCGGGTCGGCCGGGTGGATCGTGTGGTTTGAGGCCAGGGACTGGCTTTGACCCGTTCAAGAGCAGATCTCGAGGAATCAGAGCCCAAGTGGGGGATCTGGGGTCCAAAATGTCATCAATGTGCATTAAAGAGGTGGTGGTACCTACGGTGGAGATTGTCAATGCTGGGGCACAATACCAGTTCGCGCTGGCCGCTAAGGTACTAACATCGAAGAAATTCTTTTGGAAGTCATTGGTGGCCCGAATGGAGGATCTGTGGGGAATGAAGGTGGAAGCAAAACCTCTTGAAGGGGGTTTAGTGACTTTCTTTTTCAAGACAGCTAGGGAGAGGGCGAGAGTTTTAGTAGGGGAGCCATGGGCATTTTGGGACTCGCTCGTGTTGTTCACAGACCTTTGGGCCCATATGCATGCAGGAGATCTGAGCTTCCATCACTTCTCGGCATGGGCTATCTAACCTCCCGGTGGGTGCATGGAACAAGTAGGTGGGATTTCGAGTGGGGAATGCTCTGGGGATCTGTCAAGCGGTTGATGTGTACAGATCAGGACTGTGATGGGGGGATTTCATGAAGATACGGATTCGGGCTGACATTCGGATCCCCTTCAGAGTCAAATTTGGTTTCGACTATCGGAATCACATGTACGTACACTTCTCTAGGTTTCTTATGAACATCCCTCGAATCATTGCTTTGGATGTAGCTGTGCGGGACATCAGTTTCCGGCGTGCCCTATATCGGGAGGAGTGAGGGGACACTCGCTGAGAGCCACAGCGGATCTGAGGTCTACATTAGAGAAATCCAAGCACGGGAAGGCAATCCTAGGGGACCAATTGGGCGTATCTGGAAGGGGGGAGTAAGGGAGGCACTTGGGCCCCGAGGACGTCATCTCCCCGGCAAGAGTAGGAAAAGGGGAGGTCCAAGTCCTATGAGACGTGGACCGAGGATATACTATCTGCATGGCTGGCAAAGGAGGTCGTCCCGTCTCTGTTTGGGAAGAAACGCCTGGAGCGGGAAGAGGAGCCGGAAGAATAGGAAGGGTCGACATCGTCAGATGGGGCGTCATATGTAGCAGCGGCGGGGATCCACAAGCACCCCCGCCTCCAAGAATGAGTCTCTGTAAGTCCAGGGAGGGGTTGGTCGGCTGTATCACCTCCCCGTCTTATCGATGGTGTTGGTTCCATCAACAGTCGACAAGGTGACCCTACCAGTCTGGGGTCAGCAACCCCGCGTTCAGGAGCCCTACACGTATCACTCAAGGGAGGACGATGCACGCTGACTTTCCGGGGGAGATGTCGGTCCACCACTATTAACTTATCACTTGGTCGGCTCGATCAGAGCCATTTGGTTGGAGCATGTTGTATCGGTGTCTTCGGATGCTACCGCAGATTTCCCCCTTCGACCGCCCCTATGTCCAGAGCAACGTTTACTTTTATGTTATTGAATTACATTAGCTTTTTGGTTTCTTGGTTGTATGATGAGAGCAACAATGTGATCATCGATCTATTTTACTTTCCTTAATAATATTATCATTCCTTCTAAAAAAATCCAAAAACATATTTATGTATGTTTATGTGGATTTTCATAGTGACGCTTCAGCTCGGTCAACTATGCTGGCGCGAACTTGTAAGGCGCCATCGATATCGCTGCCGTTCCCGACATCAGGTCAATCCCGAACTCCACCTCACGAACTGGTGGCAACCCGCTTAACTCCTCAGGAAAGACCTCGGGGAAATCGCACACCACTCGCGGTAACTCTCGGCTCTGCACGGCCGATACTTCCTCCACTGCGGACAATGCCGACAGGAGAACCCCGCTCTTACTGCCCAGAATACACGAAACTTTCGTGTTGCCTGCTGACACCGTCACTCGTCGCCTATAACAGTCGATATTGGCTTGGTACTTCGCCAGCTAATCCATTCCCAAGATTACGTCAAAGGTCGTCATTCCCAGCATGAGAAGGTCACTAGGGTAAGGACAGTTTGCGACTCTAACTTCGCAAGCACGACAGACCCTAGTCAACATCACATCACCCCCAACTGGCGTGTCCAGACACAAGGGTGGACTCAACGGCTCTAAACTCAGCCCCAACCTTTCAGCACAACTCGACGAAAGAAACGCGTGTGACGCCCCGATATCAAATAAAAATGACGCCCACAAGTGATACAATAAGCACGTACCCTGAATGGTCTCATGCTAGGTAGCGGATCCTGTGGCTCGGGGGTCGGTAACTGCGTACACTCTACCATGTGACGCCTGTTGCCTCGGAGCTGGCACACTGATTGCTGTGTCACGCCCCAAATCCGGTTTTGGCCGGACTCGAGACGTGACCTGAGTTGAAATAAATAGAAATCATAAATGATAGATAAAAGCTCCAAAATCTCATACTAGCTCCATCAAAATCGACATATAAGTAAATAGTTTAAAAGCCTTGTGAGTCACAGCTCAACATAAATAGTCAAATAAAGGGTGTTCAATACATGAGACCAACATAACTCTAGTAAAACCCAAAGAAGTCCAAAAGCTCCCGAGCCTCGACCTCCCTAGACATCCGGAACGCCTGTAAAACAGTTAGAAACCACAGGGGATGAGCTGACGCTCAGTAGGAAAAACCTTAATAACTCAACCCTTAAGTCAAAGATGAACTGCTTACAAATATAATTCGAACAACAATGCAATAAGATAAATAAGAAGTAATAAGGAAACGGAAACGATTACAACTACGCAATAGTATCAAGGTAACCATAACATAAAGAAATTCATAATAAATAATTTAAAGCCTCAATAAGAGTAAACTGGGAAATAACAGTATCTTGCCGACCACTCGCTTTCTCAAGCCTCCGATCCATGGATAGATTCTGGGATCACCTCGGTTCCCATAATCCGATCCACCAGAGTATCCACATCATATCAGATTTTCCCTCGGTCCAGAGGAGGTACATGCATCGGGGCACCGAAACCAATTCGGAAATGCCACCTAAGGACCATATGTCATAGGGAACCAAGTAGCGCTCCACTGGGACGCAGTTCCTTGGGGTGAAACCTTAAGTAACCAGAATCAATATCCCGCAGGATCTGCCCAGCCATAGGCTCCTCTCGTCACTCAATATCCCGTAGGATCTGCCGAGCCGTAGCTCCTCACATCACTCAATATCCCGTAGGATCTGCCGAGCCGTAGCTCCTCACATCACTCAATATCCCGTAGGATCTACCGAGCCATAGCTCCTCACATCACTCAATATCCACGATATCTGTCCAACTCCAACCACCACAACGGCACCGGATTACCCCCCCCCCCCCCCCCCCACGGTGTAGTACCGAACCAAGCAAGCAAACAGTCAACAAACGAACAAGCATACATTTCAAGAATAAGAACAAAGGAAACAAGCATTAACATTCATCCACCAATCAACACACATCGGAACACACTTTCATCACTACGAAGACATCCAACACCATTCCATACTTACCGTATACTTACCTATCACGAACCCTCGGTACATCGATCACCTGATTGTACCCCTTGGCACAACCAGTCATACTCGATCATCCGTTCAAACCACAGTTTATCAACACAATCACTCAATCAACCAAGTAAACATTCCACCAGTCAACAATCATGTGAACGATCAATTAAACACTCAATCAAGTAAGCTAACTAGTTTCATTAGACCCTTACTTGTCCTAATAACGAGCAACCAAGCATGTGAACCTAGCACACAACTAATCCGAGAGCTCTTCACAGCCTCTCTACCAGTAAATCAATCCCAAGTATTGAAAGCAAACTTCACTAACCGTCATCATCCTAAGCATGCATACTAGACTCATCCGTTATTTAGTAATTGAAGTACGATTATTCTAGTTATTCGCATCCTATAGGCAATTCTAAGACCTTTCCGATTTTATTATCCTAATCATGCATACTAAGCGTTAATTAAGAAATTAAGACTTTCCCTACCTCGTGGTCTTCCTCTAATAAAACTCTGATGAAACGCTCGAGTGGCCACAACTCCGTTCTTCACACGGGTTCCGGCGTGATCTTCGTTCTTCTAGCTCGGTTCCAAGCCCTTGATCTCGGGCGAAGTCCCGTCTAGATTTGACAAAGAAAAGTCCAATCAAAACCGGTAAAAGTCAGAAGGTCCACTGATTTAACCCAAAAGTCCTTTAAAATCTCACCTTATATCAATTAAAATCCAATACTTAAATCTGGTTTTAAAATCATTTTATTTAAAGCTGGGTTGACCCGGATCCGACCCGGATCCAAACCCGGATCCAGATCCGGTCCGACCCGGTCCAGACCCGAGTCCAGACCCGGCCCGTGTCCGAGCCCAAAGTCTTGGTCTGGGCCCAAGGCCCGTCTTCGCTCTCGACCGACCCGATGCCAAGTCTGGCCCAATGGCCTGCTAGGACACGAGCTCCATCTCGGTCTGCCTCCGGCGAGGCCAGGAACTTCCGGCCTTCATCTACGGCGTCAGGGGTTGCTCAGGAAAAGGGGGAAAAGTGGAGGGTGACGGGCTTGGGTTGCTGGCGATGCTGTGGTTGTTAGGAAACGCGACCCAAGCCTCGCGTTTCAGATCTAACGGAGGGTGGGTTCGCCGGCGCTGCTTCAGGTCTGAAGGGCTCGAATCGAGCTTGTTTTGGTAGGTCTCCAGTCACGGCGAGGTCGGGGAAGGAGGTTGCGACGGAAAAACAGCTCGGTTGCGCTGTTCTCTGTCGCCGGCGACGTCCAGGTTCGAGAAACGGACGGCGAAGGGTTTTGAATCGATGAGAAGGAGTAAGAAGAAGAAGGCGATGGGGTTAGGAGACAAGTGTCGCTGGTGGTGTTTGAGGGTCCGGCGAGGTGCGATAGAGATGGGGGAAGGAGGAATCGCGAGAGAGAGAAGTCTGACGAGAGAGAGAGGGCGGTCGGTCTCGAAGTTTGTGCGAGTTCAATCGAAGGAGAAGAGCAACTACACCAAGTTTTAGGGTTGTAGTGCGTGGGCTTGGGCCGAAGCAGATGAGTGAGCTGGTTTTGGTCCAGACCTCGTCTGGCCCAACCCGTTTCCAACCAATTTTTTTTTTCTTCTTCCTTTTTTTTAAAACAACTTGCTTGCAAAGAGATTACCTTAGCTTAATTTTTTTTTCCGGTCTTTACAGTCTCCCCCCCTTAAAAGAATTTCGTCCTCGAAATTTAAAACGCATGCGCTCCTCTTGATCCTATCTCAGGAAACGTCCTGCTCACGACTTACAAGTGAGGGATTCGTGATGTACTCCCGCCGTTTGGGAATACGCGGAAGTTGTTAGGTAACGGCTCTAGCCCTTCCGGAAGATCTCAAAATGTTCGATAAGCTGCGGGGCTAACCTGCCTCCGACGCGGTCGAACCGCTAAAAGTCCTTCTCAGGCTCACCTTCAGTAATACGAGTTTACCGACCGTAAACTCCAGAGGTCTATGCCTTCTATCTGCATAACTCCTTTGCCTGCTCTGCACGGTCCTTAACCGTTTCCGACATTACGCAACATTCACTTAACCGCGCTTCACTAGGTCACGCTATTTTCTCAAACACCATACTCGGCGGTACAAAACCGTCTCACCCAACTTCAAGAAAACACGCGTAACGTTTCACCGACCCAAGAACCCGAGTAACAACACAAGTCGAGAAAACAACTAACCACTTAAGAGAACTAAAGTGAAGATCTCGATATCTTACACCCAAAATTCCGTCGTCAAAGATATCCTGCTGGAACCCTTTACAGTCAAACCAAGTCGAAACCACACCTAACGTAACTCAACCAATTTCTCCTTACAGATCGTTACGGGCTCAATCCCCACAGAACTCAAATACTAACAAGTCAAGACCGACTACAAACAACTTCCAAGGGAGTGTTACGTACTCCAAACAACAAACAAAAGACCTCACTAACACCGAAGAATCTGGAACAAACGTTCGTTTCATCACATCTCGCGGAGAGGTAGGCATACCTCAAACAAGTGAGGAAAACAAAGCATCGACCTCTAGTTGGAAGTCGGCACGTCTCAAAACAAACTACGATTAGAAGCTCACGTTATCCAAAGTACGGCACACTTGCCCAACCTTAACGACAGGTCACACCTGGTAAATGCTTTCAAGATTCTCAACCTGATAATGATTCAACCACTCATCAAGTATCACGATCCCGGAATGAGGAGAAGTTAACAAATCTCAACTACAATCGATCACGAAGGTTATCCAACTTGCTATAAAATAAAACTCTACCGTCGATATCTGTTTACACTTCTGACAAAACCATCTTACAAGTCGTTTCGTATAGTTCACTGTATCCGCGAGACAACGGTTCTCAAAACCGGTGCACGGTTCCGTAAAACTACGAACTCTACCAACATCTTGTCGGACGAACGACGCAACAACAAGAACGGTGGAACCTCGTACTGGCACTCTAGCCGAAAGTAGGCGTCCTTCAAGACACCAAAATAAACGTACCACAATCACACTCGACAGCGAAACACAATCCAAGATTTAACAATAAAGTTTATCCCGATCGGTGGTAATCCTTACACGGTTGACACTCGTTCACAAGCTGTCGATCAAAACAACTTGTAGTCAATCCACCCAAGTCACCCCATAATGAGTAATCATCATGCACTGAGATCTCGATGATTTACACGGTTTAGAAACTAGCACGGTTCTTCAGTCGTTACTCGAACAACTCAAAACCAACAACGCTTAACTCTTATCCGTACCTGTGCCCATGCATGGCACAAAATCCTACCTACCACACAACGCTTCGTTCGGTACCATCTTGCTATTGGCCTGAAAGCTTGTGGTAGTCGCCCTCGGCCATCTATTGCCGGGTTTCAACGTGGGGTGCTCTCACTTCTATGGCGTATTCTTATGGTTATGCTTAGTCCTCGCGAGACGTTTGACGTTCGTTCTTCTCTTACTGGCAAAGGTACACCTTGGTACCCGGTTCTCGTTTTCCGTATTGTCCTCCGCTGGGAAAGTCGTCTGAACAACTCTCGATGTGGTTCGCCTGTTCCGCGTAAACTGGCGACAAAACGTTTAGTCCTTCCGGGACGAACGTAGGGAGCACATTCTAATCCAATATCTTAAGTACGGCACACACTTGTGCAACTTTTCGCTCGTTAAGCGGGATTTCGAAACGAAGATGTTTCGACGGTTCGAATCTCATAACTTAACTCCTATAGCAGGGTTAGAAGGAACTGTCGATCATGACTCCTGTGGGTACGGGCCCACCACGCTTCCGCTGCGCTACTCTGATCTTATCGTTGCTCGGTCATATCCGGTGACCAGTCGGACCGTTTACTGGTCAAGGCTGCAGCTTCCCACTGCTCAGCGTTCGCTGCTGATGACATTCGATGAACGTCTTCTGTTTCACTCAACGGTTCTTAAAACTCGATCGGTACTCTCGACGAGAGAGAACTTTCAGTACGATAAGGTCTGTTATTCCTCCTATAAACTCAAACTGACAATAATCGGTACCACCGCACCTCTAGTCAGTGTGTTTAGATACGGGTAGGGTTTACCTGTTTTAATTTCGCTCCAACAGAAAATAACCACGAATGTTATACGACCAAGAGTCAAGCTCAAGTGTTAGTAAACACAATCCATAACGTAAATCATGAATGGGCACTCTAAGCGATCTCAAGATCAGTATCAAGTCCCTCAACTTGGGGTCCGGCAATCGCGTATGCTCGGCCCTACTGAATAAGAAGTCCTCCTCTCGGTGGTGGTGGTGGAAGAATTTGCTGCTACGACAACATGTTCTCTTATCGGCTCTCGTAGACCGACCTGTGGAAAGGTTTGTAGACCCGTCACCCAACGGGTAGTCTCGGCCCAAATGTTCCAACGGTCTGCAAGAAGGACAACACTATGCCACTGGGGCAGGGTCAACAGACGCTACTGCTCCAACCCGTCGTGTCTCACCGGACTGGGTCTGTGGCTGAAACAATCCTGAGTTCCTCTGCCTCCTAGGATCGCGACTCTCTGACGGCTTCAGGAAGCCACTCGGCCTCGGCCTGGTCCTCCGCGCTCTGGCAGTCTCCCGAAGATGCTTCTTAATCCTCATCCCGAAGGTAATAACTCGATCCGTGACAGACGGGGTGAGTCCTATCTCGAACGCCCGTGGTGGCTCTCCTCGGTTTGCACCATCCCGGCGCGAAGCGGTACAGGAACGTGAACCTCGTCTCATACTTAGAGACAGTCATCCCCCTCTGTTGCATATCAAACAACCGCTGGTGTTGGTCCTCTCGAATGGATCGAGGGAAAGATATTGTTCCATGAACAATCTATTGAACAGCTAAAGGTCACCTCCAACCCTGATCTGCACAACTGCTACCAGTATCGTGCTTCTTTCTCAAGCTGAACGGTCGTGAAAACATTCTCAGATGATCATCCGAATACTCTCGATGTAAAAAAATTCCGGGTAATCCGCTCCAATCATACCACAACTGCCTTGGGGTCTGAACCCCTGAGATTGATTGGCGTTCTCAATCTACGAAGATTTCTGAGAGCCTGGTCGTGTTGCTGTGCGTCTGACCTGGCCTCTTGAAAGTGACGGCGTGGGCCGTAGGCACAGACTCTGGTGCCGGTACTGCAGTCTCCCGTTGAGCGCTGGGCGCTGCTGGTACTGTGCAAACCACCTCATCCATGAGGGGTTGCCTGAGTCGACTCTACGACTGGAGGAACTCTAGGTGGTGATCCTGACGGTCTACTCTCAAACTCTGGTGCTCCATAGGAATAGTATCCTGGGCACCCGCTGCCTTTGTCTGCTCAACAGCTGGTGTCTGGCTCTGCCCCACAGTTGGGTGGCTCCTGGTCCCTCTCGAACCGTAAACACAGAACCTCTCGTGTGCTCGTTGCATTTAAAACGTAGGTACTCAACTCAGATTAACTCAAGTGGTTCGAAACATTGAAAAGGGACGTTCTCATGCGTCTTAAAGGGATCCTACTTGGATCAGTAGAACGGAGTCTCGTTTAGAACAACCGGTTCGATCAAAACACAAGGACGTTCACGCGCGTCCCACAAAGATCAAATAATGACCAACCGCACTTGGCTCAGTAGATATATAATACTTTAAATATAGGCAGAAAAGGCCGCAACTTTGTGCGTCTCACAACAGCAATCAACGGTGTTCAATCAAATCAATCGACTCCCATAGGAGGAACAATCTCAATCAATTCACACAGTTCGCAAAGCATCAAGCATACCTCTCGATTGGGTCTCTTCCCAACACTAGGGTCTAAAATCGCAACACGATAAATTTCACAATTTATGTCCTTAACTCTTTTCCATAATCTCCATCCCTTACTTATTTCTTACAACATTCATGTCGATCTCACGTTGTTACAACCCGATTCAGGCGTCCCTGAATCTCGTTGTAACCACTTGACATCCCTCTATCACGCTCGACTACAGTGGCGCCCCTGAGTCAGCCCGTGATAGTGCAAACACTTCAGTTTCTACCGAAAATTCGGTATGACCTGTTTGTATTTTCTTCTAACCATCCGCTTAAGCGGGACAATTCTATAATAACCTGTACACAGAGTCCTACCCATAAGGTACACATAAAACACCTCAATTACACAATAACTTGAACACCAAAGTAACCCACGCGGGTCTTAGCAAATATCTCAATACCACCCGGTCAATTTAGCATTTCGTGTTTTTAAATCAGTTAGCGGTCGACCCAAACGACAAATCTTTCAACAATTACTTAACCAACGTGTCGTGACTAACCAGAGCACCGCTCGTTCATCTGATCTAAACTCGATCTTAATTTCAATCTCAAGTCAATTTCAAACTCACTATCGATTTCGACTCAATTCTAGATTTAATTCTTAAAGAACGGTGGGCACTTAAACAAGTCGACAATTACCAATTAAAATTCACAAAGCATTCAATACTTAGACTTCTCATGATTCGCAAAGTACACAACACAATCAATACACAGAGTTCTCATGCTTCGCAAATTACACACACAATCAAAGAGAGTGCAAGAATGCTCGAGTTATACTCTTCTCAAAAGTTATCCCAATTGGATGATCTTTTCAACCTTGATTCCATAAACGATTCTCAATATCATAATCGAGTCAAATCTCAAACAATTTCAAAATCTTAACAGTCCAAACCTTCCATAAATTTACCCTTCGGTCAAACACCACTCCAACATGTAACACTCCAATAAATCCAATCTTCCACCTCATCGATACTTCAATCAATCAACCCTTCAATCTTAACAACATGAAACGACCAACACGGTGGTAACGCACTTAACAAATAATTTACTCAACAATATACAATACGGTTCCATCATTGCTTGTTAACCCAATACCGATCTCAACCATTCGGTTTCCCTGATCACTGTACATTACAGTCCATAGGGTAAGGATACCACTCAAGCGATGTAACCATTGTGAACAAAAGATTTAAATTTAAACAACCATCGACATCAGTAAGACTCGAGTCGTTCCCACTCTATGCATTAATGTCTTTAACTTGCATCACTGAGTACACGACTTAGACCTCCTAACCCTACCCACCTAACTGACGTTGGTCCGAGGTTTTGAAAACAAGTTTAAAATTTATAACCTGTTTCAAATGCAACCAGGCTCTGATACCAAATTGTCACGCCCCAAATCCGGTTTTGGCCGGACTCGAGACGTGACCTGAGTTGAAATAAATAGAAATCATAAATGATAGATAAAAGCTCCAAAATCTCATACTAGCTCCATCAAAATCGACATATAAGTAAATAGTTTAAAAGCCTTGTGAGTCACAGCTCAACATAAATAGTCAAATAAAGGGTGTTCAATACATGAGACCAACATAACTCTAGTAAAACCCAAAGAAGTCCAAAAGCTCCCGAGCCTCGACCTCCCTAGACATCCGGAACGCCTGTAAAACAGTTAGAAACCACAGGGGATGAGCTGACGCTCAGTAGGAAAAACCTTAATAACTCAACCCTTAAGTCAAAGATGAACTGCTTACAAATATAATTCGAACAACAATGCAATAAGATAAATAAGAAGTAATAAGGAAACGGAAACGATTACAACTACGCAATAGTATCAAGGTAACCATAACATAAAGAAATTCATAATAAATAATTTAAAGCCTCAATAAGAGTAAACTGGGAAATAACAGTATCTTGCCGACCACTCGCTTTCTCAAGCCTCCGATCCATGGATAGATTCTGGGATCACCTCGGTTCCCATAATCCGATCCACCAGAGTATCCACATCATATCAGATTTTCCCTCGGTCCAGAGGAGGTACATGCATCGGGGCACCGAAACCAATTCGGAAATGCCACCTAAGGACCATATGTCATAGGGAACCAAGTAGCGCTCCACTGGGACGCAGTTCCTTGGGGTGAAACCTTAAGTAACCAGAATCAATATCCCGCAGGATCTGCCCAGCCATAGGCTCCTCTCGTCACTCAATATCCCGTAGGATCTGCCGAGCCGTAGCTCCTCACATCACTCAATATCCCGTAGGATCTGCCGAGCCGTAGCTCCTCACATCACTCAATATCCCGTAGGATCTACCGAGCCATAGCTCCTCACATCACTCAATATCCACGATATCTGTCCAACTCCAACCACCACAACGGCACCGGATTACCCCCCCCCCCCCACGGTGTAGTACCGAACCAAGCAAGCAAACAGTCAACAAACGAACAAGCATACATTTCAAGAATAAGAACAAAGGAAACAAGCATTAACATTCATCCACCAATCAACACACATCGGAACACACTTTCATCACTACGAAGACATCCAACACCATTCCATACTTACCGTATACTTACCTATCACGAACCCTCGGTACATCGATCACCTGATTGTACCCCTTGGCACAACCAGTCATACTCGATCATCCGTTCAAACCACAGTTTATCAACACAATCACTCAATCAACCAAGTAAACATTCCACCAGTCAACAATCATGTGAACGATCAATTAAACACTCAATCAAGTAAGCTAACTAGTTTCATTAGACCCTTACTTGTCCTAATAACGAGCAACCAAGCATGTGAACCTAGCACACAACTAATCCGAGAGCTCTTCACAGCCTCTCTACCAGTAAATCAATCCCAAGTATTGAAAGCAAACTTCACTAACCGTCATCATCCTAAGCATGCATACTAGACTCATCCGTTATTTAGTAATTGAAGTACGATTATTCTAGTTATTCGCATCCTATAGGCAATTCTAAGACCTTTCCGATTTTATTATCCTAATCATGCATACTAAGCGTTAATTAAGAAATTAAGACTTTCCCTACCTCGTGGTCTTCCTCTAATAAAACTCTGATGAAACGCTCGAGTGGCCACAACTCCGTTCTTCACACGGGTTCCGGCGTGATCTTCGTTCTTCTATCTCGGTTCCAAGCCCTTGATCTCGGGCGAAGTCCCGTCTAGATTTGACAAAGAAAAGTCCAATCAAAACCGGTAAAAGTCAGAAGGTCCACTGATTTAACCCAAAAGTCCTTTAAAATCTCACCTTATATCAATTAAAATCCAATACTCAAATATAGTTTCAAAATCATTTTATTTAAAGCTGGGTTGACCCGGATCCGACCCGGATCCAAACCCAAACCCGGATCCAGATCCGGTCCGGACCCGAGCCCGGTCCAGACCCGGCCCGTGTCCGAGCCCAAAGTCTTGGTCTGGGCCCAAGGCCCGTCTTCGCTTTCGACCGGCCCGATGCCAAGTCTGGCCCAATGGCCTGCTAGGACACGAGCTCCAGCTCGGTCTACCTCCAGCGAGGCCAGGAACTTCCGGCCTTCATCTACGGCGTCAGGGGTTGCTCAGGAAAAGGGGAAAAAGCGGAGGGTGACGGGCTTGGGTTGCTGGCGACGCCGTGGTTACGCCGTGGCTGTCAGGAAACGCGACCCAAGCCTCGCGTTTCAGATCTAACGGAGGTTGGGTTCGCCGGCGCTGCTTCAGGTCTGAAGGGCTCGAATCGAGCTTGTTTTGGTAGGTCTCCAGTCACGGCGAGGTCAGGGAAGGAGGTAGCGACGGAAAAACAGCTCGGCTGCGCTGTTCTCTATCGCCGGCGACGTCCAGGTTCGAGAAACGGACGACGAAGGGTTTGGAATCGATGAGAAGGAGTAAGAAGAAGAAGGCGATGGGGTTAGGAGACGGGTGTCGCTGGTGGTGTTTGAGGGTCCGGCGAGGTGCGATAGAGATGGGGGAAGGAGGAATCGCGAGAGAGAGAAGTCTGACGAGAGAGAGAGGGCGGCCGGTCTCGAAGTTTGTGCGGGTTCAATCGAAGGAGAAGAGCAACTACACCAGGTTTTAGGGTTGTGCGTGGGCTTGGGCCGAAGCAGATGAGTGAGCTGGTTTGGGTCCAGACCTCGTCTGGCCCAACCCGTTTCCAACCAATTTCTTTTTTTTAAACAACTTGCTTGCAAAGAGATTACCCCAGCTTAATTTTTTTTCCCGGTCTTTACAGCTGGCTGTACGGCCCTCTGTTGCTGTCTCGGAACTGGCGCACTCGTGGAAGGATGCGAGAACCTCGGCGGCAAACTCTGATGTTGGCGTGCCCGGGGTGACTGCATTGTGTGCGAAAACTGCGATCGCTGCATCGACGTTTCCCCGCCCCGATCAGGGCACACCATACCTAGGTGTCCAATCCGGCCGCACCGGTGGCACCTGGCATCGTCGCCCCTCGGTCCCCTGGCCTGGCCTGTCTGGCTGACCACTGGTGGTGTCGCGGGCCCTCCTCCTATCGGACACTCTTACCGCAGATGGCCTGGCTGCCTGCAGGTAAAACATACTGGCTGCCTCTCTGAAGCGACTGGCCCTACTAACGCCACCGACCCCATCTGTCTCGATCCGCCCGGCTGAGCCTATGACCGGAAGAACCACCCGGTCCTCTGCCTCCTCTGATCTCGGAACTCGGACGGCCCTGCAATACTGGTTGGCCGCTGCCGAACCTCTCGGGTCCTCACTGCCTCTCGGAGACCCCGCTCCACTGTCGTTGTAGTGTCTACGAGCTCTGACTAAACCCGCATCCTCAGGGCGAGGAATCGATCCCGAATTGTCGCTCTCAGCCCATCCTCGAATCGCCGGCACCGGTTCGCCTCAGTCCCGACCATTTCTGGTGCAAAACAGGACAATGCCGTGAATCTGGCCTCATACTCCGCTACTGATGTCCCGTCCTATCGCAGTTCCAGGAACTGTTGATGTCGATCCGCCCTGACCGACTCGAGGAAATACTGCTCTAGGTAGACCGTCTCGAAGGTCCTATAGTCGTCCCCGACTCTGTCCCATACGCGCCTCCACCAGTGATAGGCGTTGTCCTTCAACTGATGAGCTGCAAAGGACACCCTGGTGCGACCGTCCTCTATGCCGGGCGTGTCCAGGTCCCGAGTGACCTGCTCCAGCCATCTCTCGGCTACATCGGGGTTCGGCCCCCCGAGGAACACAGGTGTGCCCAGCTTCAGGAAATCCCACAACGCCCGAGCCCTATGGCCTTCGGCCTAAACGGGTCTCGCTGGCTCGGCTGTAGTAGCGGCAGGTACTGGCTCCAGAGCCGGCGACGCAGACTCCTTACAGGCGATGCTCGCCACCAAGCTCTGAACCGTCCGGGTCAACTCGCCCAAAGCGGCCGCAGTGGACAGGTCTACGACCAGTGGGACGCTGGGCGGGACCGCAGATGGTCCTGCGTCATTCCTCATGTCCTCCCCGACGGGAGTACCCTGGGCTCTCGTGGACTCAACGGGTTCGACGGTGGGCGTCCGTCCCGGTGCCCCAGCTGATCATCCTCTCTTGCCACGTGGTGCCATGTAGTAGGTATCCGGTTCGACGGTGGGCGTCCGTCCCGGTGCCCTAGTTGGTCGTCCTCTCTTGCCACGTGCCATGTAGTAGGTATCCTCTGAACGGATACACGTAAAAGCTTAGTGTGTGAACTTACACAACGACGACAAGCTCAATTAACTAGCGTTCACACAAACTACGTCTACCCTAGCGTACTCGTATCTTATTCTTCTCACAACGACCCGCACACTTGTGCGCCACACACGTTCGATCATAAACTTACCAAACATACGCACAACAAACACACACAAATTCACGTCACCCAAACTCAATCACAAGCCCACAAGGCCAACCAATTGTAAAACACACGCCCACAAGGCCAACCGATTTTAAAACACACGCCCACAAGGCCAACCAATTTTAAAAAATTTCTCCTTTTCATCGTAAAACTCATTTTTGACATCACGTAGTTACAACCCGGTCCAGGCGTCCCCGAACTACATTATTCCCACTTGATATCAGCACCGTCGCGTTCGACCACAGGGGCGCCCCTGAGTCGAGCCGCGACAACTTAAAACGTTTCACACAGCAGCACACAATCATTATGCCAGTATCAGCAATACTGCACATTCACAAAACAGCAACCAAAACTTAGGTCACTACAGGTCTACACACGGTTTCCGACTTGCGCAACCAACGCACGAAGGGACTTTCAACGACTCAACTCTCCCCACCTAATTGACGTACAGTCCGAGGTGTGAAACCTCGAGCTCTGATACCAAACTGTCACGCCCCGAATTCGGCAGGATCGAACCCGGAACGCGAACGGTGAAACAATAAAACAATTTTCAAACATTTTAATAAACCTCTTTAAAACAACACTTAAGTTAAACAGAAACGATAAATTTACAGCGGAAAATACATTCAAAACGATGTACAAACGAGCTACAAGGTATGTCACTAACTACCCAGAGACCCGGACTTCCGCTCCCAGCTCTTCAAGCTTCGAGGGCTCTCCTAGTCCGTCTCACAACCAGTACCTGCAGGAAAAGTAGCAGGGGGTGAGCATTTCGCTCACCGCCACAGATACCGGGTTGACCACGGCATACCAGCAGGAATGCCAGGAACCCGACAATAACAACCCTGGGGACTACTACCCCAAAAACACAATTTAGACTGACGGTCACGCAATACAACTGTTCAACTTTCCCAACCATCTCAAACCCCGAACACGTAATGTAGACCCGACCCAGCACTCACGACCTCAATACAATACGCAATAAATAACCACGCAACACCCAAGATCACAAAGGACCGCACACCAACTACTCAGTTGCTGGTCGCTAACTGGCTGGGCTTGAGCCTGCCCCACGCAAATTTCCCCGACACGCAGTAGGCCCAGGCGGTCGACCTATTCGCGACATATACAACAATACTTTTCCGATAGCTAGTCGGAAGAGGAGTCGTCCTTCATCGCATAAAACTACACACTTTACTGATGGTTAGTCGGAAGGCTAGCCAACCCTTACGCGCGCGACCCCGTGGTACCCCTTTGTTGTCAGGTGGGCCCCAACCTCCATGCAATCACAGTCATCACCCAAGGTTCAACAAATAGCGACAATAATATAACGACTAACTACCCCTTAGCAAGACAGTCAGCAACAATACAGGTTTAACACCACATAGGCACACATGACCACCCACGAAACACAAACAGTAACATACGGGTTCAACACCCCAAAGGCACACATAGCCACAATCATAAACACAACAAGTTACTTAACCTACGGGCACAACTAAGTGCCCACATGCATTTCTACTAATAATTTTCCCTAGTCAAGGCCGATATCCAACTATTTTTCCCTACCTCGTAACGCTTCCCAACATCCACACTCAAGCTCCGGCGCGCTCACGATCACTCGCCTAGCCTCCTCTTTCTGCGGTCGTCGGCACGATCTAACATGGTCACAAGTTAGAACACTTTTTAAATATGCAGGCAAAACCGAAATTAATGAAATTGATGCCCAAATGCGACCCCGATAATGCCGATCACTCCCAAACTTCCCAATTACTCGACATTGTGAACAAAGGGCCCGGAAAAGCCTGATTCGCCCGACTCGGCGAATCTGCCCGGGATCGGAAAAACGCCCTTCCGGGGCTCCAAAAATTCCCGTTTTCGTTTCTACGATCCTAAAATAATTCAAGTGTTCCAATGCAATCAACGGAATCAATTTCCGGCGTCCGAGCGATTTAATTCACGTTTAAAGTTTCTAAACCCGCCATTTCCAATTTTCACAAATTAATTCCATAATTCGTTCCGGGTGTGAATTATCGACTCAGGGATCGTCCAAGACCACCCGAACACGAAAAACCCGAGGCCCGGCCAAGTGGGCCCCACACGGCCACAATGGAAAACGTTACTTTTCGCCCCAAAACGTTTCTAACGAACCCAAAACCTCAACCATTCATCTTTAAACCAATCTTAAACAAACCCAACCTTAATCAAACCGTTTAAACTCAAACCCTAAAATTCAAGCGTACCAAAACGAGAAGAAAAAAAACGGGTTCTTACCGTAGGGAATGACGAAGGGATGACGAATATGCAAGGATTGAAGCGATCCAACAGTCGGATCGTCGATAAACACCAAAAACTCACCCTTTTCTCCTTTCCTCTTCTCTCTTCTTTCTCTCTCCTTCTCTTTTTTTTCTTTTCTGTTTTGACCGACACACTCTCCCCCCTTCTCTCTTTATTCTGTTTCAAAAACACACCACACTACCTATTTACAAAACTACCCCTCATTTCTTTTTCTTTATTTTAAAACTATCAACCACCAAAAGTGTGACAAGTGTCAAATGAGTCCCACATTTTAGAAAAATATCTTTGTAGATATTTTTCGGTCAGATTCGCGAAATTCGGCCGTCTCGGGCTCTGTGCGGGCCCATTTTCCAAGGAATTACGAAATTTCACGTGCTACAAGGAAACGGCCCAACTAAGACCGCTGTAACGACGACTAAGCTTTTTGGATCCAAATCGGGCCTCGAACGGACCAAAACGTCACCCGATTGACTTTTTCGGCAAAAAGTCAACTTTTCCCGAATTGGTCAAAAGTCCTGAGTCACCAGAACTCACTTTGGTCGATATCGGGGTCAACTTAAGTCCGATATGACCCTCAGGGTCAAATTTAGGTTCATTTGAGTGTCTGTCCCAAAAATTTAAATTATTCTGTTTTTCCGCCGATTTGACCGGCGTTGACCGGGAGCGGTTCTTATAGTCGAGGAGATCCAATACCACATAGGGGAACTTTCCCTCAAAGATGAACCAGATGAAGAAGACGAGATCGTTGTCGTTCCGATTGAGGCAATTTCAGTCGCCGCTAATGGACGCTGAATCCTTGACCGATCGGATTATGGGGGAGGCCAACTGCAACGTGAAGACCCTCTGTGGGGTGATGATCCAGAATTGGAAGGTTCGAGGCTTGGAGGTGGAATGCCTCACCAAATACGTTGTGGTCTTCCATTTTCCGACCAGTTTGGCGTTGGACACCGTCCACCATCGAGGCCCCTAAGGATTCAGCGGATACCCACTATTGTTGGTGCATCTCTTACTGTGCATGAAGTGAAGTACCATTCCTTTCCAGTTCATGAAGATCAGAGTAAGGGCTTTCAATGTTCTGGGAGACACGAGGAATGCCCTGGTCTGATCTATCCTGAA
This sequence comes from Erodium maritimum, assembly GCA_963921825.1. NCBI lineage: Eukaryota > Viridiplantae > Streptophyta > Magnoliopsida > Geraniales > Geraniaceae > Erodium > Erodium maritimum. The sequence goes on from OY997595.1 coordinate 12,746,133, forward strand.
AAACACGTTAGAAACTGAGGATCTCTTTGTACTTTTTAAATACGAATATTACACTTTTTCTACAGGTCCAAGAGTGTTGGGTCACCTACGAGGGGACCAAACATATTCTGGAGCTCAAGGCCTATGGCCTTACCACTATATTTGAAGATAGGCATTAATTCATTTTGCTTGTTTTCCCGTTTAAAAAAAAGGAAAATTATATTTAAAAAAATCCTAACCTCACTGGCCTTTAGGGTTTTTCAAAACTTGTATTCCCCCTCCATTTCTACAGCACCTGCCGTCTACCTCCAGCCACCATGGCCTTTCACTACCCACTACCATCAGACAGACTCGTCTTGCCATGCGACGCCCAACCGTCCCACGAACAACCACACCCATCCTCGGCATTCGTCGTCACCTCCCACTCATCCCCTCACAATTACCACATCCACCGCCCATCGAAAATCATAGCCCTCATTTCCATCATCTGCCATTGAGTCGCACGATGCCATGGAGAGCAGGGAACCAATCTAGACCGGTCATTCATGGGCTCACCGTGCACCATCTCCCTTCAGCCGATGGAAGAACTGAGATACCGATAAGGAACTTCCTACCTATGTCAGCCCCCCGTGCATTATCGTCAGTCTGGAGATTCACGTGTGAGTAAATCATTGTCCACCGCCACCGCACATACAAAGGGGATATGCAATCCTAGTTAGGGCTCAAAACATTGGACGTCATCAAATCATGACCCCTCTATCGGCGCCCTTTCTTCGGAGGGGACTCGGGCTGCCTAACTTCACCGTCTGACGCAGGAACATCAGAAGTCACATAGGACCTAAATTAGAGGATTATGACCATGACCCCTATGACAATGAAAATGCGCCACACCATATAGAATCCCCCCATGGGGAACAATCGTCCAGTGAGTACGATGATTAAGGAACCGCTTAACTTGGGACGTGGACCACAAACTGACCAACCTTTACCAAGGGTGCAAGTGATGCTCCTCAGGACCCGTATCATTGTGGACACACGTCTTAGTATGCGAAGATCAAAAGGCATTCACTTCCAAGAAAGAGACCTCTACCATCCTATGGATTATCTAAGAGATAATGTAGGTACCAATAATCAGGTTGACCAGGAGCTGGATCCTCTAATTATTTATTCACTACTCGGACTGTTGGCTCGGGCACTGTTATGCAGGATAATCAAGAAGACCACCCCTTTGACAAGGATGATGACTCAAATGGGGTGACAACGATGCTCGGTTACCGGTCTCGCTGGTCATCATGAGGACCCTGTGACAGTTAGGGTACAGTAGAGGAGCTATACTCCGCCCTCACAGTTATTGGTTGTTCCTCAGTCTCTTCCTTTCTGTGGCATATTCATTGGTGTTGATATCCAATAATACACCATGATAAGGTTTTCCTTTTCTAAAATTTTCAAGGGTTTACTCCATGTCCTAACCTCGTACTACATTTAATTGTCAAATCCGCACCCAAGCTTTGGAAAATTGTCAAATAGTAACGAACTTCAAAACTGAATTATTAAAAATCAAAAAGTACTGTTTAAATTGACTTTTTCCGTGAACAGTGAATCACGTGCTGCCCACGTGACTCATTTTATAATGGAGCTTGCGCGAGCTGAGGTCACGAAGAGATGAAATTCGAAGCTTGGACACAAAGAGATGAAGTTCGAAGAGCTGAGATGAAGAGATTAGGTCACAAAGAGATGAAGTTAGGCCAAGTTAACATCCGTAGGAAGAACATATTTGAGGGTAAACTCGACTTTTCACTTGTCCAAGTTAACGTCCGTTTAAAATTAGAAACAATTGGCAATTTTAGTTAATTGACCGTTACTACATGACAATTTCAATTGTACAGGGTTTGGATTTAACAATTTCTGAAAGTTGGGCGTTAGGACATGGAGTAACCCCAATTTTCAAACTAATTAATGTTGTATTTTTACTCCTTTGCACCGTCCCTTTGGATCATACGGAGGTTTTTTCTACTAGGGTTTCTTTCAGGCCACCTCTAGCCACCACGACGTTGACCTTCTCCCGCCAACAACGAAGCGTCTTCTGACCTGTTTCGGTCCATCCTCTGCAACTTCGGGGGTTTCCGTCTCTTAGGTCGCCGTCCCTGATGCTGCCGCCGCCGTCTTTGAAGTCGTCGTCGTCTCTGATATCGTCGTCGTCTCTGATGTCGCCGTCGTCCCTGATGCCGCCTTCCCTAGAGTCGTTCCTAAAGCCGCAATCACAACCGGCACGTCCTTCTCCCTGGCCTCCACCCCCGCAACCTCCTCGACCCCTTTCACGGTTATGGCTCTAGCTACTCGAGAGGATCTTTTTTATTTTATTTGAGTTTGTCTTTGCAGGGTCAATGCCTAGTGAACAGATAATCAAATATTTTTTCAAGGAGGGAACCCTGATTCATGTATTGACTACCACTATTACTGTTGAAGTCATTGACTAGTTTTCGGAGCAAGAATTCTAGTACCACCTTCTCATCCCCCGTATTCTATCGTTGTCGATATGACATCCCAATATCGTATGTGACGGTTCTAATAATACAAAGATCAATAGACCATTGTTCTTTTATTCTGATCTTAATATCCAAAGAGCATGTTCCTGACACACTTCGATGTTCTGATATAATATTAATTTCTTTTGAAACGTCTGATATAATATTAAGGGAAAATTTCACTTTAATACCCTGTCAAACATTTAATTTCACTTTGATACCCTGACATAATTTTTTTGCACTTTCATACCTAAACCAAACATTTAATTTCACTTTGGTACCCAACTGTTAACTTTCTGTTAGTTTGGATGGAAAAAGTCAAAAAGATCATAATACCCCTTACTATTTCTTAAATTTTCAAACTCATGCCATTGGTTCAGAATTTGAAAATAAGTGAAAAGACAATAATACCCTCCATTGTTTGGGTATTAAAATGAAATTTTCACTATTTTAAAATAAAATCAGTTTTTTTTATAAATTCAGTTTTTATTTATGAAAATTATTTTTATTTTACGAAATTCAGATTTTTATTTAAAAAATACATAAAAATCAGTTTTTTTTTATGAAAATTATTTTTATTTTCAAAAATTCAGATTTTAATTTAAAATATGATTGATTTAAAATATGATTTTAATTTTAAAAGTATATATTAAAAAATCATTTTTTTTAAATTCTATTTATAATAATTTATTGATTTCATTTACTCATTTATATATCATACTCAATCCGAAAAATTATTGATGAAGAACAGATGAACACAATCAAATCTATTTAAAAAAACACATTCAAATCTCATTTGTATCTTAACAGCTCTTTTAACCTTTCATTAAATTTGATATATTTATTAAAATTTAAAAGAAAAAGAAAAAAGAAATCAGCATCAGATCTGGTCTTCGATTCGAACCCGTTCATCGACTTCTCAACGATGGCCAGGGATGGAGGAGATCTTGACGAAGACGAGGGAGTCAAACCCCACGACGGACAGGACTGGAAGAGATCTGGACGGCGGCGAGGAATCGATCCCCACGGTGGCCTGCTTCCCATGACAGCGTCTTCTAAAGGGAGGATACAACTTCACAGAGAGACCTCCCCCCTCGCCATGACGACCTCATCAGAGCTTTGATTTAGTCAAACACCAAAGAGACGAAAATCTCTACCCAAACCAAGATCTGAAAATCACAGCACAGTTCAAACTCAAGAAAATCAAATGAACACCAACATATTTGAAAATCACAACACAACAGAGTTCAAGCTTTAGAAAAACAGATGAATCCTAACCCAAATCAAACGAAAATCAAATACAGAGAGGAACAGAGGCAGCGAATTGCAAGCCTCGCCGGAGCACGAAGCTCGGATCTGGCCCGAGCCTCGCTGGAGGCGGAGCTCAGATCACACAAGTCGCAGACAAATCGGAGAGAATGACACTGATGAATGCTTGGTCTGGTTAGATGTGTTTGTAGATTGGAAATGAAAGGTTGATTTGCAGATGATTAGATAGGTTCAGAATGAGTGTTTAATCGTTGAATCTGAAGATGAAACAATTTAACCCTTATTAATTTGTTTATGTTTTTTAATTAATTAAATTTATTTTATTTTATGTATTTAATATTAAATGGGAGTACTAGGGTAATTTCCCTTAATATTAAATCTGAATTTTTGAAAATAAAAACAATTTTTGAAAATAAAAACTGATTTTATTTTTAAAATAGTGAAATTTTCGTTTTAACACCCTAACAATGAAAGGTATTATTGTCATTTCATTTATTTTTCAAATTCTGTATAAATGGCATGAATTTGAAATTTTGAGTAATAGTAAGGGGTATTATGGTCTTTTTAACTTTTTTCATCCAAACTAACAGAAATTTAACAGTTGGGAATTAAAGTGAAATTAAATGTTTGGTTTAGACATGAAAGTGCAAACAAAATTTGTCAGGGTAAAATTAAATGTTTGACAGGGCGTTAAAGTGAAAATTTTCCTAATATTAATAATATTGTACATTTCGTTAAAAAAAATAAAAAAATACACCATGATAAGCACTTATCGGCCAACAGAGGAACTTACTTGTTGGACACGCGCGTACATGAAAAGTCAGGTGAGGCGTCTAGACCGATTTGGTGCCGTATAAAATAAGGTAAAAAGGAATAGAACAATCCCTAGATCTCTTTGTTCATTGCTTCCGGTCGCCGTCTCCGCCTCACACAGCGGCTTCTCAGGGTTTCAGTTCAATTTCAGTCACATAGAGATGGACGATAGCTGTGCTGTTTGCGCCGAGCCTCTCGAATGGGTGGCTTACGGCCCGTGCGGCCATCGCGATGTTTGCTCCACTTGCGTCGCTCGCCTCCGCTTCATCTGCTCCGATCGTCGCTGTTGCATCTGCAAGTCCGAGTCCTCCGTCGTCTTCGTCACCAAGGTTTTCTATCTTTCCATCTTCTATACGCAAACAACACTGTCGAATTTGTATTTTCAGTATGCGCACGATCAATTTCGCTTCAAATTGTTATTAGGATTCATAATTGGCTAGTTCTTTGCAGTGGCCGTATTGGGTATCTCTCTTTTCAATGTGTATTTCCTGGTTTCTGTTGAATTCCATGGCACTGAAGTATAGTTGTGGTTTCAAGTTTGGTTATGAACTTTTAGTTTGTTGTCAATAATGAATAGCATACAGGTTTGCATCTAAAATTAAGTTAGTTGAGGTGCCTTGATTGAATTTCGTCTACCTTCTTGCTCATGTACATATGGGTTCTTACTAATCCCTTTACTGCATGCTCAATCATGCATTACCCATTTCCCTTCAGCAGCTAACTTTTCCTAAACAATTTATGGTTGATATCAATCAAGAGTGTTTTATTAGTGATTTTTATGATGTCCATTGTAATATCTATTGGGCATAATCTGTAAGTTTATTCAACATTGTGGTCTGTTTGCTGTTGATGTAGGCTTTGGGGGATTATACAAGAATGATTAATGACTTTTCAGTCTTACCATCTGAAGTCAAAGAGGGTAAATTAGGATCCTATTGGTACCATGATGATACACAGGCATTTTTTGATGACGCCGATCACTATAGGATGATCAAGGCAATGTGCAGGCTTTCATGCAGTGAATGTGATAAGACGATGGAGCAGCAGCCAAATGATGGCCCAAAGCACAGAGCCAAGTTCAAAAATATTGGTCAGTTGAAAGGTCATCTGTTCCATCAGCATAAGTTGTCTATGTGCAGTTTGTGTTTGGAAGGAAGGAAGGTGAGATATTATGTACCATCTTACCTGATGCTTTGGAGAACATGTGAATCTATTTGTTAATTAAGTTCTATGTTTCCTATATTTGATTGACATGGTAATCTCATAATCTTATTTTGTGTGTTACAGATTTTTATTTGTGAGCAAAAGCTATATACTAAAACCCAATTAAAACAACATACTCTCACTGGTGATGCTGAGGCAGATGGAAGTGAGAGTGAAAGAGGTGGCTTCATGGGCCATCCTTCGTGTGAGTTCTGCAAAACCCCATTCTATGGAGACAATGAATTGTACACTCACATGAATGCAGCTCATTATACCTGTCATATATGCCAAAGGTAAAAGGGGCATACTTCTTTTAGCTAATATGTTTCCACTGCATCAATGGTGCTTAAGTAGTTCATTACATCTTCATTGCAGGCAGCATCCAGGACAATATGAATACTACAAGAATTATGATGGCCTAGAGGTAAGATCATAGTTTTTTTATTATATTTTTTTTATATATAATTTATTATTATTATCTTGATGAAGTATGATATTATCATTATTTGGTATGGAGCTTTTCATAAACTAACAGCTGTTCACCGTTTCAGATGCATTTCCGCCGAGATCATTTTCTATGTGAGGACGAGACATGCCTTGCCCAAAAGTTTGTTGTCTTCCAATCAGAAGCCGAAATAAAGGTGTCTAGTGCACACAATTACTGTGAATAGGGCAAGACATATGTATTCATGTGCATGCATACTTTTATGCTCTATGGACAGTCATATTGATTTAATTTCCCTTTTCCTTTTGTAACTTTAGTGCCACTGTATCCTGACTTTTTGTTGTTGTTCATTTTAGAGGCATAATACAAAAGAACATGGTGGGCGTATGTCTCGTTCTAAGCGTAATGCTGCTCTACAGGCACGTCTAATCTTCTATTTATTTAAGATTTCTCTCATGCTTTTAGCCAAGCTCCGTTCATTTATCTGCTTAATTTTTTTATTCATGTACTTATTGTTTTGGCTGGATGAGTTGTATCAAATTGTCGCCAAGTTAGTTTTATTCCTAGCTAATGTCCCTGTTAGTTATTGTTTCCTGGCACTCATTTTAATTTTACATGGCAGATACCAACTAGCTTCCGCTACAGGAGCAATAATGCGCAAGCTCCTCGCCGTGGAAGAGGGAGGGGGCAGATGTTTCGTCCCGAGCCTTCTGATTACCAACTTTCCATGGCCATTGAAGCAAGTTTGGAGTCAAGTAATGCAGAGAATCCACCATCACCACCCAGAACGCAGACACCCTCTGACTTTCGAGATGCAGAGGAAATTGATCCTATTGTTCAGCCTTTTGAAGCATTGACTACAGATTCTGAATCTGCGGCTAGATATCTTCAAGCCGTGGGGCAAAGTTATAGGAGTGGGTCATTGCAAGAGTCTGCTTTTCCTCCCCTTCCTGGTGCAGCAAGTAGTAGTCAACAGACATCCAAACATGAAACTGAATCCTTGGGACATAATTCTCGAAATGGGCCTCTGCACGGATCCTCCTTTCCTCCCCTTTCCACAGCATCCAGTAGTACTCAACTAAAACCTAAACAAGAATCTGAAGGTACGACTACCATGGCAACAAAACTGAGCCACAAAAACAACAAAAATAGGACCTCACCAAACTCAGCTCAGGGCTGGTCAGCAACTGGTCGTGGTTCTGCTCTTCCAGCAAGTAATCCAAATCAACCCAGGCCTACAGCAAAGGTCGCACCTGTAGCAGCAGCTTCACCTAGTTCTAGTATTGGGACGACAGCGTCTAGCTATGCAAGTTATGCTCAGTTACATGCTCAGCGTCGGCCTGAAACGATTAGTGGACTTCAGTCAATTGGTTCTTTGAGGGGATCAGGCCTCTCTAGTAGGATTGGCCACTCTGCATCATCCCCAAACCTTGCTGGGAATAGATCTACAGAACCTTCTGCATCTGATTTCCCACCAGTTTCTGCTGCACAACTGCACAAGACATTACCAAGGGCGGAAGATGTTCAAACTGCAAACAAGTCGTTGGTGGAAAGTATACGTTCTGCTCTTGAATTTGATGAAGAAAAATATACTACTTTCAAAGACGTGTCTGGGAAATATCGCCAGGGTTTGATTGACACAGAAAGTTATCTGGATTATGTAATTAATTTTGGCTTGTCACATCTTGTTATCGACTTGGCTAGACTTTGTCCAGACCCTGAGAAGCAGAAAGAGCTTGTTGACACCTACAACTCTAGTCTGAAGATGGCTGCTCTACAAGAGGATAGTCGGGGCCCTGGTGTTTTCCACTTGAAGAATGGCAATAGTAATAGTAGAGGCAAAGGAAAGCTTATAATTGCTGAGAAGCAAGTTGTTAATCCAAAGGATCTTTTAGCTGATAACATTATGAGCACTGTAAGGAAACTGCAGTCCAATTATAAGCCTTCACTGGAGGAGGAAGAGGTGCTATCAAAGGATGGGTATCGAGCCGCCAAAGGGAAATCAGGTGTAGTAGTCAATGAGCTGCAGAAAATGGAATCAAGCTCTTCAGCTACAAGTAGTGGATCTGAAAGTTCAGGACGTAAGAAAACCACAAAGTTCCATCGAATCTCCTTGGGCGGTGGCCCGTTACATTTGGAACCAAATCCAGCGGATGGGAAATCGACTGGAGGTGTTTGGGGCAAGGGTGGAGGTCAGAAACTCTTTTCTGGTGGCAGCATGGGCAGATCTTAAAGGGATGGTGAATTTGACAATAAATTTTGCAGGAACTGATGGTATATAATTGTGATCTAGCAGTTCCTGGGTGAGAAAGTTTGCAACTTTAGCTTCTCATCATCATTTTGTATCTGAGATGGGTTACTGGTGGGTTTGGTGGTGCAGCAGAATGGTAATTTCTGTCTATCAAATTGAAGAACAAAGATTTCAAGTGTTCATATTTTTGACTTGATGAACAAAGCTCATAGATTTATATTCTGAGAGAGCACAGCTTTTGTTATATGTTCTGTTTTGTTAAAGTGATGTAACCAGCGCGGTCTGGTCTGTCTATGACAATACACTTCGATCATCTTTATGCAAGTTTGTTCTGCTACAGCTTAAGGACATGCCTAATGCAAACTCGTACTACTGAAAATCAAATTTTGGCTTAATTAAAAATCATCAGCTTTAAATTTGGCTCGGTTTGATATATTTCATTTTATTGTGAATATGTATTCATATTAAAATTGCAAATATTAAATGAAAATTTAATAAATATTTTATTAAAATGTCATTTTTAGAATCCCAAAGTAAACTACATTAGAACTGAAATGTAAATTTTGCTCTTATACATAGGGGCGGTCGGAGGGGAAAATTGCGGTAGCATCCATAGACACCGATACAGCATAATCCAACCAAAAGCACCAGAAACCCAAAGTAAACTACATTAGAATTGAAAGACAAGAACTGAAATGTAATTTTTGCTCTTAGACATAGGGGCGGTCGGAGGGGAGAATTGCGGTAGCATCCATAGACACCGATACAGCATAATCCAACCAAAAGGCACTGATCGAGCAGACCAAGCGTAGATTTTGCAGTGGTGGACCGATACCTCCACCGGGAAGTCAGCGTGCGTCGTCCTCCCTTGACTGATACTGGTAGGGCACCTAAATGCGGGTGTGCTGACCCCGAACTGGTAGGGGAGAACTTTGTCGACTTTTGGTGGAATCGTTACCACCTTACGTCTAGGGAGACGGTGCAGCCGACCGACCCCTCCCTAGACCCCGTTGGAATCAATCCACGAGGCAAGGATGCTTGAACCCCCTCGCCGCTGCTGTGTATGATGCACCATCCCCCATCGGCTCCCCACATGTGCGAGATTGTTTACAATTTGGGTCAACAATTTTACAATAATTAAGAATGCTCCCATTAAACCCTTCTTCACTTGAGTTCTACTCTGCTCTCTAAACCTCTTTCTCTCTGGTTTCAATACTCGGTCCTACAAGCTCGCACCAGACTGAATCAGCTCCTAAGACATGGCGGTGTCGGAGGCGGAGCTGACTGAATGGCGTCTCCGCAGCGGACAATACCTTGGAGAGATCTCCGCCCTTTGTTTTCTGCAGCTGCCTTCTCACTTTTCTTCTCTTCCCTATCTCCTCGCCGGTACTCATTTTTCCTCCTCCTCCTCCTCCTCCTCCTCCTTCATCCTTGCTCATTTGTTCCTAATTCGAATCCCAATTGTTTTCAGTACTTGTAATGCATTGCTTTAACATCAAAGCTTGCCCTTTGTCCCAAACAGGCTCAGGTTCTCAAATCCTCTTCTACGATTTGGAGGCGGGTCAAATGGTTAGGTCGTTTCACGTGTTTCATGGGATCCGAGTTCATGGCTTGTCTTGTGGCCTTGTTGATTCCGACTCCGATTCCCGAACTGGGTCTTCTTCCTCCAAGCTTGCTTACAGAGTTGTTGTGTTTGGAGAAAGGAGGATTAAGCTTTACAACCTATGCATCGAGCTGTTGCTGGAATCACAGCTACAATTGGTTTCAGCAGACTTAACTCTGTTGCATTCCTTGCCAAAGTTTAGTCATTGGGTCTTGGATGTTACCTTTTTCAAGGTAACATATGAACACTATTCTTCACATTTTCACTCCTCTGAATTGACATGATTTGATTGGCCTAAAGCATTCCGTGCAATGATTCTTGTCTTCGCTGGATTGTTGGTACTAGGATTCAGCTAACAATGAAGGTAGTGATAGTTGTCTTGCCATTGGATGTGGGGACAACTCTGTCCATATTTGGGACATCTCTACATCTACTGTGATTCTTGAAGTTTGCTCACCAGGTTAGTCAGTTGTATTTTGGTCTTATGTTTGTTTGCTTAATCTTAGTGTAACTAAGATTTGAAGGTTGGGTTTTTGCTTGATCTGGCATGGAATTTGTTGAGATTATTTTTGTTCTCACAAGTCATTTCTATTTGTTGAGTATCAATATCAAGTCACCATGTAATGAGATTCCATTAATTTCACCTTTCAATTGTAGAAAAGTGCCTTCTCTATTCCATGCGGTTATGGGGTCAAAATCTAGAATCTCTTCGCATAGCATCCGGTACTATTTTCAATGAGGTAGCTGATCTTTCCTTACCATGATATTTTGCAGAAATTCTTGCCACTGAAATGTTTGATACAATTGGTGTTTTTTTATTATGCTGTGTAACACACATTGTGGATTTGCACCAAGGGAAACCTTTGGAATTTGGCATATGATACTGACTGAAAGAAGCTATATGTTAGCATTGGTGTTTTAATGTAAACGTATACTTGTTGCCTTTTTAAATAAACCTTCGATTTGTCTCTCATCCTTAGAGCTCAATCGATATTGACAGATCATTGTTTGGAAAGTGGTTTCCCAAAATGGTGCTCTGCCTCCAACAAGCCCAACTGAAGGCCACTTTGATTCCAGTGGTACACTCTCCAACAGTGTTAAGCTTCAGTGTCAGCAGTATGTGGCTGTTCATATGTGTAAGCTTGTTGGCCATGAAGGTTCAATATTTCGGTTGGCATGGTCCTCTGATGGATGCAAATTGGTTTCTGTGTCTGATGATCGTAGGTGACTGAGTTTTCTTAACTCCTACAATTCTTATTCAATATAGGATTCTTTTGATTGTAGTGGTTTTATGAAACTATTCCTTTTCCTGTTGCTTTGCTACAGTGCACGTATCTGGGCAGTTCAAGCTGAAAAGGACATTTCTCACAACCCAGAGGAAAGTGTTGGCCTTGGCTCTCTAGGACCTGTGCTATTTGGTCACAATGCTCGAATTTGGGACTGTTTCATTTCTGATTCTGTAAGTTTTACGAGATGCTCCTTCCACACTTTTTATGTTTTGTTTTACAATATTGTATCTGTTGCCGTTTTTGTGTTGTTGAAAAACAGCTTGGAAGTACAGAACCAGATTCTGATCTCATTCATAAGTCCTCATAGAATACTTTCCTTTTAAGTAGATCTCATCTATGTATGCAGCCTTAACCTTTGTGCGAACAGGCAGTTTCGCCGATTTAAACCTGTAACCTTAAGGTCACTAGGGTGGGAATCGTCATGCGCTATTTATACATGTCTCAAATTTTAATTATAAATAAGCATCTCTGAACTCGTTCTGTTATTTCTCTTGAAGTAGCTTTTCATTTGCCTCGTCACCATCATCATCAATTTGGTTAGCACTGGTAGTGGGTGACTAAAGATGATAAGGGTCAATTATCTTTGGGGGGGGGGGGGGGGGGGGGGGGTTCCAAATAAGAATGGTCAATAAATTTCCACCTCTACCTACCAGACTTAGACAACCTTCTAATTCACATAAGTATGTATCTAGGCAAAGACATATTGGCTTGGGAAAAAGAGAGTAATTTGGTGCTGCTGTTGAGCTCTATTTTTTGTTGGGATTGGAGATATGAGTACTTTATTTCCTTTTAAATAATTAAATGAAAGAAAACAATGTTCGTCACTTAACCAATGCCGTCAAGCTGCAAATGATTCTTTTTTTAGTGTCATCAGTTGATAATTGACATGACCTTGTTTTCAAATTTACTGGACTGTGAAGTCTATACTTCCGCATAGTTTGTCGCTGGCTTGAAATGTCACTAACCTTAAAATTTCGTTTATTTTCTCCCTAGATGCTAGAATGTGATTTCTAAACTATGTAATAAATTGATACTGCTTATGACTTTCTAATGGATATGAACTGACGTCTTCCTTGAGTGTGTTTAGTTGATAGTCACTGCTGGCGAGGATTGTACATGCCGTGTGTGGGGAGACGATGGTAAACAGCTGAAGCTTATCAAGGAGCACGTGTAAGTTGCAGATATGCCCTCTTCGTTGCTGGCAAGTAAATAGCAACTATTTTTCAGTTTGTGCTCTATGAATTTGTAGTTATGATGTTACCTCTGTTCTAGGTTTTCCAGCAGGGGGTTATGAATGAATGTTTATCATTTTACATCCAGGTGTCAAATATGGTTAAGCTAATCTAGTAACTTGGCATTTGCATGATACCATTTATTATAACATACTATCAGCTACCTTCTTTATATACAGAGGGAGGGGCATATGGCGATGTTTGTATGATCCAAAATCTTCACTTCTTGTTACTGCTGGGTTTGATTCTGCAATCAAAGTGCATAAGTTGCATGCTTCATTGTCAGGGGACTTGGAGGGACATGCTGAGGTAAAAGATTTCATTGACAAAGAAGAGATACTCACTGTTCGTATCCCAAAATCATCAGAGCATTGTGGCCCAATGGACAGGTAGATTCTTTCATTTTAGAATTTGTTCTAAATTCTACAAAAGTTTCAGTACCCAATATCTTCTAGGCCTACAATGGGACACTGCCTTGTCATGTTAACATTGCACTTCTAAATTAAGAGCCATTTAGCATGCCAGTTTAGTGGAATAATCAGGGTGTTCAAATCAGTATTTATATCTTGTACTCCAGAAGAAGGTGCAGACTTGTGAAGGCATAGCCGAAAACTGAATCTTAGATGAGATTACCAATTTCCAGTCCCTCTTCATATAAAAGTCAGGAAACTGGTCTGTTGGTTCGATGAAAATAAAATATTGAACAAGGTGTTCCTACATTCTACCACATGGATTTGAGGATGAATTAAATAATCGACCTAGCATTTGGTAGTTTACATATATCGTGCTACTATATGTTTAATGTTCTTTTATGCCTACGTAGTGTTTTTTCTTTCTCATTCTGTTATTGTTTTATTCACCCTTTCCTTACTTTCATTGTTGCTTCTTTCTGAGTTGTGCAGCAAAAGTGAATACGTGCGATGTTTGGATTTCACTTGTGAAGACACCCTTTATGTCGCCACAAACCATGGCTATCTATATCATGCAAAATTATTAGATACAGGAGAAGTCAGATGGACTGAACTCATACAAGTCAGCAAAGAGGTTCCGGTTATCTGTATGGATTTGTTGTCTGGAGACTCTTCTAAACCCTCCTCTTGTGTTGATGATTGGGTTGCTGTTGGAGATGGTAAAGGAAACATGACAGTGGTTAGAGTTGACAGTGATGTTTGTTCTGCTAAAGTGGGCCTTTCCTTCACCTGGTCTGCTGAAGTGGAGAGGCAGCTTCTAGGAACCTATTGGTGCAAGTCATTGGGGCAAAGGTGATCATTATGTCCCGTTATTTAGAACATTGTCTTATTTTATCTTTTCATGGATGCACATTGTGTGCATGCAAAGTGAGTTTATGCATGTACGTTATATGTTAGGTGCTTGAGTAGCATGTGGGATATATTAGTTTTCTTATTTTACTGTTTACATCTGGAAATGTTAAAAAAATTCCATCTTGTTATGTAGGCATATCTTCACTGCTGATCCTAGAGGAACATTGAAGCTCTGGAGGTTATGCAACCCTTCACAATTTGTTTCTCATGACTTGGAGCAAAGTAACACCGTCTCTCTTATATCAGAATTCACATCACCTTTTGGTACTCGAATAATGTGCTTGGATGCATCACTCGACGAAGAGGTATATAACGTGCTTGGATGCACCACTATTATTAAGTTCGACTTTTCTGATTGTTTAATTCTCAGATAGTTCTTGTTTGTATTTTATAATGCGCTTGAATAAACATATGCCTTAAAACTAGTCATCATGCTTTGGATTGGCTTCATTACAGTCTGCCTGCAAAGCTTTCTCTTTCCTAATTTAAACACTGAAGGCATTAGTTTAAGTAGCTGAGCAGTTATGATGATCAATAGCTTGATATGGTTACATGAATATTGAGCTTCTAAATAGGTGTTTTAATTATATGAACTGTTTCACTATACCTTGTACTTATGTTCGTGCAGATTCTGGTGTGTGGGGATCTACGTGGCAATCTGATTCTATTTCCTTTATCTAAGGACCTACTTTTGGGTGCACCTGTCCCTTTGGAAGAGAAGATATCACCTATCAGATATTTTAAAGGAGCACATGGGATATCAACCGTGTCTAATATTTCAGTGGCGGGTTTAAGTTCCAAACAAGTTGAAATACGCTCGGTATTGCTTTGATTCATGCTTTTAAATATGCAAAATATGAAGCAATTCAGCACATGAGAAGCCTTACTGAGTTGTCAATATGAACATCAGCATAGTCTGAAATATATAAATACACATGCTTTATTTTTTCATGAAGTGAGATGTGATAGTCGTACTCCTTAACATGAAACAAGTTTTGTCTGTCTCCGTGCTCAATGTGCTTTTTCATTCAACTGTGGCGCATACGTATCACGACTTCCATGCCCTTATCCTTTTCTCATTTTATGTTTTGTCTAGACTGGAGGAGATGGATGCATCTGCTATATGGAATATGACAGAGATCGACAATATTTGGAGTTTATAGGGATGAAACAAGTCAAAGAACTTAGTTTAGTCAGATCTGTCACTTCTGATAGAAGTTCAACTGATGATTTGATGAGTGCCAAGTACGCAATTGGTTTTGCATCGGCGGATTTTATTATATGGAACCTAATGACTGAGGGAAAAGTAATCTCTCTCTCTCTCTCTACAAGCGCCCATTTCGAAGTATGCTGCAGAAATTTTCATTTGGTTCCTGATGGTCCAATGTTGAAACAGGTTGTGCAAATTTCATGTGGTGGATGGCGGCGACCTCATTCTTATCATCTTGGTGGTATACCTGAGATGAGAAACTGCTTTGCTTATGTCAAGGTTTATCCCCTTTTCCAACACCAATTCAAAATGTTTAAATCTACTAATTGATAATCAATGTGTTGCACATATTAGAGCTCTAATGTTATGCTCTTTTATGTACTATGCTTTTTTATTTCCATAAAATAAGCTTCAGACGATTTCAGTACCTACTACGTTTCTTTTTCCTACTGCTGAGTCGCGTCCTTTTTTCTTTGTTGATTATAGAACTTATTATCATATTTATTGTAATTTTCAATTTTTGAACCTTTTTTAAAAATATCTTTCCAGGATGAGGTTATCTATATTCATAGGCACTGGGTACCTGACAGTGAGAAGAAGATGTTCCCCCTGAGTTTGCACATGCAGTTCCATGGGAGAGAGATGCATACACTGTGCTTTGTCTCTGATGATTTGCGAGAAAATACAAATGCCAAGGCCACTTTTTTATCTACACCAAGTTGGGTTGTGACTGGGTGTGAAGATGGAACTGTGAGACTGACTAAGTATGGGGCTAACCAACTTTTAATTTCTAGAATCTGACTTGGGAATGAACTGCTTAATAATTATTTTACAATACGCCATTGTTTTTGTTAGCATCGATTGCTTCTTCTTTTTTTCATGATGAACTGATCTTGCACATGGGCATCCCAGGCACGCTCCTGGTGTTGAGAATTGGTTGGAATCAAAGTTGCTTGGTGAACATGTTGGTGGGTCTGCTGTAAGATCAATATGCTCGGTGTCAAAGATGCATATCATCAAGCCTCATGTGAAATCAGTTGAGAGTGACATTTCTCCAGAGGATAGAGAGGATCCATTTTTACTGATTTCTGTTGGTGCCAAGCGAGTCTTAACTTCCTGGCAACTAAGAAATAAGAGGCTAGACAAGAAGGAATCTGTAGACGAGCTTTCAACTGAGACATCTTCAATGTCATTCCAGTGGCTTTCCACTGACATGCCTACCAAGCATTTAAGTACTCATAGAAAGTTGGAATATGTGGATAAGTTAGTTGGTAAAGAAGCACGTGCTTGTAATGTTGGAACTAGTGGAAAACCTAGACCACACATCCCTGGAAAAGGAGACACACAACTGAAATCATGCAATGGAGATAAATATGAAGATGATTGGAGATACCTGTCTGTCACTGCCTTTCTTGTTAAATGTGCCGGTTCTAGGTGATGGGTGATTAACGAACTTTTCAGCTTATTTAGTTTCCTCTTTGATTTTATTCTAACCTTTCTTCCTGTATACCTTTCAGGTTAACTGTCTGTTTTGTTGTTGTCGCCTGCTCAGATGCATCACTTGCATTACGGGCTCTCATTTTGCCCTATCGTTTATGGTATGATACAAAAACTCCCAATTGGTTAGTCCACTTAGACTATCCCTGAACTCCTCTGTAACCCTAGCCTCTTTGTTACAACCATTGCAGGTTTGATGTTGCTTTGTTGGTTCCTCTGTCATCACCAATTTTGGCATTGCAGCATGTTGTCATTCCCATGGCTGTTCTTTCTAAAGGTTGGTTTGGTTTAGTCAAGATCAATATATATTGTAGAAGTCGTCATAGGGTTAAAAAAAATTCTTGTCTTTTTATGAACTCGCAGATGATGCTGAGATCAGGAATGTGTATATAGCAATAAGTGGAGCTACTGACGGAAGTATTGCCTTGTGGGATCTAACGGGAAGTGTTGAAGCTTTCATGAACAGGGTGTCAACTTTACGTGCAGAAAGTTTCATTGATTGTCAGAAACGGCCGCGCACTGGAAGAGGTAGTCAGGGTGGAAGATGGTGGAGAGCATCAAATGGTTCAGTGGCAATGAAAGCTGGAGAGCAAACCGACAAAAATGTATTCCATGAGGAGACATTAAAATCAAATGGTTCTGAAATCAGTACATCAGCTCAGTCTCAAGTAAATAGTGATGATAACCCATTTGAGATATGTGAAATATCGCCTCTACATGTGTTGAAGAATGTTCACCAATCTGGTGCGAATTGCCTTCATGTTTCGGATGTAAACTCTGCTGCTGGCCAATATAATATCATAAGTGGGGGAGATGACCAGGCTCTTCACTGTGTTAGATTTGAATTGACAAGAAACCTAGATTCCGAGCTTCATGTATCAGAAAGAGAAGTTGAGTTGCAAAGGAGAATCAGATTCTTGTGTCATGACAGAGTAGCTTCAGCCCACAGTTCCGCTGTAAAAGGTAAAACCATGCATTTGAACTCATGCTTCCTTTATCATCTTTAAATACTGTTCCATTGATCATATTACTTTTACAAAGGAATTAATGATAGAATTTTTATATCATGAAGGTGTTTGGGCAGACAAGACTTGGGTGTTCTCTACCGGTCTTGATCAGCGAGTGAGGTGCTGGCATCTTGACAAGCATGGTAAGCTGAAGGAACATGCCCATCTGATTGTTACTGTACCTGAACCGGAAGCATTGGATGCTAAAGCCTGTGGCACGTAAGTATCCTCCAAAATTCAACCATCAGTCTATTGTAGAAGAAATTCATTTTAACCTTCTTTTTATCTCATCCAGGAACTGCTATCAGATTGCAGTAGCAGGAAGAGGTTTGCAAATGCTAGAGTTTTGTGACAATGAGCGTCGATAAGAAGAGTCGATCAATAATTTTTGTTGTGATTCAGATCACATGGAGAATGCCACTGAAACAAGTGTTGTAGTTTTGCCTCATCACACCATGATATTTAAGCTTTTTGGATTGATTGAAAGATATAAAAATCATTTTTGTTATGATTACTGTCAATATATGCAGATAATATAATTAGTTGAGGCGAGATGTACAGTAATTAACTATAAATAATTAGAGAAACTGTGAGTAAAATCATAACTGCATACAAAGCACAGTTCTACACCAAATCTCATCTTTACATATATAAATACACACAAATAATAGTGTAAGCTCTTTTATTCATAGGATAGGAGGATATCTCATCTCGTCCCATACCCCAACAGTTCCCACCTGAAGGGTCGGAACACACACAGTACTTCGGGCGAGCTCTTGAAGAGAAGAGCTACACAAACACAGACTGCTGCTATGGCCACCATCGACAGCATTGCAGGTCGGTACACAAGAGACCTGCTCGGTGCTCTGTACGCCAACTTATGGTCACAGAGCTTGCACTGTCCTCGAATCTCAAATGTTTGCTTATGGTTGATGTCAACCACCACCTGCCCTGCTACTGGTTTCTTCATCATCTTCTTCTGGATTAAATGGATGTATGAGTAGTGGCCTCGCAGACGAGCATAATCCTCGGGTGTGCATCCAGTGCTGTCACGAGCACTTTTCCATGCTTCTATTCCCACCTGCATTCCAGACACAAATCATTCATTACTATCTCTGTTTTTTTTAACCTTCACTCAGAATTTAAATACTTGGAGAGTATCCAAAAGGGATAATTGCAAAGAAGTACTCGAGGTATTCACTTTTTTGCAAATAGTAGCCATCTTCTTTGATCATTGCAAAATACAATGTACTTATCTTGCCTCTTTGTTGCATTTTTTGTAATTTTTTCATGATAAGTAAAATAAACAGATCTCTCTTAATTTTCTCTCTTTGTACATCCAAAGAGAGAAAATTAAGGTGAAAATTCTGGATTCTTTTTGTTTTTTACATATATTTAAATTTTTTTTAAATAAATTCACACAATGCAACAAAAAGGCAGGTTCAGTGCATTTTTTTGCAACTATCAAAGAAGAGGGCTAGAATTGCAAAAAGTGAACACCTCAGATTACTTTTTTGCAATTATCGTTATCCGAAGTAAGCAAGTTCAGTGAAATAATTACCATTCCAGGATCATCAGTTAGTGCGTCGAGCACTTCTTCAGAACCATCTTTACCAGCTGCAATGTGAAGAGGAGTCAAGCCAGCAGGGCCTACAACATCAGGTCTAAATAAGCTCTCCGCCACTGACTTCCATTCGGATTGCAGGGCATATCTCAAAAGAAGCTCGACCAGAGGCCTACAGTTTCTTCTAACGGCTCTGTGCAAGAGACCCATCTCCGATAACGCAAGGTGCGGGGAAGAGTGCTCCCCAGGCCCCACGTTTCCGTCAAGTAGAACATCCAAGAGCTTTTTCACTACAGCACACCAGTCATGGTCCATGGAGAACTCCATAAGCCACTTGTACCGTTCTAAAGGGAATGGGTCGGTATTAGGATCCGACTGACCCAACCTAGTCTTTAAATTACATCTATGCAGAAGCCACCCCATTTCCTGTAGGAAGTCCATGGCCCGATCCTTGACTTCTATTTTTCCGGTTTGCACAGCATCTGCATCAGTAGACTCCAACACACTCTCCAGCATTCGAATCTCTGAACATACACTTTCCTCTGCAACTATGAAAGGAAAGAAGCTGCTACTGAGGCCATGATCTTCAATCTGGAGAAATTTAAACAAAGCAAACCTCTCAGCTTAAAACAAGCTTACCAAAACGAATATCAATCTTGCTGAAAACAACATAGGGATCAGATGAGTGAACAACCAGAAATAATTGGAGCATGCATAAAATTGTATGAAACTGCATAAAACTTTTGCCTGATGTGAACTTGTATAAGTAAAGAAAAAAAAATGAGATTCTGAAATTAAATCTGTAATGTTTCTATCACTGGTTTTCTCCCTCCATTCTCGGGTTGTCTTAATCAGATATAATAAACTCGGATGCCTTTAACCATCAGATACCGAACTTCACAGAACCAATTTCTGAACTCTGATGCAACCTGGTTTCCCCAATATAAATAGAGAGCAACACAACATAGCTTATCAATTAGTAAAATCCTGATCAGTACCAAGTCGTCAGGTATCGCATGACAGGATGAAATTCTGTATGCAAGAAACCATTCCTTAAAAGTTAAGCAAGTTCAGGTGCCACAATTATAAGCTCTATAATATAGTAATAGAGATGAAAGATAAAGCACCTCAAA
Organism: Erodium maritimum; assembly: GCA_963921825.1. NCBI lineage: Eukaryota > Viridiplantae > Streptophyta > Magnoliopsida > Geraniales > Geraniaceae > Erodium > Erodium maritimum. Next base: position 12,766,475 of record OY997595.1, read on the forward strand.
AAAACCTCGTCCTATCACTTTTGGAATTGAACAAGTGAAGGTAACACATTGAAGATCATCATGCTCCTCAATCTCATCATCGCCATCAGTTAACTCCTGAGCAGCTTCCTGAACCAGGTAATTCCCTTCTAATGCACAGAGTAATCTGGAAAATGAACTTTTCAGATTAAGAAGCTATGGAGAATAATTTCAATATTACTCTCACAAATAATAAAACCAGACACCAAATTCCATATATAGTTCCATGTTGCTCTTAAGCCCTATGAAGAATGATGGGGAAAAATTACCATGATGACAAAAAATACCTTGAGGAAGGCCGGGACAGGTTAAAGCCTTTAACGGAAAACTGACCTCTCTCAGTAGAGGATATTGCAATGGGTTTGACACTTACGATTTCACCATACTTGATACTCTTGTGAGGTAAGCATGCGTCCACAACAACCTGACCTGTATCACTGAAGCACTTAAGAATACATACTCTTTCTACGTGTTCTCACTTTTCAATTATACTGTCTCATCTGATTAAAAAAAACAAACTTTACAGGCCAAAGACAGGCATACCATTGTATATAAATGCTATTTGATGCTGTACCCTTATATGTACCCATCCAGTCCTCCAGAAAGTATCATCTGAGATGTCCAGAAGCCTACTCAAACTAGAACCCAGATTGAAGCAAAGCTGCAAAGAGGCAATGAATACTCAAGTAATTAGACATGTTTATGGATGAAGAAATAAACTATCAAAGACAAGTCCATGATTTCAGCTTAATGCAAGCAAACATCTTACTTCCTCCCATGCAGCCTCATCCTGACAAAGATAAATAGTCAAAACAATACAGCCAGGCCTGATGTAGCTCTCGATATCAGAGGGACTGTGAGATAACCAATCAAGGATCTGGAGGTGCAAATGTCAAGAACATCAATACTATCACAGGAGGCAAATGCCAAATATTTACGATAAATTAATTTCCAATTGAATGGTACCTGTGCTCTCAAAACAAGAGGAAAATCATTTGGTTCTTTCCCAAATAATTTAAAAACGATGCGATCTGTACGACTCTGAATTTAAGGGGAAAAAAGAAGTTAATAGGCGAAGAGCAACTTCATGTTGATATGTATGTTGTTGAGAAGAAAACTATAAATCAAGATATGATACAATAAACAAACTTGAGCTAATTCACTAATATATGAACTAGGTCAGTTTTTTCACTTAGCAATGTTCCATTGCCCAGCTTGAGCTTTATTACTTTAGTCTTAGTGTACTGTTGCCTCCTATAATAAGCCTTATCTACCAAAAAAACAAAGAAAAATACATGTATGGAAAATTCACCTGAGCGTCTCCGTTGGAGCTAGAAGGTGACTGAGCAGAGGCTGAGTCTGAATTGCCACCTGTCTGAGGCGGACTGGAGTCTTGTTGTAACCATGACGGAGAGCTGGTCTTCAGATTTCCTGGGATGGATGGTCTGCCTATATCTTCTATGCAATCATCTGAGTCAACATATATGTCATTCAAATCAAAATTGTTCATCTTGATCCTCCCTGCATTACCATCTCTGACTTCTGAGTATGATGGAAGCCTGTCAAGAATTCCAGGTTTTACAGAAGATGGGGTTTGCATAAGTCCACTTCTAGCATCCTGTGTGCGTGCTCCTTGGTGTGGAATCTCAGATATAGATACTGATTGATGTTTGGGAGGTCTTGAAGAGCCATGAAGACCATTCGAGGGTAAAGTTGAAATTACTTCTGAGTTCCCAATTGAAGTCCTGTCATTTGCTGTGTCTTGAGGTTCCTGCAAGAGTGCAGACATGTTTTTCCCCCCTTGCTCGCCGGTATGAGCACCAAGGCTCCTCAAAATATGAGTAAGCAGATCCTGATCTGTGGTCTGCTCTGACTTATTAGCTGCATTTCACAGATAGCATAATCACATATTCCATATATGCAAATACCAAAGCACATTAAGGGCCAAGAAGGAATATAAAAGATGCTAATTAAGAACCTGACTACAAGTACTGTCATAGGAACATGGGCATACTCAATAAAACTAAGTACTATCATCATGTTAGGAAAGTTAAGATATTGGAATTGTAACTAGTTATAGACTCCACAGGTACGTAAGGAGCACAAGCTAATAAACACGTTGACATTTCAGTATAGTACTATGAATTCTGGGGGTGGTTATCAACTAGGAAGCAATAACCTATGGTAAGCAGTAACTCATTAATTGGATTAAGTCTAATAGCCAGAGAAGTATAAGGTTACTTACAGTGCATGTTGGACAGTATCTTTAACAGACTTATCAATAAATAACCACTAGCCGGGTCATCATTAAGGGAACTTCCATTAACAACATTATCAGGATTCGTTTTCCTCCTTCGTTTATTATGGCCAGCCAAACGCCTACGGCAACTTCTCTTCCCTTCATCAAACTCTTGAAGGACATGAAACCTGACAATGAAATCATTAATTTGATGATCAAACTAATAGGTCTTGTAAGGTGTGCAATTAAATACTTGATAGATTATGAAATTCGTACCTACTACACTGCTGACAAAAGCGCTGCATAACATTTCCCACAAGTGCCCTACTCGCCTTGGAATGCATCTCGCAAACCTTGTGCCTTCTGTGGTAATCTTTGGCGCTGTTCAGATCTGCCCCACAGTCCTCTACCTGACAAACCGCACGGTTTGAAGAACCCCCAAACTTAGCCTTCTTCCCATTAGTCCCCTCCCAGTTCCCATCCTCCCTCTCAGTGATGGTAAGAGCATGACCGTTGCCACCAAGCTTTAAAGCTAAGGTTGCCGCGGCATCTTCAGACAAATTGTTCTTCAAATCCCTGGGCCTTTTCCCTTTCTCAACTGCTGGATTCACTTCATATGAGCTAGAGGATGAGCTATTGGAATTGGACGATCCTGAAGCGCCTGGAGCTGGAATTCCAGAGCCAAGGGCGAGGGGGATGAATTGGTGGTTCCTGGTATCTAAAGGCACTGGATTCAAACTCAGAGGGGTGGCCATGAAAAGATCACCATCCCATTTCCAATCATTCAAATCCCACTCCAGAGTCCTCTTCCCCACAGCCCTAAATTCCGCCGAACCCATGGTGTTGAAATGATGAGGATGAGCTTGAGCTTCACCTCCAAATCTAGCCTCCATGGATCCGACCCAAAAATGTTAACTTTGATAATTGAAGGTCCAACCCAACCCAACCCCAACCCCAATCCCGAATCGAATTAAAACAGTACAAAAACCCCAGATTCCAGTGACAGATCAGAGCTCAGAAACCAATTCAGATCCCCTAAATCGAAAGAACTCTCCGAGTCTGACTAATCAGCCTCGCTTCTCCCCCAAAAGTCCAAAAACAGTACGGTAACGAATCCATGGTTACAATTAAGCGCAACCCACATACCCAATCAACACTAATCGAAAACCCAGTCCACCACTGAAGCACCACCCCCAAATTTCAACCACCCCACTGTTTGCATCCAAATGAGAAGAAGAAGAAGAAACATAATTACAAAAAAAATATTTAAACATTTGCAAAAAAGAAATTGAACCCAAAAAAGGCGAATCTTTGTTCAATAAGTGGTAGTTATACTCACAGAGAGTGATGAGAAGAGATCAAAGCTCCTGAGCTGAAAAGATGGCAGAGAGATCGGCGGCAAGAGGAGTTGTCGGAAGGGCACGAAACTCAAGGCCAGTTGGCTAAAGGTTCGGATGATGATGCCGATGTGATGTGAAAATGAACGTGCCTGGGTTTTGTTTCTGTGGTTTATTTTATTTCCCAGTACAGTTTAAAAAACAAATAATTAAAATAAAAATAATTACCCCAACACTATCACCACCGTTCACTACCATAGTGCCGTGAAGATCGTACCGCTCTGGACCCACGCACCCAACTGGTGGGACCCTCCGCACGCCGCGTGTCCCCCACCCTCCCCGATTAACCCAACCGAAAACAATAAAAATAAAATTTCCCGGTACGACGTAGTATTAAATTATAATGATTGCCCAACAATTCATCGTGTGTACAGTAGCAGTCAAATTATGGACCCCACATCTTATTATCTGGGCACTTTTAGTTTTAATAATAATAAATAGTTGATCCACAGTGGGTGCAGTAAACTGTAACACATGTGCTATAATTAGCTGCAAATATTGGTGACAGAAACCTAACATGCATGGCTCCTTAAGTTTGAGGATTAGAGAATGATTAGGGGTCCGAAAGTAGATGGATCGGATGTTAAAGTAGGATGATATATATTGAGGTTTAAGGTGGTCCTTAACGAGTTTACATAAAGTAAGTTCGGAAAATGTCATCATGTGTGAAAGTGAAGTACTCCTAATGTCAAATAACATCTATAGCAAACCCTCTCGAAAAAGAAACATCTATAGCAAAAGGCGTAAAGACTCGATGAAATTATTCGTCGTCGATAAAATGTATTTTCTTGACGACTTGACTTTGTAGCTATTCGATTAATTTAATATCATTTCATCGATGAGATCAGCAATGCAACAATTTAAGTTGTGATAGTTAATGACGACGCTACGTGGTACGTTCGTTTACTAAAGAGAGTCATTAAAGAATATTATCTTTTCGCTTCCTATATAACCAGAGATCGTCATTCTCATTTCACTTCTTGTTTTCCGATACTTCTTTTAAATTCATATTTATATCAACAGACATTCTCAAATTTTACAAGACATTCAATGTTTAATGGAATTTTTAGCATTAGAAACTTGGATGGATTCAGTGATTGCGTTAAATATGACACGCATGATGGAAGAAAATGTAATGAGCATGTTGAGCCGGCATCCAGAGCATCACATGTCTCTATTTCTAAAGGATGTGAAATATAAGACGAACGTCTCACAACTAACTATTGGTGTATGATGATCATATACAAGATGAGGAGAGACTTATTTCCTTTGCATAATCCATATCCTTGTGGGGAGAGATCCATACTTCATGTAATGGTATGATGTTGGATCACGAAAATCAATACATGGATACATTTTTATGTTAGCTGGTAGGGATGTATCATAGAGAAATGTAAACCAACCCGTAATTGCTATTTTAATTATGGAAGTTGAGTTTGTTTCTTATTTTGAGGTTACATCGTATGTTGTATGGATAATAGTTTTATTTTCGGGCTTAGAATCACATATTCTATCTCTTGGCCAATAAAGATACAGAGGAAACTCAGTTACAAACTTCTGGACTAAAAACAACAAAAGTGGTAGTTAAAATAAACACATTGACATAAAGAATTTAGTCATAACAGAACGTGTTAAAGATAAAGCATTGGTCATTGGACTAGTTAATATGTTAGAGGGAGGTAGTCCAAATGCCCTTTTATCCAATCGGCCTTCATGAGCATAAGCCTTTTGTGCTTTCTCACAAGCCCTTTTCTAGCCCTTCACTTTCTTGGGGGCCCGTCCTCTAGATTAGGTCATTGCTATAGGTCATTGCTATGTGATGAAGCTTAGTCCACTACCCTAAGAACAAGACCCTTTCAGGTCCCCACTTGATAGTAATGGGGGTTTGGTAGAATAGGTGTAAAGAGCATCCCAAAAGAGGTTACACATATCTCATTGCCAAGGTTAACTAAGATATGGAGTTGTGTGAAGTGAGATCCTCCTATTGCTTGATCCACAACCACCCCTCGATCTGGGGCATTCCTTTTACCCACATGGGAGATGGTTGCTTAGTCAAGACAAAGAACTACAACGGGACAAATTTTCTTGTTGCGGAGGAACGAGACCGAACGATCACTATTAGGGCCACATGGGAAATATTCAGAGTTGTCCGGGGGACGGCTTGGATACTTGGCATATGATCGTTCCATTTTATGTCATCAGAACGAGGGTGCAAGGAGCATAAGTGGTTGGTGTATTGTGCAAGGTCGGGAGGATTCCCCGAGGTGGAAGGGACATAATGGGTGGGTCGTCCCAATACATCCGGGGGAGCATGGCAACTTTGGGACTCGTTGATTTCTTTAGGGAATCACTAAATAGTTGCGTGGACCAACCCTAGGATATGGGTGGGGTGATCTCGGAGCACATGGAATATTCAGCCACACCGAAAGCAGAAGTACGACAACCATTTGAACTAGATGCCAGCGCATATCAGTTTCAAATATCCCTTGAACTACAAGCGAAGGTCACGGTGCAACATACATGATTGGACATGAACCCAAAGGTAATGGACCCAACCCCAATTGTGGCTGCCTTCCTCGCTGCAATCATCTCCCACAACTGGAATGTTCGGACCTCGAAAGGGAGATTGTAGGCGTGGACCCAGATCTACATGCGGTGAAAAATGAGCATCTCCGACTACATGCAGGGACATAGCTAGACAATAGGGAACAACGTATGGTGGAAAGACCAGGGCCTCCTTCTTTTGATGTGATTAATTTCCATTTGCAAGGGGAGAGAATAACATGATGATGTTCTCACCGATCAGTTTCACCACCATGTCTGAGGTATTCCAAGTATCTGTCATGATGTCGCATATCATGTTTTGGTTGGAGGGCTTGATAAGAGGATTTGGTCCTCCAAATCATACCCAAAATGAATGTCGTCCGCATCGAGGCCCGTTACCGTAGGGACGATGATGACCTCGCCATCATCTTTGTCAAGGGAGATTGTTCCCAATTGACCTTGGATGATCGCCAAGCCTTTCTCTTGGGGGTCATGGATCGTAATAGGGTCAAGTTAGAGGATGTGCTAAGAGGGAAGGGCGGAACCAAGGAAGGAGATGGGAGTCATAGGTTGGTAGAATGTAGAAAAGCATGAGGGGAGGGGGCAAGGAGCGCGTAGGAAAAATCTGAACAATCCATTTTTCTAAAGAGAACGGAGAGGAAACGTAGGCACGAATGGAATGCGTAAGGTTTTTATTTATTTATTTAATTATATTAAAAAAACAATTATTTACTAAAAGGTATATCATGAATTTTGGAAAATGTATCATGTGAAAGGCAAATCATGATTAAAACTTGGAAAGTTTTCGTATAGTTTTAAAGAGTAGATATAAAATTTAGTTCAAAATAAGATAGGCGAGAAAAATTTGTTGTAATTAAAATCTTAGAATAAAATGGTTAAACTATATTAACGAAATACGCATAATTGGAGGCATAAAAATTAAAATAATAGATTATAATTTGAATTATCCTTCTAGATAGGGATGAACGCAACGATCTAGTCTAGAGTGATGACCGGCTTATCAACATTGTATATGATCCTACATACACTACCGCTGGATAAGTTTTGGGCAACGAATCTTATTTTTTGCCTAAGAGTTGATATCTGTTGGCCAAGTACTTGGCCAACGCATGCATGAGTCGGGTAAAATTCGTGGTCCAAGTGAAAACCTGGGCCACGGATTCAATCCGTTGGCTTGTTTTTCTATCTGGGCCACGTATTCAATCCGTTGCCTAGCTTTAACACCTCACCCACGGATGGGATCCGTTGGTGAAGTTTACAACATGGCTCACGAATATTATCTATGACCTAGCTTTTTCACCTTAGCGTTGGATTGAATCCGTTGGTGAAGATTACAACATGGCCCACAAATAGTATCTGTGGCTTAGCTTTTTCACCTCACCCACAGATTGGATCCGTGGGTGAAGTTTACAACATCCCCCATGGATAGTATATGTGGCCTAGATTTCTCACCTCACCCATGGGTTGTATCCGTTTTTCAAGTTACATGTCAGATTCAAGAAAAAAATAAATCCTACACCCAAACATGCACTGAACCTGCATATCTAGGCTGTGATGTAATACGCAAACAGAGAAAATTGTAAATACCCGTACTACATTCACAAACGAGCAGTTAATCACATACAACTACAATAACATTTATCCATAGTTTATGTTCAACAAATATAATGAATAAGTTTAACCAATACAAGTTTTAAGGCATTACGATGGGGGGGGGGGGGGGGTGACGAGATGGTTGATGCCGGGACAGTTGAAGCTGGGACAATTGATGAAGGGGAAGAATTTGACTAGGAGCGCATCATTGTTTCGAAGCATGCCTTCATCATCTCAGTCTGATTGGCTTGTAAGGAAGGTTGTACTTGGGCGGCTATTTATGCCTCAATTTCCTTCTTCATAGCTTCAACCCTTTGTAGGTGTTGCTCCTCCATATGATAAATGCGAGCCCTTAACTTGTCCAGTTCTTCTGATGAACTGGTCGACCTCGCGCTGAAGGAACCACCACCATACAGACTCTCCCTCACTGTTGGGAGCTTAATCATCTGCCCGAGCCTAGACTGCAGACTACCTTTCTGAGGTTTGCAGGTGATTAGCTGGAGGAGGGGAACCTCTTGCTCTAAACTAAGTGGCCTAACCACTAAGGGGGAAGAATCCCCGCATTCCTCCAGCATCGACTAAGTCATCTCCTTCAGGGCGTCCTCCATCACCTTTCTGGCCTTAACTTGAAATACAACAAATATCAAATCAAGACATAACAAACAACAAAGGAAACGATAATATTTAAATGAATATAAAAATCAATGACACTATTATTTCATAGTTTACATTATAAAAGTCAGCAATTGAGATAGACTATATGTTCAATCAATTGAAACAAGAATCAGAAACTATCATCCATGCATATCAATCAATTATTATGTTTTGTAAGCCACCAAAATATGAAAATCAGAATCTAATTCCTTCTTAATTTGAAAAGTGTCCCTGAATAACAGCAATCAAGATCCACAATCAACATACCTAAACTATATGCATGAGAATATATTATAGGGATAATTGAATTTTTTTACGGTGAACTATGTGTGTTTTGCAAAAACTTACGTTGAACTATTTTCCGTCTGCAAATTTGTTATCTTTCACGGAATTTAGTCGTGTGACAGCCACATGACATCAACTATTTTTTTAGTAAAAACCCTATAGGTTTATTCACTGAAATTTTGGCAACATCAGTTTTGGAAAGTCAATGTGCAAGATAGTATAAGTCGACTTCCCAAGAGACGAAAATTACTCAGTTAGTCTTTAGGGGGAGCAGGTTTCGTGCACTACACTCCTTTCCCTTGTGTAGGTTTTATCTCATGTGGTTTTTGCGAAAAGGTTTTTAAGAAGGTAGTTGTATGCACATCCAACTTACCTGAAGTTAGTGAATGGAAGAAATTAACACTCTACTCGACAAGGTTTTGCTGACAACCTCTTTTGAGAAGTTAGTGTTCAAGATCGGAATGCATCGACTCAACCAGCAACCAATGTAACCTTGTCAATCATCTGGGGGAGTAATGATCAGGGGGAGCAAAAATCGTGTGTTGTACTCGTTTTCCCTTACCCATGTTTTGTCCCATTAGGATTTCCTGAAAAGGTTTTTAACGAGATAACATGTAACCCACATAATATTTTTATGTATGGTGTTTCCCCTTGTGTTGTTGGATCAATTTATGGTCAAATCACATCGTTTGAAGTATCTGATCTTTAGTCTATAAACAACTATATACCCTTTGTAATGGTCGTTAAAGAAAGAGTTGATTATGTTTACTTACTCTAACGTATATACGTATTATACATGCACACACTAACGTATAAAATCACAAATACATATAGTACTTTTTTTATACTTTCAAGATTTTAACAGATAGCTACACTAACCTATTTGTAAAAATTACATATATATACCCTTATCTACATACTAAATATAAAGCTTAGGATAAATATGTATAATTTTCAAAAATTGATATATATGTGTAATACATGTCATTATAAATAAACGTAATTGTATCTACTAATTATATGAATTAAGAAGTTGCTTTGTTATGGTTTTCTCTGAGACACAGAGTCGTTGTACGAAGACAAGGCTATAATTATGCCATGGTTATTAGCATGACCTATAACATGGTTATGCTTCTATTTTCTATAAATCCTCTCTCTTGCACCTTTCCTATGGGTTCTGCGAGGTTTTTTTTAGGGTTTATTTCGAACCGCCTCTAGCCACCGCGACTTTGGCTCCCTCCCGCCACCAACGAAGCGTCTCCCAGATCTTGTTCGGTACCCCTCTGCAATTTTGATTTTTTTCGTCTAGCTCACCTCGGCGTCAATGGACCTCACCGCCTCGGAGCCCCGCGATCTCGTCGGCGTCTCTGAAGCCACCGCTGCTGTCTATAAAGCCGCAACTACCGTCTCTGAAGCCCTAGCTGCGTCTCTAATGTCGATGCCACCATCTCTGACGCCACCGGCACGTTCTCTTCCCTGGCTTCCACCACCGCGTCTTCCTCGACCCCTCTCTCGATTATGGATTTGACAAATCGAGTGGATCTTTTTTATTTTTTTAAATTTTGTCTTTGCATTGTCAATTACTCCTTTTGAAAATGATGACAATAGGTTCGGTCGCACTATACAAAGTATATAACAACTATGCAATACTTTGAGCAGCAGTCATCAGTTTTGACGTAGTTTAGTTTTTATTTCAATTCGCTGTTACGGTACCTCAAATACCGCATATGTCGGTTCACTTGTCTATGTGTAGAAAAACTTTCGGAGCTCGATACCTTATAATAGCTCTTTTAATTTCTATTTAATAATATATGATTACCGTTTAGTCAAAAATAAATCAATAAACATAATTAACTTTTAAAGAAATGTGATGAAACGTATGTTTGAGAGACCGACAACATTGAGGCAACCAAAAGTACTCTATGTTTGTTTGTTTCAACAAGTTTACGAAAGATTTATTTTACTGGATTCAGATAATAATATTATTTTATTTCACACCAAAATGGTAATTATGACGAATTCGAACAAGATATTTTAACGAATAGAAACCGAACCTTTCCCTGAGAGCTGACTCTGCACTCAATCGTATTGGCAAAAGAGAAGTTCCGTTAGAAAAAAAAAACGGTATGAAGATTGCTTAAAAATGAGTCAAAAGCGTAAGCGCGTAAACGAATCATCTCAAGACACGTGTAATGAAACGCTTACGTAACACAAAAGAGCCCTGGTAAAGAAACGTTCAAACGTTGACGGTGGAGTCAAGTCCGGCAGCCCCACCCAAACACACCGTCTATTTTAATATTCCGATTATAGTAATATTATCTTAATATTAGAATAAGTTCATGGTATTTAATAAGAAAGAGAAGGAGAGGGAGAGAGAGAAGAAGAGCTGACTCAGGAGAGAGGTCTGAATCAGGCATCGTCGGCGCAGATCTCCGGCCACTTGCTGATCGTTCTGTTTCCGGCTAATTTTCTTGTGCTAATAGGTATGGTAGATCTACTGAACTCTCTATTTCATGGTTTTGGTCAATTTTTTCAGCCATTCTGGGCTCGAATTGGTTAGTGGTGCAATTGATTTCCAGTCGTTGATATCTGTAGTATGGTTAATTGATCTATTACTAGGTTTTTCTCTGTTGTTGTTTGGGTTCGATCTTCGGTCAACTGTAGCTAATTTTAGGATGTGTGTGGTAGTCAACTCTAAGGAAGATGGGTAGAAACTAGAAACTAGATGATTTTGCTGTAACCTAACGTAATGTATGTGCAATTGATAAATTTCAACTTAATTCACCTCCATATAGCCTTAATCAAATACAAGGGTAATAATTGGTATAAATGCTTTTGGCTTTGCCATAATTAGCATACCCTGACTTAGTGTGGGTTAATGTAGGACTTTGTGTGTCAGTGGCAGAAACAAAAATGCCTGTAGTGCCATATGGGAGTTCTTGGTTTTGTGTTACATTTGATAATTTTCTTGGAGTCATGATACCTGAAATGGGTGGTAATTGGTTGCTCTACCAACTTGTTGATTGGTTGTTGTTGAATTTCTCGTTCTATATGGGTCTGCCTTTAAAGAAAGCTCTTATATCGGTCTTTAACTCTCATGTGTAGAAGTTTTGTTGAGCTGATTCATTGTTGAAAATTTTGCGTTCAGAGAAGTTTCTTCCTTGGAAAGAACTATGAGCTGCTTCAGCTGTTGCCAAGAAGATGACATGCATAAAACTTCTGACTATGCAGGCTCTTACATGGCGAAAAATTCAAATGGTAAGCTGCTGATGAAAACTGTCATCAAGATTGCTGTCTAAATAAATTTGTATGGTCTATGTTCATATTTCCTTTTACTCCAAACAATTGAGTTGAGTTTTATTTTGCAGGAAATGATGGAAAATATCATGCCTCAGAAAGTACTCCTAATCGCGCCCAGGCTGTTAAGGTCCTGCCAATCGAAGTTCCTGCCTTTCCAGTCGATGAGCTAAAGGAAGTTACTGATAACTTTGGGACAAATTCTCTGATTGGAGAGGGCTCATATGGAAGAGTATACTACGGAGTTCTTAAAAATGAACGACATGCTGCAATAAAGAAGTTAGATGCCAGCAAACAACCAGATGAGGAGTTTTTGGCCCAGGTTTAGAATACAATTAATTCTGCTAATCATGCTATCCATGTAATTGAATATGTCAAATGAATATGGATTTCATGCTAATTAGGTAATCTTATACATACAGGTTTCAATGGTATCAAGGTTGAAGCATGACAATTTTGTTGAATTGCTTGGCTATTGTATTGATGGAAGTTCCCGTGTTCTTGTCTATGAGTATGCATCCAATGGATCTCTCCATGATATTCTCCATGGTACGTAAGAATAGGCATTAACGGTTGTAGTTATCTATTTCTGGGCAACAAATATTGTTTTATTACTTATGGGTGATTTTGTCTTAATTATCATACTTATTCTCAATGAAGGGAGGAAAGGTGTGAAAGGAGCCCAACCTGGTCCTGTTCTAACATGGGCACAACGAGTAAAAATTGCTGTCGGGGCAGCCAAAGGCCTGGAGTACTTGCATGAGAAGGCTAATCCTCACATCATTCATCGTGACATTAAATCCAGCAATGTGCTAATATTTGACGATGATGTTGCTAAGATTGCTGACTTCGATTTATCCAATCAAGCTCCTGATAACGCAGCACGTCTTCATTCAACTCGTGTTCTTGGGACATTTGGTTATCATGCTCCAGAGTAAGTACTTATAGATTGCTGAATTCCCATTCATATATAATCTTCCAAACTATCACAAAAAAACCTCCGACTGTTAGTGAATGGCACTGATTAAGAGTGGCAAGGTTGCTACCTCAAGATTTTTCAGTCAAGATATTTGTTTCCGTTTGCACCATGGAACTCTTGTAGAGTAATCTGAAGAAGAAATATAACTCTTATAGTTGTAAATGTTCCAATTATTAAAAAAATTCCTTGTCCCCATGCAAACAAACTGAGCTTAAATTTAAATCATTAGGTTTCCTTGAGCATAATTCTTGTTGTGAGAAGTGAACACATGCCTTTGCAATACTGTGCTTTGACATTTTGTTCTTGTTGTTGACAGATATGCAATGACTGGACAGTTGAATGCTAAGAGTGATGTCTATAGCTTTGGTGTTGTCCTTCTCGAGCTTTTGACGGGGCGCAAACCTGTTGATCATACGCTACCACGTGGACAGCAAAGTCTGGTTACATGGGTATACATATAACTAATTCTATGTCTCTGCTTTAACCGTTTCATGCATGTGTATGTTCTATTTCTTGTACCTGATTTTTTTAAAAACTGGGCATATCTTAGGCAACACCAAAACTCAGTGAAGACAAGGTTAGGCAATGCGTTGATTCAAGACTAGGAGGAGAGTATCCTCCCAAGGCAGTTGCAAAGGTATGCATTGTGCTTAAAGGATTAACAAAGTAACATCACACTATTTGGGGGTAATTAATCAGGTTCTCTTGATTACAGATGGCTGCTGTTGCTGCCTTGTGTGTGCAATATGAAGCTGACTTCCGACCAAACATGAGCATTGTAGTCAAGGCCCTCCAGCCCCTCTTAAACGCCCGCCATGGACCCGCTGGCGAGACACCAAACTAGTCGAATCGTGCTCGTTCTGCTTGTGGCGCCAGTATAGTAGTACGTTGTCATTGTATGGAAAAGGTTTTGTACAATTCATTGTTTACTGTGTAGTTGGTTTGTTCATAACTTTTGAGGACTGAGGATTCTTTTCCTTCCCTTCCTGTAGTGTGTTCTCAGATATTTATTTACAGAAATGCCATTCTATTTTTTAAATATATTTTTGCATTTATTCCTGGTATGCCCCCATTTGGAATTTCAAATTTGAATTTCGTTGGGAATAAGCTATGAACCAAGGGGCAAAACAGATATTATGTTGTGATTAAAACTGATTTGTTTTTTTTTTCTGAAAATAAAGTACAAATATTTATATTGAGGGAAAGGCCAAAAGAGTAGAGAGACCATCCGTCGTTATCGAACTGGTGCGATCGAGCGGCTGGAGGTAAAAAGAAGCGAAGCATCGAGCGCCATGGCTGGAGATGAGAGCGGCGGCGGCGGCGGAGGCGGAAGTTCATCTGCGGCGGCGGAAGCTCAGTACGTCGGAGCGAAGACTTCGGTCTGGTGGGACATAGAGAACTGTTGTGTGCCCAAGGGATGCGACGTGAACGCAATCGCGCAGAACATCAGTTCCGCTTTGATGAAGCTGAACTACTCCGGCCCCATCTCCATATCTGCCTACGGCGATACCAATCGACTCCCCGCCGCCGTCCAGCACGCCCTCTCCAGCACCGGCATCTCCCTCAATCACGTCCCCGCCGGTCTGTTTTTTTCCTCTCCTCTTCTTCATACCATTGTGCTCTGCTTCTGCATCAGTCTGTGTCGATAGGTTCTCTTGTTCCTGCTCACATTGACCTTGATTTGCTCCTACTAGGGTTTGGTATTATCTAGTGTATCAGTATTTATATCGCTAACTGCCATCTCTTTCTGTCTGTGTCAAGCTCTTTTGTTTCGATTCTGCATATTGTAGGATCTGATAATGGTAATAGATGAACTTGGTCAAGTTAAACATAGACAAATTTGTCTTCAACTTGAATGAGATAATGCCAAGAGCAGCTACTAGATGAGGCAAATTTACAATCACATTGGGTGATTCCAGTGTCAGCCACATCTTGTTCTTATGGGTATTACATTCCTTTTTGTGTTCATGTCTTGTCTTAGCAACTTGAGATCACAAGTTCCTCACTGGTTGGTTGGCATAATCACTAGCTGTTGCTTGGCTTCATATGGCATCATTTCCTAGCTAACATTTAGACAAAACAAGTTTAAACATGAATGTTTGGTTCTCATACCAGGTGTGAAAGATGCCAGTGACAAGAAAATATTGGTGGACATGCTGTTCTGGGCAGTTGATAACCCAGCCCCTGCAAATTATCTGCTCATCTCCGGTGACAGGGATTTTGCTAACGCTCTCCATCAATTGCGTATGAGAAGATATAATATTCTGTTGGCTCAACCCCAGAAGGCATCTGCACCCCTTGTTTCTGCAGCAAAGAGTGTGTGGCTTTGGACAAGTCTTTCAGCAGGAGGATCACCCCTTAATACTGGTGAACCATCACATCTCTCTAGTTCTGCTAATTTGGACTCTAATTTCTCCAAAATTTCTCTTTCTGAACCCACACATAGAAGTCAGCCTGGAAATCAGGCCTCTTCTGTTAGTGGAAGGGCTGCTGATAGCATAACAAGAACCTCGAGTGCACCTCTCCCGATTCATGATGGTAATGCTCAAGTAAAGCAGTTCAAGAAAGCCCCACATGAATTCTTTGGCTCTAAAGAATCTCAACCTGTTGACTCTGGGAGTAGATGTGCTCCCAGTTTCTTTCCAGGTGACCCTCGCAACTTAGGGAGTAATGGCAATAGTTCTGTAGGTCATCCCCCGAATCACTATCCTCATACTATGAGACCACACTTTCAAATGCATCCTACTTTTGCACCTCATAATTTCCCATGGAATCCTCACAACCATGTACCAATGCCTCCCAACTCTATGGCCGGATATCCAAACTATGCCCAACATCCTCCAAATTTTGCTCAGCAGCCAGGAGGGCAGACTTTTCACCATGATACTTCATATGGAAGGTATCTCCCTGGTAACAATGTGCCTGGTAATGGAAGCTGGGGAGCACAAGGAGGTCAGCCGCCTTCTGAAAGTGTTCAAGACCTTATAGGAGTGATCTTATTTTCCCTGAACCAGTTAAAAAGTGAAAAATTGATGCCAACTGAAGCAAACTTAACTGATTGCATCAGAAATGGAGATCCTTTATACCGCAATACTGATGTGAGGAAAGCTTTGCATTGTGCAATGGAACATGGTGCGCTAGTAAAGCAGAACTTAGGTGCACTGGAGTTTTACGTTGGTAGAAATGATCGTCTGTGGAAGTGTGTGAACCCTATTGATGGTGATCCTAATCAGTACCAAAAAACCATGTGGAATGGAATACGGAATTTTATTGCTTCTCCGCCAGGTCAATCAGCATTGATGGCTTCGCAAAGCAGGTATTTGTTTTATGACTCCGACTGCTGTAATCAAGTGTTCCTCTCAGCTCATATGGATTTATATTCAAATTCTGTTGTACAGGTATGAAGCAGCTTTAGTGCTAAAGGGAGCGTGTCTATCGGAGCTTGCTTTGGGTGATGTACTCCAGATATTAAGTATGATATGTACCACGAAGAAGTGGATTATGATTAATCCTCAGACTGGATGGCAACCAATTAAGATTACCCTAAAGGTGACATAGGTTCTGGAAGCAGTGCTTGATATACACAAGATCAGGTATCAGGAAATATGATATAGCCATGGTTATAGCACAAAATATTTTTGTACTTCATTGGATTCGGGAGTGAAGAGTGATGAACTCTGTTGGAACGTACGATTAAAGATAATATGAATGGAAAATTATGAACTAGGTAGGGGTAAGAACGTTCAGGTTTTGCTTCTCTCCTTTGTAATGGGTGTCCAAAGGGAGAAGAAAGCATTTTGGGAAAAGTAATCTTTTGTTTTGGTAGAAGCTTTTTTCTACACCACGGGCCAACCCCAATCCATGTGTCTCTTGGATTTTTACTTTGTTGGCATTTTTTCCCTTATACATGTTGCCTTGAACTGCTAACGAAGCATCAAGGCCTTCTATATGCAGCTCTGTGGCATGATTATGTGAAGCTCGCATGTTATATGTATGGCTCCGTAAGAAGGTTGGGCTTGAATTGTTCAAAACATTAGATATATCTTTTACTAGGTAAGTACGTTTGAAGTTTTCTGAATCACGTGGTCGTAAATACTTGCTAATATACATAATATCACTATTCTGAAGCTTGATATGTCTTATATTTATGAAAATGTTTTAGATTTGCACACAGTTTCGGATTGATTATATTGCACACTTTGTCTAATGTTACAATTGTTGAAAACACGGCATCGGAAGGACGAGATAAATCCTGGAGACCAATTGTTTATTTTAGGGTTATTATCATCCGAGTACCCTAAAAATACTTGGTTTTCATCCGAGTACCCTAAAAATACTTTATGACGTATAAGTACCCAAACGAAACATTATTTTCAAATCAGTACCCGCCGTTAGTTTTCCATCCATTTTGGATGGAAAATGGTCATGTGCCTGGCACATAACCCCAATTTTTTAAAAAATACCCAAAGTAACCCTTCTTTCTCTTCAACCCCCAATTTTGTAATAAAATAACAATAAAAATAAAAAATAAAAAACCATCTCTCATCCTCTCATCTCTCTCATCCGATTACCCTAATCTACTCATCTCTCATCCTCTCTTCTCTCTCATTTCTTCTCCGCAACAACCCTTTCTCCTTGATTCCATACCAATACACACACCCATGAATCTCTACACCCATGGCCAAGCTTTGAAGCTCAAATTTTTTATATCCTTAACCCTCAAAATTTCAGCCCTAATTTCATTTCATCTCTCTATCTTCGTCTCATGATGGATCTCCACCCAAAATTTCAGACCCAGATTTTCCCAAAATTTCGTCTCACTCGAAGCAGATTTGAAGAAGAACTCGAAGCAGATTTGAAGAACAATGATGATGATGATGAACTCGAAGCAGAACTCGAAGCAAATCTGAACTCGAAGCAGAATTCGAAACAGGGTTGTGGAGATGAAGAAGAACAGTGATGATGATGAACTCGAAGCAGATTTGAAGCATATTTTGAAGCAGATTTGAAGAAATTTTTGGGATTTGATGAACTCTGAAGAGGAATCGATTACGTTTTTTGGTAGCAAAATGAAGAAACAAAATAATATATAAAAAAAAACAAATTTAATAAGACACTAATTCAATAAAAAAAAAGTTAAAAATTGTAATTAAAAAATAATAAGTGAAAAAAATATTACTTTTAAAAATAAAAATAAAAATTAAGAAATAAATAAAAATAAACATTAAAACTCATTTTTATAAAATAAAAACTGATTTTGTAAAAATAAAAGCTGATTTTTATTAAAAAAACTGATTTTAAAATTAAAAAAACTGCTTTTTTAAATAATAATTGATTTTTATAAAATAAAACTGATTTTTTTAAAATACAAAATTGATTTTAAAAAAGAAAAGAATTATAAAAGAAAAAAACTGATTTTTTAAAAATAAAAACTGATTTTTTGAAAATAAAAACTGTTTTATAAAAATAAAACTAATTTTTTGAAAATAAAACTGATTTTTTAAAATAAAAATCAATTTTATAAAAATAAATTTAATTTTCAGAAATCAATTATTATTTTATAATTTTTTATATAAAATAAATAAATTAGTAAAAAGAAAATTTGAAATTCAATGGTATGGTTTTGAAAATTTGAGAGTTGGGGAGGGGTATTTTGGACTTTTCAACGTTTTTGATGGAAAAATGGATGGAAATTAGACAGAAACTAACGACGGGTACTAATTTGAAAACAATGTTTCGTTTGGGTACTTATCTGTCACAAAGTATTTTTAGGGTACTCGAATGAAAACCAAGTATTTTTAGGGTACTCGGATGATAATAACCCTTTATTCTATTTTGGGCTCATAGATGATGTATGACAGTTTTTTTTTGATCAAAATGGATATATTATAAATGTTTAACGGATGGGTCCATATTTGTCACCATCTGAGTACTGAATCAACTTACAACGGAAAGACGAGACAAAAACTGAAAAAACAGAAAAGTACTGAACAGGAAAATAAAGTTGTTCTTGATTTCTAGGTGCCCTCTGACTCTCTTGCCTCATCCTCCCTCTCGAGGCGTTTCCTCCCCAGTAGTGTTAGTACTGGGTTTCTAGGTGCCAATTCCTCTCTTTCATCGTCCTGAATCACAGGAGGCTGATCTCTCTCCAAGCAATTAGCTCCCCTCACTCGGCCTTCCTTGCCTTGAGCCTTCGGCCCCTGGTTTCCAATTGGTCTAGAAGGTTCTGCTACCTTGCTCCCCATGTAGTTCCAATTCGTTCCCAGAATCGGCTTCCCATGCTTTGCTTTTTCCAGAGCTGACCAAGGATCAGTCGGGGATCTCAGCGACGACCCCTTTTGACCACCCTCTACCGGACAAGCCGGGAAGAGGTGACCCGCGCAGCTGCAGCCAAAACAGTAGTCCAAGAGGTTTTCATATGTCACATCTAGCAAAGTGCGTACCGGAGAGTCCGGGAGACGGAACCACAACTGACTTTGAAGATGAACTCGCATGTCCACACGAATTCTGATACGCATGTAGTCCCCCCAGCATTGTCCTTCCTTGTCCACATCCACTGCCTGATAGATCCCTAGAGCTGACCCCACCCTGAACCTCACTGCCTTGTTCCAGGCTCCCACCGGGAGATTTGATACTCTCGCCCAGACAGAGAAATGAGTAAAAAGGATATTCGCCGGACGCATGTGCGCCCTTAGGTCCGCAAAGAGGACAATAGAATCCCAGAACGCCCAGGACTCCCCTTGTAGCACCTTTTCCCTTTCATTAGCGTTCCAAAAGAAGAACGCTACGATGCCCTCCTCCAACGGTCTAGCCTCCACATTTATTCCCCAAAGATCCTCCATTCTAGCCACTAAAGATCTCCAATAAAATTTGCGGGACGATGACCTCCTTGATGCACATTGATCCCATTTGCCTGTCCAGCGCCCCCATGAGTTCCACATTATTAAGGTCCGGTATATCTTGTAGGTCCAGTCGCCCAGCTGGGCCTTTGGGCTCGCGTTCCGGTGATCCTGGGCCAGCCCAGGCCGACCTACCCGAAAACTGTATCCGAACCGACCCAATTGGCCCACCCGCGTCCGGCCCCACGACCCGTTGATTTATGGTCCGGTATGGAACCCGCCCCGGACCAGCCGAACCACCTGGTCCCCGACCCATGACCCGCTGCTCCATGCCCCGACCTCGCCCCGGGCCCGTATCCTGCCCCGCAGCCTAGCCCGTCCGTCTCGCAACCCACTCCCAACCCGTCTCACCCCGGCCCGCCTTCTGCGCGTCAGCCATTAGCCCAGGCCCATACCCGAGGCCCGTAGAGGAGGAGACGGAACCCTAGACATGGGTTCCTTCCCCGGTGGCCTCGTCCACGACAGTGCTGCCGTCCCCTCCTGCGATTCCGACGCCGACGAGATCACTACAACATCCCCATCTGCATCCATGACTGGCACACTCCCCTTTTTCGGTTCGCCACCCCTACCTCCGGTACCGTGTTCCATACGAAAGTCGGACCTGTTGGCACTGTTGCTTTCCGCAGACGTCTCACCCGGGGACGAGGACCCCGAGTCGACGTAGTCCGCACCAAACTCCTGCGAGAGATCGGGATGGTGGCCTGCCCACCACCCTCGCCGTCACCCCCCGACCTCCTTTGGCGAGACCCCGGTCGTGCCGATTCTCCCGTCGTTGCCGAGAACGTTATTATGCCGTCCTCTTTCTCGGTCTCCGTCACCCGCGGCGACAAAGATCCCAGAGAGAGATCCGACGACAGCACCTCCTGCGATCGCGGCGTCTCGTTTTCCTCCGCGTCTTCGCTGCATCCACCGTATCTGGCTCCATACTCGGCTTATGTAGCCATTCTGAAGCATCACAGGACTCACTGGAAAGCTTGGCTGCTGAAGTCGTTATAGGTTCCGAGAGAGAATTCGCAAAAACCACTAAATCTTAGGGAAGAGAAGCGGTTGTGCAGATCATCGACCTAATAACCAAGTTTTTGATGTGTGACAGTTCATATACGTTTATAGATGAGAGAAATTAGTTCGTTCGACTTTCTAATGTGGTCTCTCAACATGTGACTAGAGTTATTAACATGTGATCACGAGACATTACAAATAGAAAAACAAGTGTATATTTTGAAGAGTGTCATCACATCTTAGAAAACAAGTCCAAGTAAGTTGAACTTTAATTTTTAGATGCTCAAAGAGAGCCGCGACTACAAAAATAGCCATTATCCTAAATAAAACGAAGGTCATCATGTTTCGCTAGGAAATTCTCTTGAAGGGGGCATTGAAAGAGGAGTGGAGCACAAAAGAAGCTAATTTCCAATCATGGATACAACTCAAATAACGCGAAGAAAATCCTTAAAACAAGGTCAACCCTACCGTACAAGAGGACATCGGAAAGCAAAAGTCAACCCTAATTTAGGAGCCACTAGAGCTCATATATATATCATCACACCATACCTTTCTTCACATACAAACACCCTCTCAATCACTTCCTTACCACCCTAAAAAAAACCTAGTAAATAAATAAACACTCCGATCTCTTTCCCTCCACCAAAAACCGAGCCACCTCATACACATAGGGGATCGGAGAAGGAGATATACCCGTAGAAGAAGAAAAAAACAATAAATTTTGTAAAAATGGCAGGAAAGTACATGATATTAGGATTAAAAATGGTTATAGTAGTGGCAGCGTTGATGGGTTCGGCGGCGGTGATCCACCGGAACCTGAAGTCAACGACGGAGAATTTCCACATATCGTCGGAGAAAAAAGAAACCGCGTTTATGTCGATATGCGCCAACACCCAATACAAGGAGGCGTGCGAGAACAGCATAAAGAGCGTGAGCAACTCCTCCGACCCCAAGGAGTTCCTCAAGGCGGCGCTGGAGGCCGCCAGCGCGGCCATCTCGCACTCGTTCGAGCTCTCCAAGTCCCTCGTCGACAAGTCCTCGGACCCCAAAGTCAAGATGACGGTGGAGGACTGCCGTGACCTGTTCACGTACGCGGTCCAGGAGGTGCAGTCCTCGTACTCGATGGTGGGGACCCACGAGATGGCCACGATCCAGGACCGGGCCGAGGACATACGCAACTGGCTCAGCGCCATCCTCTCCTACTCCGAGACCTGCACCGACGGCGTCGAGGAGACCCAGTTCAAGAGCTCCATCAGCAACGGCGTCGTCAACGTCACGCAGCTCACCAGCAACGCCCTCGCTATAGTCACCGAGCTCAACAAGATCCTCACCCAGGCGTTTGACCTCAAGATCGAGGCCAAGACGGGTCGGCGCCTCATGGGTGAGGTGGACAGGGATGGGTACCCGAGGTGGCTCACCGGTTCCGACAGGAAGCTGCTGGCGGCGCCGGGAGGTGTGAAGCCGGACACGGTGGTGGCGCAGGACGGGAGCGGGGATTTTAAGAGTATTAATGACGCTCTTAAGACCGTCCCCAAAAATAACCCCAATAGGTACATTATTTACGTTAAGGCCGGAGTGTACAAGGAGTATGTTACGGTGGAGCAGAACAATATTTTCATGTACGGTGACGGATCCAGGAAGACTATCGTTACAGGAAACCACAATTTCGGCGCGGGTTTCTCCACTTACAAGAGTTCCACTTTCTGTAAGTACAACAAAATGTTCGATTCTCACTACACCAGAAACTAACTAATAACCTAATCGATCAAGGAAAAAAGAACACGGTATAGTAACGATTTTTTTGTATTAGTCGGTATTGAAACTTCTAATACTGACGTTTAGACGGGTTTAAGGGTCTTTTTCGAATTAGATGGACGATTGATTATGTCACAAGATTTTAAACAGAGTGAAATACATTTGTCTTTAATCTGTATTTCAATCTGACTGGACTAAAATCATATCGTTGTCAGAAATATGATATTTTCTCTTTAATAATCTTATAATTCGGTGCAGCTGCTCGAGGAGACGGGTTCCTATGCACAAGCATGGGGTTCCAGAACACCGCCGGGCCGTCAGGGCACCAGGCGGTGGCGCTACACATCCAATCCGACATGGCCGCCTTCTACAAGTGCCGCATGGACGGGTTCCAGGACACGCTCTACCTCCACGCCCACCGCCAGTTCTTCCGCAACTGCGTCATCTCCGGCACCGTCGACTTCATCTTCGGGGACTCCGCAGCCGTCATGCAGAACTGCAAGATCATCGCCCGGAAGGGCAACGACGGGCAGTTCAACCTGGTGACGGCCCAGAAACGCTCCGACGCGAACGAGCCGACGGGGTTCGCCATCCACAACTGCCAGCTGGTGCCGGACATGACCCTGGCGCCGGTGACGGACAAGTTCAAGACGTACCTGGGGCGGCCCTGGGGCGAGTACGCGCGCGTGGTGGTGATGGAGTCCACGCTCGGCGACCACATCAATCCGGAGGGGTGGACGGTGTGGAGCGACACCAGGGGACAGGACGGTAAGGTGGTCTTCGCCGAGTACGCCAACAAGGGGCCCGGCGCCGGCACCGGAGCGAGGACCAAGACGTTTAAGAACGGCGTCCGTACGATCAGCAAGCAGGAAGCGCAGAAGTATACCGTTAATAATTTTATTCAGGGGAACATGTGGCTGCCCACGTCAGGGTTTCCGTTCATTGGTGGGTTGAAGAATTAATGTTTTTTTGTTGATTATTTGATGGTTTAATTAAGCAGCATCTTCGTGGATTAGGGGTGGGTAATATATACTCTTGGTTCAACGAAAGTATACGTAGGTTTTATTTGGCCAATATTATTTGTTCGATTACATATGTTTACCGAGGATGTAATCATGGATCTGGTTGTTGTACACAAACATTTTTTTGGTTATATCGAGAATTTATTTCAAGACCGGTTGTTTTTTATTATCTTCTTTTGTTTTATTTTGTGTTGTAGCACCAATATAGAGAACGTAGAACCGTACACGACCTACACCGACTCAACATGAGTTCCACGAAAGTGTTTTTTTGCGCCTTGATCCTATGGAGGGGGCTTATTGTGACAAAGATAAGAACGATAGTGACTCAAAGATTTGTAGTTAATGGAGGATGACGGTCAACTTGTCAATCATAGCGCGGACGAGACGTTTCTCCTCTTCAACATCTGTGTCCCCGGGGACCTCTCATTTATACTGCTAGGTTGTTTAGGCTTCACATGATTTCCCTAGATCCCCTCGACATCTGACGTGGAAGGCTCGGTGAGGGCCTGTTTCTTCATATTGACCTCTTTGTATCCATCCTTGGTTCCTCTTGCGCTTGTCCCTCTTTTGTTGGCTTTTTCGAGCGAAAAGTTCTCCACTTAGGACCCAAGGAAAGTTGGGTTATTCCTAGATACTTGTATAAAGCTCTATAAATTTTCTTGAAGGTGTCCATTTGTTAGCATTATCTATCTATTCAAATATGAAAATAATATTTGAATAGATATGATCATTATCCCTTGTATAGTTTTGAATATGGATTTTGTATATATAAATCTGAACATGAATGAATAGAGAACACGATTCATACCAACTCTTTTATGGTATCAGAGCCCTGGAAACCTATTCCAGTTGCACTTCTTTTCTTCCGCTATTCTTATCGCAGACAACTCCTTGCCGCGTTTCCTTTTTTTCGAAATACATTCACGCAGATCACTCTATATCCTGCGATTGTTTTCAATTTCGAATTCAGGCTCATCCTCCTTAAAGCCCATAACACACACGACTCTCATCCTCTTACTCGCAGCCCATACTACTATTCCATTCGGTTTACTACGTTCAGTCACTCTCACACGGCTGTTCCTAGTGTTCTGCAGCAACAATTGCTTTTTTTTTTTTGCAGATCAAGTGTGTTATCATTTATGGCTTCTCATCCACCTCTGACGGTCAACAATATTCGGCTTGCGATTCCTATCGTCCTGGACATGGAGAAGCAGCACTACTCATCATGGGCGGAGCTGTTCAAAATCCATTGTCGAGCCTTTCAAGTCACTCATCACATTCTTCCCGATGTTGTGACGACGACTGCGCCCATTGAAGTGCCGGCTGAAATCGATACCACCTCTGATGCGACTTCCGGTACAGAGGGAACATCGAAGGCTACAAGCTCTAAATCTACTTAGGTGTCATCTTTCTCAACCACCCCTAACACTGCATTATGGTTTCGTGTTGATGATACTGTTCTGCAATGGATATATGGCACCATATCAAGTGATCTCCTACAAACGATCATTGAGCCGGATTCCACTGCTGCTCGAGCATGGAATGCTTTGCGTAGTATATTTCAAGACAATCGTCACACTAGGATTGTGCATCTTGAAAATCAATTTTCTAATACTCGCTTGGATGGTTTTACTGGTATTTCTCCCTATTGTCAGGAGCTCAAGAACATTGCTGGTCAATTGTCCAATATGGGTGCTCCAGTCTCCAATGATCGGCTTGTGGTTCAGTTGGTCACTAGACTTACCAGTGCCTATGACCATGTGGCTGCCCTCATTCAACAACGGGATCCCTTCCCGCTATTTCACAAGGCACGGTCACAACTATTATTGGAGGAGACGAGGAAGCAGAAACAACATAATATGCTACCTGGTTCTACTGCTCTCGTATCACAAGTCCATGGTGACGGGACTTCAGATGGAGGCTCGAGCTCCGGTAGGCCAAATCGTGGCCGACGTTCTGACAGGGGCGGCAGATCGCGATCTGGACGAGGAACAATGCGGGGATCGCAGCGTGGGCGTGGATCAGGCTCTTCAGCTGGGCCTAATTTTCACACTTCTGCTGGGCCTAATTTTTACACTAATGGGCCACACCAGACATGGTAGTATGGGCCGTGCCCATACCCAACTCAGGCTGCCTGGATTGCACAGCAACAGACTTGGCCCGGACAGAATAATCAGCGCATGTGGGCCGGCCCATCCGCACCTCAGGCCAACCAGCAGCAACATGGGATTCTTGGCTCACCACATGTCTCACGCTCACATCAGCAGAATGGGCAGCAGTTAGTAAATAATTCACGGGCATCTTCTTCATATGGACAGGACCCGAATGTTCCCACAAACATAGATGTTGCATTTAACTCTATGACGCTCAATCCACCGGATCAATGGTACATGGACTCAGGTGCGACATCTCACATGATCGCCGACTCAGGTAGTCTCAGTAATTATTTTAATTCAAGCTCTAGTCATCATGTTGTGGTCGGAAATGGACATCATATTCCAATTATGGGTTACGGTAGTGCATCTTTAACACCAACTCACCCCTCCCTAGCCTTACATAATGTTATTCATGCACCCCACATTATTAAAAACCTTGTTTCTGTACGCCGTTTCGTCACTGACAATAATGTTTCTGTTGAACTTGATCGTTTTGATTTTGCTGTGAAGGACTTTCAGACGGGCAAGGTTTTTCTGAGATGTGATAGCTCGGGTGATCTCTACCTCGTGTCGTCTTCATTCCCTTCTCATGGTGCATCCTCTTCATTTTTAGCCTTATCTTCGTCGGTCTGGCACTCTCGGTTAGGACATCCTGGTGCTCCTGTCTTCGATGCTCTTCGACGCAATAATATGGTCCAATGTGGATCATCTAGTTCATTTTGTGATTCTTGTGCATTAGGCAAAAACATTAAATTACTGTTTAAATTATCTAGTTCTTGCACATTTGCACCATTTGACATTATTCATGGGGATTTATGGACTTCACCGGTTTTAAGCTCTGCAGGACATCGATATTATTTATTACTGGTTGATGACTTTACAAATTTTGTATGGACATTCCCGTTACATTCTAGATCGCAGGTCTATTTCATATTCACTTCTTTCCACTCGTATGTTCGTACTCAGTTTGGGACATCCATTAAGGCACTCCAATGCGACAATTGGAAGGAATTCGACAACGGACCGCTACAAAAATTATGTACTGATACGGGCATGATCTTCAGACTATCGTGTCCATACACATCACCACAAAACGGTCGAGCTGAACGTAAATTCCGTACTCTCAATAACATAGTTCGTACACTCATGGTACACTCGTCTATCCCTCCATATTTTTGGCACTTTGCTTTATCTATGTCCACTTATCTGCACAATATTCTCCCGTCCAAAATTCTTAATTTTGTTTCTCCCACTCATTACTGATTCTCTCGTGTCCCGTCGTACGATCATTTGCGTATATTTGGTTGTGCATGTTTTCCACTATTACCTGCTGTGTCTATTAACAAACTTCAACCTCGTTCTATGCCTTGTGTATTCTTGGGTTTTCCATCTCAGCATCGTGGCTACATTTGCTTTGACCCGGAGACCAAACGAATCATTGTGGCGCGACATGTTATCTTTGACGAAACGGATTTCCCATTCTCCAACATCACCCGAACACCTAATGACTACGACTTCCTGGACCTCACTACTCCATTAATTACTCCTCCAGCAGCTGACCCCGTACATGCACCTTCACTGGCCTCACCTACACCAGCACCTTATTCTCCTACCACCAGTGATCGGCTCAACCCCACACCTTCTACCACACCACCATCCACTCAGCCGACAACGGACAAGACCGAGCCTCCTCAACCACCTATTCATCCCATGCAAACTAAATTAAGGCCATGTATCATCAAACCTAGATCATTATTTAATCTTAATGCATCTACCACTCCTTCTCCATTGCCTAAATCAGCCAAAGATGCACTTCTTGATCCAAATTGGAGTTTAGCCATGCGTGATGAATATGATGCTTTAATTAAAAATAATATGTGGGAGCTCGTATCCCGTCCTTGTACTACTAATATTGTTTGGTCTATGTGGATTTTTCGTCATAAAGTTAGATCTGACGGTTCCTTTGAGCGCTATAAAGCTCGTCTTGTAGGTGACAGAAGCTCACAACAAGTTGGCGTGGATTGCACCGAGACTTTCAGCCCAATGGTCAAACCAGCCACCATCAGAACCGTTCTGAGCATTGCCCTATCTAGGTCGTGGCCCATTCATCAGCTGGACGTGAAGAATGCTTCCTTGCATGACGACCTATCAGAGACAGTTTACATGCACCAGCCACATGGTTTTCTTAGCACTACTCATCCGGACTATGTATGTCTTCTCCGGCGATCCCCATACGGCCTCAAACAGGCTCCCCGAGCATGTTACTAGCGTTTCACGGACTATGTGGCCACCATTGGATTCACTCACAGTCGATCCGATCACTCTCTCTTTATATATCGCAGTGGTGCAGATACGGCGTTTCTTCTGCTGTACGTGGATGATATTATACTCACTACTTCCAGTGACTCACTTCACCTCACCATTATGCACCATCTGGCGTCTGAGTTTTCCATGAAGGACTTAGGCCCATTGTCATACTTTCTGGGAATTGCAGTCACTCGACATTCTGGCGGTTTATTTCTGTCTCAACGGAAATACGCCGAGGAGATTATCCACCAAGCAGGCATGGAGTCGTGTTCCCCGTCTACTACTCCAGTTGATTCTAAAGGCAAGATGAGTGCTAATGCAGGGGACCCGTTCTCTGATCCGCACCTATACAAGAGTATGGCATGAGCATTACAGTATCTCACTTTTACCCAGCATGACATCGCGTATGCTGTTCAGCAGGTGTGTCTTCACATGCATGACCCTCGTATTGGTCACATGGGTGCTCTGAAACGTATTATTCGATATCTTCAGGGTACCTTCCATTTTGGCCTTCATCTATACGCCTCTCGTACTCTGAATCTTGTCGCCTACACTGATGCAGACTGGGCAGGCTGTCCCGACACCAGACGTTCCACATCGGGATACTATGTATTCCTCGGAGATAATCTTATCTCCTTGTCGTCTAAACGACAACCTACAGTCTCCCGTAATCTTCTCATGGAGCTCCATTGTCCTATTTCCCGAGCCACACTGGTGTACTGTGACAATGTACCTCCTTTCTTCCTCCCTAGCTAAAAATTAAACGATGTAGTTCTTCTGAGATCCATAGCTTTTGTAGCGAGACATTCTGCGACTGTCGACTTTTAGTCTTGATTCACCGGGATAATCCAGCCTAGGGTGTCGTGGAAAGATACACCCTCTTACCGTCCCACCCCTTAGATCCTACACGCACTGGCTGAATAGCTCCCGATTGTTTTGCACTCGTTGTCCTTTAATGGTCGTCACATGGAAGACACTGGCTACGAGAGCCGAGATTCGTACTTCATATTCACTAAAGAAAAAGAGCATCAGAGGGATGGAGGATAAGGGTCTTCGCTTGAGAGGATGGTGACCCGAAGGATCCAGATCAATAGAGGTGACGACAGAGTTTGAAAGAGAGATCATGATGATGACAACGGCTAAAACAAACCCTAGTTTCTAAAACTCTAGTCTCTCGAACTTGAGAAAAGTACTAGTTAAGAAGTGAGACGAGGTGTGAAACACAATTGGACTTGAAATGAGGAAAAGTACATGGTTAGAGCATGTATAATCGGTTAAACCGTATAAGGGAACTGTATATTGACTATGCAAAATAGTGGTTCTCAGCCCTTGAATTTAAGCGTGTTCCACAATGATAAGAACTAGATTGAGAACTGGATTGTGAGTGGATGCTTAATTGAATTTTTTGCTGATTTTATTAAATTCTTTATTAAAACAGTAAATATTATTTAAATTTGACAAAATTAATGAACAATAAAATTAATTAATTATAATAATATTAACACAAGTTATATAAAATGAACTTCAACTTTTATTCATACACCCCCAAAAAATACAAGTTGAAAACATACAATCCAACATACGCATCATTCTTGTTGAAACTTTGCCATTTGAACTTCAATGTTTTTTATTCGAGCCCACAATCAGGACATCGTGTCGGGTCAACTAATCCTCCTTGTAGTTGGAGATTTCCTTCTCATGTATAACATTTTTCGGGTCACCTGACTTTCTTTTGTCATCCGTTATATTTCTCCATACCTCCTTGGCCGCCTTCAAATAGTCATCATGGTTCCATCCGCTCCGCACGTCGGCCTTATCGACCTTTAGAAAAGCGAGGAACCTCTTGGTCTGCGCCCCAAAGGTTTTCCAATGGTTCTTGATGACTTTCCTCCTGAAATGCGGGAAATGCCCACCCTCGTTGTACATGTTCGTAACCGTGCACCAGAATGTGTTACCTTGTTGGGAGTTGCTCTTAATCGGGTCATTTGATGTCTCGATCCATCTCTGTATGAGGCGCATCTCCGCCTCGACGATCCATTTTCTCCTAGGTTGTGTTACCCTTGTTGGTCGTTGTTGGGAAGGGCTGGTAGAGGATGACTGCAATGACATACGGGTGTCGTTGTTGCCGTCGATATGTTGTTTCCATGGTTGAGGATCGGGGTACCCATAGTAGTTGGGATGGGGGTGGAATTTCCCTGGACCGGGATTCAATTGCGGTGAAATCGGGTAGCTTTGACCCGGAAAGGGGTTGAATTGTTGTGGAAAGGGCTGGAATTGACCTGTATTGAATTTCATTTTCCAACATTATTGCTGCTTCAAAAAAATTAAAAAAAATCGAGAGTTTGAAAGTACCCGAGGAGGAACCCGGTTGCATATAGGGGGTGAAGGGCGAGGGTTTGCAGAATTCTCATCGGGTTGCGTCAACAAGTCCCGAAAGTTTCCAAGATCCCCGACGGTGAATTGGAAATCTTCCGACCTACGTTGTTCATCATCCAATGAATGAGACTGCTGAGTTTCATCGTCGGATATTTTCGATCGGCTTTTGAGAGAGAGGAAGTTGGGAATGAGAGTGGAGAAAAATTAGAGAGAAGTTGGAGAATGGTTGGTGGTTTGAGAATAGAGCTTAGGGTATTTATAGGGGTAAATTACGTTGACATACCCTGAACTATACGCATTTAACGGTTTACTACCCCAAAGTTCATTCGTAACAATCGCATACCCCGAACTAACCATTAATTACGACGTTACCCCCTCCATCCACTTTTCCATCCATTTTATGTTAATATTTTCAGAAATTCCTAAACTACCCTCGTGATTCCAACCCTAAACCAACTCCAACCTTAATTACAATCCTAATTCTTCAATACCTTAATATTTTTTAATCAAAAAAGAATTTAAAATAGAAAACCAAGCCTAATCTCACGCACATGTTCATTACTCATCTTCATCTTTCAACAAATCAAACCAAACCTGTCCATTATTATCTCTACCATTTTTTTTTCAAAATCTCTCACAATCATAACAAAAACCTCATATTTCACTCATAAACACCACATGAAGGGGCAGTGTTGGAGATTAAGAACAGAGAGTGCGTTGCAGCAGATCTGGCTCTTCCTCTTCCTTGTGTGAGCTCTGCAACTCCGATCGACGGCGAGGAGGATCGGGCTGTCTATATTCTGTGCGAGCTTCGATTTCAGTGTTGCTCGTAGATTTGGTCACGGAGGATCTGGACCCGCGCTCGCAGACAGGTCCGACGAAGATGGTGACCGACGATGAAGGTGGAGGACTACCGGAGTAACGCTCGAACCACCAGTGCGTCCTTGTCTTCGCAGATCTACCATCGATTTTTTTTTCATTTCAAGATCTAGGTTTCGATTGTGGGATTGTTGAATTGAATCTGTTTCTGGGTTGTGAGTTAGGGATTTTGATTAGGTTGTCTTCAACGTTGATCTTTTTTTTTCTTTCATTTTTTGATAGTTTTAGAATTAAAATTTATTGAAATCGAAAGTAAGTTCATGTTCTTCAACCCTAAATTTTTTCTCCATTTTTTGATAATTTCTTTTCCAGAAAATTAGCAAAAGAAAAAAAAACAATCCCAAAGACTCTAATAGGAGAGAATTAAGTGTGCTGGCGCCTATGTGGTAGCGTGGGCCTCACCCACATCTTACACCTGGTCCACCCTGACGGTCTACGTGGCTAAGTTAGTCTCAAAAAACTCCCCTTTCTCTCTCGCTCATTTTTCTCTTCTCCCGAACGTTACAGACTCCATTGATGTCAAGTTATTGCTCCGACCCTCCCTCTTCCTTTGGTCGCCGATGGAACCCTAGCGTCCTCCAATCTTTCTCCTATATGGTACTCTACGACTTCTTCTCCCTTATTCACTTTCATCTATTTAAATATCGGTAATAGCCAATCGATTCAGAGACCTACGAAACTAGAAGCGGAATTGAATTCGGGAAAGGAAAAGCGATTTTCCTAGGGTTTTGCAGGTCTAGGGAAGGAACGTGGGTACATAGCCAATGTTTGTGGGGGCGAAGGAGATTGGGGTGGACGGTAGCTTGGTCCGGCAGTGGAGGAATAGTCGGATGTGCTCACGGACGGATTGGAGTAGGTCGTAGGAAATGGTCTTGGGTGGTTGTACCCCAAGTTCATGCTGAGAAGATTTTCTGGACGGGGTTGAGACTATGTTGGAAAGGTCCATTGCCTACATCTCCACGTCCACTTCCCGGTCGGAGAAGAATGAAAACGGTAAGACGAGCAAACCCGGCTTTGGGAATGGGAGAGGATCTTCCAAAGTTGGTGGTTTCACCAGAGGCATGATTTATGTTCAAAATATTCCTCAGGCATTGCCGTGGAATAATTTTAAACAGTATCATGGCATCCAAAGGTCCAAGGTCCCAGCTTGATCACGACACATGAGCTAGGCGCCAGAAGGTTGTAAAATCTATTTTTAGGTTTATTTCCTTCATGAATTGCTAAACAGCAGATCGGTCACTGCCTTCATGAAACTCTATATTTGTATTTCTTATGTGCATTATATGTTATCTTAATCCTATTTCAAATTAATTTGTATTAAACCTTATTGTTCTTCTAAATTTACATGAATACCGTGGTTATATAATGGTTTGTGTTTCGTTTCTGAAACTAAATTTCAACTTTTCCTAGAATCAACTGTGTTACAATAAGATACAAAAATTTGGTAGACAAGGAGGGAAATAATATGAGGTCGATTTTGTGCCATTTTACTTGTATAAAATATGAATTCTGAAACAATTCAATGGGGGAAACAAAAAAATTGTTGTCCAGGAAGGTTGTGCAAAAGGGCGGATTCTGCTCATCCTTTTTATGATTTGTCTTAGCAACCGGGGAACAAGCTCCTTTTATGATTTAAAACTTGTCAGTTCTCCCTCTTAACCATTCCCGCGGCCATCAAATGTTTTCTGTTAGTTTTTTTTTTGCGTTCATGGGGATGAACAGTGTGGGATTGCTTTTATGTATAATAATTTCGATTTTGTTTCATACATTAGCTGAATATTAACTCTATAGCGGTACATGTACTGTTGTAGGCAGTTGAAGCTCCTAAAGAATCTCCATGTCCTAAAACTCATTGGGATCATGTTTTAGAAGAAATGGTTTGGTTGTCAAAGGTAATTAAATAGTTTATTTTCCGAAAGTTTTATGTTTTAGCTTGTAAGATTTTTACTTCATCACTCATGTCGGTACATTTTTTAGGTAGTATACAGTATTTTGGAATTGAATAATGAGATAATCAAATATGTGTAATTTTTGTCACTTCATATGCTAAACAAACTATATGTTAGCCGGATTTTTAGTTTGAAGAAAATGGAAATTAGTTTAGGCGAAGAAAGTTGCTATAAGAGCAAGCAAGGGTATGTTGGATCAGGCTACAAGAGGGTAAAAAATAAATAAATAAAGGTTCCGCATTTACTTTGTTAACTGAAAAGTACTTTTTGAGGATATGTTTGGGTGCATAGAACAACCCCCCTTCAAAAATGTGGAAAAAAGATTTTTGTATGCTGTTGGTTATCTCCAGTAATTTGAACTTATGATTGAAATTTTGAGCAGGAGGAAGAGAAAAAGTTGAGAAAAATTGCTATAGCTCTTGGATCAACGCATATTTACGCAGGACAGCTCGACCTTATGTAGAGGAGGCAATGTTCGATCTAAGGTAATAAACTCACCCTTGCATTTGTTCTTAGTTTTTCCTGATATGGTGCTATCTGGGTCGATTCTTCTGAGTTTCTGTTGGAAATCATGTTCATGGTCAATTTTGCAGTATCTCTCAAACCTGAAGTTTTCGAGGGGTTTCGATTTGATATCACCAAAGTCCTAAATCTGAAATTCTCTCTCAGTCACAGGTGTGATAGATTTCATGGTTTCAATTTATGGATTTACATTATGTTTACATATTATTTTATCTATGAAGTTTCGATTATGCAGTTATCTTTAATTGTTGAGATTGGTAATAGTAGTTGCTTAATTGGGTTGTGATTGTATTATCAATGTGTTGGTGGATCCGCAAGAAGTTCTTATAGTAAAATAATAAGATATTTTCAGAACTTTTCGACAATTCACAAATTTTGCTTCTAATTTGTAATTCCAATTTTGGCATAATATTATGAATTGGGTCCCTCCAAGGTATGGCCTTTGATTTGGATTTTCACTATTGGGAATTTAGATGTTTTGTGAGTTATTTTCCATGTTAACTATTATTTTAATTTTCAACATTGACACAAGCATTTGTTAGACTGATTACAGAAGAGTACACTTGTCATTTCTTTAAGACATATAAGTCATAATGCACAACTAATTTAGTGAGACATTTAACAATGTGCAATATTGTTTTGTTTAATTGTTCTCTATTATCATGATTTCGAAAGGAATTGGCTAAAATGTGATGGGTAGTTTTTTCCGAGGATATCTTGGGGAACCTGTGATATGAAGTATTTAAGATAACCAATTGCAGTAATATAAAGAGGTACAAATAGGAATAATCTAGCCATAAAGGTTACTTTGCAAAAGTGGATTCAAATGAGTGAATTTGTGTGTTTATGATCTTTGTCGGTGTACATGTTGTAACTAGGTTGGTTAAGGTGTTATTAGAAGGACACAGTTAGTGA
This sequence comes from Erodium maritimum, assembly GCA_963921825.1. NCBI lineage: Eukaryota > Viridiplantae > Streptophyta > Magnoliopsida > Geraniales > Geraniaceae > Erodium > Erodium maritimum. Next base: position 12,801,281 of record OY997595.1, read on the forward strand.
AAATTTTGATATTTTGATATAAAAGACAATCTTAATATCCAAGGATTATGTGGATAATGTGATTTGGTTTGATTTCTTTGAAATGGTTTGGTTTGGGTTCGTTTGTGGGTGACTTAATTTGTTCTCTTGTATATTGCCATTTCAGGTTACATGCAATATATATATATATATATATATTGTATTGGTGTGATTTGTGGGGTTTATGATTCAGTTACCTACTGTGTGGCTGTTGTTATTGTACAACTTTTCCCTTTTTCATATTGTGCATTGCATTGAAGTAGCCCCTCCAAATTAGAAGGTTTATTTTAGTTTTATATTATAACATCGTTTACGAATTTGGATATGGATTATTTAGAATGAAACAAGATTCTATTGAGAAAAGAGGTTGAAGGGTAAACAAGATAAATATATTGTGCATTGCATTGAAGTAGCCCCTCCAAATTAGAAGGTTTAATTTAGTTTTATATTATAACATCGTTTACGAATTTGGATATGGATTATTTAGAATGAGACAAGATTCTATTGAGAAGAGGTTGAAGGGTAAACAAGATAAATATATCAATGCCCTGTTATTGTTATTTAATCTTTAGTTTGTTTATCACATATGGATGTTTTTCTTTCTGATTTAGATGGCCATGATTTGATTATATTAACGTGTTCTTAAATTTGTTATATGATCGATATGCTAAAGATGCTATCAAGGAGGGAATGGTGGCGATGGCCATAACCCATTTTACATATTCCATTTCTTTAGGAGGCAGTCTTGAAGTACCTGGATGGAGTTAACGGGGAATGGGACGGTAGGAGGAAGAAAAAGATGTTGCTGTCAAATGTGAACATGTTTGGGAGCATCTTTAGCATTTTTAGCAAATCAATCCATATGGATTATTTAGAATGGATCGATATGCTAAAGATGCAATCAAAGAGGGAAAGGTGATTGATTTTGAAGGATTTGACTGTAATCTGAACATGTTTGGGAGTCACCAATGAAAGCACCACATTTGTCTATTGTTTTGATTGTATTGAGTTATGAGATTTTCTTAAAATGGTTACTGTACTCTCTTGACCACATTCTTTTAAATTTCCCTTAGTTTGTATTTTCTTAAGCAAACTTGCAACTTTTGTGAACAAGAAACATGAATTTCCCTTCTTTTCTTCTTCTCATTGTATTGATCTATATGGTTGAATAATCTTTCATTCTCTTATTTCAATTCCATATGCTATGCTAATTATGGATGTATTCTTTACATACTAGATTATATGATTTTTGAATATATGTTATATAATTCCAAATTGTGGGTATGATGTTCTAATATTGTTGCCATTCTTTTCATATTTCAATCGATTATTTTTAGATTAGAAAGTAATTAACAATAGCATAATTTCTTTATTATTTATTGTATGTGTACAATTCCAACCGTTAGATGTAACATACCAGGCCTTATATCAAGCACCGCACATCGCGCGGTGCTCACACCTAGTATAACGTAAAAAGAGAGAAAGGAAAAAGGTTTGAAGAAAATTAATAAAAAAAATAGAAACAGTTATAAAAATGAATGGAAAAAGTGGAAAAAATAAATTTAAAAAATAATTAATATATTTCTAATGAAATTAAAGAATTTTTCTTTTAAAAATCTGATTTTAAAATAATTAAAAACTAATTTTAGGGTTTGAGTGGTATAGGGGTGTAAATCTGGATAACAATTGAGGGTATTTTTGTCATTTGACAAAAAAATTAACAGTCTTGGATGGAAAGGGGGGATGTCGTAACTAATGGTTAGTTCGGGGTAGGCGATTGTTACAAATGAACTTTGGGGTAGTAAACCGTTAAACGCGTATAGTTCGGGGTATGTCAACGTAATTTACCCTATTTATAGGGTTGAAAAATTCAGATTTAATAAATTAAATAAAAAAAATTATTGTTATCCGATCGTTGCCAACAATCGAATTTGTTTTGACCTGGCGAGACCACGTGTCGAGCCATCATTGACTGATGCGCGAATCATGGTTCACGAACCGACGATCCGTAATCACGGATCACACTTCACGGTTTGCAACCGCGACCGTGATTTAACGGTTCACAAAATCAGCGCCCCACAACGCACCGCTCCGCGAATTGCTAACTCACGGTTTGTGATCGTGGTTTGTTTATGGTTCCTAGCGTTGTTGGTGCTCTTAGTAAATATAGTTCTCGGTTTATGCAATTACCAAATTACCCCCACACACCTGCATCACCATAGCAGCAGCGCAGAAGGCAAGCAATACGCAACGGTCTCTGGTTGTGGAGTTTTGATCTCACTCGTCAGTGAGCTTTAAGATTGTGTCCGCCTGTGAAGCACAGGACTTTGACTGTACTAACGCATTTTCAGAAGCAATGAGACGCTTACAGTTGAAATGGAAGAGCATGGTCGGCGCTGCTGCTTCCGTGAAAATGAAGTTGCAGCAACAACAACAACCGCCTCGAATAGCAATTGCAGCTGCTCCGACCGTCCCAAATCTCTTTCGTCCTTACTCCACTTCTTCTCCTTGTTCCGGTAATTTTAACCTAATCGAGTTTGCTTGAATTTTGGGTCCAAATTCAAAACCCTAATTTGGAGAGCTGAATTGGCAGATTTGTTATCTAATGATCTTATCAAGATCATGAATCAGAGGCTGTCGTCAATTGAACACAGGGCCGCTGCACTTGAAAATCTCATCAATCAGGTCTGTTTTTGTATGTTTGGACCAGTGTTAATCTCATTATCTGTTTCTGTATCTTTTTATTCATTGCCATGCTTTTTAATTTCAATTTTCTGTTCCGAATTTCATTTGGTGCATTGTGTTTTTCTGAAGACAGCCAGAAACATCGCAATCGGAGTATTCAAGGGCTAATAAGGAGCTCCGGAAGCTCAGCGGGTCTATAGACCTTATTAATCACTTGAGGGCAAAACAGAAGGTAATTATCATATTTCCTTTCTCCAATATCTGTTATTGCACCGTTCTTGTTTCAGTTCTGTTTAATTGCTAACTTGAAATACATTTGTAACTTTGTAAAATCGAGGGAAAAATGCCAACCCTTTGGAAACATTGTGAGTGATAGCTCTTTTATTTTCATTGTGATCACAGGCGATTCTCTGTCATTTTCATAATCAAAGTCAAATTTGTATTGCATTTTGTAGGAAATTGAAGGTTTGAAGTCACTCATGGTTGAATGTCCAGAAGATAAAGACATGCTTGACATGGCGACTGAGGACTTGAGTGAGGCCACAGAAGAAGAGAAAAGATTGCAGAATCTGCTACTCAAGTCATTACTTCCCAAGGACGACGCGGATGAGAGGGGCTCCATTTTGGAGGTGAGAGCCGGTAAGGATCTAGCACATTTCATATGCATGCATGTAAGTTATGGGGATTCTTAAGTTCTTGTTTCTTATATTAATCAATAAAATTAAAACTTTAATCAGGAGCTGGAGGGGAGGAGGCATCACTTTTTACAATGGATATTTTTAAAATGTGAGTTATGTCTGCAACATGGTTCTAATTTCTGTATGCAGTTTTCGTTATATGGTTTGTGAGTATTAATACTTTTTTTTTTGAATTGAAACAGGTATGAGAGGTACTCGCAGAAGAAGGGATGGAATTTTGATGTGGTGGCTGTAACAGAGTCTGAAGTTGGAGGCTACAAGGTTGTCTTTTATCACCACTTAATGCTGAGTTTTTAAGCCCGCTTACTTTTTTTATTCTACCTTTGATAATGTTCTTGACATTGCCATGCATGCATGACATCTCCACTGTATTTTGAGTTTTTCATTTTTAAAGTTGAACCTGCTACATGTTCTTTAATTGTGAATTTTACTTGACAGGAAGCTAGTGCGGCAATCTCAGGAGCTGGTGTTTATGGAAAACTAAAATTTGAGAGTGGAGTCCACAGAGTACAGGTATGTTTACCCTCTTATGTGAAACAGTCTGTTGCTACATGTACAAACTAAAGAGAGTTTTCTATCGCAGCGAGTTCCAATCACAGAGAAATGTGGGCGCATTCACACCAGTGCTGTGTCTGTTGCTATCCTCCCTCAGGCGGATGAGGTGCTAACTGTTTCGATTGGTCTTTCTGATATTTTGTTCTGGATAAGCTGGAAATTAACTGTGTTATACTTGTTATTGCCCTGAAGGGAAAATTGAGTAACTATGTCCGAAGATGCACCTCTTCTCCTTTTTATCCCGAAAGTTACCACTATCTGAAAATTATACCTATCTTTACTGTTTTTTTAAAAATTCCCTTTACTTTTTAAAAATATTACTACCCTCACAGTAAAGCTACCCTTTACTCTCAATGGGCTCACTCAAACCCTAAACCCTTAATCGAGAACTCTGAATTTGTTAATAGGATTTAATTATTTTTTTACATTATAACATAGTTATTTTTTTTAAATAATACATTAAATTTTTCCTACAAAATCCTATATGAATACCCACATTAGAAAAAAAATATCCACACTACATTAATTTCTCATATTTAAAATAAACATATGAATCCGATGAAACCCGACCACATCCTACCGAAATCCTATGGGATTCAATTCGACGAACCAAGCTGATGACGGCCTTGGAGAGTGATTGAATGGTGGTCTTGAATGTGTAGAGAGAATGTGGAACTTTTGTGGAGAGAGAATAGAAATAGATAAGAGGAAGATAACATATTTATTATGTATCGGAAAGTAGCAAAAACGTTGTAACGTGTCTCTAAAAATTAAGAACATGAGCACTTGTCTTGTCAATTTAGTGAGTGGCTGACGTAGTATTTATTATGTACCGGAATTGATCGGAAAACTTCGAATGTGTCTCTAAAAGGTAAGAACATGGCCCACTTGTCTTATCATTTCTAAAAAGTATGCCTCTCATATAAAGCGAGGGTACTTTAGTAATACGCTAAAGATAGGCATTGTTTTAGAGAGTAGTAACTTTCGGGGTAAAAAGGAAAGGCGGTGCATCTTGGGGCGTAGTTACTCAATTTTCCCTTCCTGAAAGATGTTTACCTTTGGAATCATAAATGTATATTGACGTGGATACTATTTCTTCTTTTCTTTTGCCCTTCTGCCTAGCATAATTCTTAAAACTTAAGAGTATATAGTCCTTGAGCATTGCTTCAATGTTTATCTGACAGTTTTTATTTTATCTTGAGTTCCTTGCAGGTGGATGTCCAGTTGAGAAATGAAGATTTGAAAATTGATACTTACAGATCTGGCGGTTCAGGAGGGCAGCATGCCAATACTACCAATAGTGCTGTTAGAATAACACATATTCCAACCGGGATGACTGTGTCCATACAAGATGAAAGATCCCAGCATATGGTAAAACAGCCTAACCTTATTTTCTTTTAGCTTTGGTACGTTCAAATCATGCATCAAAGCTGTTACCATGCACCCTACTTGTTATTTGTCTGTTCCATTCTTGCCATGAATTAAGAACAAGAAGCCTTGTGTCTAAATCTTAAGAATATAGTGATAGATAGTCACCTTCATTTGTAAATTACTGCATGCTACTAGTATGGTCATCATTTGCAAAAATTTGTTCCCTCTTTTGGGAAATATTGGATGGAATCTGGGTCACAGATTTGTAAGAAAAAAGTCATATATATGAGGTGATTAGACACAGTCAAATTTGTCCTGTTATGTGAGGCGTTAGCTTCATAAGCTTCAGGTACTTAATGTGCCAAGGCGTAAGCATAGGGATGAGAATGGGGAGAGTGTGAGGCAGATTATTCATTTCATTCCTCGATATTTGTATTCACACCTCATACACACCCTGTGATCTCGAACATACAATGATTTCCCGCCCCATTCGGGTATGTGGAATATCCGGACTCCAATACCCTCCCCAATTTTCAACCAAAATGAAAACAAATATAGATAGTATTTCATCAAATCGTAATCTAAATCAAGGACTTATGTATGACACGCGTTGTATAACCATGGTGATGTACCTTATTTTTCCTCTTGTGGTGAATGTGATTATATATGCATCTAGAGGTTAATGAGTCATGATACTGTTCTCTATCTCAATCATTGTGGTGCTACATTGAACATCGGTTCTGAGGTCCACAAAGATATGCATATTCACTCTCTTATGCATGTGATGATCATTTTTAGTAGACATGATTTGCAAATAATATGTGATACCTCAGTTCTTTCAAATATATATGGTATTTATGAGCTATGAGTTGTATACACCTTTCCTTATGGTATGTGTTTCTTGTCTTACAACTGTTCTTTGACATCTTCCTTTTTGGTCTCTTTGGTAGAACAAATCTAAAGCACTCAAGGTGTTATGTGCAAAGCTATATGAAATTGAAAGGTCTAGAATTCAGATGAGTCGATCCAAACTTCGAATGGAGCAGGTAGATGTGACTACAAATGGACATTAATGAGCTATTTCACATTTGTTTTTTTGGTACTTTTTCCTGAACTTCTGCTTCTGTCATCATGAACAGATTGGCACCGGAGATAGATCTGAGCGCATTCGCACATACAACTTCCCCCAAGGTCGTGTCACCGATCACCGTGTTGCCATCACTTACCATGCAATAAATGATGTGATGCAAGGAGAGAATCTGGATATCTTTATTGACGCCCTTCTTTTACAGCAGGAAATGGATGCAATTGCATCCTTCAGTTCTGACTAGCCTCATCAGATTAAGGTACCAAGCATTACAGGGTACACTTTTTACCCTTGGAAGTTCGAAGTAGTTCAAATTCAAATCTGTGCTCATCTAAAATTCCCGGATGATATGTCATTTGCAAGCCTCTGGTCATATTCAGAAGGATATAGTTCCAAGGAGGTTGCCTTTAGGAAAAAAGGTTTTATCTTACTTTTGAGGATGCAAGTACTTGTCTTACCTATTATTGTGCTCTGTTTATTAGGGCATTGGTTTTGTTCAGTGTCCCTTAATAAATGCAAAAGAAAAGAATGTCTACTTACGATGAAGTTGTAGAACTGGTTTGCTGATGAGCTAAATACTAATTTTGTACACATGAAATATGTAAAAAATTGCGGGTGGCCAAATCCTACTTGGTCTCACTTGTATAACTATCAAGTTTTGTCCTTGGGTTGTCTTGTTCGGCCATTGAAATTCAAGTCCAAGGTTAAAGAAGGAAGGCCAAGTTGGGTTCCTCAACCAAAGCCTTCTCCTTCTCCACTTTACTCTTGGGTTCCATCTCACAACTGTGGATTAGTGAACCATTACAACGAATGTCTGAATTATAAGAGATTTTGTTGAATTTGACATTTGATTAATCCAATTGAGTAGTTTAAATTGATGTATTGTGAAAAAGAACAGCTGTCATAACTACATAATCACATTACAATGGAGGTTTTTGCGCGTCGAATAAGGGCGTCGATTCAGCACTTTTTTGGGGAAAAAAGCCCATAACCTAGGATTCCGTCGATTCGACACCCACTTGAGTCTGTGTATCTGTCGATCGTTTATTCGAGTCGAAGTCCGATTCTTCTATGAAAAATCGTCACGTGGCCCAAATAGTATAAAAATAATTTCAGTCCACTTTTTCCCACCAATCGGCCCACCATTTTTTTTTAATTTGCTTCCCATTCGACTGGAGTTAGACTTAATCGTTTCGACCCCATTGTGAATAGCCTAATAATTTTTTGGTGAATTATACAAAATGAAAGGTTAATTTATAAAGACAACTCATTTTGCATGTGTTCTTACATATTTCTTATAGGCTAAAAAATCCAATGCATTCTGGGTGCGGTGTGTTTTTTTTGAAACGGGCGACAATGAATTGTGTTACTAATGTCAATCCAAACATACAAGTAGGGATAAAAGTCATGAGAATCAGAATATAACCGAGCCTTCCGTAGGAAACCCGACGGTTTTGGACCCGTTAGAGTAGTCTAATTTCCATCTTAGACAAAGATAAAAATCCGTACGTCTTATCATGAACTGGTAAAGTAAAGTACTAAAATGACAAAAAAACATACACCAAGCTAAAACGAAATAAACAACAGAAAAAGCAACAAAAACTCTTTGGTGTAGACATACTCCCCTAAGTCACAACATGTAAAAACAATCCCTGGTCGTGAGGGGTAAGCCACCAACCTTCTACCCCCGAGCTCCATGGAGACTCATGGTTCATGGCAGGGCTGTTTGGCTGACCACACTTGATTAGAGTCGCCCTCAGCTTCATCAATGATTCAGTACTTTGCAGTCAGGGGTCCCGTCATCTCCATGGCCCATTTTAGCTGGCTCGCACGACTATAGACTTGGCTCATCCTGTTCTGCCCTTTGGTCTTCAGCATCTTCAGGCGCTTGGGGGCCAAACCTCCCCCGAGCTCACGAGGTTCTTCCTGCTTCCTTCCCTTGGTGGCAATCTCCATCTCCCATTGGGAGCTCCAGAGAAGGCGATAACGACTATGTAGGGCTCCCGTGAACATAGCTGAGGTCCCCTCCTAGTGTCTCCCAATCATCCGCCTGATTCAAGTCAACTTGGCCACGGGTCTTTGCGATCTCGCTCGTCCCATCTAACGATCTTGGATGCGCCCCCTGAAAAAATGGAGGTGTTCCCTCTTAACACTCCTTAGCAGAGTTATCAGTCTTCGATACTTTTTCCTCAACATCAGGTAAAGCAGAAAATCCTAGAGGAGGAGGAAGTTTTCGTCCGTGTACCCTCTTTGACCCCCCGGGTCCTAAGGTGGGGGATGTAAATAAGTCTGCCCCCGTGGGTACCTTACGAGGATTTGGTACCCCCCCCCCCACCCCATTCTGTCCGAAGAAGCCGATTCGTATCGACCCCCATCTGGACCTGGAGCGAATCATCACATCGGACCTATTCCTATCCTATTCTCAGGATACGTGGCTGACAAGCCTATATGCGACGAGTAAGGAAACCACAACAGACACAGATTTCATAGCCGCTCGTATAGCAAATCAATAGTGGTAGGCTGCTAGTGACTTGGGAATCGTAGCCGGGTCCTTCGCCTTAACGATCTGTCCACGTCTAGAATGACTCTGAACCAAAAAAAGCATCCCACTACTGAGGGGTGGGTATGGGAGCAACAATCACCTCAGTGCCTAACGAGTTGGCCAAGAGGGATCGAATAGGGTCGTTCTGTATCCCCCGGGATGTTGTACGCCCTCACTACAATTTTCATAAACCAAAATATGATGGAGTCCGGTTGCATGCAAAGGATAAGAGAGACCAAAATCAGAGGGTACCCGCTAAAATCCCACAGACCCTTGTTCCCGATCCGATTTAAGGCAGTCTCAGACGGGAAGGTGAACGAGACGAACTCCTTGGACATAACTTCCACCTCCAAGTCAGTCACTTTCCAACGTTGAAGCATGACGTCGCATAGGATTTTCGGATTGCAGCTGATGTTAACCACAATCCTCCCAGCCAAGGACAGACAATACTGACCATCAAAGACGGCATGGATAGACTGAGCCGGAACGATGACGAACCTTTCGTCCTCCAGGTAGTCATTGAGGAATATACTCCACCGAGGTGGTCCGAAACGACCTTCAGAAGTCCTCTCGCTTGGAGAGAATGCGATAACAGTTGGCCTAAACTGGGAGTCGCTCCCATGAGAACCATTGGAGGACGGAGGATGGACTAGACGACGCAGGCTTCTCCGAGATCTAGTGCTGCATGTGGTGACCACTAGGAGGGGCTTCCGGTTGTCTCGAGGACGGATGGAGGACTGCATGTGGCGAGCTCCACTGTGACGCCAGTAACAAAGGGGAGATTTGGCGTAGTGAAGACCCGTCGCGAAGCAGAGAGGCCTGGCGTGAGACAAGGCTGGTTGGAGGCCCACGACGAGGGGATGACTGGCTTGGGATCCCCACACTAAGGCCCAAGATCCCTGCTATCGATATCCGGGCGAGGAGGAAGTCGAGTCTCTGGTGGAAGCGGTCGTGTAGGCAGAGTAAGAGGAGTCAAAAATGACCATGAGTGCTTTGAAAATGACGACGAGCTTGAGAGAAGAGGGAAACCCTATTTTTTTTAGAGTTTATCGCACTTTTTATTATTCTTAGTATAGTGTGTTAAAAACTAGCTTAATATAAAAATAACTAAATCAACTACGATTTAGATATCTAAAAATAAAAAGGAGGAATAATATTACAAAACTTAAGGTAATATTAAATTGACTATTGATAAGTTAAAAGGAATCTAGTACAAACAATAGAACATGATGCTCCTTGCAATATTGGAGTCAATTTGATTGGTCTTTCATGAGAGTCCACTTTTCTTTCTTCTTGAAGGGTTGACCTGTAATAGTCATGTATTCTTCCTCGATCGTAATAGTCATGTGTTCTTGCTCGTTGCACTTGGACATCGGTCTAACACGTAATGCGATTATGGATGTGGCGGCAGTGAATCATCTCGAACCTTTTGACCTTTTAAGAGTTTTCCCCTCAATGGTCCTTTACTTACTTCTGAGTTCGAGTGAGGTATACCTAGTCCCTTGGCTAACGAAGAATCCATAGACCATCGACCAGTATTCAACGCCGAGTTCGGCATTCTCAAGTCAAATTAGGCGAAGCAATGTTTCTTTATTGAGGGATCAAGATATGTGTCGGTGAGGAACAATCATTCGGGAACGAATAAGAGGAGAAAAGAGTGAATGAATCAAATGATAAAGAGGTCAATTGTGAAAGTTTCTTGTTATTAAAGGTGAAGTATGGTATTTATAAGGACGTAAGTCTCATTTTTGACGAATAATCATCAGGTAGAATGTGGGGCCTACTTCTAAACAATTTTTAAGTTATAAACTTTATGTGAAACAATACGAATAGGTACAAAATTGAAAAGTTATTGAAAATTGAAACGAAATCTTCATTGAAATGCAAAAAAAAATACATAAAAGAAAGTACAAGAACAAAATTGGAAACGAACACATGAAATCAACGAGAAACAACCAACAAAATCATATTGCAATCTTGCTCGACAATGCCTTTAGGGATGCCTAGTGTGCCACACACTCCTCAGGGGATGTGAGCGAAGTGTCATTCTCTCTCTCTTCTTTGTACATCTCGATCAACGGTTATAATTCGATGAGTAGGTTGTGCTTTTGCTTTGTTGATTGTATTAATTATTAAGATACTTCATTCTGAATTTTTACAAGCTTGTGGTTCCCCTCAGACATTGCCTCTTCAACAATTGCAATAACTATCCCGCTGCTTTTGTTCCTCGCTGTCTTCGCCACATTCTAACCCATAGGTCGAATGTATGAACCGATTTGTCTCAAATTGACCTCCGTCCCCTCAGTCTGATTACTCGCGGTGTGGAAACCCTACTCGTCAAACCGAATTCTCTTGTTGGCTTCACTTTCAATGGTCTCAACGGGTGGATTAGGTGGAGCAAAGTGTTTGGCATTCCACTTTGGTCATTCTTTTACGAGTTTCCATCAATATTTCCATGCGAATTCGTGATTTTCATCTCTCTTGTAAAACTCCTTTGTAAGTGACATTACTTGGTCATCGAACCTCCCGTTTTGGTGGTCGTTCATCGCTCGCATCCAGTGGTCGTGGAACTTCTTGACCCTCGTGTTCATATGCTACCAATGATCCTCACAATTCTTCCCTGAGCGGAATAGATCATTAGGCCCTCGCATGAGGTCGACCTCTTTCATGATGTCGTCCCAATAACCGTTTTTTTCTTATTGTTCCTGAACAACGGGTCAATCGAATTGTGCATCCAAGCAACGATGACACGTTCTTCCACGACAATACTCTACTTGATTCACGACCTTTTTGGTTTCGACGTCATGGAAGAGTTGGAGAGTCCCGAACCTTATGATATTGATGATGGATTTGAAAAACGTACCGTGCACCCAGGAGTAGGAGGAGTTTTTTTGTGTATACTCAGAGCCAGACTACTCGTATTGAAGATCATCTGGGGTAGGGGCTTAAGTCGTTGAAACGAATAACTCCACACCGTCGTAAAAAGGATTGAAATCGATAGTGAACAAATCAAAATAAAATTGCAGAATGAGTATATGGGAGTTAGATAAGAAGTTGTACGAAGTTGGAAAAGTAGTGTGCATTCTGCTATTTATTACAAAAATTAAGGTTGGAGCTGAAATGATTCAGCCCCATGTGATACCACTTGACGTAAAAACGCCAACTCGACACAAGACTCAACGAGTCAAAAGGTCAAAACATTACCGTCGTCGACCTTAGAGCATCTCCAATGCTAATTGGTAAGTACTGGTGGTAAATTCTGACTATTAGAATATTAAATTAATATTTCAGCTTTATAGTCTCGCGTCATTATATAAATGTTGGACTCAAAACGTCGTCCAACATGCTCTCAACCTTTTCCTTCAAAACAATTGGAGGAGTGCGTGAATCATGTGATTCAAAGAGACAGGTGATAATATATCCGACATAAAAGAGGGACGTTTCATAGATTAGTGAGTATTATTCATTCGTTTTTGGGTCATCAATCTTTAATCTTTTCATCTCTTATCAACTCTTTATTATTAAAGTCCTTGACAACGACCCAGGCATGTTCCCATTTTTCTTCCCTCGTATGGAAAAACATGAGCCCAACTTCAATCCTGGCCATACGAGTCGCTTTCTCTCCCTGCAAGACGCAAACGTAAGAACCACTGCTTGTGAAGATAATCATTTGTTTACTTGTTCGATTTTCTCTGTCGGCTGTTTCCACAATTGGTGTTTAATTTAATCTAATCGATTACATTACGCATGTGATGCGACGCTGATTTGCCCAGACCCTGGAGCTTTTTCCGCACTTCAACCCAACTGGAATCCAATGCCGTAAATGGAAAATCAATAAAAAGGTTCCATTTTTATTTGTAAATTTTGATTTTTCTTTTCTGGGTCTGGTAAGAAGTTGGGGATAGAGTGTACCCTTTTCGTTTGGTCGGATTTTGATGCTTCTAGTTTTTGCCCCAATTGGACTGATATTTTCATTTTTTATATATATGCAGACCTAGGTGACTGAGGTCGGCGACTCGAGGAAGAAGAAGAGAAGAGATTCTCATCATGTCATGGTATTAGTTGTTGGGTTTGGATGAGAAGGAAATGTGAATCAACAATTGGGTTTGGTTCCTTAGCTTGAGTAAAATCAAATACAGTTCAAGGGAGGTTGATCAAGTTATACATGGGTGATTTTGGGAAGGTGTTGTGTGGATGGACTTGGGAGGAGAACAAGTTGTTCGAGCTGGCTCTGGCGGTGGTTCATGAAGGAGACCCGGCGAGGTGGGAGGTGGTGGCCTCCATGGTTGGAGGGAAGAAGAGTGCTGATGAAGTGCACAAACACTATGTGATCCTTTTGGAGGACTTGCAGTATATAGAGTCTGGCATGTTTGATCATAATCTGGGAGAAGCGCAGCCATATCTTCAAGTTGATTGTACTGCTCAATCCGTGTGCTGGACCGATGAAGATCACAAGTATACATCTATTTCTTCTAATTTAATTACTCGTTGAATATGTTACTTAGCAATTTGCATGGTCTAACAAGGGTTTGTGATACCATAATTAGTGGCTTCAATAGCTGAGACACGAAGTGTATTGGCATAGTAGAACTGCACCAGTCTATACCCCAAAATCTGTATGGACCAGCACTTGTCAGTCATAGATTTTGGGGCATAGATGGAATGGCCCTGAAATCTGTCCATCTTTTGGTGCTTATGGTTAATTGATTCATGCATGTCGCACTTATAATTTTGAAGATACTTAAAAGCTTAAACCAAGTCTGTTATGCTATGCATGGATTAGTGTGGGTTAGCATCAGAGAGTTCTAGTCATATTCTATTGACCTTTCTGGATCAACAGGTTATACTTTGTTTTGCCCAATTTCTTACCTTCTCTGTTGATGTCTTAACGAAACATCTTGTAATTGCAACTCAAAACATGTCATGGCTTGTTTAGAAGTTCTTGCATATAGTACATATATTGTGTTTAATTCTAAAATATAGAAGTATTAGTGATTCTAATTGATTAACTTACAATGGATGATCCCTTTATATAAGGGAGAAACCTACACAAATCAGAAAATAAACTAACATAGGGAAGCCAAGTAGGTATCTATTCTAGTTCTAACATATGGGAAAGATAACACGTACTTCAGTACAATTTCAATTTAGGATATGCAGCCTGATGCTCTGAGTTGATATTTGCAGCTTGCTGGTTCAATTGGAGATAAATAGATGATGAGTGACATATCCTGCAACCGGTAAAAACAGGAGGCAGAAACAGAGCAGCAGTACCAGCTTGAGTCATTGCAGTAAAATGGTGGGTATAATTGACCTTTCAAGGTTAGTATAGTGTAATGCTGAAAGGGCTTGAAAAAAGCATTGTTTTGTTTTGTTTGTTCATAGTGTATATAATATTAGCTACTTGGCTGTCATGGGTGGATTTTCATTTCTTACAACGGTTGACCTACTAAAAAATGAATACAAAACTCAGGATGGCTGTTGAGACCAGAGATGTGGTGGATTGTGGGAGAAAACAGGTCATGACTCATGATATATATAAAGGATAATTGCAAAAAAGTAGCCAGAGGTTTCATTTTGAAATTTGTAGCCCTCTTGTTTGATAATTGCAAAAAAGTACTCTGAACTTGTCTTTTTTGTTGCAATTTGTATAAAATGACAATTTTACCCTTACAATTTAGATTTTAAAATAATGAACAAAAAATCCAAATTTTCATATCACTTCATTTTCTTCTTTTCTGTGCCATACCAAGAGTAGGATATTTAGGAGATATGAAAATTTTGGATTTTATGTTTTAATTATTGTTTTTAAATTTAAGGCACTTTGTTGAAATTATCAAAGAAGAGGGGTATAAGTTATAAAAAATGAATGACCGAGGAATTTTTTTGCAATCATCCCGGGTACATATACTCGACACAACTTTAGACCTAAAGACTAGCATAATAAGTCATGGATCTAAGATCCATATCAACTCTTCTTTAACCGAACAATTATTTGACCACACTCGACTAATAAGATCGACCTTTAAATCGTGGAGTTTGACACGATACATAGATTTTGACTTTAACACCTATGTGATATCAGAGTTTTACCTGGTTTGACCAAGGTGTCGGAAGTGCAGCCGGATTCGATATATGTAACTCATACAAACTGTAACATAATGTAAAGAGAGAGGCAGCCAGGGAAGAGGCAGTGCATGAGTGGAGGCACAACAGCAACGCATCTGTGGAGAACTCCATCCATGCTCGACCTCTTCCCTGTCTGTCGGTTTATTCATCTTACCCTGAAATGAATCTCAGGAGGACCTCAGTCTGCTTCTTCAATTTCTTTCTGTCATTTACATTGAGTTTGAGATGTTTATCTGTTTTGTTCTCTACTTATATAAGTAACTGCACAAAGCCACAAAGACAGGGATGTACTGAGTACTAGTCATGGTGTGTACTTTGCCTCGTTGTACTAAGTACTACTCATGGTGTGGTGTGTACTGCCAAACCCTTTGCCTTGCTGCGAGTACGGTACTACACTGGACTTTTCCCAAAAGGTAAGGTCGTGTAGTACACTAACTTGACTATCAACAATTCAACATGTACTGCACTCTCTTTCTTCACCAATAATGTTCCATAAATGCTTCATCCTCCTTTACCACCATATAGGATATAGTACAAGGTATTCTCTCTCGGACTATATCTGCTGATGATCAAGCAATAATTCAAAGAAGATCATGCTCATACACTGAATGATCCTCCGTGAACTGAAATTAATCTGTAGACAATTTGGTGATCTGAATCACTTGACAAATATATTACTAGTTATAATTCATTAATCCTGTTTTTCATAGCTTAATCTACAACCACAGAGCGCTTTACATCAGAACCTAAAGAACAATCTCCTGTATAATACTGCAAATTTCAAAAACCGGCTCCCTGTTTACAGAAACTTACTCACAAAAGTTAAGTACATATGGCTGCCCGGGTGATTAACAGAAATACCTGTTCCTCAGAGACAAAACTCATCAGCCCAGGATCCTCTTCGGCCACCATCTCAGCTAACTTGGTTTTCTCCCATTCCGATAGGAACAGGAAGACGCATGGGATCCGGCGACCAGAACTCCGATCTTAGTACAAGTGTAGTCCTAAAAGCTGATCAGTGGCAATAAATCCCCTAGGCATAGACCAAAATGTGATTTCACCCGGTGGTTCTATGTTAATCCACGCTACAAGTCATATTTTTTCTTTATCGTCGTTTTTTTTAACGTACACGAGGAAATTTATTACTTAAAAGTAAGTGGTAATACAATGGAAACCAGAAATGAAAGGTAAGACATGGTTTCGAATATACTCGGAACGATTACCTGTACCTAAACTACTATGCTAATCGAAATGACTTCTTAAGGGGTGTTCCAGCACGCTACTATCGCATCTTTCTCTTTTCCTGATTCGACTCGGATGGACTTGTTTGGCCTAACAAACACGTTGGTCTCTCGGTGGAGACTCTTAGAAGAGGTGAGGATGTTACCAGCCACTTGAAGAGGTCCTTAGGAAATGGTGGAGACTTTGGATCGTGTTCTTTTAGATCCCGTTGGGGCGGGACGTGTCTACTCAACAACGTTTCGCTCTCCCGTCTGGTGCTCATTGGAACTAGCGAGAGTATGTAGCAAACCTCGCTTGGTTGTTTGGGCCAACATGAGTACTTAGTACTGATCCATGACAACATAGTGTCGTTGTCGATCTTCCACCGACTGATGTCGACATTTTGGAGGAGACACCACCGGCTTCCATCGTCGGCCACGCCTTCAAAGATAACGGCTGATCCCAATCCCCACGAGTCAGATTAGGGGGTAGAAGGATCCCGTACATGGATTCATAGTGATCAGGTTCGTCCCTCTCTTGTCGTCAAAGTCATCTCGTCCTCTCGATGAAACTTGTGGTCTGTAAATCGAGGAAGGAGGTACTAGACCATAACAGAGCCACCGTAAACGATGGCTAAGTAGCAGATTGACTGTGATCCCTTGCCCCGACCGTTCTAGGAGGGGGTCCGGAAAGTGACCGTCGAAAGAAAAGGTGGCGATGATAGATCAACAGTGGATGAACGAGACGGGGGGGGGGGGGGGGGGGGGGGGGGCGAGAAAGAAAATGCCGAAAACAGTAAAAAGTCCTAAGACCGACTGAGAGAGAAGTTCTCTCCATATCCCTACTTTTTTTAGTCCGTGATTTAACGATATAATAATAACTAAAGTTGGTTTATCTTGGATGTTACTTATCCGTATAGCTAATACGAATGACGCCTTTCCTCAAAGAACAAAAAACAAAAACAAATAACGCCTCAAAAATATAAGAGTATTGCTAAAAACAGTAAACGCCGCTACCGGGTCGTAAACAAAAATTGGATAAGTCTGTTGGGCCCAGTCACGTGTCAGGCCCAGTAAAGCCCAGGATAGAGAAAAGTCCAGCCACCTCAGATCACATCATCCAATCAGATCAAGCCAAAGCGCCACGTCAGACCACAATCACGTAAGCATAGGTTAATGGAAACGGCGACGTTTAGTTCAAAATTGTTCACCAAAACAAAACTGGAAAATTTTAAATTACTGTTCTATACATTTCCAGGAAAATATAATAAAATAAATAAGAAAAATAGGGAGGTGAAGGAGAGCTGGCTCTCACAGTCACCGCAGCAATCCCTGATTCCAAATTCAGTCACCACTCCGATTCTAAAAGAGTCAATATTTTGATTCTTTTCGGACGTCTGAGACCCTCTCAGGTACGCAATTTTGTCTTCGAATTCAATTTCCTCGAGTTCCGATTCTCTATGCATCAATGCAATTAATCCCTAGTTCCTTCTGTTGAATCATCATGATCTGTTGATGCGGGTTAGAGAATTTACTGTTTTTTGTTTCTTTTTATTTTACGCCAGACTGGGATCTCGTGAATGCCACCCAGATTGGAAAGAGTTGGGCGATTGATTGGGTTTTGTTCAAATCTATTCATATGCCCTTTCTGGAACTGTGTTTCAACTGAATTTTGATCTGGGGGGAGTTTAATTTTTGCTTGGGTAGGTTCTTGATCTGTATCTTGACTGTACTGATCGATTCTTCAAATGGGCTTTGATCAAAATCTGGTTTTGTTTCTCTTGTGATTGTTGGGATTTTTAGGTGGTGCTGGTGGTGACAAGGTTTTAGGTTATCAGTAATCCAGTTGCATTACCGTCAATAATCCAGTTGAATTCACTGCTAATCCTAAATTCTCAATTTGTTTTTTTAGCTATTGAAAACATATATTCTTCCACAATAATAATAAGAAAAGACTCCTTTGTATTACTGTTTCAATGGCCAATCCTCCAAAACCTACCCATGGATACCCTGACACCTCAACTTCACAGCCTGATAAGGGTCCAATCCCTCCTCCTCTAACCTCACCAGCTCCACCAAGATTTCCACCATCAAAATTACAACAAGACCAGTTTTCTTCACCATCATTCAAAACCTCAAATTTGTTATCACCGGCCAATGGGGTTAAAACTGGAAGCCCAATTCCTCGAATGAGTACCCCACCTGGCCCTCCAGTATTTTCTTCCCCTGTCCGGCCTGCGGCTGTGCCTTTTCGGACTTCACCTGCATCTCCTCAGCCACTTGCAGTGTCTTCAGGAATGATGCTACCAACATCGTTGCCTCCCCAATTTTCAAATGGATCAGCCGAGTTGCAGCACCAGGTTTCTGCTACACCAGAGGACTCAACGGTTGCTGGGGAAGCACAAGCACCATATGTTTTATTCTCAGCTCACAAGGTATCTCACTAATTGGACCTTCCTTTAGCTTCAATGCTGGTGATAAATTATTTCTGTTTGCCTGCCTATATTATTTGCATTGAAATTAAATTTTAGTATAAAGTTATTGCGGGAACTTCATGCCAAGGTTGCACCTACTATCTGATTAGTGATTTCCTTGTTGTTTTAGATCTTTATGGATGCATATAAATATTCTTATAAGTCGTTAGAACTTCTCTTCTGCCTTATGTATAGGTCTTGAAACAGAAGAAACAAGCAAATGTAGCTAGTTTGGGTTTTGGGGCTTTGGTTTCTCCTGGGAGAGAGATTTCGCCAGGTGCTCAAATAATACAACGGGAACCCCATCGCTGCCATAATTGTGGGGCTTATGCAAATAGCTATTGCAACATACTTCTCAGTTCAGGCCAGTGGCAATGTGTAATTTGCCAGACAATGAATGGAAGTGAAGGTGAATACATGGCTGCCAGCAAGGAAGACCTTCACCACTTGCCTGAACTGTTATCACCCATGGTTGATTATGTGCAGACTGTAAACAAGAGACCTGGTTTCATCCCAGTTTCTGATTCAAGAATGTCTGCACCTGTTGTTCTTGTCATAGATGAATGTCTAGATGAACCTCACATCCAGCATCTGCAAAGTTCCTTGCATGCTTTTGTTGATTCTCTCCCCCCAACTACAAGGATTGGAATTATATTGTATGGCCGTGCAGTATCTATCTATGATTTTTCAGAGGAATCTGTTGCATCTGCAGATGTGCTTCCTGGTGACAAGTCACCATCTCAGGAATCCTTGAAAGCTTTTATATATGGAACTGGCATATACTTGTCTGCAATTCATGCTTCCCTTCCTGTGGCTCATGCCATATTCTCATCTCTAAGGCCATACAAATTTAACATTCCGGAAGCTTCAAGAGACCGCTGCCTAGGTACAGCAGTTGAAGCTGCTCTGGCCATAATTCAAGGTCCATCAGCAGAAATGTCTCGGGGGGTGGTTAAAAGGACAGGAGGTAATAGCAGGATCATTGTGTGTGCTGGTGGACCTAATACTTATGGCCCTGGATCAGTCCCTCACAATTTTAGTCACCCAAACTATCCTCATATGGAAAAGACAGCGCTGAAATGGATGGAGCAGCTTGGTCACGAGGCTCATCGCCACAATACAGTGGTGGACATTCTGGTTGCTGGAACGTGTCCTGTCAGAGTTCCTGTTTTGCAGCCTCTTGCTAAAGCTTCTGGCGGTGTTTTGGTTCTTCATGATGACTTTGGAGAGGCTTTTGGTGTGAACTTGCAGAGGGCATCCAGCAGGGCAGCAGGTTCTCATGGTTTGCTGGAAATAAGATGTTCTGATGATATACTTATAACTCAAGTTGTGGGTCCTGGTGAAGAGGCGCATACTGACTCTCATGAAAATTACAAGAATGACAACTCTCTCTCTATTCAGATGCTGAGTATTGAAGAAACACAAAGCTTCACTCTTTCAATGGAAACTAAAGGGGACATCAAGAGTGATTGTGTTTATTTTCAGTTTGCAATTCAATATTCAAATGTTTACCAGGCTGACATTTCAAGAGTTATCACTGTCAGATTGCCAACTGTGGATAGTGTTTCGGCATATCTTGAGAGCGTTCAAGATGAAGTAGCATCTATCCTTATTGCCAAGAGGACTCTTTTACGTGCCAAAAACTATAGTGATGCAATTGATATGCGAACAACAATTGATGAAAGAGTTAAAGACATGGCTTTAAAATTTGGGTCTTCCTTACCAAAGTCAAAGCTTCATAAGTTTCCCAAGGAGCTCTCTTTATTGCCGGAATTATTATTTCATCTCAGAAGGGGTCCATTACTAGGAAGCATTGTTGGTCACGAAGATGAGAGATCTGTGTTGAGGAATTTGTTTTTGAATGCATCTTTCGATCTGTCGCTCCGTATGGTAGCACCTCGTTGTCTGATGCACCGGGAGGGGGGGACTTTTGAGGAACTTCCAGCTCATGACCTTGCTATGCAGTCTGATGCAGCAGTTGTTCTTGACCATGGTACAGATGTCTTCATTTGGTTGGTATGTCATTTAGCTCCCTCTTCATTTGGTTATGAACTTGTTTCTCTGTCATGATTTCCAAACCTCTGCTGCTATTGCACATAATTGAATTGTATTTCTGTGGGTACACTTCAGTTTTGCAGTTAATTATTTCTAGTCTGTTAGGATCTTCATTAATTGAACATGCAATATTGTGTTTCTCAGTTACATGGGTATCCCCTAATAGTTCAAACATATGGTTAACTCGTATCAACACTTTGAGGGAGAAGGAAATAGTAAATATAATTTAAAAGGAACAAATCCAGTACATCCTAAATCTTAATTCATTCTTTTGGTTTGAGTGTGTGTGTGTTTGTGGGATAAGAAATCATTCAAATTTAGTTGTGAAACTATTACCCCTTGGTACTTTAATAATGTGTGCACCAATAATCATGGACCGTTCTTATTGTAGATGAGTTGTTCCTCGCCACATTTTTTCTTTTCTTTCCCCTTTTTATCTACCGAGTGAGTTCACGTCAATTTATGTACTGGCAATCAGGGTGCTGAACTTGCTGCTGATGAAGGAAAAAGTGCAGCAGCTTTAGCCGCTTGCAGAACATTGGCTGAAGAACTCACTGAACTGCGATTTCCAGCTCCTAGGATACTTGCTTTCAAGGTTGGGTTCCATATTGCTTTTGTAATATTTGTATCTCTTAGCATTTGAGATTGAGAGGACTGTAATGGTTGAGAAATGTAACAGGAGGGGAGTTCTCAGGCAAGATATTTCGTTTCTAGGCTGATACCAGCACACAAAGATCCTCCATATGAGCAGGTAAAATAAAAAAGAATTAATTTTCTCCTAAACAGAACTAAGCTGTTAAAATAAGGCCAATGTAAGATATAACACTGTATTTGACCCAAAGTACTTGTAATAACATATTATGTTTATATATGTAGTGGTGCTAATATTTCAAACCTGAATGCAGGAAGCTAGGTTCCCACAGCTCCGGTCTTTGACAGCTGAGCAGCGAGCAAAGCTGAAGAGCAGCTTTATCAGCTTCGATGATCCTAGTTTGTGTGAGTGGATGCGTAGCCTGAAAGTGGTGCCACCAGAACCTAGCTAAGAAATCTGGAAAAGGGCTACTTCATCTCCCTTCCTCTGTCTGCGGACATTTTTGTCGTCATATTTATGTAATTTTGGGTATGTATGGGTGGATTTTAGATGGTGATCACATACTGATCTTTCTAAATTTTCTGAATTGTAGTTGACAGATTTTGAAGTTGTTCCATTGTTTTGGTTCTTTTTTAATCATTGAAAGTTAAATCCAAGACAGAGCAATAAAGAATCTTCTTTGATCAAGGGCTGCCCTGTTTTGCAAGCTTCTCTTGTGGCTTTTCTTACTTGAATGCATAGTGAAATCCTCAAGCAGGGAGGGCTTGAGCTTGGGGGATAGGAAAGTCTACGGTCGGTTTGGAATTTCCTAAACCCGATCTGATCTTTGATCTTCGATTCTTTTCTTTTCTTCGACCTTATTGTGATTGTAAAATAATCCTATCCCGACTCGAAGATTTTGAAATGAATAGTTTAGTTGTACTCTCACAAATGTATACTTCATTAATTTTTTTCATTGTTTATACCAAATTTTAATTTTTCCCATTCTATTTTGGTAATTAATTAAAAAAAAACTAAGCAACAATTTGGGGAATTTGGGCAAAATATAGCATATTAGTGCCAAAATCTTGAAAATATATAATTTAATGAAGGATATTATTACAATTTATTATCAAAATAAACTAAAATAAGAAAATTTTGAAGTTTTTTTCTTGAAACAAGTAACTGAGGAAGTGCATTACTGTCAATTAAACAGTTACATAGTGGGAATTACCCCTGGAACCAGAATATAGTCCAGGTGCATCGAAACAGACCTGGCGCTCATGGACCCATAAAACTAGTCTACTTTGCATCGTAAACAAAACCTGAGGACATCCTCTTACCAACATTTCAAAACTACATAGAATATAAAGAGAAACGAAACAGTCCAACATGAAAGAAAAACAAAATAAGAAACTAAATGCAGAGAAATAATGCGTTGTTCTGGTTGTCATCCCGAGGTAGTCCAGCGCTGACCACCTCGGGTCTTCTAGGGAGGCATATGGATCGTCCCCACCTTCCCTGGGGACCTCATTTCTCCTGACAAGGCTGTTGAGGAGTCTTCGCCTAATGGTTACTGTCATCTACACTTTCCTCCTCATTCAACAGTTGATGGGGTTGGCCTAAGATGCTAGACAGCTCCATCACCTTCTTCATTTTGGCGTCTTCCCTGTACCCTTATGCTTCAGAACCTTTTTCCATATGAGACCCACCCCCAACTCGAGTATGAGGTTCTTTTTGTTTCCCATCCATGTTGGGGATTCACCTGTGGAGAAGTCAGACAAGATATAATCTCCATCCTCAGCCAGGTTAGCCAAGCTACCGGGCTTTGTTGTGCCCGAGACTCCCGGAAATAATGTTGGGGATTCTCCTGTATGTGCAAACTTGTCATGTCAAGGGTTTTCTTATCCAATTTACCAGACTCCGAATGTGACTCCTCCCTTGTTCTCAAGGCTGGAAAGCCGGGGGGGGGGGGGGGGGGTAGGAGGACTCGGGGAGAACCCGATATACTGCCACCAAAAAAGTCTCGGATCAGATCCAATGAGAGGGATGTAAGGAGATCGTCGACCAACGTCTCCCTCTGGGGCGGTGGTCCTTTCCACTCCGTCTAGAGGAGGCGATGCACATTAATCCCCATCGGGGCTCGAAGAGAGTCATCATACCGAACTTCCTCACGTCCCACCCCCGGAAGCCAAGTCGTGCATTTCACAATTCTATGGGTCACACGGCCACACCGGGTACAGAATCCCGGGAGGTGTTTGTATTGGAGTTCCACCACATAGGAGGTAGAGCATTTTGGGAATCGAAGTCAGATCGTCCGCCGGAGGGGGTTTTCCACTTCTATACCAACCCTGAGCCACAAATGATCATCCAACAAATGAACTTTGGGGATAGGAGTAGATAGTACCTGAAAACCCAATTTGGCCGTCAAAATGGCCCGGATGTTGGAATTCCGAGCGTCACCCGGGATATTGGTAACCCAGACGCCAATCTCCATGGAGTTGAACGAGAGCATATCCGGTTGCGTGTAGTGTGGTAGAGGTACCAGCAGCAGAGGGTATCCCCCGAACCCCCACGGACCTCGATGACGAACAAAATCCATGGTTTCCCTCGTCGGAAAGTGAAATGCCACCACTTTCTTGTTGAGCCGTTCCAACGCCACCCCATCAGTCCTCCAGTTACGGAGCATAGCCCCAATCAAGACCGTGATATTGGGAGAGGTTGTCCCGGTCAGCTTGCCTGCGAGGGAGAAACGGTACCTGCCATCCACCGCCGCCAGGATCATTTTAATCGGGATCTCTATATCTTCCTCCTCGTCTTCCCAATCCGAGATCGACACCCGAGTAATAGAACAAGAAAATTTAAAATTGTAGATCCATGAAAAATGTGATTAGTTCAATGTATTTTTTGTAATGCACTATATAATATAATTAAATAAATATACTAAATTATTAATAATATGTATATATAAATGAAATAAAAGGAACCAAGGAGGCCAATCAAAGGCTCATGTCAAACCTCGTATTCTGTCAAGCCAAAAACCCTTGTTGTATACTCCCTTTTTCGTCGTTAACTTTGGCATCGTGTAGCCAGGCCACCACACAACTTTCATGTGTTTCATGGTCTGGTTCTTATGATAAGTTATGCTTTTCTCTCTCGTATTTTCAAGTCTTAACGTTGCTATGCTTAAATGATGGGGTATATGCAGAGGTGATCCGCGATTTTTAGTTGCGATGGTTCTCTCCCCTACGCCTCAGAGTCTAAACATTATTGTGTTTGAAGGATGGGGCATCTCCAGAGGTGATCCGCAACTACTCATTGCGGTGCTTTAAAATTTATAATCTTAGTTAACACTAATTTGACTAAAATTTGACACTAAAAATCCTATAAATAGAGTACATTTAGTTTTAATCAATCACACAACTCTCATACCGTTCTTGTTTTAATGCAAAAAAAATTCGAACAACAAATTCTAGAATATATTGCCAACGCCAATGTGCACGACCACCAACTTTCTCGTTCAATTAAAGAAAGTATCATGAACCCATTATCAACGGTTCAAAAGTTGTTTCAGAAAGTCTACGATATAAATTTGAAAGTTATGTTGATCATATAAATGATGATAATGGGCCACTCGGGCCAATATTCAGTTAGGGCATGCACGTCCTAACCCACTTCATACTTGAAAACAATAATGAGACCCACAATTATCATGCTCATAACATATTTAAAGAAG
The DNA here is from genome assembly GCA_963921825.1 of Erodium maritimum. Taxonomy (NCBI): domain Eukaryota; kingdom Viridiplantae; phylum Streptophyta; class Magnoliopsida; order Geraniales; family Geraniaceae; genus Erodium; species Erodium maritimum. Next base: position 12,826,422 of record OY997595.1, read on the forward strand.
ATTGTATCGAGCACGTTTGGAGATGTTGCTTGAATAATTTTCTTTTTATTTTCGTATTTGAATTTGTCATTTAATTTATGTGCCGTATTTTATAATGTAATTTTCCTTAACAAGTTTAATTATGTCTATTTCAATTTTTAAAATCCCATTTTAACCTATCTTTTAGAGCATCCACAACCATTTCGCCGACTGCTGGCGGGGAGGATTAAAAATGTGTTTTTTCTTTCCCAGCCAGCTCACCGCCTGCGCAAGCTGCAGTGGAGATTGTTGTGTCGGCGGGGAGCCACCGGCGGTAAGAAAAATAATAATATATTAATATATTGTTTATATGTAAATCATCAAATTATATATTATATGTAAAAAAACAAGTACTTAAATAAAAAAAAGCGTAAATAAACAACAAAAACGAGTCCTTATATTAAAAAAAGATACATTAAAATAAACATAAACATCACAGATACGAATACCTGAAATGAGTTGAAGAAGAACTAGAACTAAAATTAAAACATAATGACCGATAATAGAAGCTAGGCGTCTCCAAATTTATTCCAAATGTGTTCGACGAGACCGTCCTTCAACCGGTAATGTATGCTGTCATTTTGCATCCTTGCAGTGTTTCCAAGTATGACATGGGTCGGGACGAAGCCTCCTCGTGCAATATGTGGTTCACTTGGCCCACCTTCATCTGTTTGTTTAAGGCAACCGTCGTAGGTATGACGTTCTGCCTCAACTATCATATTGTGCAATATAATGCATGCATTCATTACCAAGCCGATGTACTGGGGTATCCACAAGCGGCTCGGTCGATTGATAATGTGAAACCGAGCTTGGAGTACACCGAAAGCTCGTTCCACATCCTTCATGCACGCTTGTTGGACTTCAGCAAACTTCTTCTGTTTCGTGAGTTGAGGTAATGGAATTTTTTTCACGAACACTGGCCACGAAGGGTATATGCCATCAACAAGATAATACATGAGTGTGTAGTGGTTACCATTTATCGTATATTCAACCGGTGGTTGCCAACCGTTGATAACGTCTGCAAACAGTTTGGAATTGTTGAGCACCGTCAAATCGTTGTTCGATCCCGTCATGCCAAAGAACGAGTTCCAAATCCATAAGTCCCGAGTAGCAACCGCCTCGAGGACAACGATTGGTCGATTACCGAGGTCCCTCCGGGAATGTGATCCTCGAAGTGCCATTGGGCAATTCTTCCACTCCCAATGCATGCAGTCAAGACTTCCAAGCATGCCCGGGAACCCTCGCGCTTCATTAACCGCCAAAATGTGGTCTATATAAGCCCGTGTAGGCTTACGTCGGTATGTAGGACCAAATACTTAATTGATTCCACTGCAAAATTTTCTCAAACATTACAATGACGTTGTTTCCCTTATCTTCAAGTACTCGTCCAACCCATCAGCTGCAATTCCGTAACATAACTGCCTAATGGCCGCAGTACATTTCTGAAAAGGAGAAAATGAAACTTGAGCCAATGCATCTAACCTTGACTTGAAGTAATCATCGTGCTGCTCCAATGCATGTACGATACGGAGGAACACATCCTTTGGCATTCTGAACCGACGATGGAAATGCACCTCCATGTACACAGGGTTCGTGTTGAAGTAGTCCTTCATTAACCGTTCGTGTGCGGCTACCCGGTCACGTGCAATGTATTTTCGCTTACGTGGTGAAGAATCGACCAAAGCTTCATCTAACAACCCCCCCCCCCTCGGTGGACAGGCAGTCTTCAAGTACCTCGTGCAAAATGGAATTCAAATCCACATCGTTGGGTAGGTTGGCCATGTCTATGGACGAACAAGAATGCAGGTCGGGACGATGATTTGTGAGAAGGATGACTAGTGAGAGTAGAATGCTTGTGATTTTTTTAGTTGAATTAGGGTAGGTTTTATAAGGTTTTAGAGATACATTGTATTTATGTTTTGTTTTATTTTCAAAAGATGTAGTGGGTCAAGATTATTCTATAGGCCATTTAGATTTTTAGGATAAAATAGTCGTTGGCGCTGGCGAGGAGTGCCATCGATGAGCTCACAACCAGCCATCCCCGCTAGCGACCTCCCCGCTAGTTCCCAGCCACCTCCTCACCGGCGTTTTCTCCTCGCCAGCGCCAAAACGCCAACGACTGTGGATGCTCTTAGCCTCTAAGTGGTGAAATCGGTTTCTTTTAGCCATTCTAATAAAGGGAAGAAAAACTGGGTTTTTTTTTTCTTTTAACCAATTTTTTTAGACTTTAAGAGGCCAATGCACTGTACGCGTTCTTATCCCTCGTGCTTAGAGCATCTCCAATGGCTAGTGTCAAGTAGCCATGGTAGGAAGTGTTTTTTGGCCTTCTCTCTCCTCCCTACCATGGCTTCCTGCCATGACCTCTCCAATGGTCTACCATGACTAATGTCAAGGAGCCATGGTAGGAGGTGTTTTTGGAGCAAAATTGGCTTCTCTCTCCTCTAAAGTAGCTCCTTAACACGGTGAAGCGTCGTTGCAGGAATCTGCAATGACTCCTTTACACGCCCCCTTGACACGACCAGCCGTGACAACGAGTCGTGCCAGCGCCTGCAACGACCCCATTGACACAACCGCTGAAGCTGCTCTTAGGTTTTTGCTCCGATAGCCCGAGAAGAACAACAACTTACTATAATTAACTATCTACCTCTTCTTGTTCAGTTTGTTTAAGTCTTTAAGGTTAACATTCTTCCTCTTCTTGAGTACCGCTCACAAAAGGTTCATGTTGAATTACAGGTCTACTAATCGTTCCATGAGGTTTGTGTCTGTCGTAGAAGATGATGATTATGCCCAAAGATACCGACATTATTGTCATATTTTCTCTATAAATTGAAGAAAAACTAATGTAATGATGGTCTAACGCTGAGAACAAAAATAAAACTTAAAAAAAGGAATGTGTTCTGTTTTTTCTCTTCTCGTTTCTTCAAATTTTATTAAGAGCATCTATCTGGTTAAATTGACAATACTTTTTTCCTAACTTGGTTCCAAACCTTTTTGGATGGTGTAGTAGAAATAGACCGATTCGATCTATGTTGGTCTAATTTAATGATAAATTACCAAAATACCATTCAACTAGATAATTATTTTATTTAATTTGAAATACATAATGCGAACATAATTATTAATTTCTCGACTTTCTCTTCTTTCGCTTACCTAAATCAGTGGTGGCTCGTCGGTAATTCTCAAGAGGGACATTGTTAGCATTGTGAGACAAAATGACAAACATAGACAACACCTTGAAACATGAAAATAAATTAAATTAAATTTAAAATTGAAAAAATCTTCAGGTACATCATCAAATTTACAACACATTACATCAACCTATTAATCCTCTTTGCCATGTCATTGAGAAAGAGCTTATGAGTGGCTAAGATCTCAACATCCATGTTGGAGGTATCCATTTCTTGTAGTAAGCATAACTCGTGCACGAGAGACTCCGACTCTCTGAGTGCCTTTCGACGATGCTTCTTAATACTGACCAAGCTTTTAACCAAATTTGGGTTGAGAGTCACGTCGACCGATACCTTCCCTTTCCCCTTTTACTTTTCCCTCTTCGCTTTTGTCGTCTTCTAGCTCTCAGAGCGACAACCGCGTACGCATCTGTGATAGCCCCCTCGACCTCTTCAGCGATGGAAACAACAATGCCCATTTCAGACATTTGGGTGCTTAGGTCAGGTGTTTTGGGGGTGCGACATCCTTTGGGCGTCGATGAACTTGTCGGTGGTCGTGGATAAATCATTCTCAAATAGTGTTTCCAACCAGGCTTCTCCAGCACGATGTTCCACCAATGCTTCCATACGAATACATGATCGTACTTCTCGTAGTACTCCTTCTCCGCATCGACTATGATCTGGTCTTCAAAACGACTAATCTGGTTTATGTGTTTGAACTTCAACCAACACCCTTAATACATCTTGACATTCCGATTAATGGCACTTCATTGTTGTGTTGTAGTTTTTTTGATGTGCACTCTATTGTCGGGCTTTCCTGGGTGACAATGGCGAGGTCCTTCCGAATGTTATCCCATAATCGATAGTTGTCTGGTCGGCCCCGTGCTTTGAGTCCTCAGATTAATTTAGTCATGCACTGACAAAGTCTTCCTCCTCTGTCTGATTCCACTTACAGTACATCCAGACTCATGGGGTTTGCTCGCCCTTTGATCGGAGGTGGGCGAGTGATTACTAAGACATGCATCCCATTATGGACCATCCCCGAGTTAGACCCCGAAAAAAATTGTTGAGCCCTAGAACGTCGTGCAACTCAGAAAAGTGGAGAGCCCCTGGATACGGGTTGAAGTCGTGGTCCATGAGGGAGCTGGGAATTGACATCTGCACCAAGGAGGGGACATATTCTTGCTGCCAAAATGCTTCCTCCCTATCGCACAAATAATTTTGCAAATAGGGGATGTAATCCCACTCGCAAGTGAACCCATGTGGCATGTTCGGGTTGTTGTTGTATGTCATCTGTGCAGTCGGAGGAACGGAGAAGCTGTCGGTAGAGAGTCTACAACAATTGGCGTCATGACGAATATGCAACACAGTGAAGCTGAAGATTTAATGGTGGATTGCTAGAAACGATTCTCAAACACGATAGAGTTTTCGTCATGCTTCGTGTTTCTACTACAATAACTGCCACCAAAGAATATAGTGCAACAATAATAACCTCCGAATAGAAAGACCAACGAGTTGTAGAATCGGGGGCTTGATGAAGAAGAAGGATAAAGCCTTGGCCGTTATTTAAAGCCAAAATTAACTTTCAACTTTAATGGCGCAACTGTTTTGCTCGTCGATTGGTACGTTAAGACTCGATAATCAACCTTCTCGCGGGCCCATATGCGTTGAATATGCAAACTATTAGCGTTTGTAGATTTACCGATGTCAAATCTTATACTCTTAGAATTGATTAACATCCGAGGCTTTTGGAGATTCGACCCACCTTTTCGGAGATTTCGACAAATTCGACATCACTACAAATTATCTCAGACTCATATTCTATCTCACTTTTATATTATTTTTTCAACAATTTAATTAAATAAACATATTGAAATATTAACGGAAAAAAAAATCAAATCCAAAATTTGATAGATTATTCGAAATTGTTCCTCTAGGGTTCTCAACCTAATCCTCTTTTTCCTCGATTCTGCGCGCCACAACCACCTTCGACACCACCCAACCAGCCTTCACCACGACCATTTCTACCTCCACCGATGGCCCCCACCTCCTTGTAGAACCTCATGGCGATTCTGTCACCCGAGAAACTTGTTAGGTGTGTCCACATGTGAGTCAGGAGTCCCACATCGGATACTTAAGGAATAAAGAAAGACTTAATATACACCTTGGACCCATGACCTGATAGGCTAGTCTTTTGGGTCAAGTGTGGTGTCCAACGTGTATATTATGAGCTTCTAGTTATGTGCTCCTCCTTAGTAGGCCTAGTTCTCCCCCAACAAGTGGTATTAGAGCCTGGTTCTGTGGACTCTCCCAGAAAGCGGGTCGGGGTAAATCTCCTAGGGCTTGGAACACTTGGAAACCATGATCGCTCCTCTCATGGTGGTGGGTCAAAATAGGATGAAGTGGGACCGTAAGGGATTGAGTAGAACAGGTAAAAAGTTGGGCTTAGGAGTGCGAGCAAGCCGATGTGATGAGACTCAATGTGGAGGGGGAGATTGTTAGGTGTGTCCACATGTGAGTCAAGAGTCCCACATCAGGTACTTAAGGAATAAAGAAAGACTTAATATACACCTTGGACCTATTACCTGATAGGCTAGTCTTTTGGGTCAAGTGTGGTGCCCAACGTGTATATTATGGGCTTCTAGTTGTGTGCTCCTCCTTAGTAGGCCTAGTTCTCCCCAACAAGTGGTATTAGAGCCTAGTTCTGTGGACTCTCCCAGGAAGCGGGTCAGGGTAAATCTCTTAGGGCTAGGAGCACCAGGATGCCATGATCGCTCCTCTCATGGTGGTGGGTCAAAATAGGATGAAGTGTGCCCGTATGGGATTGAGTAGAACAGGTAAAAAGTTGGGCTTAGGAGTGCGAGCAAGCCGATGTGATGAGACTCAATGTGGAGGGGGAGATTGTTAGGTGTGTCCACATGTGAGTCAGGAGTCCCACATCGGATACTTAAGGAATAAAGAAAGACTTAATATACACCTTGGACCCATGACCTGATAGGCTAGTCTTTTGGGTCAAGTGTGGTGCCCAACGTGTATATTATGGGCTTCTAATTGTGTGCTCCTCCTTAGTAGGCCTAGTTCTCCCCAACAAAACTATTCATGTATCGACTTCCCAAACGACAAAAGTTTGGCTCGAGAAAGCCTCACGCCTTGTCCCATCGTCTCCCTCCATGCCTCCAGCACCCACGTTGGAGTTTATAAAACCGGAGCGGCTCATGAGGAATAAGCGTCCTCCAAACCTCCTCTCCATCCCTCGCTCCCAACCTCGACGTAGAATGATCCAAGAGGAACCCATTCTCCATCCCGACTGCGATCCATGGGAAGATCGGATACCGCGACGCCTCCCCTCTCATTTATTTCCATCACCAACAACTGAAGAGGTGAGTGGACTATCACCCTCCAACAGACCCTGCTCTGTAGAGGGCAATCCCTCAACCCACCATTTTCTCTAACTGGGGAGGTCTGCTTCACTTGCCGAGGCGTACATGGAAAGCTCATCTAGGGGAATGCGAAGCAGAAACCATTTAAACTTGGATGTGAATTTACAAACCTAGCCTGCCTTAAAGTGTCAAATCCCAATCCGACCATGGAGGCTCAAACCCCAATCTACCCACGTTGGAAGACCTTTCACCACGGCGGAGACATCCATACCCGATTGCTGCTTGGGCGGCTGGCACAATGGCCCTTACCAAAAGGGCTTGAACGCCATGTCCGAACCATCAGCAATTCGTTGAACCTACTGCACTACCCGATAACGGATCCGGGATTGGAACAACTGCAATGTGATAATTTCCTTCAACCACTGGTAGGAAGGCACCACATTGCATAAGCAATCCAACGCCTGAACCTTTTCTCCACACTAGACATACCAGCCAGCCTTTCCTCGCCCCACTACCGATCCAGGACCTCCTGCCTAAAATGCCGTCAGTAGTGGGGACGGGATGCGTTGTGCTCAACCCGCCCAACTGATCCCCGAGGGGACCGAATTCCAAGACTTAAAGAGATAGAGGCAATACAGGACCTTCTACCTAATCTGAAGTCCTCGCTGGATGGCACAAGATCCTTGGAAGCTTCCAGGGTTCCCCACGGAGCCCTAATGTCGGACCCGCCAGAGAAAAGGAAAGCAGCCTCATTGCCCCCGACTATGACCAAGGCGAGACCCATCCAACGGTCTTGTTAGAGTCCATGAGTGACCCCATCAACAACATGGTGTGCAAGGGGAAACACACCTCGTCCTGCTAGATTCAGATCATACTCGAACCGCTGTTTCCCCCATTTCGTAGGTTATTCCCCAGATGTCTGTTGTCCCATCAACCGTCGCAAATCTGTTGTTGCAAACATCTTCAGGTCGAGACAAAAAGTGGAAATTATCGATGTCCGATCGTTTACCCAATCTTTAGCGACAATAACCTCACCACTGTTCTTCTTAATATAACCGGACAATCTGTTGTAGAATCAACGGTTGATATCTACATATTACACCTTAACGCTTAACCCAACTCTTTTTCTCGTCTTATATGCTAAAAAAAAAGTCCAAAAATTGAAACACGTCACCAGTGCCACCACCTTATCCGCAAGCCATGGCTTCTGGGTGATTGAGCCTCCAGAGCTAAACAAGGTGCTTCTCCGGTGAAAATGGCGTCTCCGCTGTGCGATTCACAGTGTTACTCCATTTCTCCGTTGGCTTCGATCCAAAACCACCACCGCCATATTCTCGTTCCCAGTCCTGGATGCTCGTCTCTATCTGTTTCCGGCTGCGGCGGTAATAGAAAATTTCTGCAACAATTGGTTGGTTTGGAAGCGAAAACCAGAAGAAGAACGAAGGTGGCATCGCTGGGAGGGTTTCTCGGTGGAATTTTCCAAAAAAGTGACAATGGAGAGTCGACCAGACAACAATACGCCCAAACTGTTGCTCTCATCAATAGCTTGGAAGCGGATATTGCCGCCTTGTCCGATTCGGAGCTCAGGGACAAGACTTCACTCTTCCAGGAACGAGTCCAAGTTCAAGGCGAATCTCTGGAGTCCATTTTACCTGTATGTTTTCTTGTTAATTTCAATTTCAGTTGCTTCAAAATCAATATCATAATCGAAATCGGAAACAATTTAAAACTTCAACTGCATTGCAGGAAGCATTTGCTGTTGCTAGGGAAGCTTCCAAGAGGGTTCTAGGGCTTCGACCCTTTGATGTCCAGTTGATAGGTAAGCTTCTTGTACTTGTGTTCCTGCTATGTGTGGACTGATTTTGACTTAGCCTAATCAGTGGAGCTAAGTCTATTTGTATATATATGAATTTTGTTCAGTGATAAGAAAAAAAACATAGTGGGTTCTGAATGTATTTGTCGTCAGATTATGTTTCTTAGCTCATATTGGTAGTGTAGGTGGTATGGTTCTTCACAAGGGAGAAATAGCTGAAATGAGGACAGGAGAAGGAAAGACCCTTGTTGCTATATTACCAGCATATCTGAATGCATTATGCGGGAAAGGAGTTCATGTTGTTACAGTGAACGATTATTTGGCCCGGCGTGATTGCGAGTGGGTTGGTCAGGTTCCTCGCTTCCTTGGATTGAAGGTTGGCTTAATCCAGCGTATGTCTCGTTCTGTTGCATTGGCTTTTATTATTTTATCTGCCGCCTGTTTTCCTTCAATGTTCAGCTGTACCGTCCAGATGTATATATACCCACATATATTAAAATGGCAGTTTCAGAATATATACATGTTTTGTGAAATTCTTTTTCCTCTTCTTTTTTTACACTTGACGTGGCTTAAAAGTTATCTTGTGCTGAAGTATTTATTACCATGAAAAGGGTACTTGTTCTGATGGTAACTCTACTTGCAATTTATCTACCAATCTATTGTCTCTTCTTTCCTTCCCTCGTCAGAATTTTATCCAATTCATTTGTATTTGTGCTTTTGTCTATCCACTTATTTCTGATTTTGATAGATGTTATAGTATACTTTTCAGGTATTCATTTCAGGTCTGCAAGTTAACTACTTTTCTTTGAGCTGTGCAACTGTAATTTTATGTTTTGTGTTGATTTCCACACAGACACACCACTTTATTGCATTCAAACGTTGATATTTTAAATTTGATTGGGACTGAACCTAACAACTGTATGTATGTTGCCAGAGAATATGACAAGTGAACAAAGAAGGGAAAATTACTTATGTGACATTACGTATGTCACCAATAGTGAGCTTGGTTTTGATTTCTTGAGAGACAATCTTGCCACGGAAAGTAATTCTTGATTTACGTTCTGAGTTTATTTGGTGTCATCTAATTTCAGTTACTGGTGTATGCTCAGTAACTTTTTTGTATGTTAGCTGAATGTTTACTCTCTACTATGTACAGACTATTGAAGAGCTTGTTATGAGGGTTTTTAATTACTGTGTAATTGATGAGGTCGATTCCATCCTTATTGATGAAGCAAGGACTCCTCTCATCATATCTGGACCTGCAGAAAAACCTAGTGATAAGTATTATAAAGCTGCAAAAGTAGCCGCTGCCTTTGAGCGAGAAATACATTACACTGTAAGAATTAAAGTGAAATTGCTTAGCTATATGCTGGGGAATCACAATCCTCCTTCATTAATCTCCCTCCCTTACTAAGGTCGTTTTTGCAGGTTGATGAGAAACAAAAATCTGTTCTACTGACAGAACAGGGTTATGAGGATGCAGAGGAAATTCTGGATACGAAAGATTTATATGATCCCCGGGAACAGTGGGCATCATTTCTTGTGAATGCAATAAAAGCAAAAGAACTATTTCTTAGAGATGTTAACTATATAATCCGTGGCGAAGAGGTCCTTATTGTGGATGAGTTTACTGGTCGAGTTATGCAGGTAATTCTTGTATAGGTTGTACACTCAATGAAGAAAACTGATGCAGAAGTTTATTCTTTACATCCTTGTTGAGTGCATAGTTTTATTATTTATCCTTTACGGTAAACCTAAACTACTTCCTATAGGCATCGCCTTTTGATCTGGTTGGTTGTGCTTCCTGAGTAAGGGGAAATTCTCTCCTCTTACCTCTACTATTTATCCTCGCTGGGTTTTAACTTGTGTTAAGCAAGCTCGTATGTTTGTTCCTGAAATCTTGCAAATTATATGAATTAAATAAATATCGCAACTCATTAAGAACTTTTGCATCCAATCTTTTTTGTTCCTTAATCAAATTTACCTATAATATTTTATATTTTACATTTTTTATTCTACTTATTTAAGATTGGATATTATTGAATCTGTAAATCAAACTTGCATGTATAGTTTTTCTGTTCATTTTTACATGTACCCAACAGAATGAGCTACATGAATGATTATCTTGAGAATTTGAAGATTAGAGGTAAATATTTAAATGTCTGTTAACGGTTCAAAGTATGAAAGTTAATAGTTTTGTTTATTATTTGCTATGGTAGGGGAGGAGATGGAGTGACGGCCTTCACCAGGCAGTTGAAGCAAAAGAAGGTTTGCCCATTCAAAATGAAACTGTGACACTAGCTTCAATTAGTTACCAGAACTTCTTTCTTCAGGTTTCTGTCTTGCCATCTTTCAACTCATCAGATGAATCATTATACTTCCTCAATCTGTTAGCTTATTTATGTGCACTGTTACAGTTCCCAAAACTCTGTGGAATGACTGGTACTGCAGCAACGGAAAGCACAGAATTTGAGAGTATATATAAACTTAAAGTTACAATTGTGCCTACAAATAAGGCCATGATAAGAAAGGTTTGCTAAATTATGGCATTGATAGTTGTCATTAAACCTGTCATGTGGTTTGTATAGTCTATATAACTTAAGTAAATTGTTCCTCAACCATCCCATATATCTTTATAACTTCTTTCTCAGGATGACTCCGACGTAGTTTTTAGGGCAACTACTGGAAAGTGGCGAGCAGTGGTAGTGGAAATTTCTAGAATGCACAAGACAGGTCGCCCAGTTCTTGTTGGCACAACTAGTGTGGAACAGAGTGATTCATTGTCTGAACAGTTGAAAGAAGCTGGAATCCCCCATGAGGTTACTTTCTGTTCTTTTATCAGCTTTCATTGATGCAGATTTTGAACTTAACTCTTCCATAAAGAATGTACATTTTTCTTTGGGTTTTTGGAAAAACCATCTTTTTTACTACTATAGCTCCAATCTGTTGTTTCAAAACCAAACCAACTTGAGGAGTTTTCTTTCTTTTAGAAATTTGATAAGAGAATGTATCATTTTCCTTGAAGGTCCTCAATGCAAAACCAGAGAATGTGGAAAGAGAAGCAGAAATTGTGGCACAAAGTGGTCGTCTTGGAGCAGTGACAATTGCCACCAATATGGCAGGTCGCGGAACAGATATAATACTGGGTGGTAATGCAGAATTTATGGCAAGATTAAAGCTACGGGAGATGCTCATGCCAAGGTATCATCCATAATTTCTTAGTAATTGGTTGTTTCAACAGTATAGCTTGTATTGACCCTTGGTTCAATCTCCAAGTTTCTATGATTGAAGTTCCTTTTGGAAAATTTGAAAGCATGTTCTAGTGGATTTTTATATGGAAATGGAAAATTTTACAATATCATTTTGCAATTTATCTACTTTTATGCTTTTCGACATTGTGATTGACCTCCTAGTCTTTTCACTCCTATAATCCCATTCCTCCAGTTTGGTTCGACTTATTGAAAATAATCTGGGTTAGAAGGGAAGAAGTCTTTTTCATGTTTGAAGCTATATATTGGATTATCACTAAAGTGATATTAAATATTGCAGAGTAGTTAAGCTAATGGAAGGAGTATTTTCTGTGAAGAAGCTTCCTCAAAAGAAGAACTGGAAGGTTTGGTTTTGGTATAGGAAGTCTGTTTTTATTTTGTATATACGAAGGTCTTAATACTCTGAAATTCTCTTATCCTGGAACTGGGCATTATATGATTTTCAGGTAAATGAAAATTTATTTCCATGCAAGCTATCCAGTGAGAATACCAAACTGGCTGAGCAAGCTGTACAGTTGGCTGTCAAAGAATGGGGCCAGAGATCGTTAACTGAACTTGAAGCAGAGGAGCGTCTATCTTACTGTTGTGAAAAGGTGAGTTTCTGCAAAGTGTAGCAGTTTATAAATTGCAACTGACCCAAAATAAAAGGTGAATTGTAGCATTTTATTGTCTGAAGGCATGTTTTCATATATATATGTACATATATATATATATAATTTTTTCATGTATCCTTTTTTCTTCTCTTCGAAGAAGAATACCTTAACTGTATAATACTCAGTTTTAGTCGTAATGTCAATGCATCTATAGGGCCCCGCTCAGGATGAAGTCATAGCTAAGCTGCGGAGCGCTTTTCTGGAAATTGTTAAAGAATTTAAGCTCTACACTGAGGAAGAAAAAAACAAGGTTGGTTTAGTTTAGTTTAGTTTGTTTACCACTAATTGCTATTTCTATTGACTGTTGTTTCTTTTGTTTCTATTTCACTGCAGGTTGTTTCAGCTGGCGGCCTTCACGTGGTGGGGACAGAACGGCATGAATCACGCCGAATTGACAATCAGGTTCATGTTTCAGACATGGTTTTATGTTTCAGACATGGTTATACTTATACTTAACAGGATTAAGACTGGCAAATTTATCTACTTATATCTTGCATGATATCTTTCTTTACACTTCCTGGTTGAATGAAATTTCTTGTTTACATTTGAATTTTTCATTGGTATTTGTACAGCTGCGTGGTCGAAGTGGCCGGCAAGGGGATCCAGGAAGTTCCCGCTTTTTCTTAAGTCTTGAAGATAACATATTCCGGATTTTTGGTGGAGACCGTATTCAGGTATTAACTGTGATACTATTATCTATTCTTAATGCCCTCCTATATTATGCCAATTGAAATATTTTTGTCTCTGCAATTTGTAGGGTTTGATGAGAGCTTTTAGGGTTGAAGACCTACCAATTGAGTCCAAGATGTTGACTAAAGCACTAGATGAAGCTCAGAGGAAAGTCGAGAATTACTTTTTTGATATTAGGAAGCAATTATTTGAGTATGATGAAGTATTGAACAGCCAAAGAGATCGCGTGTACACAGAGAGAAGACGAGCTCTTGAGTCTGACAATCTCCAATCTCTTCTTATTGAATATGCTGAACTTACAATGGATGACATATTAGAGGTAAACTTGTTTAGCACTTTGTTCACCAAAAACAGCACCATTAGTCCCCTGTACATTTCTAAGCATGTCTGGAGCATTTCATAAACTTTAATTTGTTATATGACTTATGAGCAGGCAAATATTGGCTCTGATACACCAAAGGAAAGCTGGGATCTTCAAAAGCTCGTTTCGAAAGTTCAGCAGTAAGAGGCACCCTTTCAGTTATCTGTTCAATATTTTAAATACTTGTCAGAGTTAAGGCATAGGTTATGTTAAATGGATAAAACAACTTATTAGCTTTTCTGTGTTGCGGTACTACGTAAGCCTGTAGTTTTTATTATTCAAAGCGGTTTTCGTTCCTATGGATATATTTGAAGTTAGAAGTTGAACTTCTGTGATTACTGACTCTAATAGATAATGCCTAGTAACACTGCTGGAAATGTGTTAAGCTTGAGTTAATGTAAGATGCTCCTTATTAACCAATGCACTCTTGGAAAATTGCTGGTCAATGCAATTCTCAAAAGTTGTCTACTCTGTAGATTTGAAGCTGGTTTATTTCTGAAATTTCTGTACTCCAGGGAATGTACTCATTTTCCAAGTACTAAAAATGAAAATATTTGTCTGTTGCTTGCACTGTTGTAACTTGTAAGATTAATTAACATTTATTGCAGTGGTTTCCTTGCTCTAGTAGAACCTTATTGATAAAAATAAGTCATACTTGTAGGTACTGCTATCTGTTGAATGATTTGACTCCAGATTTATTAAAAAGCAAGTGTACAAGTTATGAGGATTTGCAAGATTACCTTCGTCTTCGTGGTCGTGAAGCATATATGCAAAAAAAGGTGAGTATATTAATCTGATAGAGAGATGAAGAATATTTTTCATTTATAACTATCCAGAGGAATATGGGCTAATGTGAGAATTTGGTTGGTTATGAACTTACTGATGGATTGTATTGGGCATAATTTTTTGTTTCTCAAAGCAATAATGAGCTAGCTAGCCCTTGGTTGAGAGCATGATCTGGTGCCATCATTCTATTAGTCAATGCAGCTAAGGCATGAAGACATTTTAAAATTACTAGTTTTCATTCTGGTTGTGAACTGGGATGGGAGTGTCATGTCTAGGTTGTTCTCTTGTATCTGTCCTGGGCATAGTAACTTGACAAGTTTGGAGTCCAAGTTCAATGAGTTTGCATAAGTCCTAATCCTGAGCTGTCATCTACCACTCTGACCCTTTTAGTTTCAGATGTTTGTGATTTCCTTCAAATTATTCAGACCCCTCTTCATGTTTTGATGTTTTAGGATATTGTGGAGAATGAAGCACCTGGATTGATGAAGGAAGCGGAAAGATTCTTAATATTAAGCAATATAGACCGCCTGTGGAAAGAACATTTGCAAGCAATTAAATTTGTTCAGCAAGCTGTAGGCCTTCGTGGATATGCACAGCGGGATCCACTTATTGAGTATAAGCTTGAAGGCTATAACCTCTTCTTGGAGATGATGGCACAGATCAGAAGGAACGTCATATATGCCATATACCAGGTTCGTATGTACAACTTAGTCTGTTATTAACTTACAAGTTTTTTTATCAGTAATTATTTAAATGAATCAAGACTTGGGCTCAAGCCCAAAGAGGCCAATGGGACTTGAACACTGGCCTCTTGGACCCAAGTTCAAGTGGTTGACTAGTTGGACAAGCAAATGTTGGTTATTAACTTACAAGTCAACATGTTCCCATTGCTCTAACATGACGTACTGCATAAAAATCTATTCAGTCAACGTTAACCTGTTACTGACCATTCATTTGTGTGAATTGTGTCACTCAGTTTAAACCCATACTGGTAAAGAAGGATCAAGAGGAAGCACAGAATGGAAAACTAGTCACAAATGGTAAGGGCGATCGGAAACCTGATCCAGTTGGCGCCGTGGAATCATCTGCATAAGTTACCAGACCTCAAGCTAGTGCATAGAATCAACATTGCTTTGGTGGTGGGAAGGATAGTATGAGGGCTTCCATAATTCAAGGACAGTACATATGAGTATGTAATTTTGTTGTAAAGTCAACTTTCTATGGCATGCAGGCAATGTACATCATTCAAACAGAGAAAATGATCAAACTAGTGAAATCTCGATGAACGGGATAAATCAATAAAAATTATATTAAAAAAAATCAGTTCTGTTCGCTTATTTGTTATAATCAAACTTGATTAACTCTACCATCATGTAGATTTTATTTAAAATGTGCTAAATACATTTACGATTAAAAGTTTGTTTACTCCATTTTAATAAAAAAAATCTTCGACATATATAATATAATCGATGATGAAAATAAGTTTCAAAAGTAGTAAATGCAAACTGTTTCATCTGTATGTTGTAGAGCATGTGCTCAAATATGATAGAACCTGTTCTGTTTGTTTGTAGTGGTAAATGCTAAGATAAGAATTACATAGGATACTTCGTATTGCACGTATATGACCTGTAACTTTCCTTTGATAGAGAGTTGGGTTCGGACAACCTTGGATTCGACCTTGCCTCCCTCACCCCTTTTATGTACTTTTTTGTTCCATCTAAATATTCAATTCAGACCTATAAAAAATAGGACCTTAAAATACTTATCAAATGATAACATTATATATGTCTCTCTGTCACAATTTTTTTATTTAAATTTCATGTCCACCTAAGGCTATAACTATTATTAATCATCAATTTAGCTACATTGCTATTGATGGTGTGTTTGATAGTGACTGCTAGTCTAGGAAGAGATGGTGACATGGAAACCTGAAAAGTAATTAATATTGTTGTTACAACTTACAACAAGTGGACATCATCATCATACATTAATATTGTTAATTATAGAAGACAACAGAAACATATAGTGGTGTGTGTTAGTTTGAAATGTAAATGTTGGTTTGTACTAAATATGCAAAAAGCTGCAACCTAACCAACTCATCTTCATTACCGTTCGTTCAACTTTCCCTTTCTCAATTTCTTCTTTTCCTAAAAACATAACAAATGGGATATGCTTAATGGATCAACTCAGCAGCTTTTCAAAATCAAGGTACATATGTCAAATCACTCATTATAATTACAAAAAAAAATCAATACTGATTTTTTACATACAATTTTAACCAACCACATACTGATAAACTAAGAGTATTTACAATGAGGGCACTTATGAGGATCGATTTGACGAATTTTTATTCTTTTTAATTCTAGATTTAAGATTAGATACATATCGAGGTTCTATTCTTGTTCGATTCTATAGATTCAATTTTTTACTATAAATCAATACTGAATCGATCCTAAATCAGATCCGACCCCATTATGATGCTGTGAGTTGGAGCTTTAATTTCAGGTAAGACTTTACAATGAGGTTATATATAATTAGTCAAAGTTGATGATTAAAATGTCCCCTTTCTGGTTATTAACAGCTTCTTCTTGTCCTGAAGTAAGAATACAGTGGCATACACATTCAAGTGAAAGTGGTGGTTTTCCACAATGATGGGTCAAACCTGTAAGAGAAACAGTTGAGGTCAGGAATCAGGAGGAGCCTGGAAGTGGTCCCTTCTCTCTCTCTCTCTCCCATGATCGGATCTGAAGAACTCATCTCCAGAAAGAACACGAGACTGGCAAGCTGCGAGAGAAACGATGGAGTGTGATATGATATGGGAACTGGGAATTTGATTTACCCACCACTCATTTCGCATAACCCATCATTGATCTTCTCCAAAGTTGCAACCTTTTCCTCAGCAATCTCTCTCTGCTCGTCCTGCACGATTTTGGGAACTGAGGCCCCAATCTGATTCCACCTTCAGAGCCTAGCTTTTACCTGTACAACCTCCACCACCATTGCTGTTCCTCACAGTCACAGCAGCTGAGCTCTTGCTTGCTGGTAAGCACCCAAAAAGAAAGAGTTTTGATTTGATGGTATAACGAATTAAATATTTAAATTCTATATTTAATAAAACAAAGCGTTTATGGGAGATGATTAGTTAGATTAGATTTTATTCGTTTTATTTTAATTTATGAGGATTGGAGTGGTTTTAAGGAAGCTAAATTTAGTAGGTGAAAATTGGGCTGGATCGAGCTGGCTGTGGCTGGGTGGTCACATGAGAATCGAGAGAGACTCACTGACAACGCCCATCTCTCTCTCTCTTTCCCAGAAAACCAGTGAGAAAAGGTACCAAAAAGGATCGTCACGCCAAGCGAACACACACCACTCTTCTTGTTCCGTTTCTGATCTGGGTTTTTGTTTATTTCAATCTCGATTTCGAATCCAATAATTGGGTATTTTACAGATTGAATGCAGAAGACGAAGAATGTGGGGGAGCTGAAATGAGTCGAATTGGAGAAGAAGACGAGCACGGCAGAGGGACCTACCGTATGATTTTTGGCGGGCATCAACAGTCTCTGTCAATCATTTTCCTTGTGTGGGGTTGGCTCTCTCTTTCTCTGCCTCTTAACAGCTAACACCACTCTCTCCATACCTCTGATTCTTCTTACATCTCCCACTGCTCCTTCTCTCCTCTGCTCTTCTCGCCGAGATCTTCACCGGAGACACCGTACGGAACAACCCATCTGCCGTTTCGGCTCCTACTAAAAGTTCCAGATCAGATCTCTGTCATATGAAGACCTCTCTCACTGTGAGTGCTCCTTGATTTTGAATCACACCCACTTGCATTGCTGCCTCTTAGTAGATCCCCAAGGGATCATTGATAATTCACCGCCTGATTCCTCTCATTTTTCCTTCCTCAATCACCATCTTGAAGATTTCTACTTTCCTGATTAGTACTGCAAATGAAAACCATGTCTCTAGCTTTAGGGATCTGATTGAACTTTATCTTTTGGCTGCTGAACTGGGTTCTATTTTGCTTTAATTTTCTTACCCATTTTGGCGTTGTTTGTACATGTTCCTGGTCTTACCATCATTCTTCTTGGCATGGGAAATTGCAGTTTTTTTTATCTTCTTCATTGTAACATATCTCAATTGTTTCTGGGTTGGCCTTTAGAACTAGATCCCAACTGGTAAATTGCATCTTTCCATTTTGGCAAGGTGCTCCTCTATGTGCAAAGTTATTGGTTTGGTTGTAGAAAGTAGAATAACCATATGTAGATTCATAGATTCTGTGTGATTGATCAGAAACAGATCAGATCAAAACCATCTTTCGGTCACGTTTGTTAAGACTTGTGCTATACTAGTAATCAACACTTGCAAATGTTTCCTTTTAGGTGGTGAATGTGCTTTTGGTGCTAGCATTTTTGAGTGATGGTCCATGGACTGTCAATGGCGACTCAAGTTGCAAACAGACCCACATAAACGAAGTTAGGCCTCACAGTGTGACAATTACCGAATTTGGTGCTGTTGGGGATGGGGTCACTCTCAACACGAAAGCATTTCAGAATGCCATCTTCTATCTCAATTCTTTTACTGACAAAGGCGGGGCCAAGCTTTTTGTTCCGGCTGGCCGGTGGTTAACAGGAAGCTTCGATCTTGTCAGTCATCTGACGTTGTGGTTAGATAAAGATGCAGTCATTCTTGGATCAATGGTAAGCTTTTATCACATCATCAAGATGATCAAAATATATTTAATTCAAAACTACTCCTTTTTACCACTTCTACCAGTTATGCCAGTGCCTGTAAAGTTGAATTTGACTAAATATGAGCAAATGCTTGCTCTTCTGATCTGATATGAAGTATTTAAACATGCACATTATTGAACAAATTTTTTGTTTTATTTGCCATGAGGCCATTGTAACATTGTATCTTTTAAACATGCATTTGATTGCTCTTCTGGTCATTTTAACATTTTATCGGCTAATATTTCTTTTCATACCCTGCATTATTTCAGGATTCTAATGATTGGCCAGTTGTTGATCCTTTACCATCTTATGGCAGAGGTAGAGAGTTGCCTGGTGGGAGGCACAGAAGCCTTATTTACGGTCGCAATTTGACAGATGTTATAATAACAGGTAGGCATTGTATTGTTGTTGATGGAGGATCAGCTTTTTTTTAATCAGAAAAAATATTTTTGAATTAAAATCTATCCTCCACCATGACTTGAACTCTTTACCTCAAGGCTCATACTCATATGATTAATCTATAGACCAAATCAATTGTAGATGGAGAATCATCCTCAATGTGCATATTCTTTATTTTATTGATACGGTTGTTTTTGCAGGTGAAAATGGGACCATTGATGGTCAGGGTAGTGTTTGGTGGAACTGGTTCCGTAATGGAACACTGAACTACACCCGCCCTCATCTGGTTGAATTGATGAACTCAACTGATGTTGTCATCTCAAACCTCACCTTTTTGAATTCACCGTTTTGGACCATCCACCCTGTATATTGCAGGTTCGCCCTCTCCTATAGAATTAAACTGCAATTCTCTTGTGTGCACAACTTCCATTGTTCCCACAAACTTTTCACAGCTATGGAAAAGTAGAGCTTATATGATTTTTTTTTCCTGGGTGAACAGCCATGTAATAGTTCAGAATGTCACAGTCCTCGCTCCGCTCGATTCACCAAACACAGATGGGATTGATCCAGGTGAGCATCTTCCCCAATGGATCTTTGATAATGATTGCAGTTTGGGTTTCAGATAAGCTAACCCTCAAAGCACCAAATTCAAGTTCTTGGGGATATGGTTTCCAATAAAATGAACTGATTTCACTGAACTCCAAACGTATGTGTAAATGTGAAGATTATAATTTTATTCAGGTCACTTAAATCACCAAAGTAAGCTTTTTTAGGGATGGATGGTTAAAGTTTGAGGTTCAGGTTCTGTTCCACTTAACAGCTGGTTTACCTAAAATTTAAAATTGGAAAAGATTACAGGTTCTTCATGCTCACTTTATTCACTTAGGTCAGTTTAGAGTTGATATCATAACTTCTTCATCTTTCTTTTTTATCAGCAATAATGCTGTAAAGACTGATCTTATTCTAGCCTAAGTTAACAAGAGGTTAACCCCTAACCTAACCTAACCTAACCCCACACCTGCTTCCGAGCAGGTTACACAACCCCCTGACCTCAAGGAAGTGAGAGAGCTCACTTAACCACCAGGCCAACCCAAGTGGGCAACTTTTCGTCTTCATTCGACTCTTTCTCTCTGCAAAAACAAAATGTGCTTTTATTCTTACTATTTGCATAACTTTCATACCTCTTGTTGTTTTCATTCAATTAATAGTTTGAAAATGATGAAGTATCTGACCCGTTTATATATTTGCATCTAGACTCGTCTGATGATGTATGCATTGAGGACTGTTACATCAGCACCGGTGATGATCTCATTGCCATAAAAAGCGGGTGGGATGAGTATGGAATCAAATACGCCCGCCCCAGCACAAATATCATCATCAACAGGCTTACTGGCCGAAGTCGAACAAGTGCTGGGATCGCCATTGGAAGTGAGATGTCCGGAGGTGTATCTGAAGTTCATGCACAAAACCTCATATTCTTCGGCTCCAAGACTGCCATCAGAATAAAAACTTCTCCAGGAAGAGGAGGTTATGTCAGGAATGTCTACATATCGAACATGACATTGACGGATGTAAAGATCGGTATAAGATTTACAGGGCTATATGGGGAGCATCCCGATAAAGGTTTTGACAAAAGCGCCCTCCCTGTAATAGAGCGGGTTACAATAAAGGATGTTACTGGAGAAAATGTTACGTATGCAGGTCTGTTAGAGGGTATACCTGGAGATGAGTTTCTGAACATTTGCCTATCGAATATTACTCTCAGTGTAACTTCAGCCTCTCCATGGAACTGTACCAATGTTCAAGGGTACTCGGAGTTGGTTTCTCCGGAGGCCTGCAAGCCTCTTGGGGACAAAATCTTCCCTGAGCACGATTCAGATTGTTACCATTTATCAGAGGACTTGGGGATTCTGGATGTTCGAGACAGAGGTAACTTGTTGCAGCCTAGGTAAAAAGTAAATACATATATATATTGCATTGCATGTCAGGTGTTGGTCAAGTCACCTCCTTGCAAGCTCTGTGAATGTTGAAATTATAGTTCAAAGTTCTATTTATTTTTAATTTTTTACATTGCATTACTGAGGATGAGACCCACTTGACATTGTTCACTGTCAAGATGGTATGGCAGAGTATTATTGTTTCTTGTAACTTTGTGTGCAGTAACAAATAATTGAGTGATTTCTTGTAATGGAATCAGTTTACTGTTTTTCTATTATCATGCATTTAGTTTGGAATGTGTACTTCCTAGTTCTAGATCACATCTGAACATTATTGTAAAAGCATGTAGATCGTTGCCCTGCAACGATGCAGATTTCCCATTTCCGGAATCCATTCCCAGAGTTCTCATGGGGTAGAGGATGATATTACATCCGAAATGCAGAATCGGGTGGAGGGTGTGAGCAAAGAGTACAAGTCGGAGAAGAGTTGTCTTGTTCAAGAAGAGAGGCCGCGTTGAGGGTCACAGATGACTAATGCGTGACGAACCCGGTTATGACCCTGAAGTTTCTAGACATTCGAACTTGTGAGCCTTAAAACCAATCTCGGGGAATCTGTTGACGTTTTGGTTTATTCGACGGATACGGGCCCGTCGAATCCTTGATTGCCGAATATCTTGGAGACACGTGATGCCGAATTTCTAGTGTCACTAAAGCCGAAACTGAGTTTCGGCTTTAAATAACGACACTCGTTTCTCCTTCGTCTTCACCAATTGCATGATTCTACAACTCTCCTCTTCAGTAGTTTCATTGAAGCAGATTCTATGATGAGCAAGCACATTCTCTAGCGTTCCAGCACCATAGATTCTCCGTCGAGCAAACACAAGCTCTGGCGTTCCATCTGTCTCCCGTTCTGCACAATCTCTTCCTCGTTCACCCGATGTAAAATCTGTCACCGATTATCGGTGAGCAAGCACAAGCTTTGGTGTTCCACATGTCTTCTGTTGTACAAAATCTCTCCTTTGTCCACCCGGTGTATAATCAGCTGCTACAACCTCTTTGTTTCTCCAACTGTATTTATGGCCAACAACAACAACCAAAAGTATTCGCCTGAGTTCACATGCGAATGGAACTTTGTCCCTAATTCGTAGCACTACTTGTGCGAAACAAAGGAGCATTTTTGGCGCCAATAGGAGCATGTTCCCTCACCGATGCAAGAGGCATCCCCCGTGTAAAACTGCTCCAACCTTAATCCGGGTTCTACTTCTAAATTCCTGAGTGGGATGATGTTCGAGGTCTCAACCATGTATCTGGGGTCAAATCACGATTCAAAGGGTCCACCACTTATCCGGGTTCCATCTCGTGGACAGTCTATAGTGGGCTGGCCGTGTCGGGAATGCAATGTCCACCTCAAATCGGACGTTCCCGTATGTATCTGAAGTGGACTCGGCTTGAGGACCATGCATTGTATATGCATGGCTAAACACTCCAAGAACACAGAGCACGGGACCGATCAGACCTGCCAATAATTTTGAGACTCCATTAGGAAGGAGCTCGACCTCATAACTCGTCAAACACCGTAGACGGAATGGTCAGCCAAAAAGCTGCAAGCAACATTGGAGCGTCACCAACCGGAAGGTGAAGATGTTCCAGGGTTACTGCTCAAAGTTCAAGCACATCTACCAATCTGACATATCCGATGACCAGATTATGTAGGATGCGAAGAAGGAGTACGCAGAGAAGTACGAACTGTAAGAACCACATCCGGTCAACGCCGATCAAACCGGTAGGAAACGGTATTAAAGTCAAATTCTGTTATTTATTCAAATAAGCACAGGCTTGACCCCGAGGGTCATTTCGTACCTTAAGAGAACTCTAAAGCGATCAAGTTAGGTTCGGGAAAGCTTATGACAATTTTGGGACGAATCTGGGAAAATTTGACTTTTCGCCAAAAAAGTCAACCGGTGACGTTTGGGTCGCCCGGGACTTATTCGGGACCCAAAAAGCTTAGTCGTCGCTACAGCTAGCTTAATTGGGTCATTTCCTTGCAAATAAGGGTTTTCGTGAAAAGGTAAATTTCTGGCCGAACGGGTTCAAAAATTGGAGTTTATCGGATTTTAAATTATTGGGCTGAGATATTTATGAGTGGAAGTGGACCCCACTTGGACACTTGTCCCTAACTCCTTGGAAGATAGAAAAGTGTGTGAGAAATGACAATTTTGACCTTACTTTATCACTAGAAGACGAAATAGGGAAAAATGAGCCTTTAAACCTACTTTTTGAACCCAAATTTCAGCACTTTTCATTGATAGACGAAATTTGAGGTTAGAGAGAGAGAAGGAGAGCCTCAATTGTTGAAGAAGAAGAAGAAGAAGAAGAGGAGGGAAAAGGGTCATCTTCCATGGATTCTACCACCAAAACCTTCCAATTTTTTCGTATTCTTCATCCTCTTCTCATTCCCAAAGGTAAGAACCCAACCTTTTTCCATTTTGATGAACATTAGTTTACGGGTCTTGTAGGATTTAGATGAAATTGGATTGGGTCTTGTTGCAAATGAGAAATCCTTGGTGGAATTGAGTAGTAATGGAAAGAAATGGGTGAAATTAGAAAAATTGGATGAAACCCTAATTTTGGAATTGGGGGAAATGTGAAATTAGAGCTAATCTTGAATGTTTTAGTTGAAACATAATGGATTAAGGACCTAGAGCTCGTTTGGGACATATTTGGGAGAAAAGGTGAAGTTTTCCGACGACCGGAGGCTCGCCGGAGCTCCGGCCACAGTGGACCGGTGGCGGGGACATCGAAATCTGAGCCATGCCTCGAGATTCGAGACGTACCTCGGGTCCCGAACCGTGCCTCGGGATTCGAGCCATGCCTCGGGTCCCGAGCCTCGGGTTTCGTTGTGTGTGGTGCCCGGTTGGGTGTCCTTCCGCTTTGATCGACTTTGGACTAGAATTGAGTTTTTGTGTTACATTGTTAACTTAGAGTCCGGCTTGTTCGTGGAGAAGGAGGAAGCTAGCCAGGTCGTCACTGCTGGATTGGATCGCTTTTGAGGTAGGGAAAAGTAGCGTATACTTGTTCAATTAAGGAAAGTTACTAGAATTGCATATAGGATATGAGTAACCAGAATAATTGTAGAATCACATGTAGGATGTGAATAACTAGTGTAGTCGTTTAAAATGTGGAATCACTTGCTGGCCATGTCGTGCCCGTAGGTTTGGGATTTTCCGTGCTGTAGAATTGCATGTGGGCCATGTCGTCCCGTAGGATTGTGTGATGGTTGTGCTTTACCTGTGTGAATGTTATTGTTGAACTATTGCCTTGTGACATGTTTGAGGCGTTGTATGTGGGTGAGCTTCGTGCGTTACGTGAATTGATGATTAAGATGGCATGCTATGTGAATCATGTTATGAGTAAGTAGTGGTAATAAGTGTAGTATTATTGGTGGTTTTATGGTTGGTTGGGATGATTTATAAACCGATGTTGTGTATTCCAGTATAATTTGTACCCCGATGCTGTGTGTTCCGGGATGATATCTAGGCCGATGCTGTGTGTTCCGGTATGATATGTTTAAGCCGAGTTGTGTGATCCGACGTATTATTGGATATTTATTGTGTGTGTGTGTGTGTTTGCTAATGATTTACTATGTGTGTTGCTATTGTTTTACTGTGTGTATTTACTCGGTGATTCATTTGAGATATGGTTTGAGTGTGAATATTGAGTAATCGATGATTGTTGAGTAGGGTTGATTTCACACGTTAAGTGTGGTTATTGGGTAAGTATTGTGATAAAGCGATGATGTGGTTATGTGAGGTTGGTTATGATTGTGATTGTGATTGTGATTGTGTGTTTTTCTGAGAATGATTGACTGGTTGTACACTGGAGATGTTGAGATCGTGTGGGCGTTGAGTAACGTATGATTTGTTTGGTCGTGTGTGATTGATACAGTGATACGTGGTTGTGCTTGTGACTGATCGTTCGTGATGAGGTAGGCCCACCTTCCGACCACGGGTCGGTAAAGTGTTGCAATCGTTCCGCGATGAAGTGGTTGTCAGCCTCCGACTAGCTATCGGGAAAATGTGCGATGGGTCCCGCGAGGAGGTCTACCGCCTGTCCAGACTGTGTGTCGTGGTAAGTGTGTGGGTTATCGCCAGGCCCAGCTGGGTTGCTACCGGAAACCGAGCAGGAGGTGGTTTAATGTTTGTGTTTGGATGTCTTATGTATTGTTCGGTTGTTACTGTGTGTGTTAACTAGTTTTGGTTCGCTGTTGTTATTTATGCCTGTTATGTGATTCTTGTGTGACTTGGGTGATAACGTTATAGGTGTTCGGTAATGGACCGTATGACTGTATGGAATCGGGTATGAGTTGTGTTTGATGAGTTCCTGTGTAAAATAGGTGGTGCAGGTTTGGTTGTTGAGAACCGTCCTCGTGACGGTTTGGTGTCAGGTCTGAGGTGTGACTGGTTCCTCCATTTTCAACTGTTGTGTTTGCAACTGGTGTCGCTGTAGATATTTCCGTTGTATGTGTGTTTCTTTGACTTGGATCAAGTGTCGATATTTGTGTTTTCCTGTTTGATTTTGTTAGTTTTTATTGCTTTACTAGTATGCCCTATTTGGACGGGTATCCGTGGTGGCGAGCGAGATGCTCATCCCCTTTACTACTTTTTCCTACTAAGCGAAACGCTCATCCCCTTCACTACTGTTCCTACAGATTTTGATCGTGATTTGGTTTAGAGGACGTCTCGGAGCTTGGGAGCTTAGCGAGATTCCGGGTGTCATTTACCTAGTAGAGACGTACTCTTTTTGTCTTGAACATGTTGATTTTGGAACTCGAGCTTTGGACTCATTTGTTGTTATTTATCGGTTCTGGATTATTTTATGAAAGTTGGATTTCAAAATGCTTTTCCGTTAATATTTGTCGGCTTGTGAAACGGTTTCCTTTTAAATTTCTGGTTCACGTCTCGAGTCTGGTCAAAACCGGATTTGGGGCTTGACACGAACACATGTTCGTATGGAAGCGCTAGTGGGTCCTCGTTCCAGACAAGTCTTGTTGGGTGCATCGTTTTAAGAAGAAGTTCTCAACAACCATTGGGGAGTTCATCGGCACAAACAACCGTCACACGCTCAGAACACCTAGCCTAAGCACCCCAAAGTCTGAAATGGACATTCTCATTGATGTCGATGAAGACTCCTAACGATGCGAAGTTGTCCAAACGCTTGTCGAACATCGAGAAGTACCATCAGGATTAGCTCGGAGCTACGGAGTCATTGGTCCGCTTACTCGAAGCGATGGACACCTACCACATAGAGCCTGAGGATTTGGCAATCCGTAGTCTCTTTCTCCGGGGCATAAATGATTTATGGGTTGGTGTGATATGTTATTACGTGTTTTTTTGTAATCCCTTACATAATATAAGCTTGTAATCCGTCGGTTTTATTATTCAAGTGTATTTATATTTCAAAGCGTTGGTTATGTTTATCATTTTATGAAAAAGTACTAACAATATTACCCCTAACAATTACTGACAAACCACCATTGATTAGACAAATAGAAAAAGACTAAGTCGAACACTTAGTTTTATTGGTTCACATTTTATAATTTGAATTTTAATAAAAAAAATTAAATTCGCCAATGGTACATCGGTGATTCTCATGGTTTTAGAGTCTCATTTGATTGATTTTGTCTTTTCCACCATGAGAAGCGAATCGGATTAGACCCATATTTGGAAGAAGAAGAAAAATTGGTTCAATTGGCTTGAAAATACAAATATATTCGGTCTATTCCCATTATAAATACTCTTATACAACTTTTCTATCAAAGAGCATTACACGAATATGTCAATTTTTCACCATTGCAGGAAACTTTAATATCTACGAACATAAGAAGTCGGCCAAATACGTCATTCCGTCGGCTTTGAAAATTGATGAAGAACAAACTGTGGACTTTGTTTCGTCTAGGTTTTTCAAAATCGACGAAAAAATCATGTTCCCCAAATAGTTGGTGAACTATTTTCATTGCCGACAAGAACAATGTCGTTGGTATTGAGTATTCAACACCGATTATTTGAATCGTCGGTAATGAAAGCCAACACCGATTCATTACTAACGTTTTAAATTGTCAGTATTGAATATTCAATACCGATGATTCAAATCGTCGATAATGAAAATTTCCACATTGTTGAGAATAAAATCCAAATCTGACAATTTAAAACGTCAAATATTAAATATTTAGATGTGTTTCATTACCGACGGTTATGACGTCATATTGGCCCTCGATAGCTGCATACAAATGAACTCCCCGTGCTCAATTGCAAAAACGAGGAAGTTTTTGTCC
Source organism: Erodium maritimum (assembly GCA_963921825.1). Classification (NCBI taxonomy): domain Eukaryota; kingdom Viridiplantae; phylum Streptophyta; class Magnoliopsida; order Geraniales; family Geraniaceae; genus Erodium; species Erodium maritimum. The sequence continues at coordinate 12,853,956 of OY997595.1, forward strand.
ATGAAAGATTGGTGTTATCTCATTTTTCTTCTTGTGTACATATAGGTTAACGTGATTAAACCGTTAATGATATTTTGACCGAGCCTGAGGAATATGAAAGCAGTATTTAAAATCATGTTTTAATTATGTATTCGCAGGAAGCCAAGGATAGTCCGGTTCCTACGAGAGCATGAATTGATCATCTCTCTGGTTGGCCTAAAACACCGTAACAGCTATCCATTCATCATCAATAATAGATAACAATAGATACGGAGAATATGCTTAATTAGGGATATTTAGTATATATTTTTTTTTGAACAAAACGAGGTAATATTATAAATTAAAAGTGTTTACGGACAAACAAACGCTAAAACAATGAAATTGAAATGACTTGAACATAAGAGTAAAAACGCTCTAAGGGATTCAGTTGTTGTTTGGAGGGGAATAGTGCGGTAGCGTCTGACGACACCGATACAGCGAATCCAAACGAGGGTGCAAGGGCCGAGCAGACTCATTGTCGAGATTTGTTGTGGTGGACTGGGTACTCCCCCGGGATGTCAGCGTGCGTCGTCCTCCCTTGACTGATAGTGGTAGGGCTCCTAAATGCGGTATTGTTGACATCCGAGCTAGTAGGGAAGCACCATGTCGGTTTTTGGTGGAACCGCTTCCACCTTACATCCAGAGGGGCGGCACAGCCGACCGACCCCCTTCTGGACCTCTTTGGACTCATTCCGCGAGGCGAGGGTGCTTTGAGCCCCCCCGCCGCTACAAATGATGCCCCTTCCGTGGTGTCGGATGTTCGAGGCCGGTCCAAAAAGTGAGAACCGACCTAGATGTGGAGCCTAGATGCTCCATCTCCTTGATCCGAACCGGTCCAGGAGTCCTGATCCAAACCGTTGGCCCGTGGAGTGACACCCGGCCCAAGTCCCTGACCCGGTGTTGGATCCGGCCCCTTCACCTGACCCGCCTAGGAACCCGGCTCCAGACCCGCCTAAAGAGGGGTACCCGACTCCGGCTCCCGCCCAGGCCTGGCTCCGACCCGACCCTTTTCTTCTCGAGCCAGCCGGTCCTATTTTGGTGGGCCCCGGCCCAAGGCCACCTGATGGAAGCCCATCATAAATGGCCCACCCGGCCCCAATCCGTGACCCGCCTTACCCACTAAGACTCGGCCCGAATCAGGAGCCCTAGGGCCAGGCCGAGAGACACGCCGCCGCCAGGGTCCTTTCTCCCTCTTTTTGGCCGGAATCCCTTCCACGACGTCCTGAGCAGCCAGCAGCAGAAACAACTTGCCAAAGACCGCGGACCAAACCGCATCGCCCTAGTCTGCTCCATCCCCTCGCGCCCTCTCCACGACACGTTCTTGTTGTGGTCGTCCGGCACCGGTACGGGAGGAAGAGTCAGTAACTCTCCCCCGAAGCTTCCCATCGGAGTGCGCAGACCTCATGGCTGTAGATGCTGGCCTCCCTCTCTGGAGACCGCCAGCCCCTCCTCCTCCGCCCTACTAGCGGGGAAAAGTTGTCTCGGATCTCCCATCACCCCTTCCAAAACTGGAGAAGCAGGTGCCGGAGAACAAGAAAACGCACGAGACAACGACGGAGAGGAGGCCAATGGTAAAGACACCCACGTACCTGCCTCCGTCGCTCGACCAAAAATGGATGTCGGGGTTGCTGAAAAGCGTCGCTGCCATTTTATCGCTAAACCCTAAACACAGTGTAGGGGAGTGCTTATCGAATTTTTCGAAACAGTCTGTTAACCCTGAGGTTCGACCAATTGTCACATCATTTGCATGCAAATTTCATCTTAAATATGAATAGGGATACATAGTATGGTTAATTTTTTTTTGTATCTTTCTTTTATTGGTGACGTATCTTTTGTTTCTTTGTGTTTTGTAACGTTTAATAATAGTTCTTCTATTTTTGTAACTGTCATTTAATACTATTTAAATTGAATTGGTCACAAATCATTTAATACTCCTTAGGTGTAGATAACATAACATTTAATACCCTTCATGAATTGGTCACAAATCATCAAAATGACGTAAACTTGACAGAAAATTTGTCCAGAGCATTAGCAATACATCAGGATACTTAAGGAGTGTTACCAATATATAAGGAATACTAAAGATAATTAAGAAACTAAACAAAGTGGACTGACTTAATTGAAAGAGAAACAAACGACACAACGATCACTTGTATTTCAGGCCTCTTATTAGGTAATTGGCGAGATAGAGTCATCATCCGACAAAGAAGAGTCATCATCCGATGAAGAAGAGTCGTCTAATGACGAAGAAGAGTAGTCTGATGAGTGTATGTAATTCACCAAATTGCTTTCCAGCGGAGGCTCGTAGAGGGGCATTTCCTCTTCATAGGGCTCTCCATCCATCCTAGTCATAATATCAAGAAACGGCTGGAGGGTGACCGCAACCTCAACCTCACCACCATCCCACACCTTTGGCCTCACACACGCCCTAAAACGAGTCTCATGCACATCCCTAGACTCGAACCGATAATGGAGCGTCTCCCGAACAAAACAATACCTATCAACCGAGGCCTCGTCAACAAGCTTCAAGTCAATCTCAACACTCACATAAATCCCATCCCCATGGTAAAACCCGCCGTCAGGATGTATACCGTCGTCAGGATCACCAGCCTCACGGTCCAATTTAGCACTCTTCCTGATATAGCTTCTCTTAAACCAGAGCGGAGCGTGAAACACCTCCCGATCAAGCTTTATCTTAGCTCCAGTTATCATTGGGCCGTCCTCGTGCCTTTCGAAAAGGCACACGCGCCGCTCCTTTTTCTCTCCGTGTGGCGGAGTCCGGAGGTGTTGGATGGCCACCACGCTTCCTGAGACCAACCATGAATAGGTATCATGACTAAGCTCGACGGAGATTTTGGTTAGGGTGCAAGGACTGATCGGAGTCATGTGGACGGTCAGTGAGGCCTCCTTTCCGGGCGAATCGACGGTAAAGGGTTCGCCATTGTGGGATTGGAACGGTACTCTCGCCCGGAAGAAAGGCAGCTCCGAACCAACTTCAGAGAGGTCTACGTAGAGAGCTGTTGGTCCGTTGTTGTACAAAAAATAATTGGGGCCGGTGAGGGTGAGGTGTCCTGGCGACCACATGGTGTCGGGGTCATGGGAGAGGCGGTTGTATAGGGTGTGAACCTGGTAGTACTCGGTGTTGATGTAGATGGTACCGTAGACGGAGCGGGGTCGAGTCTGTGTGAAGTTTATATCGACGGCCTCGATGCTCAGCCCCGACTGAATCCCAAAGGAATGTAGCCTGGTATAGCTTCGGTCATTCTTTGGAGGAGGATTGGTAGCGGGGACGAATTCAAGGCCACGCCTGAGATTTGGGGTCTCCATGTGTATGATAATTAGTAATTAAGCAGATATATCATATATATACACGCATTCAGCCTATAACGTAATCGGAAAAGCTTCCTATTTCCTTTTTTTGATATTTAGTGTTTTGGAAACTTGACTCTTTTTGTTAATAATGTGATTAAAATTATTTCCTTTTTTAAAGCCCAATAATGATACCAATTACATGTATGTGTGAAAGTATAAGAAAAAGATGATTACGTGTAGTCTACTTCTTAACACCTCTCACTCTTTGAAGTGGAATTTCATTAACTCGGTTACGCGCATTGGTTTGACCTACATGTGTGGTTAGTCTTCTGACCATGTGTAAGAGTATTTCGATTTCTTTTTAGAATTTTTAATTATCCTGATATATTTATGATTCAATACTAATATTCCTTTACTACATTATCTAGTCTAGCTGTCATTAAATTGATTACGTGAGGGCTTCTCTTTTTGCCGCCATGGGGTATCAATGGTGCCCTTGGGTTTGGTCAACATGAAGGAGCTTTGTATGGTGCTATGGTGCGGCTACATGTACGAGCATCACATGGATGGAAGCTCGTCGTCGTCGTTAAGGCCGGCCAGCGGTGACAAACCAGGAGGTGGGCCCGCAAGTCAGGTTGATCGACAGCGTAGGGAAGGTAATCTCGTGCCCCTTTTCGTTGTCCTAGTCCTGATTTTTCAATTGGGAATCTTCAAATCGGTTTTAGTAGACCGATCGTTGCGTTGGAGTAGACCGGATCCTTCCGCTGCTCTTTGTAACCCCTTCCCGTCGAGTATTGAACTCCGGGTGGGTTGGTTGGTAGAGATTGTGCAGGTCGGCAACGTGGGCCGTGATCGCGAGCGTACGGGATCGGGGTCGGGGGAGGACGTGCAGACGACACTTTCTTCGGGGGGGGGGAGGTCGAACCCGAGGAGGAATCGGGCTGGGAGTCGGAGAAGGTGATCCAGGCGGCGGAACAGGACGGGGCTATGGAGGACGATGAGGTCCTCTTGGAGCCAGAGTCGCTGACGCTGCGGCAGGCCGGCGGGGAGGCGCTGTGCTTCTCGGCGCAAAGGTCGGCGGGGGTGCCCCGATGGGGAGTGGTTGGATGTCATCGGCGGCAAGCAGGGTGAGGTGGTTGGCAATGGAAGCAGGGTCGTCTCTGTCCGAGAAGAAGAGACAAGGCAGAGAGGAGGAGCCAGAGGAATCGGAGGGTTCAACGGCATCAGATGGAGGCTCAAATGTAGGAGCGGAGGGGGGGGGGGGGGGAGGGGGGCGCAAGCACCCCCGCCTCCATGAATGAGTCCGAGGAGTCCCAGGAAGGGGGTGGTCGACTGTGACCCCTTCCTGGCGGATAGATGGCGAGGGTACCATCGACAGTCGATATCTGTCTCCTCTACCAGTCCGGTGTCAGCAATCCCGCGTTCAGGAGCCCTAACATTATCAGTCAAGGGAGGACGACGCACGCTGACTCACCGGGGGAGATGGCGGTCCACCAGTATTCCCCTTTCACTCGGCTTGCTCACCCAGTGCCATTTGGTAGAAGTATGATGTATCAGTATTCATGGATTGCCTGGATGCTACCGCAGATTCCCCCTTCAATCGCCCCTATACATCGAACAACTTTTAGATTCCTGTTATTGCTTATTGTTCTTTAGTTGGTTTCTACATTGTACAGTAGGCATAGTTATGTGCTCACCATTCTATTTCTTTTTCCAGTAATAATAGTGCGTGTTCTTCTCAAAAAAAATATATTCTTATTTATCAGAGAAAACTGCATCTTATTTTTATAAATGTACGTGAATCCCCTCAATGGGCAACGCATCAATTTGGATTTTGTGGTACATGTTAAAAAAAGCGCCCGTATGAGGTTAAGATGATTCGGTTTCGGTAATGCATATAAAAAAATGAAATATAATTCTATATAAAATAAATTTTATAATTTTGTCATCAATCATGTTTAAAATTACTTATCTGGACGTTTGATTAACATATGTATTGTCATGGTCAAATAAAATATACCATCAAAAGTTAAAAAAATAACACTTGAAAACCTTCTCGGGTGCACACATACCTTCCCAGGGTTGTTTCTTCTTCTGCTTCCATTTTCACCCTTTGCCTCCCGCCGCCCAGCCTTACCGGTCGTCGTCGACTCCTTCATCCCATCCCCGACCTCATTACGTCCTGCTCCCGCCTCTGCATCGACGACCCTCTTCGTCCGACGCAAGTTCTGTTGCGCCTGTTGCAGTCGTTCCCTTGCCGAGCTCTCTTCGTCCACCTGAGCACCGCCGGCTCCACAGCGAGTCTCGGTCACGATCCTACCAGTTCTTTAACAGATATGTCATCCGTCGGTCCCATTTGCTCGGAAATGGAAGGTAACGACCAGATCCGATCCATTGAGACTCGTCCACAGTCCCAGTCCCCGGCTCCGGCGAGCTTCCTGCCTGAGGTAATCTTCCTGGCGCCCTCTCCTATTATCTCTCGTCGCCCGACGGAACAGGATCCCGACAGGGATCGTTGCCATGCTTGTCACGCCCCAAATCCGGTTTTGACCGAATTCGTGACGTGAGCTAAAACAATAATGATTTTCGTCGAAAATAAAACCAACAAGCCTCGATTCACAATTTTTAAAACTTTAAACAATGCCGCAAAACGTAGCTCTATAAAACAATAGTAAAATAGTTCAACAGTTAACAGCACGTCGCTAGACACTAGCTAAACCCTCGCTAGCTCCCAAGCTCCGAGAGTCCTGCTAGTACAGAGCCCGCTCAACACCTGAAACACAACAAAGTAAGGGGGTGAGCTTACGCTCAGTAGGAAAAGTAGTTAAGGTTCTAAACCACAGTTCACCACCACGGGTAACCGTCCAATTAGGGCATACTCGTAACGCACCACTATTCGAAACAAATAAACCATTACTCTCATACAACACTTGGCCTTCACTCAGGCACAACCCGCACAACAACTCACAACAAACCGAACTCAATACCACTTTCCACAACCAGCTCTTGACACCCATCACCTAACAATTCTCTATGAACAACACCTACGGTTATCTCACAACCGACCACGCGTGCGAACTCGAACTGCAACGCAGAAATTAGGTATAACCATCTCAAGTCACCACACGCTCTCACAAGACCCAAGTCACACTTAACCCAAGGAACAAGCCAGATTGCCCGCACGACACACACAGTAGACAGCGCCAAAAGCCCAACCACACGCACAGCGCGCACACAGACCAACCCAGAGAAAAAGGCACACAGCAGAACACACATAGAGTCCATAGGACGACACACAGCAAATAACGGGGAAGGGTCCGGACGAAACGCACACAGATGTCGTAAATTGCGGGAGTCAACTCCATCGATTTGCACACAGCTGATTATATCGCACCGGAACACACAGCATCAGTCACGATATCTTCCTCCTCACACAGACGAAGGGCGCTACTCTCGTATGTACCGAACTGGAACTCCACTGATTTGCACACAGCCGCTTATATCGCACTGGAACACACAACGTTAGTCACGATATCTTCCTCCTCACACAGACGAAGGGCGCTACTCTCGTATGTACTGAACTGGAACTCCACCGATTTGCACACAGCCGCTTATATCGCACTGGAACACACAGCGTCAGTCACGATATCTTCCTCCTCACACAGATGAAGGGCTCTACTCAACGTCAATATAAAACCGGCACACTCCTCGATCAATCCCATCCCGAATTATGAGTCGTCTGAACACGCCATCCTTGGCCTCGATATGATTATCCATCCGGCTACGCCGTCTCTTAAACACACACAGGGTTTCGCACACAGCACATTCACCGATGGTCTCGGTATACCAGTCGGACCATCTTAGCATACACCCGGTCTATCACTCACCCGGTCATATCACAATCAAGGTTCACATTATCAAACATGGCACACTTGCCCACACAGTCACATCATGCAACACCGAGTAAAATCTCATTAGACTCCTAATCACACTCATAACCGTCAGTACTTACCATCACTTACCGACACCACAATCAGCATGGTAACCCCACCGGCTTAACCGATGTCAAATCCTCAACCATCCCACAGTTCAACATATCGAATGAACAGGAAATAACCACACAGGTCATCAACATGCATCGCTAGTTCAATTCTACTCTTTTTCATGTTCGTTATTTATTATCCGTTCAACAACACAAGGCACACCAAGCAAATACACACAGCAAACAACCCTACCACACGACCTGGCCCGACACTACCAGCACGGCAATTCTCAAGACATGAATCGTAAATAATCACAGTTCATATGTCTACGCTAGTTGTTTGCATCCTACATGCCAAACTATTATCTTTCCGGTTTTATTATTACCTAGCATGCATACTAGTAATTTTCCGTAATTAAAGCGGTAACCGCTACTTTCCCTACCTCAAAAGCAATCCAATCCTAGCAGCAGACGACCTGGCTAGCTTCCTCCTCGTCACTCACGGGATCCAAAAATCTCCTCCTCCGCCAAGCTCAGGTCCAATGTCTAAGATTACAAGCAATACAAGAATTAATGCTAATTCAAGTGTGGAATAAAGAGGGAAAAACTCAAACTAATCCCAATTGCTCAACTTGGCAAAATGGGCCTGGGAGGCCCATTTGCCCGGAATCGAGAAAACGTCCCTCGGAACTCCGGAAGTTCCCTTTTTTGTTTCTAACCACAATTTTCGAATTCTCACGAATTACCAACCCGAAAACCCTACTTCTCAAAATTGATCGATAAACCACAAAAGAATTTAATCTATCTTTTGTTACCGATAAAAAGCTCTCAAAAACACACCTTTATTTTGTAGAATAAGTCGAGAAACACACAAGTGCTCCTCCACCCTTGTTTGCTTAGTTGATCTCATCACAGCCACTTCCTTCCCTGACTTTTAGATGGACATTTATGCTCCATTAGTTCCTTGGCTTTCTCAAGATACAGTCTTCTTATTCCACATGCCAAAAGTAATGCTTTTTCTCAACTCACCACATTAAGCCGCCACCCTCATTAATGAGCAATTGATCAACCATTACCATAATGTGGGGAGAAGAGAGCACTATGTCCGAGACACCATTCAGTCACTTCTTTGACTCCATTGTGCAGAGATAGAACCACGACATAAATCGCCATACTGTTGCACGCTCTAGGAACAGCAGCTTCTTCTACATGATTCAAGGCATATAGTTCTTCAATGGCTCAGGGCCATTCAGCTTCTAAAATTGCAAGCTTTTCACGCAATTCCACTGGTGAGGTGTGCATGCTAAGTCCAATGACAGTGATGCTGCTCCTTTCCTTGTATAACTGTCGGCGGTGGAGGTTTTGAGCTGCTCGAGAGCCGAGATGCTGAAATCCATAGACGGATCCACCGTTTCCACGGAGACACCAGACGCCGCCGTCTCGCACCTCGCCGGAGATAGTCCACCGCCCCTCGGAGTCACGACGCTCCGGTTCCAAGACGGAACCACCTTCAACGACGACCCGGCCTTTAGGAACGGAGACTCCATTTTCGCACCCGCGAAGCTCGTCGGCACCGTCAACGCGTCATCCGAGCTGGGTCGCCGGAACCTGACCAGAGAGGCTCGAGATTTGGGGACTGGGAAAGGGAGGTACAAGAGGTGTTCGACGAAATGCCTGAGCCGTGGAGTAAAGCTTCAGCTGAGGAGGCTCTTGCGGTTTGGGATCTCTCTCTATCCAGACATGTTGCGGCACCAATTCATAACCCTACTGTTCCTTTGTGTGCCAATAAGAGACAAACAGAAAAGGGCTTAAGTGACCTTCAAAGGGCTGGATGTGAATGGGCTTGATCCATGGGCCGAACAATTAGTCCCATAATGGAGCCAATTTCTACAATCTTCACTTTGACGACATAACCCATAAACGCTCCACCTGCTCGTCGTCCTCCGCAGGCTCCACCCATACCCATAATTAAATCAGCACACTTAGTTTAATTCGATAAAGCCTCTACTTTGACCCGGATTTGACTTCTTCTTCTTTTTTTAAATTTATTTACAAAAGGTGTCATTTGAAAGGAAATGACCCAACTAAGCTAACCGTAACGACAACTAAGCTTTTTGGGCCCCGAAAAGTTCCTGAATGACTCCCGGAGTCATCGGTTGACTTTTCCGACGGAAAGTCAACTTTCTCCAAATAAAATTTTTTACCAAGGCGGTTTTCACAATGCTAGGGGCGCAGCCACCGGCGCGTCCTCGAGGAAGCCGGCCGGAGCCGGCACCGGTCCACACGGATCAGCCGCCGGTCTCTCAACCTCAGTCGCCGGTGGCGGGGTCTTGGCACCGTCCCCTCGTAAATTCGACAACGGGGTCGTCCAGCCGATCGACAAGTGGGATCGGAGAGAGCTCGGTCCGTATTGCTCCGGTTCCGGACTGGGAGGATGAAGATGATGAAGTGGTGGTCCCGGTGGAAGCGGCCCCGGTGTTCAAACAAGGGACCTACCAGTTCTCATTGGCGGCCCGGGTCGTAGGAAATCGGAATCATAACCAAAATGTGATATGCGCGATGATGCTGCAGAAATGGAAGGTAGACATCATTCAGGTTGAGTTCATGTCCCCGGAGGTCACGGGTTATCATTTCCCATCTACTGCAACAATGGAGAATATCCGACATCGGGGGCCCTGGATTTTCAAGGGATACCCAGTACTTCTGGAACCTCTCAGGCCGTACGTTCAGGCACACGAGATTGATTTTAATCACATCGAGTTGGGTGTCTGTGCCATGAACGTCCCGTCAGGGGTCAGAACCCCGGAGATCCGGAGTCTTATTGCTGCTAATATTGGGGTCCAGGTGGTGTCGGCTCCTCTTCCGTTTGTCCGTTGGGAGGACATGTTTCTATGGCTGCGGGTACGGATGGAGCTGAACCAACCTCTTCGACGACGCCTCCGCCTTCGGTTCCCGGACACGGTTACCTCCTCACTGATTGAGTTTCAGTATGAAAGGTTCACGGATCTTCCTCGCAGGTGTGGGAGGATAACACACCGGATTACAGGGTGCACGACGAACTTACCAGGAATAGGTCGGGAGGAGGTCCGTTATGACACTACGATCCCGGTGCCAAGGCAACTAGATGTCGATAGGTTGTTGAAGACTGTATGGCATGCCTCCCCTTCCCGGGATCCGGTGGCTGTTGACGATCTCCTGAATGAGCTCTCTTTGAACCCTATGTTCCGTTCTAGGGAGATCGTCATGGGGGATGGGTTTTCTGCGGCAGACGTTTCGCCGAAGTCTGACGATCTGGCTAAGACTACCTTAGGAGAGATGGTCAGTTGTTTACAGGATGGAGAGGACCGAGATTGTGGAGAACCACCGGGGTTTACAAAACCTGACAATCTGGCTAACATCCACCCTGCTGGAAACCCCCCTGTCTCTGACGAACCCGCAGACACCTCAGGGACTCGGGTAGGGAAGGAGAAAGACCCCAAGGAAGCTTCGGGGAATGCGGGACCCATTCGGAGGAAGGCCAAGAGATCTTCGCTGCTGACAAGGAGCGGGTCTCAGACCCTTGGTTTGTAGGGGATCCTGAGGCGTGTCTCAGACCCTTGGTTTACTGTTTGTTTTCTTCGTTGAATATTTGGGTATAGGTTTACCGTTAGACCCTTGAGGCTCTTGTTTGTAGTGTTACTACTTGTTTAGTTCTGGTTCGAGATGTCCACAGGACATACTCTTGGTTGTAAGAGGGTTCGCCCTTGAACTTGTTTTCGGTTTGAAAACCTGTTCCACTAATAATACATTTGCTGATCAAAAAAAATCAGCACTATGAATCGGAACGAAGGAAAGGAGGGCAAAACATTCCGATCAGAATGTGAAGGCATGTGGCCAGTGTTAGTTTGTCGTTTCAATGATGGTGTGTCCCCCATGAGAACCGCTGGTTATGGGTTGATGAACAACGTCATCAACAGTGGTTTCCAATTATGAGCGTGTGGACAACCGCACTTGATATTTTCAGAGGTTCGCCGAATCGCTTGGACTTTGTTGATCAAACCCCATTTACCTCAACTAATTTTAATTAATTTTGATTCGTCCCGACAAAATTGAATCATAATTTTGAAAATGCACTAACCATAATATATCATATGAGATACAGAATCGACCAGACAGCTGAGATTGATCTAGTAATTTACTGTAGTGACTATATACTAAAAACACTAGCTAGCAAAGTAGGACTTAACCAAATACTATTTTTGTAATCATAATTAGGATCCAAAATAAGGCCTTGTGATCTTCAACCTCTGAACCGTGGACAAGAACATCCTACACATCAAAAACAATATCACATTAACTTATAAGACATAGTAATAAGAATTAAAAAAATCCAAAATTCAAAATTGCATAGTATCAATAACATAAAACTTACTGCCAAGGAACATCCCCAACCATCATCCAATCGCCTTCCTTATCTTGATACGTCAACACATAATCATAATGCCCATTGCTATGTCCATCGATCCCATACCCAGACCCTATTTAGTACAACATACATTAAAACCCTCAATAATGAGAATTTATAATCCTAAAATTTCAAGCAATGTGAGGGATTCTAAATGCAAGTCCAAGACAATTCCAATATCGAAAAACCCGATTCGTTTATATGTAAAAAAAATCTGGGTTTTTGAACATTTTAATATCGTTATTACGATTTGAACATTAACCATCAGAATACGAACTTGATCAAACACCAGTACCATGATTTGAAAAGGAGACAGTAACTTACAGAGAATGGTACTGTTAAGGTTGATGTTGAACATGTAGTGAAGAGTGGAGATCAGGTCATGGTAGCCATTGTTGGCCAGTAGATTGAGCTTCCTCCCAATGGGGATGCCTTCCATGTACACCTTCACGAACAAGCTGCTGTTGCTGCTCCCACTCTCTTCTCTATCGTTCGCTTCTTCTTCGTCTCCTTCATACTGACTGTGGAGGCCGAGCCTGAGGTCTGTGCAGTGGTAATGGCTGCTGCTTTCGTTCGAAAACGACGACGATGAAGAAGACCCAGCTGCTCTTCGCCTACCCATTTGAGAGAATTGTACTAGAATTTGAAATATGATATGGTTATATATACATATATATACATATATATGTGTGTATAAGTGTGTAAGTATGTGGGTTGGTTTGGAGGTATCCGAGTTTGCATTGGTCGTGCTTTTTGATTTGCAGTCGTCACAGCCGACAACATCCCAAGTTTTGACCAGGAAATGTCTTGCTCTTTGCTCCATCATCGTATCCGTTTTTTGATTCACATAGGACGAAACCAACATGCAAATTCTATGCCTTGTTCACTTTTCTTTTCGGTCCTTTCCTTACCAAAGTGCATTTATTTTGTTGTTTGACTCCAGTGTCAAAACAGCTCTCATTTTTATTTTATCAGGAGACAAAATAATTATCACTTGTGGGTCACATGCAAACACATTATATACATGTGAGATAACTAAAAATAATAATAAAAACCAACCCCTTCATGATTTTTTGTCTTAAAATTAATTTGTCGTAATTTTTATTTAGATGTACACACCAGGTAGAAAATAATTACCTCTTTAATTTATTTTTGGGACCAACAAACCCAACTAAATTGATGGTTATCTCATGTACATCGTTTTTTTCGGTAGTCTTCTCTTTCAAAACAAATGAAATGGATAAATACACGAACGTTGACTTTCTATCAAGTATACACGGGAAGCAAAAATCACAACAAATTAATTTATAACGTATTAATTTTGTTACCGGATATAATTTTGAACTTACCCAAAAAAAAACTAACACGTTTTTGTTTTAATGAGTAAATAAATTTTCACTTTTGATGTTATATTTATTTGAGATTAAAAGTCACACGTGAAGAGGTGATTAATAGTTGAGGGATTCGAGCAGAGGAAAGGAAACAAGAGATCTTGGTGGGGGCCAAAAGGAGCGGCACAAAATCATGAAAGTGAAAACAAGTGAGTAGTGACAGTGAAATGGGTGGAAAAAGATGTTCCCCACAGTCCCTACCAAAAAGAAAGCGTAGTGATTGGGCATCAGCGTGACGCAGGACCCAAGTCCAATGGACTCTCACTTCCCTCCGTCTCTTCTCCATTTTCCTGAGTTCAGAGTTGGTAGACCAGTTTCATTTCATCAATCTTCTCAAAGTCAAAGCATGGACCCTCCATTTCAGTATCGACCTCGTTCCTCATTTCAGGCTTGTTTTGTTCTCCCAAACCTCAACATATCCACAATTCATGTTCATCCACACCTTCCAATACAAAGTACCATCATTTCATTCTCTTCTTCCCTTGGCTTTGTTTGAGAGTTTTATAACACCGAGGAGAATGTTTCTCATTTGTTTAAATTAATTTATATAACATGTTCATTATTTTATATCGTTCAGCATGAGACAGGTTCAAAAGCTGTGAGATGCTGGTGATGAATGAAGACCATTTACTGTCAACTCATTGAAAACATTTTCTGTCTTGTGATCAGATTGTTTACTAAAATGCTCAACAGATGCTACAGTATTTGCTAATCAGGCCTTGGACAATGTCTCTTTACAGAACAGGCTAAGATGATCTTTCTCGTGAATTCTACATTATTAGTATCAGGGTCCCACCCAAAACCAGACACTATTTGTAAGCCAGCTGTGTGAGGAAACTGGACACCTCACTGGCCATGTCATAAGCACCTTCCACGCAGCAGCCCAAGGCTACCCCAGAGACGTAGTTGCCCCCCAGAAACAGCCCTTGGAACCCGCCGTCCTTGAGAGAAGCTTTTGCCGTGTCTAAGAGATCGAAATGACCCACCAGAAATTGTGGGATGGCTTGTGGCCACACTCTCACACCCAGTTTCAGTGGATCTTTAGCACTTGGGTTTATGAGCATTTTTCTCAGATCACGGTCCACTGCTTCAACAAGCTCATCTTCCGTCTGTTTCAAATAAATGAATTATGCTATCAGAAACTACAAATAGAAATTTTGCGTATTTAATCTTTGGTTATCGCACATGTAGATTATTACTTCAACCAAATCAAAATGAGCAGAGTTGTTCAAAAGTATATCGTGATCAGAAGGAAATGCAGCAACCACAGAGCGAATAGTTATTTTTTTTAGATTGGACAGAGTACATAGTTAAAACTACAAACGAACAACATAAAAAAATAAAAGAGAAACTTATGCATTTAAGCCATCAGCAGCAAAACTGTATATAGTAGATGCAGACCCAACACACTAGTAAATTAGGTACTCTCTTTCTTATTCAGGAAGTTAGTTAGGTGTGAATTACCAATAACATCCTTGGTTGGTTAGAGTTAGTTACAAACTTACAACTGTTATCGTAGACTAGAGGCATGTAGAGGGAAAAAAGGGAAACACTACACTAATCCATAATCTTTGCTAAAAAAGTAAAGGGCACACTTGTTTTGGAAAGGATGGAGCAATAATCATCAAGAAGCTCAAAGGATTCTTTATACAGCATATAGAAAGCTCAAAACTTTTGAGCTTTTGTATATAAAAGGATCCATACTGAGACAAAATATGGTCCAGGAAACATAAATTGGAAGACCTACTCTCATCAAACAATGAATTTACCATGCCAAGACTTTTTCTGACATTAGAAGAGTATGTTAAATAGCATGTCACCTTGCACCTGTACGTATTTCATCTTCAGCAAATTTATTCACGACTTCGTATAGAAAAATAACTGACCTTGGATACAATTCCAAGATTTGTAGCCCCTCCAATGTAGTTTAAAAGCAGAATTCGCCCTGGTGGTGCTCGGTTGGGGAAAAGTGATGAGCTGTATATGGTTCCTGCAAAAAGATAAATGAAGGTGAACTAAGTTAGAAAACACGACCTTCTCAGTTCTTTGGGTGCGGGTGTAATAACACCACAAAAATGATGAAATCTACCTAAAGTTTCAACCCCTTGGCTGCGGGGATGCAGTTGACCAAAGCCCTTAAGTTCTCCATCCATTAAGCGCTCAGTGCGAATTGCCTCTTTAGGGTATGAAATCGACACAGCAGCCACTGGTGGGTAGTAAAATTTTGACAGTGCATCTGCTGCACTGACCTGCAAACAAGTGATTAAATGGAAAAGATGAAAGAAGGAAAATATAAAATGGAATATTACAACAAGCTAGTTCATTAGTGTCCCTTTCCTGAGAGCTGCACAAGTATGTTATATGAGCACATGTAAAAGAGAAGGAATGTGTTTTTACAAGTATATTTGAGTTCACAAATACCTATCGAACACTGGCAAGATTTTTGAGCTGACATCACCTAATGCATTTTATCAGATCAAAGAATGTATACCTTAAAAAGCATGTTGCCAACCTAATAATTATCTACTAGTTACAGAAAGTTTTGGTTGATGACAGTGGCACATATGTACGCATAAAATAGAGAACCTCTTTGGAGCGAAGGACAGTCTAAAGGAGAAATGCAGAACACCATAGAAAACAATACTGAAAATACAGTCTCCAATATATCAACAAATAAAGGACTAAAAGTTTGTGACTGAGAGAAGCATAATGCACCAGGATAAGTGAAAAAGTAAGTAAGATGGTAGTCCTACTACTGAAGAAATTTAAATTCAGAAAACAATAATATTAAGTGAAGTCTAATTACTATAAATAAATTATACGAGAAATATGCAATTCAAACAGTAAATCTGATTCTCAAAGAGGAAGGATGAAACATACAGAAAGAGGACGCAGCAGGGTACTTGCAATATGGGATGGAACAGTCATAACTACACTTCTGCTCTGCAAGGAAACCGGACCCTCAGGTGTTTCATACGTCAAGCTAAATCCCCCATTGTCTAGTTTCACGATGCTAGAAAGCTTCCAGGATAGTTTTACTTTGTCACCCAGCCTGAAAAGACAGCACAAAACTAGGCATGAAACCTTTAAAGAATTACAAATGCGCTCTAAGAAAAGACTAGAAATACTCAAGAGTGCAGATATTGGCAAGTGGCCTTGACATGGAAGTTTGATCATTTAGTACCTGGTAGAAATTGCATTTGGCAACATTGTAAGACCTTTTCTAAAAGAACCAACTGTTTGACCTTTTGGCTTTGGCAGCCGCCTGCACAATTACTACATTAAAAACATGGGACATAGATAGATGCATATAAGAAATCATAACATATGTTCCAACTTCCAAGTTCCAACACAGGATTATTCTTACGGGTCTCGTGGTGGCTTCGGAGTTGCGTTTCTCTCCTGGATTGCTTTGAAAGTGCCACCAATGATGCTACCACCATTTTGCTCTAGCTTCCAGACTTTTCCGAATGCTGCTTTCATACTAAGTTTTGAAGGATCACCTGCATATACACCTGCAAATAAAAGAGTTTAAGGTGATGTACGCAGCAAGCCTATTATGAAATAAACAGCCGCGTCAAATAATACTCTTTCCAATCAAGTGCGCTCACATCTTAGAAAAGTAACTTAAACAATTGTCCTAGACATATCATTGCTTACATGAATAATCATAAACCCTATATTGCATCCAAACAAGAAGCAAAATGATTAACAGGAAAAAAATGAGATAGGAACATGTGCTACTAGCTATTATCTTATCACCTGAACAAAACGGTTCTATCAAGCGCTCAAAAACCTCATCACCAAGATTGCGACGCACAAACTCTTCTACCGACTCCTCACGTCCCTGTGACCTTTGTCAAAATGTACAAAATTGAGAAATCCCAGGTATGCATATTCAGTGGTGTATAGCAGTGCAGTAATAGGTCTGCGAATTAGTATCACTTAAAATGAAAAGAAAAGGTCGAGAGGACAAACTGGTGGTGGAGGCCTTAAGCCAAGAGCTCCAAACCCAGCCCTCAATTTTCCACCTATGCTCATCAAGTCAAAGAAGGGTAGATCAGCTGGCTTGGAGGGCACAGGCCTGAGTTTGCCATCCCACAAAACAAAACGAGGTGCAGTAGGATCCCCCAAAACCAGATCATCTTTCAAACCACTGTCCACCTACGATAACCAAGACGGGTAAAAATACATATAGTATATAGAGAGGTATATAAATACACACTAAATTAATCAACAATTCACATCTACAAGGAGCAGGATTTTACTTAACTTAATGATACATATTTGCAAGACATTTTGTACCAAGACAGATCAAGAAGGAAATGAACTGACTTCAGCCTGATTCTAATATAACTAAAGGGGCCTAGAATAGTAATCTGGAACTGAATTGAAGCTTAGCTGGTGTTTTCAATTGCACATTTCAAGAACAACAGATACAAGTAATAGAAATTGTAATGATGACATAAATGAAGAGCATGAAACTGTAATCAACGAAATTAAGTACATAACACTGCAGCTATGGATGAAATTAATGGTATGTTTACCGCCATGGTGAGCATAGGATCGGAAGGCTGAAAACTATTGGGTCCCTCTTCCCAGAGATAACCGTCCTTGTTGAGTGTAGTGATGTTGCCGCCGACGCGATCTTTGGCCTCGGTGACGATGACATTTAGGGCACGGTCGGCGTGCTTGGTGGCCAGAGCCTGAGCGATGCAGAGGCCGCTAATTCCGGCTCCGACCACCACGCAGTCGACGGAAGCAGAAGAGGAGGAGGACGGAGGGGCTTCGAGAGACACCTTGGACGTTGAGCACCGAATTTTGGAGGGACGACGGGTGAGAACAAATTGGCGCGGCGGAGACAGCGACGGAAATGGAGTCAGCTGGACTGAGACGGTGGCTGCCGGTACGCAGCTCATTCTCATGGCTGCTGCTGATGTGACGTCACTCCTTCCCGGTTCTTCTCGACAATTGGGGACGAAGAAGATGAGATTGGCGATTGGGTGACTTCACCGGTACGCTTCTTCCGTTTGCCTAACTGTGTTACTGTTAACGTTATCCTCTTACTGGGACCGGGCCGGGCCTTGCAATTGGTTGCTGTTATTTGTTATCGTTTAAATGATCGCTCGCACCTAAGATCCTATACATGGTGACATGCCTACTCCTTTTCATCTTTCATGGGCTTTGGGCCCATAGTTAACCCATGATAAATGTGAGTAGCTAGCTGCCTTCAAATGTAATTCATGTTAGGGTTGTACATTTTTATCCGTAAATCCGATTCGTCCGTTTGTTCACCGGTTCATCATTTAAATGGGTTTCAATTGTGAATTGTGGATCACAATTTTCAAATGCGAAAAAATAGACGGGTCGTGGATCAAAGAATTCCAATCTACGGGTGACCCAACCTGCTAGCAACTGTTTATTTTTTTTTAAAAAAAAGAATCTCTCTCAACCGGCCCTAGGGTGGCTCCTCCATCTGCACACTATCACTGGCGTGCTCTTTCTCGGGTCCCGTCCATCCACCACCACCACCAGCACCTCATCCCCCATCTATTATACCGACCACTCTTCTAATCCCTTCTTAGAACGGCCAAGGTAAGGGATCAGACAAGGTCTATTACGTCACCATCACTTGCAGTGGCTCTCCCATGGTCCTACACCTCCTCCCACGCTTTACGGACCACCAGTTCTATCGGGAGGATGGAAAGAGTTCTAACAATAAGAGAGGGTCGGACATGATCGCTATGGATCCTTATATTGAATCCTTTCATCCCCAGTTTGGTTCGTGGGGATTGGGATTATGGACTGATCTTGAAGGTGTGGCCAACGATGGAAGACGGTGGTGTCTCTTCCAGAGTGTCGATAGTATTCAGTGGAAGATTGGTGGCGTGGCGCCATTGTGCTATCATGGATCAAAAATAGGAGCTTCTGATGGCCCAAACAACTATGCGAGGTCTGTTACGCAGCCTCTCCAAGTCCAATGAGTACCAAACGGTAGAGTGGGACGTTGTTGAGGAGACATGTCATGTCCTAATGGGATCTGGCCCACCCAATCTCAAGCCTCCTTCTTTTCTTGAGGATCTCCTTAGATGTTTGACATCATCCTCACCTCCCCCAAGGGTTTCTACCAAGGGACCATCGTGTGCGTTAAACAAAATAGGTCCATCCGAGTCGAGACAAGAAAAAGTGCAAGTTGATATAATAGCGTGCCTTCATTGGAATAGGGATCCACCCCCTAAGAAGTCACCTAGATTAGTCGGACATATTAGTTACAAAGTCAGTGTTTCGAGCTTGTTTGGAATTATGCCTCACCCTTCCTACTTGTTTTCAATTATGTTACCACTCATCTTTATTTAATAAAAGTTCTATAATTATACTAAAAAAATGTTACACTTATTTTATATTTATTATATATTTGTAGATTGTATTGATCATCGCCTTTTTCATGAGGTTTCAGGGGTTATTTTGGTTATGGAGAGATGATATAGGAACGTGGTGGTGGGATGAGGTAGAACTTGCTGATAGGTTACGTAGGATAGTGATGATAGGGTGGAGATCCTTAGCTGGCCGTACAACACTCTATAAGGTTCCAATAGATGAAGATGGAGTCAATGATGGAGATTGCTTCAACTGGTCGTACAACACTCTTTGAAGAATCGAAGTAACTAGGAGGATAGATGGTGGATTAAATGACGCCACACAGATTATGGAAAGTCTGTGATAAGTTGAAACAAACAAACTTCAAGGTTTCACACACAAGAAGGTTGAATTGCTTCAGGTTCTTCCCAGAAGAAAACTCGAATTTTTATTTCATAAAACTTGCATAAACTTATCTATTACATTCTAAAAATTGACCTTATAATATAGGACAACAGCAAAACTCGAAATTAATTACATTGGACAACTAAATGACTCTTTGATTATCTAAATGTTGGAAATCTGCAAAACAGCACAAATAGCTCATTAATAGTCTTGAATTCATCTCCATTGCATTGAATTAAGTGGTTGATTTGTCTTTGGAATTATGGAACAAGTTGTCTTCATTAATTCCTTGGAAAGAGGCAAAACAGATTTGTTGGAGTCTTGAATTGATCTTTAATGTCTTCTTGATTTGCCTTGAGAGCTAGTTTCGATCTCCTCATCATTCATTCCCTCTTGACAAGGTTCTGACCTCAGAACTGATTCATAACCTCTCAACTTTAATTTGTCCACCCCGGTAGAATTGCAACCACTATTCCACCTAGTGTCTCAGGTCATTATTGTGATATCAGCACATTCGTCATTTGATTATCACCTTTGAACAATTCTGCAAACTCGTCCAAGAACCCATCATAACCATTGTTGGACGGACCCAAAACGAACAAGTTGTGCACAGAACATACGATTTGGTCTTGCTCCAACAGTTCTCGTTCTTCTTGGCCCGCTTGTTGTTGTTGTGTAAATGTCATTGTAGGTATTACCTCTCGATCATTTGGTGGACATTGTTGCGCATACAACTTAGCCCAAACTTGCTTCTCGGCTCTTCTATGTTGCTCCCTGGCCATTAAGACCATCACTTGTTGGACCTTGGCTTGCACTTCCGAGAGAATTCGCCGGTTGTCAACCCATTCGCTTGTTGGAGTCTGGTGTCGAGGTTGTTGTGAATAATACGCCATCAATAGCTGTGATTTGGAGCGTTTAGCTCTGATGCCAGATGATATAGGAATGTGTGGTAGGATGAGGTAGAACTTGCTGATAGGTTACGTAGGATAATGATGATAGGATGGAGAACCTTAGCTGGCTGTACAGTACTCTCTAAGGTTCCAATGGATGAAGATGGAGTCGATGATAGAGATTGCTTCAACTGGTCGTACATCACTCTTTGAAGAATAGAAGTAACTAGGAGGATAGATGGTGGATTGAATGACGCCACATAGATTATGGAAAGTCTGTGATAAGTCGAAACAAACAAACTTCAAGGCTTCGCACACAAGAAGGTTGAATTTCTTAAGGTTCTTCCCAGAAGAAAACTCGAATTTTTATTTCATAAAACTTGCATAAACTTATCTATTACATTCTGAAAATGGACCTTATTATATAGGACAACAGCAAAACTCGAAATTAATTACATTGGACAACTAAATGACTCTTTGATTATCTAAATGTTGGAATTGGAAATCTGCAAAACAGCACAAATAGCTCATTAATAGTCTTGAGTTCGTCTCTATTGCATTGAATTAAGTGGCTGATTTGTCTTTGGAAATATGAAACAAGTTGCCTTCATTAATTCCTTGGAAAGAGGCAAAACAGATTTGTTCGAGTCTTGAATTGATCTTTAATGTCGTCTTGATTTGCCTTGAGAGCTAGTTTCGATGTCATCATCAAGAGAATTCATATATTTATGTGCATCATTTTGTTTTTTTATGGAACCATTAATTTTTTTTATTACATTTCATGAAACCCTTTAAATAAGTTCGAAAAATCACAAAAAAATTATCAACCAGAAAGACCTAAGTTGGACATAATACCTTACATTGAAAGTTTTTATTTTACTTACATAATAGCTATAATCTAAGAGCTTACATTATATCGATTTCGAAAATAAGTTTGCACCTTATAGATCTTAAAATAAAGTGTAGAATGACCTAAGATTCAGAACTAGATTTGCACCTTATAGAACTATATTTTCAAATTTTGTAATATGTCCCAACTCCCAAGCAAGCGAATTATGTCCAACCCGTCTGCAACCCACCCGTAGCTCGTTGGATGAAACCCACAAAAAACATATCTATCAGTGGGCGGGTGATGGGTCTCATTTTTGTCAATCCGCATATTTGTGGGCGGGTTGAAAATGGTGCGGGTGAACCGGATATCCACCTATGCACACCTCTTGCATGACTAAAACCGGAGCATTTTTGACTATCCGAACAAAATTCCCGATTAGTAGTTCCTAGAGATCGGCTCTAGCATCAAAGATTTTTCTATTTACTGGTTTTAATTGAAATTTCTATATCGGTATGTGGTTATAATTGAAGTATACAAATGTTACGAGCTTATGTTTAGGCTAATAAATGATGGTCCAATCAACGGTTAAACTCAAATCAAACATAGTTTTTTTTCATACAAAGTTATCATGAACCATAAAACATTTAAAAAGAGATCAAGAAAAAGTTTAAAGCACATGTTGCATGTAGGGGTGCTCAACAAAACCCGAAACCCGGAGACCCGCCCGTACCCGCCCGTCACCCGGACCCGCTAGAGTCCCGCCCGCCATATTCGGCCTGGGCGTTGGTTTTGAGCAGCGAATATCGGCTGCTTCCGGGTGGGTGCTCGGTATAGCCATCGTTACTGATGGTTATACCCGGCCCGCCCGGTATGGCCTCATATTGGCCCAAAGCCCGGTCTTCCACAAGCCCAGCCAGCCAGCCCATTTTCGTGCTTCACTTAATTGCGTTAGATTTGGAAATCAGCATCATCAAAAACGCAGCAGCATCGAGCGATCTCTCGGCAAGGGAACCAAAAACGCAGCAACAAATCGCGCAGAATCAATTCGGTAAGTATTTCTTCATCAAATATCGGATGAGTAGTTGTATTAGGTTTCAAATTGATAGTTGTTTCCTAAATCTTGTGATTTCCTAAATCAAATCGACTTTGAAATCAGACTGAAAAGCTGGGAATATATATCGATGATTCCCATGAATTTCCCATTGAGAAATTATACCACTGAAAAGAATAGAGCTATTATCAGACACATTCAGTTTCGTGAGCATGGATGAGCTGAGGCAAAGGAACAATGAGGCTATTGAGGTCAGTTTTAAAGGACATGTTCTTTCATCTGAAATCTGAAATTTGAATTAAGCATGACAACTTTTGTTTCCTTTGTGGTATTAGGGTAATTTATTGGTTATATATATATAGAAGATGCTGTATAATTTTTTGCTGCAAATCACATGAAGTTGCTGCATGCTTCATGTGATTAATAATATCAAAACCTGAAAGTGTTTTGATATTATTAGGGTGTTACATGAAGTTGATGCAAGCTTCTACAATTTAGAAAGTGTTTTCTTGGTCAAATTGCTACCTTAATTTTTATCTACTGAATTTTATGCTATAAACTTAATAGTTTGCTAATTAATAATATCAAAACCTGTTAAGTTGCAAGTCTTTGATATATCAATCTATGTCGAATGTCTTCTCTAATACGTGACCGGGTTTTTATGGTTTCGATTATCTTTGTCCATCCATATTCTGTGATCGGCCTTATGCAATGCATTTTTCCAAAATCCATTGGATTTGTTGGCCACAAATGGCTGACTTGTACTCTGCCCGCTTCAATTGCTACCTTAATTTTTATCTACTGAATCTATCTTTGTATTGGTTTGAGTCACGATGTACATTTTGGGTATTTATGTTTGTTTTCATTGTTGTGTATTGATGTAAGGTCCAATCTGGAGGCCAAGCACATGTACCCGTTGGTGAGGATGCATCTGCGGTTGTCTATGAGGGTACACCTCTTGACGATTCGAAATTAAAGTCTGAGGTATGGAAGGATTTTACTAGGCGTCAAATAGGTGATACTGTCTAGTCTAAGAAATCATCTTAAGACATGTAAAAAAAAATCCCAAAAGACGTGTTGTTGAACCTAACCAAGGACTCCTCAACTTTAACAGTGCTACTAAAGAATTGACCCCTTGGCATTTTGATCAGCTTGTGAAATTGGACTAGCTAAGATGATAATTTTAGATGAGCTTCCCTTTAGTCATGTAGAAGGAAAAGGGTTTCGGGCGTTCATGAAAATTAGTTGTCCAGCTCTGACGGTCCCCTCTAGGCACACTGTTATGAGGGGCGTCTTCAAACTATATGTATCAGAGAAACAGAAGTTGTATGACTATTTCAAGACTTGTGGTCATAGGATGTCCTTGACAACTGACACCTGGACGTCAGTGCAACAAATAAATTACATGTGTATGACAGCCCATTTCATAGACCATGATTGGGTGTTGCATAAGAAGGTAATAAATTTTTGCCCAATCAAAAGTCATAGTGGCGAGGATATTGGGAAGGCCATGCAGTTGTGTCTTCAATCTTGGAGTCTTGATAAGCTCATGACGGTTACAGTCGATAATGCGACGCCTAATACATTAGCCGTTGATTATTTGAGTGAGCAAATGAACATGTTAGGCACGTCATCTCTAGGAGGAGAATTCATGCACATGAGATGCATTGCCCACATCATCAATCTCATAGTGCAAGAAGGCTTAAAGGATATAGCCACTTCTGTGGAAAGGATAAGGTATGCCATAAAGTTTATTAGAATGTCTCCCGTAAGGTTGCAGAGGTTCGCAGAAGCTGTTAAACAAGCTAAGATAGATGGGAAGAAATTGCTATCTGCGGATATGCCCACTAGATGGAATTCAACATATTTGATGCTCGACTCGGCATGCGGGTTGGAGAAGGCCTTCGGAGTGTACGATATTTATGACCCTATTTTAGGGAATGAGATGGGGAGGAAAAAAATAAGAGACAAAGATAACAAAACCACGCTTCTTGGTAGGATAACTCAACATGACTGGGTTGAGTGTAGGTGTTTCTTGACCTATTTGAAGTTATTCTATAACATGACCGTTCGTATCTCTGGGTCTTATTATGCTACGTCTAATAATATTTTAGATGATATATGTGATCTTTACACCCATATTGAGGAGGGTCTCGTGCACGAGAATATAAACATGCAATCCATGGCCCGCAGGATGTTGGAAAAGTTCAATAAATACTTTGGCACTTTCGATATGTTGAACTTGTATACATTTCTAGCCCCAGTATTTGATCCAAGAAAGAAGATGGATTTCGTCTCATTTGCCGTCAACAGGATGTACTCGAAAGGCACTGCATCAAAACTAATGCCAGTTATCGAACGAGCATTAAATGATTTGTTTGGGGAGTATACGCGCTCACATGTATCTAATACAAGTAATGCGCCAGTCATGGATTCAGACTTCAGACCAATTGATCTTGAGGTTGAGAGTATGGCAGACGGGGCTACATTTGCAGCATATAAGAGGAGAAAAAAAAAATCAAGGAGGTACTGCCAAATCTGAACTTGAGAGGTATCTCAAAGAAGAAGAAGCAGAGCCTACTAAAAACTTCGATGTGTTGGTTTGGTGGAGTCAAAATGCGGCGCGATACCCGATCATTTCGAGAATGGCTCGTGATATATTAGCCATTCCAGTTTCCACCGTGTCATCCGAGTCTGCTTTTAGTACCGGTAGGAGGATCTTGACAGATTTTAGGAGTTCTTTGCATCCTAATACCGTGCAAGCTCTAATTTGCACACAAGATTGGTTTAAAATGGCAGTTGCAAAGGATCCTACCGTGGAGGACATGACACCGATGGCGAGAGCCGCTTTTTTGGTAGAGAGTATGGAGAAACTTCAACTGTATGAAGAAGGTAATACACAAGTTCATATTAGTATGTTTTTTGTTCGTGTAAGTATAATTATGACACGATAAATTAATCTGCAGAGCTAGTTCAAAATCTCCCCTCTTGCGGCGTGCCGATCATAATGTGACTAGTCTATTTCAGGAACAAGGGTACGAATGTCTTTCTAAATATCAATTTATTCAATTCTTATATTTTCATTCATTATTATTTATATTTTATACTATTTAAATCTAATTATAATTTTATTTGTGTTGTTGGTGTATGTACAAAATTAACAGTTTCGATGGGAGCATGACACCTGGAGATTGTAGCTTTGGATTTTTCTTATATAATTTATTTTGTTTTAATTTTACGTACGAAATTTGATTTTAGATGATTTGGGAAACGATTATGTACTATTGCATTTGGAATAATTATTTATGATTTTGGGGTGTTTTTCATCTTTAAAGATAAATCAATTTGAAGGACTATTTAAGTCCTCGTTGATTTGTTTTAAAGGTTTTTGGCCCCATAATTTTTTTTATGTGTTTGTGTTATGTTTTTTTATAATCTATGTTTTAAAAATGGTTTTGTTAATAATTAGTCATATTTAATCTTAATTTAAATTTATTTTTCTGATTTAAGTCTATATAAATAAGACTTGAACTAACTAAACATTACTTAAATAATACATTTGTTATTTTTTTGACTTGGAAATGAAGTTAATTAGCAAAAACAGGCCTATAGGCTCTTGGGCCGAAATAATAAACAAAATAAGTCAGGCTTGATATTAAAAAAACTGCTCTTGGGCTTATATTTCGGCCCATTCTAATCTGGGCAGTCCTGATCCGTCCATACCCGCCGACCCGTTCTCTCGCCCGGCCACACATACTCGAACCACCCGCCTCTACCCGGGTCCGGGTCCGGTTCGCATTTATTCTTACCGCCTGCATCCGGGCGGGTCCGGGTTTTGGGCCACCGGGCCGGGTACCCGCCCGATGAGCAGCCCTAGTTGCATGTGGAAATGGGTGTTTAATAGGCTAATTAGTTTTATTTTTATTCAAACCTGTTAAATTAATTTGGTTATTTGATAGGGTCATGTAGTGGTCAAACGCTAATTAGCTACTTGTTTAGCTGTCATACTTCAGTTAATTATGTTATTTGTTTGGATTCTTTTTTTATCAGATTTATTACCCAGGTTTTTCAAAAACATCATTACTATGAGGATTATATCGAACAATAAGGTAACACATAATATTAAAGACCATTACATGTAAAATTTAGCGGTCTTACCGATATAAACGATAAACATTAAGCCTACTCGGCATAATACGAAGGATGGTAGGAGGACAAGGTGGTAAGCATTTGTTCCAATTGTCGAAAGCGCCAGAAGAGGATGAGTACTCCCAATATTCTTTGAACGAGACGATGACTTTACGAGGTGTTGTTGCTTCTCCTGAGGCAAGTGGATGTGTTATTTGGTCCACCTCTTGTGAACCAAAGTGCTCCGGTGGTACTTCTTTATCAGAAAGAGCCAACGGAAATGTGTCCTTCAGTGACTCTTATTTTTATTCGGATGCCTCTATCATCTCCTTCTAACGGAGATGATAGGTACAACTCTTCGGAGATGTAGTGGGATAGAGTAAGAAAATAACTAATAGTGTTTTAATTCAAGTTCATTCATTCAATTATATTTTTAAAAAATCATTAATACACATGACAACATTAAATAAAACTCTATCAAACATCTATTTCTTCGGCTTTTAAGGTTTCTCCTCTACTAGATTTCATTTCTAAACCATTTTCGATCTCCGACATACAACCACACACCTTTACGGCCATGGCCTCACCACCACCACCTCGCAGACCCTCTTCCTGTTCTACTACAACGCCAGTCATACCCCTCAATGCAATGAGGGCCATGGGTACATTAGACGAGTACCGATCTCCTACTATTCTGATTCCGCCGCCACCAGCATGCCTGCGAGCTGCCCTCGGCAGCATGAGATCTCATGCTCCAACTCTGATGACTGTTCCTCGCGTGACACGCTTGCTTACCGATACAGTCGATCAGAGGAAAATTGGTCGGTCCTTTATTTCCATGTAGGACTGGAATCACTATCCCCAACACCCTCAGTCGCGACAATCGTCACTCCTCGTCCGCGGGGCTCTGTTCCTATTGAAGCCCCTGCTCTGGCACGTCACACCGTCCTGCCTAGGTTCCATCTATGACGGCAAATCCACATATAGGAGCTCGTGGTGGAAGAGGAAATCGGTGTGGGACGATCAACGGGTGATCGAGTGAGGGATCCCGCCCTCCAACGATGTTATTTCGGAATCATATCCTGGTTGATATACGTCCGAGATGACTTCCCCCGACTAGAATCTGGAGGCAAGTGATGAATGATCAGCAACGCTTCTCGGTTAGAATGGGGCGACCTAAATCTGGGGATGGGATTGCCTAAAATCCGAGAATACCATATTGCCCCACCCCTTAAACCGGGACGGCGGACTCTAGAATACTCTCCCTCGAAGGAGAGATGGTCTCGATGAGGGGAGCGCAAGGCTGCAAAGTAAACTCACTGGTCTCCATGAGGCCATTATGGTATCACATGGAGTCCAAGAGGAGCCACACCCCGACCCCTATAGATCGGTTTTGTCCGACCTCAGTCTCCTCCTTTCTCCGGGTCACTCCTTGGCAGTCTGTCGTGACCTCACAAGCTTGACCGAGATTAGACAGGGAAAGTCATATGCATCTCTTGTGCTAATCACTAGAAAAATAGGGAACCACCTCTACCTGTTATCTAGAATAGCAGAGCATTTTCTATAGGAACAGTGTACCAAAAATCTTAGATCAGCTCCAACGGTCGGCATAAAGCCATTGTTTAGGTGTCGTTGCAGGCGCTACAACGACTCCTACAACGACGTTCCAACGCAAGAGTCGTCTCAAGACAAGTCGGCACAAAGTGTCGCCTCAGGAATCTACAACGACGTGACTAGCTGGCGCAGCACCAACGACTACTCGGCGGGCCAACGCTGAGCCGACACATGACATGCCCAGTTTTTTTTTATAAAAAAAACTATTTTTTTCTTATAAATACACTTTGACCTCTACCCAAAAAACACACCCATTCTCTTCTACACTTCTTCTCTTATCTTCTTCTCTGAAACCTCGTTGTTCATATTTTTCAGATGCATCGTTTGTCAACACTAGCAGAATTGTAGCAAATGACTCCCGAAGAAATAGAGCAAGCGAAGGGAATGATGAATGAAGTAACAACCAAACGAATTCATGACGGTCTTTTTGCATGTATACATCCAACGGTAGAAGTTGAGGAGGTCGAGGGTTCACAGTCATCGGCGCCACCAAAGTAGAGAATGATAGAGAGCAACCAAGACGAAGCACATGAGCGGTTGATAGCTGACTACTTCGCGCCTACTCTGGTGTACAACGAGCAACAATTTTGGCATCTCTTTTGGATGTCGAGAGAATTAGTCCTACGAATCATGAATGCATTGAGTAAGCGGTACACATACTTTCGTCAACAAAAAGATGTTGGAGGGAAGCCCGAATTCTCTCCACACTAGAGTAGGCGCGACAACACTTCGTCAGCTCTGTTATGGAGGTCATGTCGATGTCGTTGACGAGTACTTGAGAATGGCGGAGACCAATGCTTTGGAGTGCATTAGGAAGTTCTGCTTGGGCGTGATCAAGATATTCGGGCGAACACATCTACGACTCCCGACCGAGGAAGATGTCCACCGTTTACTAGAAATCAGCAAAGCTTGCGGCTTTTCTAGGGTGCTTGGGAGTCTCGACTGCATGCACTGGGATTGGAAGAATTGTCATGTGGCATGGGCTGCACATTTCTCAATTAGGGACCACGAGAACATCCCCACAATCATGCTAGAAGCCGTTGTATCCCAAGACCTTTGGATTTGGCACTCTTTTTGTGGAACATCGGGCTCCTACGACGACATCAACGTGCTCAATAGGTCTACATTGTTTCGCCAAACAGTTCGAGGTTTCGCTCCACCGGTTAAGTTTAAGTTCAACGGTGGAGATTACACAACCCCTTATTACTTGACAGATGGAATCTATCCTCCTTGGGCTACATTTGTGAAGACAATATCAGGTGCACAACCGGCAAAGCAAATGTGTTTTGCTAGAAACCAAGAGGCGGTGAGGAAGGATATCGAATGAGCATTTGGAGTTCTACATGCTCGTTTTTATATCGTCACTCGTCCGATCCGAATGTGGGATAAGAGCTCACTCGCAATCATCATGACTACTTGTATTATCCTGCACGACATGATTGTTGAGGATCAACGGAGGTCGTACCCCACTGATTTGTTTGTAGACATTGGTGTCCCGAACGCAGCGACCCGCATAGGACCACCACTATCGGTGAAATTGGATAGTATCATAGGCCATAAAACACGGATCCGAGATCAAGATGTTCATTACCATCTCCACCCTGACCTCGTCGATCATATTTGGGCAAAATTTGGAGATGACGACAACAATTAGAGTAATACAATGTATTTCATATTTGACATAAATAAAAATAATAGTTTAATTTTAGGTTATTTTGGAAATAGTAGAAAGTAATAAAACAACCAAATAACTACCTCAATAATCTATTAGTTGTTTACTATTGTAGAGGTAATTGTTTGTAGGAGAGAGAAACTCAAACAATGATTCCAAATAACTACGCAGACTCAAACCATTGTAGATGCTCTTTTTTTTTATAAAGGGGTAGATATTAGTTAATCCAAGTAGCAAATTACAATACCCACCATCAAGGGTGAACCCGAAACAAACCAAGGATAAAGTTGGAAGTCCCCGCTTAAAAGGTAGGCAGGTACTCCGGTAGACATGGTTGAGAAATATGAGTACTCAATAAGAAAGAGTAGATACAACCAAACAAATAATATATGTGCCAAAAAGCGAGTCCAAGGAGCTAAATTCCGTTTTTGGAGGTTGCCTTGGGTCGTAGGAGCATACGGGAAGTACTCCTGGTTAGCCTGATCTCTCTGGTAGAAACCAAAAGGATATTGAGAGGCCGACAATGTCGGCCTCTCAAGGACCCTAAGGCCTATCATAACTCCTGAAAAGGTTGTTTGCAAGCCTTCATCGAAGTTGGGGGAGTAAGGTCCTGTAAGGCTGCCTGCACATTATGGTCAATGTCCATGAGGACAAAGTCCCGCTTCCTTGAAACAACTGATATCTATAGATTATTGGTTCTCTTTTACCTGGCCAGGGTCTTGAGATTATTTGTTCTCCTAAGTACTCTCTTTACCCGTTGTCTTATTTGATGCTCCGTGTGTGGTCTGATATCGGGAGGGACGAGGGTCTTCTTCTGCTCGAAACCAATTAAGATCTCAAGTAGGAGAACATGTTGAACAAGATTAGGTCGGAAATACCTCATCCTTTTGTATACCTTTGTCCCTAAGGGTTGTGTTCTACCCCCATCCTTCGGCTTCTTGTCCGCCCAATCCTAAATGGGCGGGGGTGCCTCTTAATTAGGCAGGACTGAGAACTTAATGGTGGTGGGGATAAAGAAGATATTACCGATCCCTTCTCACGTCCCCAATCCTTTAACATTACCTCCAGATAGGGGGTTTTGGAGTACTGGTCTTTAGGAAAGATTGGGAACTCAACTTCATTATGGAGTTGGCTCCTATTATTGGTGATCGGTGCATCATACACGGTCGACGAATCGGGTTGGCGTTGTTCCTGTGCAACTGTTACATTAACTGGGCAAGCTGGGTTAGAGAAAATAGGTTGAGCCATTTCAGGGCCCGGAGAAGGCACAGTAGGGGGCGGGAGTAGGCATAACATTCCAATCCAATCGGAAAAACCTTCGCCTGGGCTGGGGGAGGAGCCCGAAGCGAGTCCTTGTATTTATGTGCCAACCGGTCCACCCCCTGAAGGATAGTAGTGTAATATTTAATTACATGGCCAAGACGGACGCACCAGTAGCAAATTTCTGGTAGCTTCTCATACTCCAATCGAATTTTGAGCGGTTTGGCACCCACATCAACCTGCAACATGAAGTGGCGACGGAGTGGTCTTGTAGCGTCCAACTCCACCCAGAGTCAGAGGAAAGTGTCTCATCCCTAGACAATGCTAGGAGCTCTCGGTGGATTTAATCGAACGGTTTCTACCTCCCATCCAAGATTTGAGACGATGAACGCTCGCATTTGGGAGGTCCTAGCTTCTACCAGGATGTCAAAAGCTCATACCGAAATTCAGATTGAGCGAAAACACAAACACTCCGGTTGGGTCCTTGGTGGTAGTGGCTTTAGGAGCAATACCATGTCGTAGAAGGCCCACGATTCCCTTGCTATAATACCGTCCATTTCTTCTTCAGAGGTGAAAAAGAATGCCATGATTTTTTCAGTTAAATGTTGGATCGTGATTCTGGCCACGTTCCAGGCGTTTGCAATAACAGAGCAAAGAGAGCGAGGTTTACTCGTTTCTTCGTGATGAGTCGACTGACGAGAGAAAAACGATAGCGGGAGTCTTCGATTGGGGGGACGGTATTTGCGAGGACTTCAATCACTTCGTCGTCTGTAAAGAAATCGTCCATCTAGGAAGGGCCCACGGAGACTTCAGTTAGTTTGGCTTGCACCTTCTCTAAGCTTACACGGCCAGGATCTATGGCCGGATGACTTTGTTTGGCAAGAGACCGAATTAGTAGTTTTGTGGCGAGGGGGGGGGGGGGATGTCGGGAGAGGAGTTCTGGAAATTTCCCGAGCTCAATTCTCTTGCATGTTGGGTTTTAGTCCTAGCGTGGTTCGGGTGAGGGCTTTGTGTGGTGTTGGTGGGTGGTTCTAGTGCGGTTTGTGTCGGAGGGGTTGATGATCCAACATAAAATTCGGATTTAAGGGGGGTAGAAGGCGAAGGGTGAGTTGATTTTACCAGTATTTTCATATGTGAATGGGTATCTTGGAAGTCGCTGAAGCAAATGCTCGAGAAAGAGCAGAGAAAAAAGTAAAAGAAGGGGGATAAAGCTCAGATGAGCACCAGAAGGGAGGAGATTAAGAGGACGACGACATCATCATCACTAACTTCGGACAGAAAGAAGCGTGGTGATATGTGACAGAGAAAAGGGACATAAAACACGCGAGAGATGGATCAAGACATATTGTAGATGCTCTTAAAAACTATGTCTTGTCCTTTTCTTTATTTCCACTCAATATATGATCGCTTATGAAGTTAATCGAAAATATAATAATAAAATATCATTCTTTTGCTAAAAAAAAACTCTATCAAACAAATTTATTTTAAATTCATAAATATTATTTGATTAATCGGATCTAACTCTCGTTAAAATTAGCTTCATTTTGCAATCTTTTTTTTGAAACGGGTAACCGGAGACTTTCATTAATACCAATAGGTAATCAAACAGGATGAGGCGTGACCGCCTCGGGTTCCAGATATATGTCCGGGCCGACCGTAGCAAGCCCGACGCTCATGGACCCATAATAATAGCCCACTTGAAATCGTGGGCACAAACTCAAGACAACTCCTTACCGTCGTTTCAATATAACGAGGCAAAATGTAATAAGTTCTAAAATCCGCAAGAAATAAAATATCCCAAACGAAACATAACCAAAAACAGAACATATAAAAAAGTTTTGCTGATAATGCAGGCTGCCCGGGACCTCCCAGCAGTGGCTGTCCCGGGTCTGTAGGTATAGTCTGGGGCCGACTCCACCCACCCCTGTTGGGACGGGTCATTCCTCCATCAGAAGCAGTCGTGCTTCCGCTTCTTCTGCTCCCTCCTCCTGAGCTGACGACCACAAGGTCTGCTGTTGGGAATCCGGATCCTCCCTCTGCTTCTTCGGCTCCGGCGGACGCACATACAACGATTTACTTCTAGTCCTCAGGGTGGAGGCCTTGCCTTTACCTCGACTGGGCCTGCCTTTCCCTAGGCTCTCCTGGGGGTCTCTCTGCCGACCCCGTGGATCTGTCTCCTCTCCCTCCCTCATCATCGCATTGTATCCGGGGTCAGCTCGGATCACAAGGCCAGCAGCAGGATGGACGTTAGCCAGGTAGTCAGGCTTCGTGGACTTGGGTGGCGGTGTGGGTACTCCATGGCCACCCCTTTGTAGTGTATTGGTTAACCCTTCCCGGTTAACCTTAGCCAGGTAGTCAGGCTTCGGGATGCCTGCATCGGACGATTCTGCGCCCATAGTGATTTTCCTGGACCGAACCATAGGGTTCAGAGATAGATCACTCAGGAGGTACGTGATCACCGGATGTGATGCTGGAGGGGGTACGTTCCAGACCGTTCGCAGCAACCGGTCCACATCCAAATCCCTCGGTTGCAGGATAGAGTTGTCATACCGAATCTCCATCCGGCCAATTCCCGGCAGTATGGTTGGGCAGGCCGACATCCTGTGTGTCAGCATTCCGCACCTGCGACAAAAATCTACCACCCTCTCGTACTGTAGGTTAATCACAACAGAATTTTCAGTACCTGGGAACCGGAGATGGGTTCTGCGCCGTAAGGGTCGAGTCAGCTCCATCCGAACTCTCAGCCAGAGATGCATGTCCTCCCGTCGGGCCGTCGGGATTGGGGCCGACATGACTTGCGTGCCTATGCTGCTTGCAACGAGGCCACAGATGTAGTGATTTCTGGCCCCTCCTGGGATATTCAGCGCCCGGACCCCAAGCTCCACATGATTGAAAGGGATCTCTTCTGCCCGGTCGAATTGCCGGAGTGGTTCAAGGAGGAGGGGAAATCCCTTGAAGCTCTAGGGATCCCTATGACGGATGTCTTCCATTGCTTTGGCTGACGGGAAATGGTACCCCGTGACCTCAGGGGACATGAACTCCACTTTAATCCCTGTCACCTTCCATTTTCGCAGCATCATCGCGCAGACGATGTGCTGGTTGTAGGTCCGATCCTCTGCGACCTTCGCTGCAAGGGAGAACTGGTAGGACCCGGTGGTAAACAATGGGACTCCTTCTTCCGACACCACTAGCTCGTCGTCCTCATCCTCCTAGTCCTGGACCGGGGATATACGGCTTGGGTGGGGCTCAGAAGCCGACCTCGACGGGCTGCTAGCGCTCGGACAGTCAGGTCTAGGGGCCTGTACACGCTCCGCCGGAGGAAGATAGCGAGCCACCACCAGAGAAGGGGATGGTCGGGGAAGAGAGATCAGATCTCGGTGGACCTCCCTCGTCGTTGATGTGTGTCCGGTGTAGGGCGGAAATGGCACCGGCGGATCTGAAGACACGCCGACGGCCAGGGACACGCCGACGGTCAGGGAGCGTCTGGCTTGTCCTTCAGATCTACAGGGTGCGACGCCATCTGAGGAGAGACTGGGTCCGGACCGAGCATCGACGGAGGAGCGTCGAGCAGCGACGGAGGAGCGTCGAGCAGCGACGGAGGAGCATCGGGGTGTTCGTTGTCTCGCTGGGCGGAGACCTCGAGGTCGTGAATGACCTCTGCATGTGGGTGGATGTGGTCGGGGATGACCATTTCCGGCTCGTGGAGGCGTTAGATGGGGAGATCCGACATCGGCTGAGCAGAAATGGACGGAGGTGTTGACGAGGTGGCGATTGTGGCGGTGGTGGTTCTGCAGGTGCGGGTGGCTGGGACTCTGAACTCGTGGAGATGGATGGCAAATTCACGGCTGGGGGTCGTTGTTTTGTAGAGGGGAAGGCTGTGGGTGTGGTGGTACTGGTGGGAGTGAAATCGAATGGACGGAAGGGAAAGTGGTAGACGGCGGCGGCGACGACCTTATTAGGGTATGAAAGGACCTCAGTGAGGTGTGTGGAGAGCGTTTTATTGATCCAGGGAATCACGCCTTTCTTTCATTTTGCAATCTTAATCATACCCATTTTCTATTAACTACAAACAAGAAGTTCACAATCAAATAGTGTCAAATACTACTTTAAAATGCGGCGTATGTTTGGTAGAATACCCAATTCAATTTCCCGCCACACTTATACTCTGTGTTTTGAAACTGTAGCTTAGAGTTTGATTTGCAAAGAAATCACAGAGAGAGGATCTGGTGAAGAAAGCGAATCGGTAGTACTCGCATCTGATCGATCTCTGTGTACAATCGTAGTCCAAATCTGACATTTCCTTCTCCTTCCGCCACCGATCCACCGAAGAAGCTGCTCTCTCTCCGTGCATCGGATTCGCACTCAGAGTCTCAATTTCCTTGTTTCACTTCTCCAGGCAACCTCCTTCTCCTCCCTCTTATCTACGTACACAGTTATGTTTATGTATGTGTGTACAATATACTTAGGGGTTTCTCTGTCGATTCGTTGCAGCTTCATTCGACCGTGAAAACCCTGATTCGAAATTCTTGTGATCTAAGCTCCAGAGCTCGCCGTTCAAACTTTGCTGGTAATTGCGTACTTCAATTACTCGGTTGTTGTGTTTAGACGATCGGTAGCTCCTTTTTTCGGGTTCACAAAAGCTTGATCTAGGGTTATTGTAGCATTGCGGTGGTCATTTGGGGTGTTTTGATTTCACAAATTTGGGCGATTGCATTTGTTGAGTTTGTTGTATGATTAGCTACTGCTAGTAAGTTGATTTTCTTTTTATCAGACGCTCCAACCAAGTTTTCATGATTTTTCTTGTTCCCTTCAACCTCGTGTTTGGTTGTTAATGCTTCAGAAAGCATTGGCAATGTTATGTTCTGAGGATGCTGTTTTTATTCAGTTAACTAAGCTCCAGGTTTTTGTTTCCTTTCTGGGCTTCAAATGGTAAATTTCAGTACATTTTCCGAGTCAATCGTGCTCTAGGCATGTGTTATTTATAGCGCTTGCTTTGTCCGCTAAACTGTTTCTCATTACCTTTATAGGTGAAAACTGCTAGTGCTACCTGTGTTGATTCTGTGGATCTGTCAATTGACCTGCAGCAATGGTGGGCTTTGCTCAACATAGATCAAGAGATTATGTAAGTAGTCATGTCAATGGTCATCATGATCTATGGCAGATTAAAAGTGTTAAATCCAAACTATACCGCTTTTTAAAATGCTAACTTCCTTAAATGGCATTGGTTATAGCATTTATTATAATTGTGGTAATGATATTACATGTTTTTTTTTGTGGTCAACTTCTCAAATGATCTTGCACATAGATTGCTAGTAACAATGTCTACTATCAGTCTTCTTTGATGGCGTGTAACTTATTCATCTAGGTTCCTTCTGCTTACATATTACTGGGTCTTATTTGGAATCCATT
This sequence comes from Erodium maritimum, assembly GCA_963921825.1. Taxonomy (NCBI): domain Eukaryota; kingdom Viridiplantae; phylum Streptophyta; class Magnoliopsida; order Geraniales; family Geraniaceae; genus Erodium; species Erodium maritimum. The sequence goes on from OY997595.1 coordinate 12,890,721, forward strand.
TATGGTTCAAAATGAGTACCTTATTCTTACCTCAGCATTCATCATCTAATAGATAGAAATTCTGGGAAATTTTTAATGTCCAATGCTTTTCAAAAATATGTCCCAGGATAACAAGAGTGACCATTGGAGCTCTGGGAGCATTTGTCATCCATCAAGCCAATCTAGAAAGATGTCTATTGGAGTGATGCCAGACTCATTAGGAAAGAAAAGACCTGGTGCTGCAAAAGCGGATGAAGTCGCACTACCAAATGAAGGGAGGGTAAAATCTGTTATGGAAAATGCCATAAAGGTTAAAAATAAGGTGGAAGAAATCACAGCTGACACAAAAGGAAAACAGACTGAAGCCCCCGCCCTGGCAAGTTCTCCTTGGATTACTCCAAGATCCACTTATAAAAAAGAATCTGCCCCTGAGACTTCCATTCGTGCAAAACAAGGTTTCGGCATACCATCTTACAGTGGGAGGCAGAATAAGCAACAAGGAGGTGAAGATGTACTAGCAACACATTCAGTTCATTTTTTTGCAAGCAGGACCTCTGTCTTGCAGTCTGTTCAGAGCAAGCAAAAGATGTATGACGGGGACGCACAAAAGAGCAAGGAAGGGAGGGGTGGAATTGCTGACAGGGTGGAGGAATTGACATTCGCAACTGCAAAGGAAGTCTTCTTTTCAGGCAAAGCTGTGACTGAAAATATAATAGATAAAACAGAAAACCGATGTAGTGGAACCTTGAAAATGAAGCTTTGGGAGATACTTGGAAATGCTTCTTCAGCTAAAGGTAAGGACCCTCAATCTCATCCTCTGAAGGTTGATATGAACCATACAATACCAACACAGAATCTTGGTAGAATGGGAGAAACAGTTGCCAAACATGGACAGAACTCAGATACAATAGAAACCGATTCTGAAAATCCTAGTCATAGCATCAGGAGACCAGTAACTCGTTCCTTGGGCCAAAAAAGAGCTCCAGCAAAAGTTCATCAGAACAAAGTAAAAGACAAAGCACCCTCTATTCGCAAAAAGAAACAGCAGGAGAAGAATAGATTTTCCATCGATGAAGGATGGTCCAGTAGACTACACAATAATAACAATGGCGATTCCTCAAGTTCTACAAGGAAAAGGAATGAGAGACAGAATTCAAGCACTGGGTTGCAAAAGGTTTGCTATCCTCAAAAGGACAATGCAGGTAAACTTCAACAAAAAACCGCAGCAAGTGAAATGGCAGCACATGATGAGAAAAGTTCTTCACTTGGTATCATTGGAAGATTCCGCAGTTGTCCTCGTGAGAGTGATCAGTATCAACCAAAGAATGATATCCAAGGAAAAAAATCACATCACTCATCAACAGTAAACAAGACAGACAAAGGAGATCTTAAGAGTCCAAAATTATCAGGCAACAAGGACAAACCAGAACGCGCTGCAAATACAACATCAAAGAATGATGTGGACCCAGAAGTAGATTTCCGAAGTCCAACATTTGGAATCAAGACACCCATACCAAACTCTTCCCCAAGCCCAGTGGCCAAATCAAACCAGATAAAACAAGATTTATGCAGTCCTGCAGTAGAAGAGAGAGAATTTTCTGCAGGGAATTTCCCCAGCTTCAGGACTTTATGGACTTCAAAACTAAATTGCCATGAATCAAGTGTACAAAAGAAATTATCTGTATCCTTAATTACTTCCCAGTATGATACCTTTAAACCATATAGTAGTTGCTAAGTAAGGTCCTTTGTTCCTTTTGCCTTTCCTTATTAAATTCCCAGGAGGATGTGCAGGAAAAAAGAACTTCTCCACGCAAGAAATCAGCATCTGTTCCGGAAGATAAAAGTGCAGATGATCTGATGGCCGAATCCTCATCTGAAGAGGGAAACTCCGAGAGCTCTGAAGAAGGTTTGCCTATTATTGAAGGATTTGACTGCATAAGCTTATTTTATAAAGCAATAAGTGCAATTTTATTATTTGTCAGTCTCGGTAATAATTCTTATTACTTTTTAACCAAGTATAGCAATGTATTGAGTTGAGTTGGATGATCAGCAAACAATGAGTGCTATAAAAAATCATGGTTTTAAACCACATCAAGTCTTCCTAGTATCTTCCATTTGTGTTGGTGATTTTGGGTAGTTATGCATTTAATTTATTTGTGGTGGTTTCATTTTCTGATATAGAAAGCTTAGTACCATATAGTATACAAACTTTTTAAAACGACGGTGGACAATACTTTGTGCACCTTAAAAACGTGGACAAAAGATAAGCTATTTTTTTTGGCCGTGAACAATACTTGAGGGTAGGTTTTGACGATTAACCCTATTATTTCTGAGAAATGGATTTTATGCCAAAAAAATTTAGATGATAAGGATAATATAAATGTAAGATGATGCTAGTCCCCTACACAATTTAATTAAGATCCATACGTTTGAAGGCATGTGTCCCCATACCTTTTTTACAGTGACAGGTGAGCATTATGCATCATTTTCTTTGCACGTTGGTTAGATCAAACTTAACTGGGAAATTTTAGGATACCTGTTTTATTCATTGTATACTGGATTCAGAAATTGTAATCAACCTGCATTTTTTATTGGGTCGGCACCACCATATGTTATTAGCATTTCCTTCACTTTTGTGCAATTACATAGCTACTCTGTTAACTTTGTTTAATGGCCATGTATAGGATGTAAGGAGAGAATGGCATTATCTCCTGATGCTGGTACTGTAGTGAGACCAAAGGTCACTCTTAATTCAATTAAAAGGCCTCTGAACTATGGAGACATTAGATTTAAGGAATTTAGCTCCACCCCACCCTCCCCAAAAGGCAAAACTTCACTGACAAGTCAATCCTCATCTCACTGTTGTACTTTCCAGTGTTTTTTTTATTAATTTATACACTTTTTTTGTGTGGATCTGTACAATTTGATCAGGGGCAGCAGGAAGTGACTGGATGCAGGAACCTCCAGAACAGACCCAAGAGGACGAACTAGCAAGGTTTCTCATTGCTAACCAAAGCAGCAGAACATTGCTCTGTTATGCAAGTTATCTTTCTATCATAAATTCCATATTTTGCTGATTTTAGTTTCACGGAAAATGCTTTAGGGCTGTAACTTTGTTTGGAAGGGCACTGAAAGGGCTTAAAAGAAAAATAAAATTTGCAGCCGGTAAGAAATCCTCAGAAGTTCTAATGTCTGTTGCTGAGGGTATAAGTTTGCAGCTAGAGAACATTGATTCTCAGATTCAAACTGACATGTAAGTACTTCAAACCGACAGTTTTCACAGTTTAGGGAACAAACTTTTTTCACTGTGGTTTTGATGATGTTTCAGCGAGAAACTGGGAAGTGTCAGTAAATCTAAAAGAAGACGACTGGAAACAAAATTCCAAGGTAAACTCAGTGGACACCAATTGATTATGGTAGATGTATGTATGAGAAAGCCCTTATCAATATCTAAACCTTGACTATCACTTTTATCTAGCACACCTCACCTCAAAGCCAAAATGGTTGAAAGAAAGGGCAAGACCTTGTGCCTGAATATCTGAACCAAAAAATACTTCTTTTTACCGTAGATTCTATATTAAGAATTTTGTATTTGGGATAATATGCTATTCTGTTACTACTTATTCAACTCTATAAAATCTGCAAACATGAATTAGAGTAGCACATTTAATTCCATGATTTGTATGGAGAATTACTAAATGGAAATACTAACTTAATTCTCTGTACATGCAATAAAAATTCCCGTGAATGTATTCATCATTTATATACAGCTAGAGTTTGATGCGATACGTCCTGAAAGAGTTTTGCTTCTTCTTATAATTCTTAGTGTCCTCTGTAGTATGCATTTACTTTCAAATAATTGTATCCATTTCTTTTATGAGATCAATCCAGTTTTTTTTCTCCATTAATGGTTGAGCATTGGTGTTCTTATTATCGGTTTCATGGCAGAGCAACAAGAACAGCTGAACCTGATCCACGGAAAGTTTAAGGAAGAGGTTAACCAGCATCTCCAGGAGTGCAGGGAGACACTTGATGGGTTGGAAGCACATCAAATAGAATTTAAGGGCGCAACAGAGAAGCAAAGTATGACAACTTTAATTTATTATCAATTTCATTGCAATGTGCTTAAGCAGATATTAATATATTATCCTAAAACTGCATACATTGTATGCTATTAAATTTCTACTTAACCACATAAAAACAAACTATTTCCCTGACCTTAATTTTACATTGTAAAAATTATGTATAAATTATATAATCCGTTTGATATTCGTAGAAGATTTACTTCATTTGATTGAACTCCTGAAGTAATCTGTCAGGGTTAAAACATGCCATTTCCCTTTGGAGTATGTAAAGGTGATTGGTGAATGAATATGCTAATATTTTGTGGTGATAATGCCTACATAATTTGTTTCAACTTTCAATGAGCGTTTTAATATACTCGGAAATTTATTGCTCTATATTTAGAATGTAAACTCAGTATTATTTCAAAACCTGGCTAATTTCTTGGCTAATTTTCATTCTGGCATATTGCAGGAGCATCACATAGGAAGCTACTTATGCAAGTGGATGAAGCAATTGAGATGCAACTCAATGATGCCCAAAGGAGAATCATGGCCATAGACAAGGTAAAATCTTTTCCAGATTATTTTAAAGCAGGTTCTAGGTTGGCTTTTATTTTCTACCATTACAGAGCATACAAACATGATCTGGTTTTGACCACAAGGAGTGTAGAAAATGCAAATGTATTTTGAAACTTAGGGATGATAAAATATCTGAATCCGATGTAGATTTGATGTCTTTGATTCGATTGAGATGGGTAGATTTCTGGGCGGGGACAGGACGGGGTTAAAGATTCCTGTGTAATTATATCCCGCCCTGCATCTAATTTATAAAAACTAAAAATATTCTGAAATGTATCTTTAATTTATTTTTTTTAAATATATTTTGAGACGGATTGTAAAGAACTCAGATTTGGAGGTGGGTTTAAATATATTGTTAATTATTCTAATTTACTGCAGCTTGCTAGCGGGCAAATGCTCCAACTGAAACATGTCATATGGGAATGCTTGAAAGGGGATATTTGAAACTGACACCATTTCAAAGCCTGAAATGCTTCACTGATGTTTAAATCCCAATCAAGTAAGTCTTTTCTTTTGTATGGACAATGTCATAGGAACTTCAATCTTAGTTTCTCACTACTGTTTCTGGAGCTTTAAATTTTAACTGTAGAAGTCCAAGTTCTCTTTGGATGGCCACTCTGGTGGGTCCCACATTGTGTTACTTATAATCTAATCTTTGTAGACAGCAATACACATGTAAAGCAGGGTAGGGTGAGATTATTATGGATCATGATAGATGGTGATACAGACATCCCTACTGGATCATACGGTCAACTATAGTCAATGGTAGAATGCTCGTTGACTTTAATCTGTGTGTGGACAGTGGACCTACTTGTAAATGATCCCATATGTTTGATAGATAATATTGATTTTGGAGTAAAATACAATTTAATAACTAATTTGAAATAAAAAAACACCCTTTCAAATGCTTTATCACATTATTCTCTGAAAATACCATTTTCTTGTATCTTAAGAAAAGAAAAGTCAAAGTTTTAGGGGTGAAAAAAACAACGGTTAAAAACTCTGGATTTGGATACGTCATCAAGTCGGTGACCTGCAGATTGGTATTCTACTGTATGTTTTATGTCATTATCAACCAGTCTTCCCTCCCCGCTCTACGTAAAAGCGAAAAGAACCTTATTCATTTGTAACGTATTACCATTTTGCCACTGACAGTGGAAGCGAACCCCACACGGAATCCACAACGCGTTATGAACACAAAGCGCCACGTCTTCAGTTGGTTTATTTTTCCTTACTTTTTTTATCTATTTCTTAAACTAATTTATATATTTTATACGTGGCGGCAGGTACAAAAAAATAGTACTGAATAGATGAGTGTGAAGTGGATTTGGAATCAAATCTATTGATAATGTTAATGCTAGTTTAATCGAGTCTAGATTCAAATTATGTTGTAAATATATATATCAAATCTTTGTCACTCAAGCAATTATTATCACTATATACTATAAAGAAGAAGATTCAAGGAAGGAAAGAACGTACCATCACCCAGATATATATTAATAATAATAGTAATAGAAAACGAAAATTACTGGGTTGGTTGACACCTGGAATGGGTAGCCCCAACAAAAATAGTTAGAGCCATCAGTTGCTAAGAGAAGGTCAGGTAATAAGTTAGTATAAATATGGGTTAAAAGATCATTAGATGATCCACCACAACCTTAAAAGATCAGCTGCACTAACACTGCCACTACACAGGCCTCTTAATTTGAAGTTCATAAACCGGAAATTTAACATCAATGGCTTCTATGCATCAGAGATTAACGATTCAGCAAGATGGAGAGGATGGTTACCATAAAGATTGTCATCATCGTCATCAGCATAGCATGTCTCTGGTTTCCATCGGAAACTTGGACGCCGACGAGGAGTTTTCCATCGAGGAAGCAGGTTGCTACTCTCTGCCGGCCAACAAGGACAGAAGCAGAACCAACAGTGCCGGAGAGAGTAATCAGAGTGGGGTTTTGGTGATCGCCAGGCCAAAGGGAGGGAGGAGATCACTGTGTATGGACTTGGATGAAGTCAAGGCATGTTACGATCTCGGGTTCGAGCTCATGCCCTGCATCTCCGTCAATCTTGCCGGAGCACCGGGACTCAATTTCGAAACCAGCGGAGGCAAGAAGTCAACTATAGCCAACTGGCGCATCTCGAGTCCCGGTAACTAGCTACCTCTTCTACTCTGCTCGGTAGTCCTATGATTTTCATATGTATGACTTTTGTCTGAGTGTCTGGTTTTATGGGTTCGAAATTTAGGAGACGACCCACGAGATGTGAAGGCTCGGCTCAAGGTATGGGCACATGCAGTGGCGCTCGCATCCACTTCTCGGAAGGGACTTGACTTCTACTCTTAACTCTTATCTTCATCGAAGGGGACTCAGCACACTCCTACCAAGTTCAGAGAGGGTTCTTTTTTTCCTCCTTTGAATTTTTTTCTTCACATCGACTGTTACATAACAACCTACACACTTCACAATAACCCGACAGCTTGCCCTACTATACAATGTCATAGAGTACGCTTAATTGATTTATGAGTTACATGTCGAACCTTACTTTAAGTATTGGTCACGAGCACTACACTACCCAACGTTTCAAAATGACATATGTATTAGTATTGGCCACGCGATTGTTTTAGTAAAAATGGATGGAATATTCCATTATGTTAGTCAAGTCTGTATAATGGATGATAAAACGAGTATTTGACCTCTATACATTTTATAAGGAACAATAACGAGGGTACAATGATAATGTTTCTTATAAAATGAATAGAGGTCAAATAATTAAAGGAAAACGCCATTTTACCATCATAATGAAATATTCCATCCATTTTTACTGACAAAATCGCGTAACCAATATTTAAGGTAATGCATTTGTCATTTTAAAACGTTAAGTAGTGTAGTGTTCATGACCAATACTTAAGAGTAAGTTTCAATATTTAACCCTCGACTTATTCAGAGCTTTACATGTATTACACACTATAGAGTATGTTTCAGAGTCATTTTGGGTTTGAAGAACAAAGAGGCCTGAACTAGCATCTCATACTGCATTTGTACCCTGATCTAACAGTAACAGGTACTGAATAAAGCAAGTTTGCACACATCACTGAAGGCAAGCTTTTTCTCTTTATACTTTACCAAGAAAGCTCACCATAATTAATATTAATAATAATATAATGATAAATAGTTTTAACAAGAAAGTGGACCCTGCTCCTTTTTTTTTTTGGAGGGAAAGGGTTTGAAATTAAATCGGGAATGTCTATTCTACCATAGAGGATGAAACCCAGTAGTGCATCTAAGACATGCTAAAAATAACAAGGAGACACTTAGTAGATTAAGGACGGGAAGTGTGAACCTTGTTGACTGGGAGGAGAACGTCACACTACTCATGGTATTGGTATTTGTATTGGGAGGTAAATCCTCGCTTCTGCATCATGATTTCAGTTGCAACAATGAGACGCAAAAGAAGATTAAATTTAAACAAAACTATACAGAACTCTTGCAGTCGATACAGAATGGATTTGAGATGTAAATCAAACATCAGCATGGACCTGTAGGGTTTTCAAGTTTCACCAATCCAAAAGAATATCAATTGCAATACCAAATCATTAACATCAATGCTTGCTATAGTTATTTGCACTTCTCAGCAAGCAGTGGCCTTGCTCTTCTAATAAATGAATACAATGATTTTACAAATGGCAGAGGAATGAAACCTGTTTTAAGGCTTGAGGATAAAGATAAATATATTTTTCACTCACTTGAAGACCAGGTTGTGGCAGGTGTTGTCGCAAGGGTAAGCACAGTCAATAGCTTTAACGCTGGATCTTTCAAAATACCAATCTCCAACTGACTCTGCAATCCTCTGCGTAATGATCATGACATGAATCTTATTTTCAAAGTTCACTTTAACTGCAGCAAGGGAATAAGCCATGCCTCCAAATTTGCTCTTAAAAAGTTAACATCCAGACACTAAAATGCCCTGTTCGTTCAGGTCATAATGACCTGGGAAGTTTACTACTAAGTTTCTATTTTCCTCTCCTAAGAATCTATATCTGGTATCACCTGTTTTCGTTGTCATTTTCTCGTAACATTTACCAGCCTATATATGACTCGTAACTACCATTCTAAAACAAAATGGGTTGTTTAGACCTGCTATGAAATTGATTTTTAGAACATATGTGGCGACACACATCTGTTAAATAATATTGCACACCTTGTTCCCAATGAGAGGAGAATCAGCAGCAAACCATGTATCTTGCCTCTCAGACTGGCAATGAGCAAAACATGAATTTATGAATAGTCCATTCTGACCAGAAGTTGAGAAGACTTCCATGGCATTGAGCATTTGATCCCTGAAGTCTGCCACATAGAAAAGAGAAGAAAAGGTTACATATCTGAAGGGATTCTTGTTATACTTCAACATGGAACTGGAGAACATAATGGGGAAATAATGAAATTACCTTGCAAATACTGAATCTGAGACGAATTGCAATGTGCGTGGTTTAATTTGCATTCATTCCAATAGCCATGAGGATCAGCTGATGGTGGAGCTAAACTAGATTGGAGCTGATGAACAAACAAAAGAGGTTTAATTTATTCAATACTCGGAAGGCCGTCAGCATAATCTGAGAATAACGATAAACTTGTCTTTGAGGTCACCCAGTTGACTAACTGAAAGGAAGATACTGATTTTGATGTTGGCTTTTCAGAAAATAGCCAATGCGAGTGGGGCCTGACAATAACATGTTTGGACAATCTAGGAACTCTCACATGTGGCTGGCTAAATGAGAAAGCTGTAGTATCCTATCATCAATAGTCCCCAAAATGAAATAAATTAAGAAACATGCTTACCTGCCAGGCATCATAGGCTGCATTGAGAATTAAAAGTGGGGTCTTAATGCTTCCCACCAAATTCTGAGGGAAGAAGCACTGAGAGAGACAGAAAGAGATAATACATATTTGTAAGTAGCGGCTCCCTTCCAAGCAATAAGTTGCAATAATTGAAAGAAGAGAGAAGATTACTGAAGTCGGATCCATTTGGCTGGTACAAGAACTTGGTAGGTTCTTCTGCAGCTCCTAAAATTCCACGCATTTATTCATAATCAGAAGCATACATATTACAAGCAAAGTGAGCATAAAACAATTGAAAATCAATATTTTAACACCATATACTTCTCCACGGCAAATAATTCATATCTTTGTTGAGTATAAGCCAAGACTTCAATGCTTTAACACCATATACTTCTCCACATAAACATGCTTAATTCTCCACAGCAACTAATTCATAGCTTTGCTTTAACACCACATATTTTTCAAGAACATGCTTATAACAAAACACCAAAACCAAAAGTCACCATGTAAACTATGAACACTACCTGTACGCTGACAACACCTTCATACAAATTCCTCAAAGTACGCCCACCAGATACATCAATGCTACACATCCATAAAAAAAAACTCGATTAATTAAATTATACAAAATGAAAAGGAAAAAGAATCATTACTCTATACTCCTCAATCTAAGAATACAGTGACTGGAACATTAAGAGAGACTGAAAAGAAATCGAATTGTATATTACGCATCAAGGAAGAATCCAGCATCACTTAGACACTTCACTTTGATACTATCTGGAAATAAGGCCCGGAACTTGTCACAGTGAAGTATAGATGCTAAACCACCAGCAGAGCATCCCGAAAGAAGAGCCTGATTTACAATCAGGTAGTAATGAGAAATTAGAAACCAAGTCACAGAGGATAAAAGAAAGTCAAATTAGATGCAATACCTCCTCAGCCTTCTGCATTCCTAATTTCATCAACTCTTCCATAGCAGCTAACCATATTCGCTCGCCTCGAAAGTAGAGTTGAGCAGACTGGAAATAGATCCCGTAAATGTAAACACAAGTGACAATAATATACTTACATTAATCACTATTTCATAGTAGGAACTCATGGACATGGTTGCTCGAGAAGGGAACAGTTGAATTTTACATCATGTTTTAGAAGACTGTCCAAAACCAATAATGTCACTGCCTAAGTTTGGCAATTCTTCAAATGAAATGAGTATACACGCCATACTAAAGAACCAACAAAACAATATTTTGGATGGCTTAACAAGAATTCTACAAATTACACTCAACTGACCATTGAATCTTTTGAGTTCTGACTACTAGGGACTATTGATGAAATAGATTATCTACAATATTCCAGAACTGATTTTGTAAAGGGAAGACGCTCCAACCTTATTTTGACTATCCCCACTGAAAGAAGCTCCATCGCAGTAACGAAGCTTTACTCTATTCCAATTGAAAAAATCTGCAAACAAGAAACCACCCATCCAAACCCATAATGGTATTACAAAACACGATCTCGGGGTAAAAACAAGCTATAAACATGGTAAATACTATCCATGGGTTCAAAGAGAACCTGGATTCTCCTCAGGCTTATTGCTCAATATCCCAGTAAATTGTAGCTGCTTTTCCATATATTTAGATGAACCACGACGGGTTGTTTTCCTGTAAACACAACTTCTGATAGTATTACACCACCCTCCTCCCTGCATCATCATCAAAAACACCTCCACAGATGTTAATCTCAGTAAAGAACTATACCACTTCAGGAAAACATTTTTAACCATATATTCATCATCATCATGAGAGAACAGTAATGATCTAAACATTACACATTGAAGAGAAACTATACGTATATACATATACATACTGAAGTGAATCACACACACCTCCAATTGGATGAGCCAGCTTTTGGCGCCGGATCCAAAGCCGCGGTGAAGATGGTAACCGGGTAAAGTTCCATCGAGACAGACTGAGGCACGGCAATGGCATGACATTGTTAATTTAGTAAACTTAAATTAATCAATAAGGCACCAGAAATGAAGAAATTGAAACCCACCGACAAAACAAAGACGGAAAGAGAGAGAAAGAGAGGGGAAAAGAGAAGCAGACCGGCGCCTTTGGCAGCAGCTCCGCGGATGAGAGTGAGGCCGACGGTGAGGGGTTTGGGAACCGAGGAAGGCGGCGACGAGACGGAGACGGCGTCGTTGATCTCCACATTGTAGTTACTGTTGCTAGCGCCGGAGTAGTAGCTTTCTTCGGATCCGTTCCAATCAGTCTCGTTCGCAATCACGCAATGCAGAGACCAAATCACCATCGCCGCCGCCATCAGCTGCTTCGCCGCTGCTCTTCTTCTCGCCATTCTCAAGGAAGAAGAAGATGCAGAGTAAAGCGTGAGAAAGACAAAATATTCACTTCTTTTTGACTCCTGTCCGAATATAATGTCTCTGTACTGTCATGATAAAAATAAGCGGTGTGTATTGGGCAGTGAAAAAATTCAACCAAATATATTAGGGATAACTTTGTTTCCTAACATTTATAAACGTTTCATTATCAGATCCTAACCCAGGCCAACCTTTGGTCTCAGTTCCTAACATAATAGGTTTGAAATTTCTCTGAAACTATAAAAAGCCGTCTAAATCACGATTCCGTCAACTCATCCAAGCGTTGTCGTTGTTGGCGTACATTACCCATGGTGCCTTCCTCGACGTTGAACTTATCCTCGTTCTCAAGCAACCGAACCCAATGCTCGACGAGTTGACGGAATCGTGAGTTTGGACGACTTTTTTATAGTTTCTAAGAAATTCCAAACATATTATGTTAGGAATTGAGACCAAACGTTGTCCTGAGTTAGGATCTGATAATGAAACGTTGATAAAGGTTAGGAAACAGAGTTTTCCCAATATATTAATAATCTATACTTAGTATAATGGGTCAAATTTTGATACTGTATCAAGATTTGATTTATTTTTTTTTTTTAAATCTAAGTTGGATATTGTATTTATTGAGAACATTTGTTGTGGAGAGTATTATGCATGATGTGTTTGGGTAGAACTTGGGATCAATTCCAACAAGAGGATGTTGTGGAAGTCAACATCGATTTTAACCAGAATCTCCAGATATGCAGAAGAGAACGTTTGAGAGGGAAGAAAGAACTTGTTCCGTTGAATCCAGCGTTCAACGTTCAAGAAAAGAAAAACAAAAACGTCATTTTTGATTGAAACAATAACGATAAGAGACAAGAAATCGAGTAGATTGTACACTCTAAGTCATTAAATGGAATTTAATAGGATTTTGAATTTTAATATTGAGATTAAAATGAGTGAAAAAAGTTGGGCTGGAACTTACTTTACTTTTAAGCAAGCCATTTCAAGTGGTCAGTATCTTCCCGCTCAATCTCGTGATTATCGCACATTAGGCGAGGTTGGTCCGCAGATCCGATCCAATCCAATCCAAATACAAGTAGCAATTATATCAATTGCCTTAGAAGTAGCGATTTCCTAGACATTATTATGGAAATGTGTAGTCCGCATCATTACTATAGTAGCTTGATTGCCACAGGAATAAAAACAATATTATCAATATAAATTTACCTTAAAATATATTTTTGTTGTTGCAATTACCCCTTTATTCTATAACTTTTGCCTAGAACGCATAGAAGCAACCTAACAATGTTGAATTGTAGGTGTCTAAATCAAACAAATGAATCAATAAAGTCAACTATAACAAGAGTACTAGGTTACCCAGAAACAGAGCCAGTTGACAAAATCTCAGTCCCTTCTTCACCAAACTGATAACTGTCATACACTTCAAGTAGCAGTTCCCTGCAAGGCACAACCGCGCCGAGTTTAATGCATGCCAAAAATGCACCAGAAAGCTTCCGGTGAAGACTATATGCTTCGTCCGGTGGGGGTGTCAATCTATGCCTCAACATTGTTGCTCCCAGGTTTGAAATGCTCCGAGTTATATTGGCAGCTCCGAAGTCATACCCGCCAGGCTTTGAAAACGGCAACCCCACAACAAAACCAGCTTGAACATGAGCTTCTAACATGACCTCTGATTCCATTCCCGTAAGAAACCCCAGTCTCTTTGACATGTCGATGATGGTGACTCCATCTCCATTTGCACAGGCAAGGACCTGATCAGATATAGAATGATAACTTACTATGAAAATGACTTCAGCATCAGAATTGAGCTGACACTAATTTGGTATATAACTTTCCATCAAAGAATGGATCCCAAAGTAACACAGTTAATCAGAATTTGATCATTTCAGGTATATCAATGACTGTTTATGATATTTGATCTGAGAAAATATCATTAACAGTTTAACTGAACCAATTAAGAACTTATCAGCTTAGGTGAACACACTGGTGATGGTTGAAGATAAAAACCAGAGAGATATAACTTTGTTTAGACAAAACTCAGAAAAAGAGGGCTGACCATTCTTAAATAATTATCCACAAAAGTTTTAGGATAATCTCGAGCTGCTCCGAAGTCTATGAGATTGATTGATTTTGTATCTTCATCGAACAAAAAATTACTCCAATTAGGATCTGTCTGCACTAAAGCAAGAATATATAAGTTCACAAGCAAAAGTTTAAGAGAATCCAAAGACAAGCAGAATCTAGCACAACACAACATAAATAACTCCTTTGTTTCCAAAGTAAGTGTTCAACTTATCATCTTTTGTAAAGTTAAGGATACGTTATTTAGTGATGGACTTCCCCCATATACCCTATGTGCTTTAACAAACTAAAGGGAGTTAAGTCATCTTAGAGATATTAGCGGCACACTGGAACTTCACGCTTGACTAACTTCCCAACGAGAGATAGAGAAAGTCGACACTTATTTTGAAACAGAGGATGTAACATTTATGAGCAAACTCATAATAAAAGTTCTTATATGAAAGCCTTTAGCAGACAGAAAATGTCGAACATGGGAACTGACATATTAACGGCTCTAAAGCAACTTAGGCTCTAAAACCTGCTAAGCTAATCAAGGGGTATCAATTACAGGAATATGCCCCAGATTTTCCAATTACAATGTAGTTAGCTAAGATTCTACTTTGGTTGGGATCGAACTTTGTTCACATCTAGGTTGGTTGGAGTTTTCAGGAGGGTGATGTCTACCCCGCCCCCATTTTTGACACAAAATAAATAAACCAACATAACTGTTTAATTATTTGCATACACTTAATATAAATCATTACTGGTAGATAAGTGTGGAAGAGTGCTTACCTGCATAAAACGAAAAACAAAAAGCTCCATTAAAGTGAGTTCCAGCAACTTCTTGCCAACATAGTTGCGGGTTGCCTGGTCTAGTGAAGCCACTTTATCAATTGGAACTCCTACAGTAAGAATATCAAACTCTTGTAAAATGAAAATGTCAGGTTACAGTGAAGCCTTCCAAATGATGTTGAAGAATAGACTAAAATGGAAAGGAGTGAAACTTGCAAGGAAACTTGTATTGAGGCAATGAAAAAGAAGACTTCCTCAAAGTAGCAAATTGAAAAAAAAAAACTGCATTGAGGCAATGATAACATATTTCTGAAACCTGTCCTGACTGAAAATGGAAATGTGTTGAGGGGGAAGAGGGTTAACACTGCCTGGCATATGAAACCACATATAGGAGAAGCTTTCACAGAATTGAGACAGCATAAACTACTGGTCTAAGCATCAGATCAGAGTATGATGAAAAACAGTATAATTACCATTGACAAATTCTGTCGTTAAGACTCTTTTGCTTGACACATCATCTACGACAACAGGAACATAAAACCCTTTTTCACCAGACAGCAGATCACGGAACCTTTTCTGATTAGTTGCCTCTAACTCATAGTCACATTCCCGAGACAGTTCGTCTTTTGCCACCTATGAAAAATTGCATGAAGCATTCAAAGTTATAACACAGTTGTTTACATACATTACTTCCCTTTCAGCTTGAGTCTCCAATATATGAAATGTGAGGTGGATGAGTAGGAGTGTAGGACTGATCCAAGTACAAAAGAAATTGTGTGCACTGCAGATTGTGGTTTTAAAGTGCACCAAATAACCCGGAAAATAAAACAAAAGTTATACATGTGCAGGTGCTTATGCACATATATACCTTCATAGCTCTGTCAACATATAGTCCTTCTGGTATTAGGTTTGTATAATCTAAAAGGCGTTTTACATTCTCGATATCACTTTCGATGCTATCTGCAACACCAGGGTACTGAATTTTCATTGCAACCTGCAAACCATCTTTTGTGACAGCTCGGTGCACCTAAAATTATTTTAGAACTGAGATGAATAAATACAAATAAATAAATTAAAACAATTAAGTTTGAACAGTGTATGAACACAAGGAAATTGGATTATAACGATTTCTTATAGAACTACTGACTTGAGAGATAAGGCAGTAAGTTGGATGCTTAGAAGTAAAGTTGTTAAGATAATGTAAAATCAGAGCATGGATTATCAAGAGAAAATATATCTAAAATAGGGACTCTTGCATGCAGAACCAGATGCAAGAGGAAATGTTTACTAATTCAAAAAAATGAGGCCATTGCTAACCATTTATGTAAGAGGATGTGTAGATAAACAAAAATATCTTCCGTATGGTAATCATCTAGACTTTTGCTGAGGGGGGGACTTTCCCTGTCAACTATTCCATAGGACTGCCCATCCTACAAGTTTTCTAGAGTATGCATGCATGTATCTGAGTGGTTAAGCTACAGTGCATACCTGGCCTATACTTGCAGAAGCCAGTGGTTCATAATCAAAACTGAGTAGCTTTGACGTCCAATCAGAACCTAATTCAGCATCCAAAACCTGATTAAGCTGATTTCTTGGCATCACATCTGCACCTTGACGGACAATATCCAATGCAGCCAAGATCTTCTCAGCAATAAAATGAGTTGTTGATACAGGAAAAACAAAATACAGTCAGAAAAGATGGTTAACAAAAAAACCAACAATGTTCTCAGTGATTGTGTGGCCTTGTGTGGGCACAGCCATTACTTCACAATGAAAACAAACTACAAGTATATTTGTGCTTCAACCTGCTCATCTCAGCATGTAAAAAGTTGGTTTTACATGTTTATCAGGTGCCTTATTACGCTGCATCATCTGATTTACCAATTCAAGACAAGCACAACTTTTGCATAATTTTTCCATGCATCACCAAGGTCTCAACAGCAGCTATAACAAAACAGTACTAAATAGTTTTCAACATTTTGATATCCACTATCCTGTAACTTGAATTTGGTAGAACTTTCAAAAGGATTTAATGATATCAATCTGGCTCTACTTTTACTCAGCTGTTTGCTTAGATTTGAATATGCTTGACATGCTTGCATTCTTGCTAACACTTTCAATGAGAATTAAAATGCTGGTTGTCAGTCAGCATGTCACTGAATCACTAGATGTTCAGAAGAGAATTTGCCATGTAGTGTTTCCTGGGATCTCACCACATGGTATTAATCCTCTGTTTCTATTGTACAGGGTTTATTCAATTTCTACGTTTCTATAAAGATTGTGTACCAAACTTTTCTTGGTTGTTACTATTAGACTAACTGTCATATAAATAAGCATCTTAATTATACTATTTCTACTCAGCCATGGATATCATATAGTATATCAAACTGCGATATCTAGAATCTGAGGTGGACATCTCTTAGCAAATAAAAACAAGCTCGAGACAATATATGATAGTAATTGCAACAAAATCGGTCTGCCACTATCAAAATTATGTGCATATCAGCCATACAATTCTACTATACATTGAAAGAGAGAAATGAAATTACCGGAGCAGGTACAAGGGATTCATCCTGTATACTCAACATCTGCCCTAGCTTGAGTGCGGCACCACGCATTCGACACAGAGCAAGAGCCAAACGTTCTGCATTACTTTCAGATAAGAATGGAGAAAGAGCAGATTGTTGGGTCCCTGAGCTTGGAGTACCAAAGGCAAGCCTCTTAGCAGATTCCTGAACTGTTCCCCATGCAAGCCCAACTCCTAGACCAGCAAACCTTTGAAAGTTAAAGGAGGTAAGTAATTTACTAAAAAAAAGGTGATCATTTGTTAAATCAGACTTATCAGCTCAGTGATGATCTATCCAAATATCCTAAGAGAATGAGAATCAAGAATGGAAATAAGCTCTAGGGACCTTGAATTTTTATTTTCATTCTTATCCCCATGCTCATTCCATCATATTACAGGAATCAAGCACATGTCGAAATGTATCAACTGTTTTCTCACTTCATTTCCGTATATATGCATAATATGGTAATCGAGCACATTCCACAGTAATTAGCAATTGATATTTTCACCCAATCTCGATTCCAATCCCCGTAAGAATGCAACCTAAGACTACTTTACTATTAGCACTTGCAATGTAGCACAAGGTTTGATAGACATTAATATGATTTGAAGCATGAAGAGTAATGAAGCTACTAAATACAAATGGACAAACCAAAGAATTAGTGATTAGAAATGTACCCAAGTGCTCTAGTGAAGGGTGTGGAAGGAACTCTCCTCTCCCGTGGCTTCCTTCTCTTCAACGCTTCCGAAGCTACCTTGGCAGCAGAAGCAGCATTCGCTATCGGAGCGGTAGATGTTGTCGTTGTCGGTGTCTGTGGCACGGTAACCTCCGAAGCCTGAGAACCCGAATAGCTGACGCCGCCACTACCAACAGGCGATGGGCCTTGGTCTCGCTCACAAATCGCATTAACATCACTGCTGGCGGCGGCGGCGGCGGAGGTAGATTGTTGTTCCGGTCGAAGAGGAGGGACATTATCAGGCGTGGATTCGCCAAAATAGACCACCGATTGTTTGGAACTGGCACTGGAAGTAGAACGCGAGGACGAGGAAGCGGAGGTAGGGCTCGGACGCGGATCGCCCTTGGTAATGGCCGAGAAGTCGTCGGCGGCGGAGAGCAGTGCTTTCTTGAGGAGGGAAAGAACGTCGCCGTCGTGGGAGAGGGCGGCGACTAGGGAACGGTTGAGAGTCTCTTTGGCGATTAGAGAGACTCCATTGAGGAGCCTCTGTAAATCCCTAGTGCTAGCAGACGATCCCATTTCTTCAGCGGATCGAATCGCGTGCTGTTGTCGAATTGAATTGAATCTTCTTCTTCTTCTTCTTCTTCTTTTCAGGGAATATAATGGCTCGGGTCTGAATTGAATTGAACAAACTATATACGTGGACTTTCTCTTTTCCATTCATTTTACTGTTTGGGCTCCAATTTGAAGTTGGTAGTTCGGTACCACTTCTCTCCCCTATTTTGTACCACTGTTGCACTTTTCTTGTGCAGTCTTACAACTTCACTTTTAGCTTTTTTATAACAATCACTTTTAGCTTCTTTTTTTAACAATCACTTTTAGCTATTAGATTCCGTCTTTAGAAGATCACTAATGGTAAATTATTAAGCAGTGATAGAGAATAGTGGTTTGGGTATATTTTGCTTTTTTTTTTCTTTTCTCCAAACCACTCTCTCCTACTACTACTCTTCCAATGAATAGACTAATAAGCAGTGGTTTTGTAGTAGCAAGAACAAATAACCAAAACATCTCCTTTAACTGGCGATGGAGTCGTGGGTAAATTCTATCACTACAAATATTCTTTTTCCTCAAATATTATTATTTTATTGTTTCTCTCTTTAAAATGGTTGCCACAGCACGCCAGCTACGGTAAAACCACGTCTATTGGAACTGCTCTTATCTCTATTAAATTTTTTTATAATTAGTTTTTGATGGTAGCAAATTTATAAATATTCATCATTTGACAAGTATATTACACCTTTTATATACATTTGAACTTTGAAGAGAACAATATCTACATCATCTAAATTCATAGGTCAACCACTTGTTTATTATTTTATATTTAGTCTTTTGAAGTGGGTTTGATGTTCCAAATATTCCAAGAAAAATAAATTCTCTTTCACTCTGTCATAGTCTCCTCTGACGTACGAGACATTGCTCCTTCTCCGATGTTTCGATCTAGCCTCCCTCTCACGGTAATGTGTCTCGATCTTTTTTATTCCCCGACGCCCCGATCCAAACGACGTTCCTTTCTCCTTTGGATTCGTCGTCTCAGCCCCTACTATTTCGGATCCCTTCCCCTGATCAACATCCACCGCCTCTGAATCTGTCACCGATGTATCCACTTTCGTGGCCTCCACCGATATCTCCTCCTCCTTCTCGATCTTTCTCTCGATTTCGGGCCGTGAGGATTGTTTGGTTCTTTTTTATTATCTGTTTTTTTTTTCTTTTTGCAAGGTCTAATCATACGGAAGTTCGCAAGACGTGATTGAGGAGTATCTCCCGCTCCCTGATTCCACTCCTCCTCCTCCTCCTCCTCCTCCTCCTAGATGCCTCCTCGAGTACCTGACGCACTTCGTCCAATGGGGTTTCCTTAACGGGGCCGACGAGCATCTGAGACACAACAAGTCCACACGAGTCAATTCGAAAGAAGCGATAGATAAGCATACACCTAGAATAGTTATTATATCTCTTATCAAGGATGTTAAACTCGAGTGCGTGAAAAGATCAACGAACGGAATCTCTCATTGGTTAACCAAAAAAGCTTGTTTTATATTTGTTCTTATGAGATCTAAAGTTTTATCGGTGCCTTTACTTGTTTTTTACATTTGGGAAATTAATGAAATTTTGTTATGCTAAAAGAAAAATGGGTTCAATGTTCATTCCTACTGATAATACACCTATGTAAAAGTGATCTTGATATATTATCAAGATTAAGATTTAATTTTTAATATAAACATTCTACAAGTAGACAAATTCAAGGGACAGAAAGATTGAGCTTCAATTTTACTTGAATTGATTATAACAAATTTGAATCCATATTAATTAAATCGAATTCAAATATTCGTTAAAATTAGAGTGGCTTGCAATCCCTCGAACCGGATACAATAGTGGTAGAGGCATTGTGTAACCAATTTCCGTACATAAGAGCATGTACAGTGGAAAGACTCGGGTTAAGGACTCAGGTTAGGGGAACGTATGGTGATTGTGCAAAATAACGAGTCTTATCTCCTGAATTTGACTGTGTTTACAGTGGTGAGGCCTAAGTTTTGAGTATATGTTTACTGGATGCTGGGTTGATATTTTGTTGACTTTACTGAATTCCAATTTAAAATAGTAAATATTAAATAAAAATTGAAAAAAATTAACTAAATAAATTAATAATAAAATAAATTAACTAAATAATTTTAACAAACTTAATTGATAATAAAATAAATTGACTAAAAAAATAATTAATAATACACTTTTTTTTGTTAATTAATAATTGCATGTTTAATTTATTTTAATTTTAATAGTTGTATGTTTAATTTATTTTCATTTCATAAAAAAATGGACTTAGTGAGTTTTGAAAGCAAGACCTCATACTCAAATAGCTACAAAACCATTAGGCTAGAACTATTTTGTATTTGTTATTTCTTTCTGTGTGTATATATTAAATGTCCTATACAAGAACATGTACATCAAGGGATTACATATATGGGTTCAGGGCGTATGATTATATGATGACTAGGATGAATTGTGATGCGAATTCCTGAATTTGAGAGAGCACTACATCAAATGGTTCATATATGAGAATCATGGTTTGTAGAAATGCTGAGTGGATGCTGACTGGATAATTAATTATGCTTTTACTGAATTTATTAAATTTATATTTAGTAACTAAAATTGATAAAAATTAATTAATTAATCAACTAAAATATAAATTAAACATGAAATTGTAATTAAAAAAAGAAATTAAATAAAAACCAAATAATATATTCATTCATAATAAAAAAAATATTACACTTTTATTTTTGGAGGTCGTCGATTTGCTTCTGGAGCCTATCAAGTTGTGCGGTGTAACCGACAACATTTTAGCGTGCATGACGTGTTGCTCCTCGCTCAACTCCTCAACGTCCATGGTCTGCAAATTTTTAATTTTAGCCAAGTATTTATCGATTTTCTCGTCGAGAGCGAACACAAACTTGGCCTTCTCACACCATGCGATGTCTATTTGGGCGATGGCAGTTGCTCTCTCTATGACACCCTTCCCCTTCCTCTTCGTGGTCTTGTTGTCAATTAGGCGTTCTTGTACACGCGGAGAGGCAATTGGAGCACTTGAGCCAATTGGGACAATTGGGGAACTTTGCTCCTCGAGCGGATCGTCGGATCCCCCACTAGGTTGGGAATCACCACCGAGAGATGTAACATTGTCATGTGGGAAGTGAAGTGGGTAGGGTAGTATTGTAACTACCGGCCTCGTTCAATCATCGTCGACGAGCCCCGGTCGTGCCTTCATTTGCACAAAACTTCTCATCGTGCTCCATCGGTTCGACCCAATGGAACAGGGTGAATTTCTTCGGTTTGTTACCCCGACACCCGAGTCGATAAATTTCCTATACCTGCTCCATGTACTTTGTTTCGTCCCAGCCGATATGGTCCTAATTTTCCTTCCCCTTCCTCATGAGGGTGATCCACCTCCGCACTCTAGGAGCAAGTCGGTTTCAGCGGCTCTTGACGGATTGCCACGACCATTCTTCGGGCTTGAATTTCCCATTCTTAACGAACCTCTTGGTCATAGTGCCCCATAACGTGGTGGCGGATTGGGAGTTCCCCTTGATGGGGTCTTTGGTTATGTGGAGCCATGCTTTGATAAGGAGCTTCTCGACCTTGGGGTGCCATTTGGTCCGCCTATCTACGACTGGTATCCTCGATTGTCTCGGGTCAACAAAAGACGACGTAGAGGACATCTGGGTCCCGCTGCCGCCACCAACGTGTTGTTGGTGGTACTTAGTATTCCCGTGGAACCTGTAATAGTTGATGGCGGGGATGTACGACAGGGGGTTGAAAGTTGTCTGTCGAAATTGGACGGTTGTGGGATTGGAGGGTTGTTGGGTTGGACCTAAGTTAAAAAGAATAATTAACATACATAATAAAAAATTAATGTAATGAAAAGAGTTGCGATGAATGACATCTATAACAAACAAATTAAGTAATGAACTTAAATGCATTTAACAACATTTCTAATCAAAATTAATTAAAGACAAGAAGTTCAAAGTACCGGTGGTCCATCCTTGTTCCATAAATTGGTTGAAAGTTTGCTCGTTCCAAGAACCAGTAGGGTTGAACATTTATTGGAAGTTCCCTCCTTGAGGTATGTTGACCTCATCAGTCGGATCGACGTCATCCGGCGAGTACTCTTGTCGCTCCGGTGAGCTTGCCGATCGGGTTCGAATCGTCGGTTATTTTTGATCGATTTTTGTAGAGATGAAGTGGATAATTTGAGAGTGGAAGTTGAGAGAATTATGAGAGAAATAGAATGGAGGAAGGGGTATTTATAGGGGGAGAATATATATATTTTTTATATTAAATGTGTATTGATTTTAATTTAAAAAATTACTGTTGAATCGAACCGTTGCCAAACAATCCGATTTTTTTTCCGTTGGAGTGCCAAATGACCGCTGTCATTGGCCGGCCGGGAACCATACGCACCACGTTCGAGGCGGGAACCACGACTCACGAGTCGTATTGATGTGGTTCGTGGTTCACAAACCACGCACGCCACATCGTGTGATTCGCGAACCACACATTACATCAATGCGAATCGTGAACTGTGGTATGTGAGAATGGTTCGCTCGATACAAATGCTTTAAGAAAAACAAAATCCTAAGAGCATCTCCAATGGTAATAGGAGCATGACTTGTTACATTCATACCCTTAAAAAGTAAAAAGGACCTATAAGATCTTAGTAGTTATATAAAATCAGGTGGTGTTCTAGAAATTACTACCGAGACCGAATTTTAGAACATTATCCTGGTTAGACTAAATTTTAGAACTCTGATTTAGTATAGTAAAATTTGTTCCAATCTAGTCCCTCAGCTATTCAAAACAACAATAGTTTAGCTACGCGTTAGTTTAGATTATTGACATAAAACTATTCTGGTCCAAGTCCCTCAACTATCCAAAATTATGCTGCAATCATGAATACTGTGAAAATAAAAAAATACTGAAAGATTCAATTGAATGGATGTAATTTTATTCTAAGTAAACCGAATATTACACAACAAATAGTGATGATAGCGGTGAGGTGAGGATAGAGAATACAAGTGTTACAATATTGCTTGGTCTCAAGAGTCCAAATTCAACTATCGGCGGAAGTGAATGTTCATCACAGAAGGCTGCAGGAACAAAGTCTGCTGAATGGACAGAGCAAGTGGCAAAAACGGATGAAACAGGAACGATGATATCTTCTTCGTCCGCCCATCCATGGTTCCAGCTTCTGGACCTGTTTCAAACATCACCATTCACATCTATATGCATCACAAATCCAACAACAACCTAATCAATCATATCTCAAGATCCCCAACAAAACCCACGACAAAACTAGCACAAGTAAAACAAGAAGGGGATGATTGCAAAATCCACCTTCAATGAGTATAGAAGACCATGTCCTCACCATTTAGGCACATGCTCCCCCACCACAGTTGCAACACACGGAGAAGAAGACATGGTTTCTTATACTCATGGAAGGTTAATTTTGGCATTATTCAAAAAAATTGCCTCGCATGGGGATTTAAGTGGTGTTTTCCGTGTGATTTAACATGTTGTGTAATTTGTAAGGAAATGCAACGATACTTCGAGGAGGGTAAGGAATTGCAAGACTCGCATAGTGCATGATAAGTTTTTGCAATAATCCCAACAAGAAGTGAAAAACACTTCCGTTTTCTTTCCTCGCAAACCACGCCTTCTACTTTACAAGGCGATATTCCACGAAAATTAGAATTTGTTCACGGACTCTAAAAGATTTTATTTAGTCTTGCAAGATGCTTTGTAGTGCTAAAAAGACATGCCTGGTTTAATCTTAAATTTCAGGGTGTATGGCCGCCTTCTTGAGATGAATTTGATGGGATGGTCTGTTGATTGTCTATGCCGATCAGTTGCAGAAATAAGCTGCAGCAAGACAACTTAAATGGTTACAAACCCGGCTAAATGGACCATATAGGGTATTCATAAATCACAAGGATCAATAATTTTCATGTTACACATAAAGGTGACCACATCGTTCCATTTCGATCTATATATCCCACATTCAGAACTATTTCTTAATACAATTCCATAAAATAAGAGATGAAGGTGTGACATTAATGTTGCCATCAAAACTTAAGAGAGAAAGAGAGATAGGAGGGAAATAATTTGAGAAAAAAAGACTGGTTTAATACCTTTTCATCATACCGAAAAAGAGATTGGTCAAAATAGGGCGAGGGGCTCTGTGACTGACAACTGATAGGCAAAACGCTCAGCATTTTCTTCACGAACTGCATTATCTTCAGTGTATTAGATATGATATCATAAGTTACACATAAATACTGATCTCAGAGTACATAGATAATACGTAAAATAATTTGGCTACAGTAAATCATGATTGTGAAACTTCAACCTGTGGGACGCTGGTAGCTTTATTTTTTAGGCAACGCAGTTGCTCAAGCGCGTGAAGATTATTTGAGTGAGATGATATGAGGTTCGTGTGCAACGAATTGCGTGATGTTGCATGGAAGTGATCAGAGAAGAGCTCAAACAAATGATAAAGATCCTCTGCTGAGTTCTACAGAAAGTAAGAGGCCATCTTTATATCACAGAAACATAGTTGACTGTATAATATGAGATGGAATGAAATGTGTCACAAACAAACCTGATAGAAGGCAACGATTTCAGTTGTTTCCATGTTATATACAGCAAAGAAAGCAGGATGAGATACCTGAAGCTTCAAAAGAGTAAAATATCCAAATAAATCTTTTTATATCTACAAATGCATGTATAATGACATATACCAACTAGGCAGGGAATAAAGCAAGGATAATGGGTACCATATAATGGGATGGGAAACCATAGTCCATAGGCATATAATCTCATTTTGTGTTTCACTTTATATATATATATATATATATATATATAGGGTAGCTATCCAGTAAAAATCACCCTTATTGTGCAAACTACGAACTCACCAGGTGCTGACACGTGGCGCGCACAGTGTTGATAGTTTGCGCAACACGGTGCTAATAGTTTGGGCGCACAGTGCCAAACTATCAGCACTGTGCGCCCAAACTATTAGCACTGTGCGCGCCACGTGTCAGCGCCGGGTGAGTTCGTAGTTTGCACAATAAGGTGCGGTGTTTTATATATTTATTGTCCACGTGTCAGCATCTGGTGCGCTCTGCTGACATCACTTTGGGGGGATCCTATGACTCTCGTGGGTTCGTAGTTTGCACAATAAGGGGGGATTTATACCTGATACCAACCCTATATATATATATATATATATATATATTATTCTATTGTGTAAGATCTAAGACAAATATTGAGTGCTAGAGAGAAGAAAAACAACTCACCCCTCCATCTACACTACCAAACTTCATTAGCAGGTGATGCCGATCTAGAAATTGCACCTGCCCGTGATATTTGAACTTTGTTACATAAACAATTTACTTAGCATGATAAAGCTTTCATAGCATGCATGATGCTAGACGAAGTATAGAAATATGAGGAAATAATTTGCACTTAAATTTGAGGGCAATAATTAGCACAAAAACATAAACAGGACAGACCTTACCTTCCACATAATCAAATCAACATAATCTTGAAAGTGAAAATAGAACTTTTTCTTGAGGCTCTGTACCCTCTGACAGATCAAGGAAAAAGTTAATTAAATCCATGATTCCAAAGATATAACATCAGCCAAAGAGCTCTTTACGATTCATGAAGATTAAACATATTCAAAAGACAACTATATGCAACAAGGAATTGGAGTCTCTAGACCATGATAAACAGATCTGCACTGGCTATCAATTGAGAAAGAACAGAAACATTGGTTCACCAGTGAAACAATTGAGTCAACAAATCAACGGTTGGTAACCCTATTGATTAGAAAATTAAGGAACAAAAAATTACCAGATTAGTATTCAAAATAGTGTACTTACTGGCATCAACAAGATGTATTATGACCAGGGATGGATTCAGAATTTTATGTTCAGGAGTAAAACTTAGCAAAGAAAGTTCATAATTTCAGAAAATAATACAGAAAAATTCACCAGAGCAAAGTACTTTAATTACTTATTTACTTTTCAAATAAGATTGGTAGTAGTCAAGGAAATTAATGCAAGCTAGCAACAACAAGCTTATCTAATACATGAGATACACGACAAGGATGCCGAAAGATTTGATTATATTGTCAAACTGAAATACAAACAAATAGAGCAGCCTACAAAAATGGCTTGTGACAAGCATGCAGTGAAATGAATATAACCACTTAAATAATGTGTGGAACTTGGTAAGTAATGTGAATTGGAAAGTCAAAGTACAAACCAAGCTTTGATCTGTCTCTTCATTCCATATTCCTCGAAATATGAAAGAAAGTAAGCGCTGTTTAATTCCACTCAGAAAAGAATTGTCTGAATGGTTCTGATGTAAGCCATTCTCAGCACGATTCCCAGGCAACTGCTGCAATGCCTGCAACCATACTATATCATCATTTGAGAGCTTAACACTCTTCAAATACGCATAGGAAACAGTACACTGTTAAAGATAATAAATAGGCTCAGTGTTTCTACTTTCCATATTTCTTGCCTGCAAAAGAGAAACAAATACACTTATTTTCCAACTCGTTTCTTCTTCAAAATATATTCTTCTTATCAGTTATATTTGGTAGGATTCCACAAGTGAGACTTAAGTCTAATGCTAGATACATACAAGTTTAAAGAAGAGTTAATATACATCTTACACCCATGACTTACTAAGCTAGTGTTTTGGGTCAGAGGGATGAAGGAATGTGAAGAAAGAGATTGTTAGGATCTATGGCCAACTAGCCTTGTTCTCCCCAACAATATTCTCACTCTCTGCACATGCATAACGTAATATAAATGTTGCATTTTCATAAACATTTGACTTAGAATTATTTTTCTCCCACTAAATAAAGCAAGATGCCAATAGGTTATCAACCACCTTAATTATCTTCATCCTTATTTGGCTACATACTTCCTTCTTTCCCTTAATTTTAGGCCATGTCTTAAGATATAATGTATATGGATATACCAAATCTGTTCTGCTATGATAAGGCTATAAATGCTTTCATTTTCCAGGTGGGGTTAAAAGTATGGAATCTCAATAACTATATATGATTGCTGAATTCCAATGAAGAGACATCAAAAAGCTCGAAAATATTTTTGACTTGCCTGGGCATTGGAGTTGAGAAAAAGCTCATCATCTTCTCGACAAAATGCCCCAATAGCTCGTACATCAACAAGGTTTCCCGAGTCCCTAATTTGGAGAATGTGTATCGTTTGAAAGCGAAGTGACACAATTGCCAGCAAGTCATCGTACAAGAAGACACCCATGTTATGGGCCAAATTAACAAAATCATTACGAAAGACCTTCTCATCCAGAACAACCCCATCTTCCAATCTAAACAGCATTAAATTGCAAATAAAAATTAGAATAAAACAAAGTATAAAGACCATTCTAATAAGTTTAAAGATATGGATGTAATAGTATTGAGCACAGACCTCAAGAGATGAAAAGTTATCTTCTCTATTGATGGCACTCCCTGAATTGCTCCTCCAGCAGCAGGTGCATCGTGAATTTGAGCCGTAGATGTAGCGAAAAGTCCAAATTGATTATTTTCCAAGTAAAGAAAGAAGTCCTTGCAAATAAGCTCATTGCTGGAAGCAAGTGATACACAATATAGTTCAGAAAAGTAGCTATCAAATCTTTTTGCCTTTGGGGGAAGATCACGAGTATAGCAATCTTCGTCTTTGCATGAAAATGTGGGCCATTTTGGCCTATAAACAATCAAATCCTGATGATTTCTGCTGAAACTAATGAGGTACTGACCATCATCCGTAAATTTTCGAAATGAATGGTCTGGGCACTCAACTTCATACACAGTACAACTTGGAACTAAATTCTCACAAAATCTCCTTGCACAAAGAGCCTGCAAACATCGAATTACAATTAATAGAATTTATGCACAAAAGTTCATTATACTCCCTTCCTACCAAAGTAAGAGTCCCATTTGATTATATGCAAAAACTAAGAGTTCAAATTTTAATGCTGGACATTCCAACCCATGTGCTCACATTTGCCCTCAAGTTGTTATAACTAACCTATGGAGGAAAATTTTCAGTAATTCAGGCTAAACTAACTAACTAAAATGGAAAGTTGATAACAATTATTTTATGACGTCTAGGACAGAATGACTAATAAACATAAGACATGTCATTTCCTAGTTAAACAACAACAACTCAGCAAGCTGACACAAAACATTAATTCTGAAATCATCCCGATCCTGCTCAAGGAGCTGAACTCACCCAACACTTAATAGTAATGTCCCTAATAAAACCTCAAATCTTACCACTGCAAAGACATGCACAATTTATTTTTGACTAAAAAAATAGCATACTGAATTTGGAGCCAAATGATGAATCATAGAGGAGACTCCATGGAAACTAAAATTATCAGTTCACAAATCCTAACTTCCCTGCGCTGCTAGTAAACAAGAGCTGAACACAACAAAGAAAATAGTGCACTTAATGCCTAAAAATGAGCAAGCTGATCCAAACTACACAAAGAGAAATAAATAGTAAGAGTAAGAAGATAGGATACAATAGTGCCAGGAGCAGGAGTGCGAATTTGGCGTTCAAAAATCCTGGCAGCGACATTGTTGCTGCTAAACATCAGTAACAAAGCATAATCTTCCTCCTGAAAACCAGAAAATGCACTCCATAAATAACAGGAAAGTAGGGTGTGGAATAATCTTAATAATACGTGAACAATACATTACAATTTCATGAAAAAAAGGAATTGATCCTGAAGCAGATGTAGGTGAAGAGTATAGAAACCACAGAGAGCTGCGTTACGGTTTCATTTTCGGCTCAAATTCTGGACAGGTCGGCGGCGAGGAGCAAGAATTGGGCATCAATTAACGCCGGCGACGATGTGGTTCTGTCAACGGAGACGAGGGTAGTGCGACGGAGGACTGAGTTCGACGAGCTGTGGGTCGGTCTGGTCTCGTCGAGCTCAGTTGCCGTTTCTGGATTTTGTAGAATCTGGAAGGGGGTAGTTCGGAATTGCGCAGAAAATATCAGTTTAATCCACTCAACTTGAAGTGAGCCAAAAAAAAAGTTAATTACTCTGATACGACGTAGTTTGGAACGAATTGGGGGTACTGCACTATAGCCCTCCCCTTAAACATGCAAACTCAAATTTAACTTGATCAGTACGACTTGTTTAATTTTTCCCAACATTCCATAAAAAACTGAAAATATTTTATTTATGTTCAGTAATATATATTTATTAATATTAAACTGAAACATGTAAGCTTAAATTTATCTTCCTCTTTTTTGACTAAAAGATGCAAAATTTTATTAAGCTTCAGTAAACAGAATACAGTTTAGTGTATCACGAAGGTTTTTTGACCACTGAAAGATTGACACAGAATACGTCTCTATGATTAGCTAATGAGCCGTTTTATTTACGGGTTTTTTTTTTACAAATTTGAGAAAATTTTCTCTCATTTTGAGGTAACATATACCGGATATCCCTAATAATGGTGGCCACAGAAGACGTTGGGGGTCCCTTGGCTTTAACATGTTAAGGAGGACTTGAGCATCAGATCGTATGGTTCAATACGACTTGTTTTAATTGTATCAAGTAATATACGTATTTATTTAAAACTAAAATATTTATTTATGTTCAATAATATAGATTTGATTATTTATTTAAATATTAAATTAAGCAGCACATTAATCTCTTAAACTTTGAAATTAACTTTTGTGTCTAAATTGAAATATATATATATCCCTATATATATATATATAGGTACACAATCCGTTATAAATAGATGCTTATAATATAAAATGTAAATCATTTTTATTCGTAGGATTAGATAAAATCAAAGGCTTATAAATTTTCAGCAACTTTAATGGCAAACCTATAATTCTGTTCAACTTGAAATTTATTTTAGACATTCTGTACACTCATAAGGTCATTTAAGTCATTTAACATATTCATTTTTACTCACCCAACTAAAACCTAATTTAGATTCTTTCTTCACAGCATCCCCTCACGTTTTTGCTACCACTACCACAACACGAAGTCGTGCGCTGCTACACGGAGGACGGGGTACGTTTTTACCAATGTCGATGGGCTCCAGCTACACGGAGGACGGGTCACCGGCGGCTTCTTGTGCTGGTCTCACGGTGGGTCGAAACCGTGGACATGTCTACCGGCCTTCTACTGCAACGCATCTCCGGCGCGAAGTTGTTTATCCTTGCCGATGCTGATCCACTTTCTGCTGCCAATCACCCTGATTTTGTGGTCTGTTGATTGTGTAAGTAGTAAAAAATATGATTTCAATTCTTTTTCTAGGTTTGTTACTGAACTATTCGGGTACTATCTTTCACTCTCCAATTTCTCATATAATCTACTTATTGCCTTTAATTATATTTTTAATATATTGGATCAATAAGTTCAAGTCCTCAAGTTTGATGCTACTGTTTGCTCAGTTTGTTTTAATTTAATATACAATTTTGCTGACATAATACTTTTAAGTCCCTCCCTACCTATTTTGGTAGATTGAGCTCCACCAGAGAGAGACGCTCCTTCATGGGTATGCATCACCAGCCAACAAACAGGTTTTGTATTAATGGCTTTTATTGAAGCCAACAAACTCGTCTGATTGATTTGTTCTGTTTTGTTAAGGATGTTTGGGTTTAATTTGAGCATTTATCAGTGTAAATTTCAGGAATTGGGTTTGAATTTGTTTGGAATAGTGAGTGTGCTTTTTTGATTGATCAATTACTTCGTTTCTGAGTCTCGTCGTTAGCCATGGAAGTATCTGACATTTAGCAGCAATATGTGATTGATTTGTATTGTTTGCTCCAATGAATGGAATTGATTGAGTTTTGTACAAAAAACTCTCTTAGTTGTTTTTTTTATATCAATTAAAGATAGCTTAATTTGTTGTAACATCTAATTTGTTGTATTATTGGTTGTAATATGTTGTATCATCTCTTGTAATTTTCTGTAACATCTATAGCAATTTGCTGTAATATCAGTTGTAATATATTGTAACATCTATTTTTTTCAACTGTTGTTCTCTGATTTTTTCTTCGTTTTTGACATTGAGATTGAACTGGAGCTGAAACGTTGTGACTCGGAGGTATGGTGGGTTAGCTTTGGTGTGGTGTGAGATATGTCGTCATGTCATACTATAAAATTATGTGATTATGACTGTAACAGCATCCAATATATATTGTAACAAAATTATAAGTATGTTGTAATCCTTTTACCATATGTCTATATGGAGCTGTAACATTGAATAATACTGATTTGTATTTGTGTAGATTCTACTTATTTGTATTTGTGTAGATTCTTCTGTAAGGTCGTCATTCGTCATTCATGTAATATTACTTACAAATTACTGTAATATTGACTATAAAGTTTTGTAACATTAACAATAAATTACTGTAATATTGATTACAAAGTATTATAATATTAGCTATAAATTATTGTAATATTGATTACAAATTACTGTAATAAATTATTTGTAATATTGACTACAAATTATTGTAATATTAGTTATAAATCATTGTAATATTGACTATAAGTTACTGTAATAAATTATTTGTAATATTAAAAAGCTAAATATTTTTTTAAAAATTGTACGAAAAATAAAATATTAAAAAAATAATATTTTCGAATAAAATAAAATATTAAAAAAAATATTTTCGAATTTATTAAATAAATCAGATTTTTTAACCGTAAAAAATTAAATTACAGTAATAAAATCAAATTTACCATTCCATGTAAAATGTCTTTAGTAGATTTAAAGTTCCATATATTTACATTTATGCCATTAATAACTATTTTAATCTCATCCTTCCATCTAATCTATTGTACCCCTATATATATATATTAAACAATCCAATTTTAACTGAGCCATGCACTTGACTTTACAACACTTTAGCTCTGCAACAAATATTGGAACCCATTTGAAAAGAGAGAATAAAATAGAAGTGTGTAATAGGTTAAGGGTGTTGATGGGTTCATCTTGACTGTAAGTACTTGGTGTTGTGGCTACACAAGACACCAAGTGTTCTGTATAACCATTGTACATGCTCTTAAAAACTTGACTAGTTTACTATTTCAACTCCCTTCCCCATTATATGTAAGATGTTTGAGAAACGCTTTGTTCTGTTCAATAGTATTATACTCAAGGAAGAAAGAGAGGTTACAACTTGCAGAGGCAAGCATTTACCCAAAACAATCATATTAGAGTTGGAGCAATTGCTACATTGGTCATTGAAAATATATAGTACAGTAACATTGATATCGGTAAAAGAGAAGACCTCTCTCCAACCACAATTGATGCTCAAGTGCTAGTCTCTCCCAGCTTTATGGGTGGGTTAGGTAGTAGAAGAAAAGGACTGTGTGTATATTAACAATGGAGAAACTGTAACAGACGCTGCCATCTATACACACTAATTATACACTTGACAAATATGTATCATTTATCGATCCTGAGATTGTTACAAAGATGTCCCAGTTCTGGCCTCGCATCCATCCACGCTGTGAATTCGGTCTTTTCTGCACTAGTGCTATACAGGTACGATCTGAATGTGATCAGGAAGAAGTATCTCCTGCATACCCACCAAAAATACATTAACGATTTGTTTGTCGGGTCAAGTTGCAAGACAAACTTGGTTTAATATAGATTCAAAACTCAATTCCAGTTTCCTCACATTGGTCCATTTCTATTTAACCAATCTATGCCCTTAAATATGAAAATATTGCATGCAAGTGAGCACGAAAACGGGATCCTTGATACCATATCCCTTCAATGTAAGTCCAATCACTATCCAAAGATCATATAACTGATGACAGGAAACTGACCTCAAAGCCTTAAACCCCCTATCGAAGAGGTAAGCCCGATGTTCATCTTCACTATCAGGAAACTTCTCTAGTTCCTTCTTATAATAAAGAATATCATCACGTAAATGCCCAGCACCAGCACACCTTTAAAACAGTGGAACGCAGTCAGTATCATTGGGGAAAGAAACTATAGATTAGCAGGCAAGTAGATAGGGTTGAAGTTTATACACCATCAAGTCTGTTTTGGCATTTACTACATTTCCTTGTAATAAAAAAAGAGTTAATATCTTGAGGAGATAAGTTTTGATGAGATCACATGCCTGTCAATGATGATGTCAACATCTGCTTTGCTTTTCGGACCGTACACAAGAACTCTCGAAAGGCTTAGGATGTCACGGTAATCACCCATTTTAAGCGCTTCTTCATTGTAAGCCCCGGATGGTAAGTATTCATCAGGATTATGAACTAAATGTGGACTAACCAATGATTGTGGGCTTGATGCCAAGTTTGCCTCTGCATCAAGTCTAATACAAATAATAGCCATAGCATATGCAACTCCTCCAAAGCCAGTGTGTGACACAAAAAGATAACATCCTGCAGACCTGCACGTGAAAAAAAAAATCACATTATTCACAACCCAGATTATATGCAAATCATACCAAAAGCACTGAGCAATAATGTAAGTAGATATATTACTATAAGTCATAAAAGGCAAACTGAGTATCAAAACGTACTCGTCTTTGCAGTCTTGGATGGCATCAATGTCAGAAGCTAAAGCTTCTCTCTCTCTAGTTAAGGGTATCCTCCTATACTCGATATTATAACCATCCTTTACAAGAGCAGCATAAACTTCTGCAGGAGTCCTGACATCCTCTGCAACGATACTTTCCCAGTAGCCTATAACACTGGACTGCTTTAGTGTAGGGCTATATTCTTCACGATGCAAAAGCATTCGCCCACCAGACTGTCTAACCTCTGATAATATATCTTCCTTCAGCCGTGCCTCCATGTTCTCCACCTGCATTAACATTTAGAAGAAGATCATTATAGAGTATTATTCAAGTGATACCAGTAATTCAATGGAATATGTTGTAATGCAGACATACCAGAGGACCAGTAATTCCCACATGCTTCAGGGTGTCAACGGGTTTGTTTAGTTCCCTCAGGACAAATGGCGTGCCATTAATGTAAACAACTGCTTCTTCTCTCAAATCAGTTAGTATTACCTTCCTAGCAACTGTCCCTTCTTGAACAGGCTTGGAACCTAAATATGCTAACATCTCCTTGGCACCAGCAATTGTTGGCGTAGCCATGCTGTACACAGGGTATCCATCCACCTATAATAACACACCTATCAAGCTCAAAACAGTGCAAATGCTTGAAAAAGAAATGGTAACTGTTCATATAAGAAACCCTCATGTGTATTTGTGTATGAAAAAATGAGAGCAGATACATGTCTGAACAAAAGCATGTGTAAACTTCACCGTTATATTAACAAACTTGAGTTTCTAAACATGCAAAAAGAGTAGTATATTGAACAACAAAAGTAAATCCAGGCACCAATAATTTGATCAAATCCAAAAAACAAAAGGGACTTGTATTAACACACTAGAGTTTCTAAACATGTAAAAAGGGCCATATATTAGACAGTAAAGTAAATCTAGGCACCAATAATTTGATCAAATCCAAACAATAAAAGGGACTTATATTAACAAACTACTGTTTCTAAACATGTAAAAAGGGCAATTGTTAAGCAATAAAGTTAGCTTAAGCACTGATAACTAGATCAAATCCAAACAATGAAAGGGGCTTATTGAAATTTCAATTCACCGACAAATGAGCGATGATGAGCAGAACAATAGGAACTGCACTTATAAGCAATCCTAATTAGAACCTAGGAACCAACTTATGCAATGATCAATCTGGTTATGGTATTTCCTTCTGCAACATATTCTAAAACAAAAGGAATGCTTATATTCTTCGATATATATCAATGACCTGTTTTGTTCATGCACGTATATGGTAACGCTACCTGTTCTTCCTATCCCATATGGTGCAACATGTAAAAAGGAACATCAAAGACAAAAACCAACACCCTCAAAATTTTGGGATATAGACCGAAAATCGATGGTTGAATTCTTGTTAACAATGTTGAATTCTTCTCTTTGGTTGTTCTACATAGATGGTTCAACTTTTTCTTGTAACCAGGGTATGTGTGCAATTCAGTATTGGACTTAATGGATATTAAAAAAAAATTGTTTTTCGGTTTGGACAGTTTTAAACGCCAAAATTGGCAGTTTTATATACCAAAATCTGGATTTCCAAACGATAAAAAACTGTCTGGACCGACTGTTACTCAGTCCTAAGCAAATACAGAGAAAATATGGTGACCATTAATTAAATAGAAGACACCCAGATAGAGCTGAGTATAAAATAAACCTTGGAATGGAACTCTAGTAGTTAAGCTAAGGCTTCATTGAGTTGAGTCGTTGGTTGAGCATTTGTTTCATAATGACACTAATTAGATATTATAGATATCTCTGAGTTGAGTATTGTTATCTTCCTCGATATATATCTCCAAGTCGGGTATTGGTATCTTCCTTGCTATTCATATCAAGGTATGCTAAAAGCTTATGCTGTCATACACAATGGAGAATGCTAAATCCATCACTACTTGGACAGTGTAGGAAATGATAACCCTTTGGAACCTTTATATAAGCATACCTTATAAACATGTGGTGCACCATGAATTTGTATGTGGCTGGAAGTTTGCTGACCGGGAAAGAAGTACATCTTAAGAATTGAGCCTTTCCCCAAGACAGAACCATTGCGAGCCTTGAGAATAGCTTCCATGACTGCATCACCATTCTGAGACTCATAAGGTGCTCTCAAGCCCTCCTAAATTCCCAGATTCAAAGTGCAGTCAGGTCCAAGTAGGTTATATGGAGTTAAGACAGAATAAAAGAAATTGCAATGATAGTGCAAGTCATTATGGAGAGGAACATTTACAGGAATAGTGAAAAAACGCCCAGGCTTTAATCTGATGCTCCATTTCATTGCCTGGGCCTCTGGTCTCTGATGCAACCAGTCCTTAAATGTCATCCTCGATTCTCCTTGCCCACAAAATCCATCAAATGCTTCACTTCCAAGATACGCAGCAAAAGCAATTAAACGAAAATACCTTTCCAAGTACTCAGCACCACGGTTGAGTGCTACTCTCCTTACCCTTGGTTCAACATGCTGATTGAATACTTTTCTGTATTGCAGAACAGCTTGTCGTATGTTTTGTAGAGCAGAGCATCTATCTATTATAGCATCTAGTGCCTCCCGGCATTGGACCCCATTATCAAATAACCTTGTTATCTTCCACAGCAATAAGATGTCATTTATGCCAAATGCACGACTTTGCTCCTTTTCAGGCTTTGTTTTCACCTTACTGGAACTGGGTGCAGAAGTGATACCACCGGATTCTTCACCACTTGAGCTACCAGAATCCAACTCTTCATGATTCATATCATCAAAGATTATTTGAATTGGCCTCCCATGGTCAATCCGAAGTTTGAGAAGGCAGGCTATTACAGTACCGGTGGTAGTCCTTCCCCTTCCCATCTGTGATTATTTATAGAATATATCAAAGGGGGGGAATATAATAAAGAAACACCACAAATCTCTTAATAGTTACGGAGATCACCATGAACACACAAAAAGAAAAGAGTGTTAACCTGGCAATTGAATACAAGAGCTGTGTCCTTTGAAGCAGAAGCAATATTCACTGCCAATGTATCAAAATCAGAGCTTTTGGGAGCTTTGCCATCAGTTATTGGTACTCGAGCATACTTCACGGGGAAACCCTCTGCTTCTAAGCATCTGAAAACCTCTAGTGGGGTCTGGATAGCATCAGACGTCACATGTTCCCAAGCATCAAAAATTTGCCGATCATCAGTTTCATGAATGACCATTATAGCACCGCCATAGTGTTCAGCTTCTCGCACAATATCTTCTTTTAGTCGAGCCTCCATCCTCTCTACTCTTTCACAATCAATTCCCTGAATACAGATATCAAGTACACATCTAACTAGACAAAAAAGTTGAGCATGATAATGATATGGAAAAATAAAACAAAACAAAAACATTTTGATACAATCAGAAAGACATGAATACTATGATCAGGTTGAAAAAGTTGAGCATGAAAATGATATGGAAAAATAAAACAAAACAAGAATATTTTGATACAATCAGAAAGACATGAATAATATGATCAGGTTGAATCCACCTAGTACAGTAGTACTATTGGACCCCAACTGGCCCATATTTCATATGTCATCTATTGTACCAAGCAAAACTAATAGCAATAAGGAAACAATCACTTCCAGTGCCATTTTCTTCAATGTATATACATAACAAAAAAACATATTTTACCGTGTATTCTAGCATATTTTTGTATGGCCGCTCAACCTCACGGAGAACAAACGGTTTTCCATTGATGTAAATAACAGGCTCCTCTCTCATGTTGTGCCAAAAAACTCGGCGGCCTCCTTTTGAACCACCAATTCTCTGAATGACAGATCGAATACCATCAATGGTTGGATTTGCAACTCCATATACTGGAAACCCAGGTACTTCTCTGAAATTAGGTGCCCCTTCCACTCTCTCCGGTAAATTAGGATTTTGACAACCAGGACAATGGTCACTTTTCAGAACGGTTTGACTGCCAAGAACCTCTCCCTTTCTCAGTGCAGCAACAGCACCCATCTCACTAGGACGGCCATCAACAGATTCAACCATTTTCATCAGAGATGGATTTATGTTGGCATAACCCAGTGCACCCATTGGGTCTCTTCGGAGCAACCTATATGAGGGCACAACGGCAAAACAATAACTTAATAACAGGTTCACTGAAAACCTAAATAACATGCAAGTTGTATCCATTACATTTTGGATGAGAAAATTTTCAAATTATGATAGGAAACCTAATGATGGAGAAATAACTTCTAATATGGGACCTTTGTGATGTTTCATCTTCACTCACGAGTGTAAACTTGTACAAATGCTATAACTTCCCAAGGTGAGCGTGAAATTATTGTAAAGTGTTGAAAAGTACAATGCCAATCCATACTGTCACTGGGATGATCATAGCAGAACCCAACATCAAATGAGTCAACTCAAACTCTCACCGGGATGACCATAGCCGAATCCAACATTAAATGAGTTAATAGGAAAATAACACAGGGACCACCCAAAGAAACATGGTATGATTAGATGATAAGCTGCGGCACACGTATGAGAGAGTTGGACCATCAGAACCAAAATACCTTAATTGTTGGCAACTCATCCCATCAACCAAGGTAAATATCACACTTCAGTACAACTCAACTTGCACGGACACATTTCACTCTGTCAGTTTAAACTCTCATGTGTTACAAAATCTGACTACGTAGATCCATCATGTTTGTAGTTCTATAACACTCAAATAAACTAATAATTTACCACCACTACCTATGCTTTCAAGATTCACCACCTATACTGCTTGGAAAGAAGAAACATAAAAAAAAGTAATAATTTATCAGCGTTCATGTTTTATTAAGGAACATGCAGTTTTGAAACATATGCATCAATATCTTTACCTGCGGATTATGCTATACAGTTCTGGCCTTGCTTTCATCCAGTCCGTAAAACTAGTGTAGCCGCAAGAACTAGAACGAAGTGCTGCTCTCTCTGAGTGGATATAAACAGCGAAACAAATAAGGAAGTAATATCTTTCCAAGTACTCAACAAAGAACGAAAGGGAAGCCTCCCTCTTCATCTCATCTGGCTGACGGAGAATGCTATTCCGATAAGTGGCAATTGCTTCTCGCAAGTTCTGCAATTCAAGTATTAAATATTTTAAGTGAGGGGGGAATTCTATGTTGGAATGTACAGAGTAGTTCTACCACGTTGATTGGTGATTATGCAGTTAAGCAACATAAGAAAGTAAGAGCCGGACCTAACTAGCATGGTGGACCATTTAGTATGGAAGCTCAAGCATTTATGTGATAGCCTAAAGAGATCCTACCAAAATCATAAAAAAACAATAAAAATTGTAACAAGGCAGCATAGCTGTTTGATCTTAAGGGGGGCTAAAAAATAATACACTATCAGAGAGGCTAGTTGGTAATCAGCAGTATATGGGCAATTTTGCCCCCCGTGAGAGGAGTGTTGGATGGTAAAGACTAAGAGACTCGGTTTGAACCAATAGTTCAACTAGTTGGGAATTAGTGGTCCATGCCATTTGGTAATTAGGCTACATCAGGGATAATATTGATGAAGTTAAGATAACTAGACCAACAATGAATGATGATGGCATGACTGAGCAGTGACATGCAAGGGACAGAGCCAAACTCAAATGATAAGGTCGACCTTAGTAAGAGAGTTTAAAGACTTAATTGATAGCCTAAAGATGGCCCAAATAATTCAAAAAATTAGAGGTTATAAAAATTTAAGTATACCCTACTAAAATTTAGTAACCACGGTATTTCCAAGCCGTAAGGTAAGACAGTATCATTCTTGAAAAGCATTGAGACAGCAAAGTGTGTAGCGACAAATTTACAAGGGACATTTTTGGACACTACACACTTTACAAGCATCTTTGGGACTCAACCAATCAGTTCGAGCTTTTAGGTGGGTTTGGCTTTAACATGGTATCAAAGCCTGGTCCATCCATACTTGACCCCCTCTATGCCATCCAGTTATCGGGCCAACCTATTTCAGGATAGAGGCCCATGGTCCAGGTGCAGACCCGGTCTGCATGTGAGGGGGTGTCAAGGTCCCGCATCGAAAAGATGTGGATCCATTTGTCATTGGATTAGCATCTTGGGGTCTCCACCTGTCAATTCTAGCTTTTAGGTGGGTTGGGCATTAACGTATATTATAAGGCATAAATAGCATACCTGCATGGAGGCACACTTGTCAATGACTTTATCCACTTGTCTTTTACCTTCAACCCCACCCTAAGAAGAACCATTAATTAATATAGAATGTACTATCATGCTACATGTTAAAAAAAAGAGAAACAAATATGAATACCTCTAAAACCCGTATCAAGCTCCTTATGACTGCATACTCTCCTCTACGGATTGCTTCTTCCGAGTTTAGCAT
The DNA here is from genome assembly GCA_963921825.1 of Erodium maritimum. NCBI lineage: Eukaryota > Viridiplantae > Streptophyta > Magnoliopsida > Geraniales > Geraniaceae > Erodium > Erodium maritimum. Next base: position 12,931,235 of record OY997595.1, read on the forward strand.
ATTGTCATTTACATTAGAACCAAGGTCAAAAATTCTCCCCATTGAATTACTTCTCGAAATACCTATTTCATGTGAACATAACATGTACATGTTAGAATCATACCACAGGAATCAAACAGAAAATAAGAAAGATGGGTCCATGTTGGAAGTGCATAGATGAGACATGAGTCAAAAATCTGGGTATCCTTTTTCAAGAAGAGAATCCTAGTTTCTTTGATTATTCAGATTCCACGTCATATAGGATCATTGATCACTTTTTTCTCTCAAAATGAAGAGCCATCTCAAATGAATTCATCAAGTGAAATGCTTTTTTTGGTTTCACATAATTCTTTCAACAAAGGATGGTATTACATTTACGTGATACTTTCAATCATTGACAACTAGCTCATTAAAGCATCAAAGCAAATGGCATCCTTTCAATACCTGGGCGTGTGTCCCGAAGAGCTTTTTGGTTGGTTCTGGGGCCTTGGTCGGGCTTTGTTTGGTTGGCCCTGTGTTTGGGTCAGTCCGTTGCGTTAGGCCCAGTCTGTTTGAGTCTTAGTTGGTTAGGTTATATCTTATTTGATGTAATCTGGTTGTGTTGCCGGCATCTTGAGTTAGTCTAGGCCCAATGATCCCTGTTTCAACACTTGTGTTTGAATTTGAGGTGAACCTGTGAGGGGTCACCTTGGCTCTTCTTTCTGTTTTAGAAAGTTGGGTCTTTTTTATATAAAAAAATGCTTATCGAAAAAAAATATCTGGGCAAATGGAGATGTCTCAGCCAGGAGACTGTCGAGACTACTAATCACCATTTAAACTTGAGACAGTGTTTCAATGCAATGACCACAATAACATTAACAACATTAAGCTTGACTCATGTCTATTTTAGCAGTTTATGTCGATATAATGTAAAATATGAAATAGATACAAGTAACAAAAATACCAGATGCTCCTATTCGATTGAGGTAAACCAAAGTAGCAATCACCATTCCCGTAGTAGTTCTTCCACGTCCCATTTGGCAATTAAATATTATCTCTGTATTTATATCAGCTTCTGTTATGCTTTGAACCTGAGAAAGAACAGGAGAAAAAAAGTAAATTACATGTGTCAGCCTATGTATTTCAAGAATTCTGTGAGCTATAAGTGCTGTGTGTTTTTCCTTAGTATGCGAAAACAACACAATTTGTGACTCACTTCACTGTACAGACCAACACTGAACCCATAACTTTCAGATCTAGTCAAAATCAACTTGTCATAACCTAACCCTGGATATGCAGTATGAACAAATCATGGGTTGATTGCAAATCCTTGAACAAAGGAAAAACTTAACTAATTTGCTACAGATAGTGAGATACACATGCATTCCGTTCCAAAGATTAATCACTTCTAAATAACTGGATGATGAAAGTTCAATTCAGAATTTATACAAGACTCACCAAAATGTCAAAATCCAGTTCCTTTGGTGGTTTTTCATCAGTTATAGGAACACGTTCGTAATTCACAAGGTATCCTTCTACTTGCAATTCTTCATACACCTAATCAAAGAAACAACTTTCAGGAAAGTACTATGTTGCCATTCCATAAAACTAAGAAAAGAGTTTTACCTCCAGAGGCGTCTTCACAGAGTCACATGAGACAGGTTCCCATTGGTCCACCATTTGACCATCTGGTAGTTCGTCAGTGACAAGGATCTTATTCCCGTATCTGTTAAGTCAGATGTGCAATTAGAATTTGCTATCATGGAAATAAGTAGCATATGACGACAACAACTAATGAATAGACGTAAGATTCTATAAAAAAATACCTTGCGGCTTCCGTCAGGATATCCTCTTTTAATCGAGCTTCCATTTGTTCAACCCTATCCCTGTTGATCCCCTAAATTAATATAAAAAAGTCATATTCAACTTTATAAGATATTAATGCATTCCTATAAAACCCGACAAATGCATGCATTCTTTCATGTGTATCGTTCCGTGAAGGACCAGTGTATAAGAGCATACATTATAACACCCAGATTATACATAAAATTCAGGGATATTTAATAACAAGATGCTAAGGGGGTAGTAAAATTGAGATTCTAAACCTCAACGAAAAAGCAACAGGAAAATGTTTGTTTCATGAAAAGATTAGAATGATCTACTACAATTACAATGATGAGTGCAATAGCCGAGTAACTAGAGAGGAAATATGGAAGAATTAGACTTTGGTGACAACTTGTTGCAGAGGAGCCTCTCGTATGAAATTTCCCCAACCCACTTAACATTGCAGAAAATTGTAATCCATCTGTGACAAATTATCTAGATTGGAGACAAAGGGAACGGGCTTTTCATTTGCTTTGTAAGAGGAATGATAAAGTGAAGTTAAGCTATATAATCAATACTTGTTAGAATGTAGATTAATATACTTTTACTGGTAAAAAAATATTTGTTAGATTGTTTTCATAGTTGGCCTCCTTTTAAGCAGAAAGAGACAAATATATAAAATGCAGCATGCCACAAGGTAAGAAAATCATGCACCAATTCGGAAATAAGAACCACTGTCACAGTGAGAAAACTATAGAATTTGCCAGGAAAATATTTACTAGCATACCGTATATTCAAGGTTGGAGAAAGGCCTTTCTACATCTCGCAATACGAAGGGGCGTCCATTAATGTAGACTACCTGTTCAAAAATATACATTGGAATATTGATACGCAGCACGTGTTTATGTCCACGAATTCTAGCACCTGGATTTGTGAAGGGCCACATACAGGAGCCTTTTCACCCTCATAATTGTTGAGACATTGAATATCTTTTTAGAGGCTCTCTTAAACACAAATTGTTCAAATGGTCATAATAAATAAGTGATGAAAAATCCATTTATAGCTGAGCAAGTGAAATATACAAGTATGTAAAGTCTATCGGTTACATTAATAGATGGGTATTGGTCAAAATACAATACCCTGACAATAAGTACTATGTAGAGCAAAGATGCGGGAACAAAAGTGTGAAGTATCGTTTTAGTTTGATCAAAATGTTCTTTCAATGATAACAATATTTTGACAACAAAGTAGAAAATAAAATTTGAGTCCTGGCAGAAGGGTTTACCGGTTCCTCCCGTAGATTGATCCAAAGAACCTGTGCACGCTTCCCATCTACTTTAGCCCCTATATGCTTGAGTACATTCCGAATTCCATCAAAAGTTGGAATGGCGACACCATGAACATGAAGTGAGTCAGCCTAACAAGGTTCACGAGAAGAATGAGGAATAAGCAAATTAACAGCAGCAATATATGCAATGCATGAAATATTTAGTTGGTTTGTATAAAACCTATAAGGTTTTTACTTCTTCAGTCCTAATTTCATAGAAACGTACAAGGACATCTAGAAATGGCCAAACAAATGGTAGTAAATTGGGCATTTACAGAGATTCCACTTCAAATTCGACCCAAGATGATGGCTATTAAATGATAGAAGTGACAAAGCAAGGGTTTAATTAGAGAGTCAATCCAGAAGAAAATAGAAGTCCCAGAAGAACCTGACGGTAATTAGGAGCACCATCTATGTTAGGGGACAAACGCTTGTTGTGGCAGCCAGGGAAGTGGTCGCTCTTGAGAATGGTCTTCTTGCCCAGAACTGATCCACCTCTGAGCTTCATCACCTCCTCTGGCTCCTTGGGTACCGACATGCCCTCCTCTACCTCCATAATTTTCTCTTCCCGTTCCTCCCAGATTCAATTAGGACCGATCGCTCGCAGGCCTCACCGCGGATTGAAATTTTCAGGGAATAGAAACGAAAATCGGGTCCTCCAATCCTCCTGGCGAGCAAAAAGAGAAGAAATCGTCATGCCATGAACGGACATCTGAGAAAGAGAGAAATCAGGAGTGTCGGACACAGATCACGGCGAAACCAGAGCAAATCGAGACCTGAATGTAATGAAAATGGAGTTTGGAGGATCAATGGAAGACTCTGACGAGAGCAGAGCCACGCAGTAGGGAACGGGTCCTCCTTGGGAATCTCAGTGGTCCTTCTCCTGAATCTTTCTTCTTCTTCCTGTCTCCGTCTTCGTGAAGCTCGTCCTGGTTCTGGCAAAACAACGTCAAAACCGTGAGTGCGTGCTGCTGAATGAGATGTGTGATGTGACGATTATTTGTTAAATGAAACGCGCCGTTTTGATGATACTGCAATGGGTACACAAACGAATAACTCTGTTCCAGTGCGACAGCCGACCACCGGTTTTTGAGATGTTACATCAATATGCCAATATCAAAATTTATAAAATCGGTTCAAATGGGCAGGAAATGAAGTAGGCTATTTGGTTTAGATATCCGAATCTAAAGTACATTGTAAGACTGTTATATGACGATTAACTCAGCTCTTTTAAGTTCAATCACAAATATTATCGAGTGGACGACCACTACTTAAAACACACAACAAAACATTATCAAGAGTTGGTAAAACATAATTATAATCTTTAGACTTATAAAATATAAGCTATAATAGAATGTTTTTGGTTGATTTTATTAGAGTTTGATACTCTTATTTATAGGAGATTACAATATCATTAAAAGAAAATAAATGTCATAGTATTATAATTACTTATCGTAATAAAATCAAATCAAATCAAATCAAATAAAAAAAATATTTATTTATTTTCAATAGGACTAAAAAATGTTCTAGCTTGAATGAGGTTCACTATCATCTGATACCATTTTGTTTTGATCACATGTCTTAAGGTCTCGTACGTTTTAGAATCAAATTCAAAAACACATGTAGCAACCGAATACAAGAGTTGTTCGGTGAATCGTTGAGCAAGTTGCAAGCTCCCTGCTTCACTCAATGGTAGGAATAGACGACCACGTGAATGGCCTGGCGATCAACAAGCTCTTGCAACAATCGCGAGTGATCATCTATTAGTTTGAATTCGAGCACTCATTCACCTGTAATCATCGTCCCATTGTTGATACTCCCACTCTCGCGTCCTCCCTCTTTCCCAAGCAACAATTTAAAGGTATATGACATTTATACTTGTAATGAAAATACAGACCCTGTTGGCAAATTCATCCCAACATCATCAGTAGTAGTACAGTACCTATAATTACAAATTGAGTATTACAACGGAAATAAAGGTAATCTTCACGGTCATCATTTCATGTCACAGAAGTACACCCCTGAAGCAATGTCTGTGGCCGGATTAGTTTTACCGTCAAACAGAAACACCTCCGGCATCAGGAATCTCCCTAATAAGATTCTCATTCTTTGAAGAAGGCAGACCTGCGACAGCACCCGTTTCGATACCACATTCGTTTACTCCTCTCTTGATCATGAAGTAACCGTCCTGACATTTAGAAGAACAAAGATGGTATTTGAGAAAGAAGGTATTTGAGAATTTAACCAGGCACGAAGTCCTATATTAATAGGAAAAAGAGACAGATTTGAAAGAAACATACATCGCCCCAGCCTCGGTTCCACTGATTTGCAAGAAGCTGCATACATGAGATAGGAAAAGTTGATCAGAGAAACAAGTATTATGGTCACTAAAAATCAAAGGTGATAGCGAGGAACAAATATATATGGCCATACCCAGTAGTCCTCTCCATCATCAGTAGTACCCCAACCAATCAACTTCACAGCATGACCTCCCATCATACTTCCCGTAATGTGCTTGTAGACCCCTGATTTATAGTGTGCAAAATCCTATAAAAAGACCAAATCAATCAATCACGTGGAAAATGGAAATGTATCCCTAGATTGTAACTATCATTCTTGTACTTAACTGACAAAGAAATATCAGAGAGTAGACCAATATACATTTGAAGGATGCATATTATATAAATATCCAACATAAGATGGTGTAGTGGGGATGAGATGCTCAGGCGGATGTGTGGCAACACTAGGAGGGATAAGGCTAGGAATGACGTTATCAGGAAAAGAGTTGGTGTAACTTTAATTGAAGAGAAGATGAGAGAGGATTGTTATGTGGTTTGGAGATGTACAAGATATGGAAATCAGTGACTCCTTAAGGAAAGATGAGAAATTCAATCAAGAGAAACTACAAGGGGTAAGAGTAGACCTAAGATAGCATGCAATGAAGTAGGAAAAAAATATATAACACATTTGGGTTAAGGGAAGATGTAACATTAAATAGGATGTAATAGGAGAGAAAAATATGAGCCTTAACTTCCAAGTGAGGTTTGCTAAAGGATTTATGTAACTGAGCCCAACTTTGTTTTGGGAAATGACTTAACTGTTATTGCTCTCTACCCAACATAATTTCTTCAATAAACTATGTTTGTCAAGGGCAAACCATACCACTTAAGAGTACAGTGACCAAACTTGCAGCAACATTCAGTTATAAGATCGAGAAACAATAATGTTTTCTTACCTCATAAACAGAGAATGACACTTCCACTGGGCCATTCTTATATACTTCTGCCATGATGTCATGGGGTTCAGAACTTATTCTATAAGCACTAGCACCAAAGTGCTTTGATTTCTTCCAGAGTAGGTTGTTATCCACACACTTCCTCACACACTTTGGAGTAGGATATTGAGGCTCGCAGCCAGGGTGAGAACAACCTTTAGTATCAAAGTATGGGTCACACTGCCAAATGGAATATCCCAATTATTAGAGAAACATCAACCAAACAGAGATAAGTATTGAACAAACCGATCTTCAGCGCAATATAGTAGAAACTATTTGAGGAGAGGGCAGGGAAGATAAATATGTAAATAAAATCACATGTCTCTTGGTAACAATATAAACAAAAGCCTATTACCTCTTCAGTGACAACACCATGGTGAACAAAGTAGCGCCATGCAAAAATTGGAAAACCCCCATCACAACCTCCTCCACACATAAAACCACAGCATGCTACAAGATCGTTTGCAGACAGAGATAAGTTCTGCAGTAATACAATAGGAAATGAGTAAATACGTTTATAAAAAGAAAGAACCGGTCTATTTTATTTATATAGATAAATTATTTCAATTACCTTTCCAAGATGAACACAAAAACGATCCGACAGAGCTTCAACGGCACCAAAAGCCCAACAAGAACCACAGTGACCCTGAATTACCAAAACACAGACACGGTAAGAACATTTAATACCCTTATAAGGGGTGCTGAAATTTCAGCAGCAGTGATAACTTGATTACCTGATCTTTAGATGTGGAACAACAAATCCAGCGTTAACATATAAACAGACAAGTGTTAGTAACAACTTTTTTATATGTACAATTGTCATAAAGATAGAAAACACAAACATGCAGGTAACCGACCTAGAATTCTCCCGATGGTGGTACATTGAGGCCAAGCTGTTCTTGCATCAAACTTCTTCGGTAACTTTAAGGATTTGGGATGTGTCATGACAGGAATACCCGTTAGCATTCCTTCAGGCATTGGTTTGACTCCAAGCATATGCTTAAATTGGGCAACCTACAGCAGGTACAGAATAATTGGAAACTATGATATGCATCCGCTACAACTCCAATCATCAAGGTTCAAGAACAAGGTACTCTATGTTTGAAGACTCACGGTGTAATTGGATAAGCTGGGATTCATGGCAGCCTTCCATCCAGCCTCAGGGTGTTCATTGATATGCTTGACTATTGAATCCTGTACGTGCACCCGTAGTTAGAGCCAAAATTCAATAATGAAATAGAACAAAAAATAAAATAAAAACTTTTTAGAGGTTCTGTAATAATGAAAAGCACCTGAAGGATATGTGAGTCAAGTTTGACATTGGAAACTGAATCAGTTGCAAAGACCTGTAAAGAAATATAGCATTAAAATAAGTTGATCATCACATCTTTGCTTTCAAGGCATGACAAAATGAAACAAGCAGACTAAAAAGGCACTCTAGAACTCTCCTTCCATCTGATAAATTTCTTCCACTAAAAGCTGGAACCAAACTATTGTCAAACAAATTAAGAACACACATGTTGCTCCAACTCAATTCATATTCGATTGTGCATGAACAAAACAAATTTAACAACAACAAAATTGCTTCAGTTCAACTGGGATTCAAGTAATTTCAGAAACTTCAAATCAGAACCAATCTTTTCATCCAGAAGATAAATTGACCAAAAGGGAGTTGAAATCCAGCTGCGAATCAATGAATTTCTATAAAATCGAGCCCTCCAAATGAAACACAAACCTAAATACACAGTCGCGATACAACAAAAGTAACAACGGTAAAGCATGATCGAGCAATCGAAACACGAATCATCGGATCAGAATTACAGATCAAACGAAGAAAGGAGGTACTACCTGAAACGCTGACAAAACTACGACGAGTAGCAAAAAAGAGCAGAGGCGATCAAAAGCCATTGCTCTCAGTCTCGCTGCAGATTAGAGATTGGCGAGGAGATGAGAACGAAGGAGGGACGGGTTAGGTGGTTGAGTTCTACTGGCTTTGGGTTGCGACCTTTTTGGAGCTGAGAGATATTATAAAATACGGAGACGTATACGTTACTGTTCCCAACAAGGGTGGCCTTGAACTGCGTGATTTTATCCTCTCACGTTTTATCAGCCGATCTGGTAATTATTATTGCACGCTGGCCGTTCGATCTTCCGTCCAATTGACGCTTGCACGTTACTCTTACATTGGATTGATTTTCTTTATAGGTATTTTAGTTTCCAACCTCGACTATGATATATTGGATACAGTTTCGAATTTTTGTGGTGTTATTTTCATTTTATTTTCTCACCGTTTTTAATGAGGATGTGGTTACGTTGTGAAATATATAAAATACTAATTACATTACGTATGTGCATATTAATGATTTTTTATAAAGATCTCTCTACTAGGGCTTGAGACCTCCATGAAGCCCTTGCTGTGCTTTAGGGCTCTATCGGGAGTTCGAGCATCCATTACTCTTGTCCTGAAAGTTTTAGTCGGATCTCGAGCACCGGTGACTGCACCGTAACCCGTTGTTGTAGCAATCGTCGTGCACCCTACAAGAGAAGTAAAAGTTCTCCCTCGTGCCATAGGTCTCGGTTCTGGCCCTCTCTGCGATCCCGTTCTAGGGTTCCAGCCTCTCTCCGTCGCGCCTCACCCCGGAATAGTCTCTCCCGGTGGTTGTCGTCTGCTTCCCATGACCTTGCTCTGGGTTTCCTGTCGGGCGGCGCGTTCCGGTGGTTGTCGTCTGCTTCTCCAACGTAGATCTCGTCGCCTCTACAATTGCCACCACGTCGAGGCTTTGCAAGGGGGCGATCGTGGGCTCCTTTGTCCAACACCAGCGTTTTACCTCGATTTCCACGGCCAAGCCCTCCGGCTGGTTCGACCCATGACCTTGCTCTGGGTCCGATGTTGTTGAACGAAAGGAGCGGGCATCCGGTTGGCCCTCCTTCTCGGTCTCTCCCATGGGGTGATCAAGGGGCTCTAGGTTGGTGGTATGATGCTCCGACTAGGCAACCGGCAGTAGAAGAATGGGGTGCCCAACGAGTCACAGTTCGGGCGAGGGCTGGAAAACAGCCTCGCCGACACGTATGAGTCACCAGGCAGGCCTCAGGGACAGGAAGGAGTCTTTGAGGGTGCCATGTCAGCCTTTCTCCATTTCCGATCACATGTTCGGGTTTATCAACGAAGCAGAGCGTCGCCCTAGGGAGACCCATCGGTATTCAGACCCCCCCCCCCGTCCTTGAGCAGTGATCGTCAACGAGTTTTAGTTTTATTGTCTTTCAGTTTCTCGTTATTAGATTTGGGTGTTTATTTCATTATTGTTCTAGTTCATTATCTTTGGTTGTCAGTTTTAGGTCGCCTCTATGACATCTCAACACAACGTCCTAGATGTTACCTGTAGTTATAGGGTTATTATGTTTGTTCCTGTAGGGCTTACAAGCATGTATTGACTATTTTAAAGGAATGAAAGTCGCAGTTACTCAAATAAATGATTTTTTATACATTGAATTTTATTTTGTTTTAAACACACAAATTGAACTTTTTATTAGTATAAATTAAAAAGACCATAAAACTGTACATGAATAGAAATAAACTAAATAGGATAAGATACAGTTTTGGTGACGGTCAAAACATTAACTTTATATTTAAAATATTTTGTGAGACTTAAGGAGATGTTAGGGGTGGTTCCATATTCCAACTGTGTTGAGTTCTATGAATCCATTAAATTTTCCACATCTCGACTTGATTCATATCGCTATGTTGTACCAGTCGATCAAGGAATATGTCAGGATAAAGAGGAGGTTGGGAGTCAAAAGGCATCTGACTCATAGATGTTAGGGTGTGGCTCATCATATACACCTGAGATGTCATGGGTGACTTATGGAGACCCGCGAGATAGCTCACCGTGTCTCGCTCATATCCCATCGGGGCCATCTTCCTCGGCCGTGTCTGTGGAGTCCAAACTTCTTTGGGTAGGAGTATCAGATCCATCCTCCCTAGAGAGGAGAAGAACCAGCATGGCAACTCCATTCTTGTGGTGGGGGCGGATTCATCCGCTCTAAGAGGGGATGGATACCAAAGGGGTTCCTCTCAGCGTGCCCCAATTGTATCCTTGGGCTGAGGCTCAGGCTAACAATCCCCAAGCCTCTAGGTTTTGTGAGAGTGGTTGCTCTCATCCCCCGTGTGATCCAAGTAAGGACGGTTGTCTAGAACTAACCGAAGTCGCTGCAGTATGGTTGCCACTCACGATGATCGGCTGGAATCTCATCCGTCCAGCCACACCGATCGGTTCAAAAAAGATATGTTCGTATTGGTGGAGAAGTTTCCATTGGGAGGATGTGCCTAAATGGGACCAGCGATCCAGATCGGTCTTTAGTCGGGAGATGGATATCTCATCTCGAGGTCCGTCTAGATGCATGGGTGTTCGGTTACGCCTAGGACAGAGTCCGGTACCGATGGGCATGTGATAAGGGTGGGGCGGGATCGCGGTCAATGGGTGCGCCCTAATAGGACCCCGAATCCCCATTTTCAGTTCAACGTCGTTGGTGATCCATTGTAGGACATGATCCTCGTCTTCCTCCGCATCGTTCCTTCGGCATAGTAGCTGGAGTCGAGATTATAGCGAAACGTGGCATCTCAAGGGTGAGGACACGCTGTTTCATGTGGTAGCCGCCAACGATCTATAGTGAGGGGGACATGGTCCTCTCGTGGGGTGATCTACGAGCCTCATCTGGTTTTCCGATTCGTAGAGGATCGACAAGCGGGACACAACGACAGATATCAATGAGCGTGATGAGCAGGCATCTATAATGATGGACAGAAACAAAGAAGGTCTTGGCAATCGGGAGAAAGACGAAAATAATTTGGGAGATAGAGATTTTAAAGAAAGAGAAGCCCTAATGGTTCCAAATTTCAAAATCATGATGGGATCATATATTGATTTTCATTTGATTTGCAAATATATCTTCAAAAAAACAGGATTATTTCATATTAATTTAAATAGAAAAATTTGAGAAAATATGCTTTTTATAATAAATATGAATTTTTTCTATGTTAGTATATCTTAAAATTGGAATAAAAGAAAAGAATTAGGACAAAAATACATTATTTTAACTTAAACAAAAACATATTTTTTTATTATTTTATTCAAATATATTTTCAGAATAAATACAATACGATAGACATTCAACCGTTAGGATTTTTCCCTCCATCTTTAGGGTTCCATTTCTACAACATCTTTATTTCCACTCCTCCTCTGATGATCGTCGTCCAATCCTACTGTCATAACATTTCACCACCTACCCCATTAACTCTCATCCCTCCTGTAATAACCACTTCTGGTCAACGCCAGTCAAACCTGCGAAAAACAGAAAAATTTAAAAAATTTAAGACAAACACTAAACTTAACCTAAATTGACCCCGAGGGTCATACCGGACTTAAGTTGACCCCGTTATCGACCAAAATGAGTTCCAGGGGACTCAGGGCAACTTTCTGATCAATTTGGGAAATGTTGACTTTTCGTTGGAAAAGTCAACCGGGCGACGTTTTGGTCCATTCGAGGACCGTTTTGGATCCAAAAAGCTTAGCCGTCGTCGCAGCGGTCTTAGTTGAGCCGTTTCCTTGTAGCCCGCCAAGTTTCGTAATTTCTTGGGAAAAGTGCCCGTTTGGGGCCCGAAACGTCCGTTTTTCGCGAATCTGATTGGAAAATATCAAGTAGATATTTTCCAAAAGGTGTGGGACCCACCTTGACACTTGTCCTAGTTGTGGTGGTGTTAGTTTTAGGGGGAAAAGGTGTGGTGGAGAAGGGGTGGCCGAAACTATGGGTTAAAAAAGAGAGAAATGAGAGTTAGTTGTTAGTTGAATTAAATTAGAAAAAGAAGAAGAGAGTTAGAGAGAGAAGGAGAAGGAGAAGAAGATAGAAGGTTAAAAGCTAGGGTTTGGGAGATTATTCAACCATTGGATCGATTCAAAGTAAGGAGAAAACATCTTCCCCTCGTCTTCCTCGTTGGTAAGACCTAACCCGATCTTCGTTTTGTTAACTTTGGAAAGTTAGGGTTTTGTATAAAACTATGGGTTAGGGTTGTAGTGTGTTTGAGGGTTTGTTGGAGACGTTTTGGAGGTGGTTGGAGGTGAAGAATGACGTTTTCCGGTGACCGGAGGCTCGGGAGGAGCTCCGGCCACCGTGGGTGGTGGCCGGTCGGCCATGAGGTGGCTGGCCGGAGCTGGCACCGGCCACCACATGGTGGCCGAGCCCCCCCCCCCCCCCTTGAACCCTAGGGTCTCGGCCAAGTATTTTGGGTGGGGCCCACGTGCTCGGTTGCTCGGGTTTTAATGTTCGGGTGGTTTAAAACGTCCCCCGGACCATTTATCCTTTATCGAATCGAAATTTGGAATTAAATTGGAGAAGTTGCAATTGACGGGTTTTAGAAACTTTAAACGTTAATAATTTGACTTAGAAGTCGGAATTCGATTCCGTCAAGTGCGTTGGGTCCCTTGAAATAGTCTAAGACCGTAGAAACGAAAACAGGGGCTTTTGGAGCCCCGGAAGGCAATTATTGAAAACCGAGCAGATTCGCCATGTCAGGCGAATCGGGCCTTTACGGGTCCTATATCGACAATGTCGAGTAATTGGGAAGTTTGGGAGTGATCGGCTTTATCGGGGTTACATTTGGGCGTTAAGTTTATTGAGTGTCGGTTTATTCGTACTAGTTTAAAAGTACTTTGAAATTGTATTCTTTTAGATCGTGCTGCAGACCGAGGCAAAGGGAAGCTCGGCGAGTGACTGGGTTTACCTCGGGTTTTAGTGGAGCGCTTTTGGAGCTGTATACGAGGTAGGGAAAAGTAGCCGGATCTCGGCCCTGATTAGGGAAAGTTAACAGAGAATTGCATGTGACACCGGGGTGTCGTGGGTTGCTTAGGTTTACTTAAATATTAGAAAAGCATGATACGGGATTGTAGCGTTTAAGAGAAAAGCATGTGACACTTAGTAGTGTCGTATGAACAGAGAACTTAGCGATAATTGAATTACTGGAGGCATATGACCATGCCCGGAGGTTGTTTGTGAAACTAGTGATCTTAGGACCGTTGGAGGCATCGAGTATGCCGGAGGTTGTTGTGCGTTATTTATTGTTGAGTTTGGGTGGCCTTGAGAGCCTGTATTATTTGTTGTTGAGTTTGAGTGGCCTTGAGAGCCGTATTTAATTGTTGGTGTCTTGGGTGGCCTTGAGAGCCCGTATTTAATTGTTGGTGTCTTGGGTGGCCATGAGAGCCCGTGTATTTAAATTGATGTTTTGGGGTGGCCGTGAGTGCCGTGGGGTTGTTGAACCCGAGTCTTGACCGTGGTGTGTCTTGAGTGGCAGTGAGTGCCGTGGGGTTGTTGAACCCGAGTCTTGACCGTTGGTGTGTCTTGAGTGGCAGTGAGTGCCGGTGGGGTTGTTGAACCCGATTCTTGATTGTTGAGGTGTCTTGAGTGGCCTTGAGTGCCTGTGTGTTTGAACTTGCCTGTGATTGTGATTGTGGTTACCTGAAGTTGTGAGTTCGAAAGGTCGACAGCCTGATCCGACTTAGTGTCGATGAATTGCGAGTTCTAAAGGTCGACAGCCTGATGCGACTTAGTGTCGATGAATTGTGAGTTCTAAAGGTCGATAGCCTGATCCGACTTAGTGTCGATGAATTGCGAGTTCGAAAGGTTGACAGCCTGATCCGACTTAGTGTCGATGAATTGCGAGTTCTAAAGGTCGACAGCCTGATCCGACTTCGTGTCGAGGAATTGCGATAGGTCGATCCCTGACCTGATTGACATTGGTTACTGAGCAGCTGGTGTGCGATCCTTTGTGATCTTGTTTGGCGTTGTGTAGTCTTTCTGTCGTGTCCTTGGAGGAGGTCGTCGATAGTTGTGTCGGGTCTACATTGTGTTATCGAGTGCTGAGTCTGTTGAGGAAAGTAACGAGTTGTGGGTCAGTTGGGTACTTGAGTTGGGGACTGTAGTCCCGGTGTTGGGTTTGATTTTAGTGTTATTGGCTTTATCTACTAATTATGCCATAGTCAGTCTGTTATCCGTGGAGGTGAGCGAACGCTCACCCCTAGCTGCTTTTCCTACATGTACTGATCACCGGACGGACTAGGTTAGCTCTTGAAGTTCTTGGAGCTTGGAGCGGAGTCTGGTCTTTACTTTTGTTGAGTCTAGTGACGGATGTTGTACCTCGTCCACTTGTTGGGACGTTTTTGTATTGTAAATACTATTATTATTTTTGGTAACTAAATGGAAATATCAGGGTTTTATTCAAAACAGGTTTTAAGTGTTCATGTTTTAAATGTTCGCGTCCCGAGTTCGGTTCGCTGAAATTAGGACAAAAATACTTTATTTTAACTTAAACAAAAACATATATTTTTTTATTATTTTATTCAAATATATTTTCAAAATAAATACAATACGAAAGACATTCAACCGTTAGGATTTTTCCCTCCATCTTTAGGGTTCCATTTCTACAACATCTTTATTTCCACTCCTCCTCCGATGATCGTCGTCCAATCCTACTGTCATAACATTTCACCACCTACCCCATTAACTCTCATCCCTCCTCGTTGCAACTCATACCGACCGTTCATGCGTCGTCTGGTGGGTACATCCCACGGGAGCGGATCCCCTCCTAGATAGACTCCGCTATCACCACCATGTTTCTGACCCACACTCGGCTGCATGGGGTCTCATGCCTCTGACGTCGATGACTACTACTCGCGTAACGAGGCCAACTCGTCGCTACCATAGTCCGGCAGAAGATTGATCGATACTCCACTGGCTCCCAACTGGTATGGTCATGTAGGAATGAGATCACCATCCAGTACACCCTACCTTACCAATCCAAGGGCTTTCTCGGCCTCGGGGTATCACTCGACAAGGTCCGACCCCGCTTCCCTATCCAAGGATCGCGATGGACTCAGCCTCTCGGTTGTAGGGATACAATCCTATGGAAATCTATGGCCTCTCACACCATATTGCACCAACTGGGCTCTGGCTATGGCGTCCGCTCCACAATCTAGAGTTGGTGGTATGAGAAGAGGTCGCGGCATAACGTGCAACGGATGGTCGGGTGGATCTTGACCTTGTATGATGATTTTCAATATTCAGATTTGGTGTACATCCACCCTGGCTTAATGCCCCGGAGTCGGAGGCATGAGATGGACAAACCTCGTCGCTTCTTGGTCAGGATGGGACGAGATGGACAAACCTTGTCGCTTCTTGGTCAGGATGGGACGAGATGGATAAAGGAACAAAGTCAACCAGAACACGGGCACGAGTTGGACACGGGAATGAAGTCAACCAGAACCTAAAACAGTCATATGGTTCCCCTCAGGTGGTGAATAGAGGATGGTATGACCATCCTCTCATCTGATATGGATGCATGTGGTATTTCCTCCCATGGAAGGGAGTTGACCGCGATAAGGTGATTACGAGGTCTTTGCAACAGTCTCGTTGGTCTCTATGAGACTCGGGGTGTCTATGAGGACCCACACCTGACCCCTAAGGTTCGGAAGCAATCTAATCCATTCTCCCCTTTTCCCCGAGTCAATCCTTGGCATACCGATGTGACACCACAAGTTTGGTTGAGTCGAGGCAGAGAAATTCTTTCGGATATCTGGTGCAAATCACTGTAAGAATAGGGAACCACCTTTACCCATAATCTGGAGTAGTCGGACAGTTACTATAAGAACAACGTTCCAAATGTCTACATAACTATGTCCTTCCTATTTTTCATTCATTAAGAGGTTCCACTTATGTACGTCCTTATTATCAATAAAATATTCAAAATAAACATTTAGTTTTATATAATAATAGTTTATTCAATCTTATTAGTCATTAAAATCCTATTTTAATTCATTAAAAAACTCATATTAATTTTTATAAATATTTTTAACTAGACGGTTCAAATTATAATAGTAGTTTTCAAAAAAAATCCAATTTTATTAATTATTAAATCATTTTCTAATTATTATTTTTAAATAAACATATTATTTTGGTAGATATTTTTTTTAAATATAATTCAAACTTATAATGGTATTTTTTTAAAATACTAATTTTTATTAATTATTAAATTGAATAAATATATTATAAATTTGAATTATCTTTTTAAAAATATTCATCAAAGTAATCTGATTTTTTAAAATAAATAAATTAAAATATGATTTTAAGAATTAATAAAATTGAATAAAATATTTTTAGTATAAATTTATCATTAAAAATTGCATTATCTTTTTGAAAATATTTATCAAAATAATCTGATTTTTTTCAAAAATAAAATAAAACTAATATTTAATAAAATATTTTTATATAAAAAATAAATATTTATTTTGAAAATAGATTTGGATAAATTAATTAAATATAAATTATTTTGTTTAAATTAGAATGAAGTGTTTTTTTCCCTAAAAATATTATGAAAAACATAATTTTTTAATTTTAGACTATACTAACATAAAAAGAAACATTCAAAATTCCCTATATATACATATGTTTCAGAAAAATAGTAACTTCAAAAAAAAGGTGTGCATTTCCGAGCATAGTACTCAATTTTTTCCGTGAGTTCTATAGATTTGGTTGGAGACAGAAAATGAAGCTTCCTATATTGATTGATTGTGCCATTTTGTTTACTGTAACAGATAGTGAAAGAGAATCTTGGGTGAGCTTTGGATGGGAGGGCTGACTATCCTAGATAGTGGAGGGTCCAGTTGCATCTCATTCCCAATCCCAGGCATGTAAATGAACCCTTTAATTTGGGCATAGACACTTTGCTCCTCTAGCACACCACCTACATTGATCTTATTGAAAATGACTTTTTTTTTAATGACAATGCTTATAGTATGTACAATAGAAAGGACCTTGGTAAAGCCCTAGGTCTGAGGTTCTTGTGCTGACTGAACAAAAGTGAGGCTCTAGGAGTACAGAATAGTGGGTGTTTTGCAATAGAGAGGCCTTTTGAGGCCCTGGGAGTTAGGCTTTATGCTGACTGAATTGTTATTTGATATTTTGTTGTTTTATTTAATTCTTTATCAGAAACCGTTTAAATTGTTTATAATTTAAACAATTTTGGGAAAAAAATAATTAATGACAATAAAAAAAATAATAAATAAATTTAACACGAATAAAAATTAACTTTTAATTTTATTCAAGAGCTTTTAATACAACCCAAAAAAATATATGTTAAAGAATCATCTGGTGGTAGTGGTTGCCGTCGAAGATTGTTAAGTTCACCTTTAAGGGCATCCAAGAATCTTTGCGTTCGGGCCTTCAATGCCTTGTGCTCTTCCAAATGTTCTTCGGTGAAGTTGGAGGTATCAATATTATACAAAGTCATGTAGAAGGTCATGCTTGCTTCCCACTTTTCAGTTATCTTGTGTAGCATGCGGGCCCTTTCTGCATGGCGTTCATCCCGTGTACGTTCAACCTCCAGCCGTGCACGTTCCATCTCGGCGAAGGCAGACATGTGGGCCGTGAGGACGGTCACCTTGTTTGAGGCCTTCACTGCGTTCTTTCCTTGCGGTCGGGTTCGGCGATGGGGACTTGGGGCGGCCTCAGGGGATGGGGGTGTGTCGCTGAGAGGGACCTCAGTCCACTCGTAGTTGTCGGAAGCTCCCCATTCTGGTTGTTGGGACTCACCACTGAGAGGTGTGTAATCGTCCCCTGTGCTTGTGGGTGAGGTTGAGCTATAAGCCCCAGCCTCATCCAACCATTGTCGTTGTTGGCGTACTTATTGTTGGCGGACATTACCCATTGTGTCTTCCTCGGCAGCGAACTTGTTGTCGCCCTCAAGCTTCATCACCCAATGATCCAGGTCGAACTTTAGTGGGTGGTCACCCACTTTCCCTGCGTCCACCCACATGTCCTTCACACGTCTCATGTGCTCCTCGTCGTTGTAGCCGCTCGCATACTTGTCCTTGGAGGACTTCAAATACCCGAGGAACCTCCTTGTCTGCGAGGAGCCTTTGAGCCAACGTTTCTTGAGAGCTTGCCAATTGCGATCTGGGAGACTTGCCTTCGAGTTGCACTTCCTCTCAATAGTGCACTAGAATGTGTTTACCGGCTTGAGAGTTGCCCTTGATGGGGTCTTTTGTAGTACTCAACCAGCAGTCTATGAGGTGGATGTCTTCATCCTTGCTGAATGTCCGCCTATCCGGCTGTGGTGCTCGGGGTCGGGGTCGGGGTCGTCGTTGGGAAGGTCCGACAGAGGATGGTTGGGGGACGACTACGTCGGGTAGTGGGTACTCGGGGTAGTTGTAGAATTGAGGTGACATCTGGAACCCTTGTGGGTTCATTCCAAACGGTGGCGTCTGGAACCCTTGTGGGTTCATACCAAATTGTGGTGGCATCTGGAACCCTGGTGCCATTTGAAATTGTTGGGGGACGGAATTGCCCTAAACAATAAATTAATTAAAAAATTATAATAAGTACATTAATTAAACAAATACAATGAAGTAATTACAGAAATTCAATAAATACATTAACTACATACAATCAATTAATTAAAAAAATTATGTTACATAAATAATAAGTTTGCACTTACATGAGCTCGACCCCGGTTGCGAGTATGGGGAGCAAGCGGAGTTGTCCCGATTGTCCGCTAGAATGTCTTGCAAATTCTGTGCCAGTTCGTCGGCGCTGAATCCGGCTTCGTCACCAGCTGACTGTGCATGGGACCCTGCGTCGCCCGACATTTTTCACGAGAATAATTGAAATAAGAGAGGAGAATTTGGGAAGGGGAGAGTGAAGTTGGAGAGTGAAAGTGGAGATTGGTGTGGAAAAAATGAGAAGGGGTGATGGGTATTTATAGGGTTTGATTTTGCTGATTTTTAATTAAAAAAATGTAGCCGTTTGTGATCGTTGTCAAACGGTCGGCTAGGATGGCCACGTGGCGGCACGGGAGAGGGCCAGCAAAGCGAGGGAGCGAGGAACGCAGACTGCGCGCCTGGCCAGCAACCGAGGGGCGAGGAGCGCGGAGCGCACCCGGGAGCGCGTGTTTCAATGCTGCGGACCACGTTTTTTTGCTCCCACAACGGGTCGGTCCGAGGTTTGCAGACCGAGTGCGCGCGGGTCGGGGGCGAGGGCCGGCCCATTGTGCATGCTCTTAGGCTCAATGTTCTAAAAATATAGATTAAGTGTTGCTTAGGCGCCCGTCTAAGCCTAGCCGATCTGTCTAGCCGTTTAGGCGCCTAGAACAATTTTACATAGTATACTGATTAAGTTAAAATAATTAAATGGTCATGTAGAGTTGTTTAGTGTTGATGATATTAGAGGTTGTGCTTCTGGGTTGTTTGATGTTATTTTTTAGATATTTTAAATATTTGTTACCATTTTTAATATAATGAAATTCATATTTTGATTCTAATTTATCTATTAAAAATATAAAAAAACAAATCCGATTAACCTCTGTCTAGCTCCCGATTAATTCTCGAAAACTCTAACCACCCAACTAGCGCCTAACCACTTTTGGAACCTTGCCTGAGATCAATGACATAACTTAAAAATCAAAATATCATCTAGTATTGTTTATAGGGATAATTCCATTTTAGTACCCTAAAACTTTCACATTTCGTTTTTAGTACTTTAAATGTTTTTTGTGCCACATAAGTACCCTAAATCTTCATTTATTCCACTTTAGTACCCAACGTCTGATTTTCCATCCAATAGTGTTAACTTTCCATCCAATGTTACATAAAATGTCCAAAATACCCCTCATCCAATGTTACATATATTTTTCAAATATTCAGAAATTATTTATTTAATTCTTACTTATTTATTTAATTCATATATTTTTCAAATATTTATTTATTAAATCTCTGTAAGGCTCAAAAATTCATATCTTCTATAAAACATGAGGGGTATTTTGGACATTTTATGTAACATTGGATGGAAAGTTAACAGTATTGGTTGAAAAATCAGACGTTGGGTACTAAAATGGAATAAATGAAGATTTAGGGTATTCGGGTAGCACAAAAAACATTTAGGGTACTGAAAACGAAATCTAAAAGTTTTAGGGTACTAGAATGAAATTATCCCTTGTTTATATCATTGCTATTGTCACTGCTACAGAAGCAATTATTACTTACCCAATTATTGAATCGATAATGAATATGATTGGATCGGTCATATTTTTTACATATAACATAACTTAAAAACCAAAAAACATCGTCTAGTGTTGTTTTCCTTTTACACGTATGATAAAGGAGCTGCTTAATTAGTTGTGTTTGCATATATATGGGTGAAGGGCTCGCTGGTGCAACTATATAGTATGGATCAAAGGAAAGTCATCAGGAAGTCTCTCTGGCTTGAAAATCGTGTCCAAACCCCTTCTATGTAACCCTAGCCGCCAGGTCCTTCTTCATCGTTTCCATCGGCTCCGGCCATGGTCGGTGCCGGTGGCGACCTTCTCCCCTCCCCCTTCTTTTCTCTGTGGGTTTTCTTCCTCCCCTTTGACCTCGCCGCCGAGTCGCGGCTGTCCAAGCTTGCCGTTTACTCGCCTCTTCTTCCTGGTCGATGGTGGTTCATCCGGAATCGTTGGCTCCTGCTAATGTTATCGTGAACCATGGCCGAAGCGAGCTTGCCGGAGCTCATAGCTCAACCCTCCCTCCGACTGGTTCAGATCTGACGCAGCTCGCTCCGATTAGCCGGCTGTGGTTGGAGTGGTCAGGTCATGGTTTGTTGCCGGAGTTGCAGCTGGCAGGTCAGTGTTTATCGCCGGAGTTGTAGCTAGGCTGGTCGGATTTGCGACCAAGCTCCGGGTGCTTCCGTGGGGGTTCAGATCTGATGCAGGTCGCTCCGACTTGCCGGCTGTGGTTGTAGTGGTCAGGTCAGGGTTTGTCGCCGGAGTTGCAGCTGGGCAGGTCAGTGTTTGTCGCCGGAGTGGCAGCTGGGCTGGCCGGATTTATGACCGAGCTCCGGGTGCTTCCGTGGGGGTTCTCGTACCAGGTTTGAAGGCACAGTTCAATGCTGGGCTAGGGCCTGACCTGGACTTGGCTCTGGCTTGGGCTTCGGCCTGGGCCAGTGTTCTGGGCCCGGGCTTGTCTTGGGCCAACAACTAGGGCCTGTTCTGGGCTACGGCCTGGTCCAGTGCTTTGGACCTGCTCCTTGGTCCTTTCAGCTCATCCCAGCAGGTTTGGTGTGTGGGTCTTGCCGACGTTGGTTTGTGCTCGGACTTCCGTTGGAGGTGCTTCTCCCGTTCACAAGGTTCCGGTGGGTAAGATTTCTCTTCACCTCTTTATCTTCATGCGCTTTGGTTGTAGACACTATTAGCCTCCTAGTATTAGTTCCACTTAAGTCTTCGTCGCTCCTCTCCACATTGTTGGGGGGGGGGGGGGGGGGGGGGGCTCGTCGGTCATTTAGGTGTTGGTCTCCGACGAGGTTTTAGGCTTCAGTGCCATCCTTCGAAGTCTTGTGGATTCTGATTCTAAGGGGTTTAGTATCAGTGGCTATTTCCTCTGAATCATCTCTGCCGTTTGCGGTGCTGGCCGTCGGCGTGTCATTGCCTTTTCTATTTTTGGAGGGTTTTTTTTATGACGAGATGAGGTGTTTATTACTACAAAATGCTGGTAAGAGGTTTGGGGTGTTTTGTTTGGTCTCGGAGGGCTGTGTTCGGGTTCCTTCGTCTGTTTGGTAATTTGCGGTCTTGTCCAAGGAGCTTCTCGCGGATGCAGGCTCGAGGTTGAAGTCCGAGCGCCATGCTCGTGACGGAGGTTTCTTCGAGCGCCATGCTCGTTGTTGTGTACTGAGCGCCATGCTCGTTATAGTTTACTGAGCGCCATGCTCGTAGTAGTTTATTGAGCGCCATGCTCGTGTCTGTATTCCGAGCGACATGCTCGTGGTGGTATTCCGAGCGCCATGCTCGTGGTGGTATTCCGAGCGCCATGCTCGTGGTAGTATTCCGAGCGCCATGCTTGTGGTCGTACTCCGAGCGCCATGCTCGTGGTCGTTTTCCGAGCGCCATGCTCGAGGTTGTATTCTGAGCGTCATGCTCGAGGTTGTATTCTGAGCGTCATGCTCGTGTCATGTTTATGAGCGCCATGCTCGTGTCAGGTTTATGAGCGCCATGCTCGTGTCAGGTTTATGAGCGTCATGCTCGTGTTGTATTTCAGTGTCAGGTTGCTGAGCGTCATGCTCGTGTTGTTTTTCAGATTTCATGTGGTTTTGGGCTTCATGTTTCCGTTGGCCCTTTCAGATTTCATTTTCCTACCCTTTTGGTTGTTTTTTGTGGCTTGATCCTTAGTTGGAGAGCTTGTACTCCTTTTTAACCTCTAAAGAGGTTTTAATAGAAAATTATTGCTGATAAAAAAAAATATAGTATGGATCTCTTTCATTTAGTCTTCGTCTTAAACCTTGCTTCTTTCTCTTAACAAGTTATCCTCATTCTCTTAACGAGTTACTCTCATTCACTACTTGGTTTGGAAGTCAAATACTATGTCATTGTCGTGTTTAAAATATTTTCCCTAATTGATGGTTTATATAAACTCCCGTCCCGTACATTATCCACTCTCCGTTTTTCGATTTGGGTTCTTTGATCATCTCCCTCCTTTTTTTACGTGTAGTTTACTTCTCTACATTAATGTTACTGTTTTTTTGTATAATGTTATCTATCGTTCATAAATATGTATTGATAATCAAATACATTTGATCTTTTGTCACTTACTTGATATTCTTCATGGTGTAGAATAAACTTGTTCTAATATGAGAGACAACGTAATGTATAATAGTGAGGGGTTGGGTATGGCTACTAACTCAATCAAGAAGTATCATAGATTGGTGTTTGTGGGTTTGCTTGTTTACTGTTCTCTCGGGGGATTTGGGTTTTTAGGTCGTTGTAGTTGATTTAGTTGACGTTAATGGATTTCTTGCTCATCAAGTTACCCATTCTTAGATTGTTACTAAGTGTATGTGGGGTTTGTTTGTTTGTGACACTTCATTGAGGGTTAATCCATGTCCTTGCTCTTCACTTCGAAGGCAAGGTCCTTAAATCAAAAAATTGTTGAACAAAAAAAAAGTATCATAGATTGCAGACATTTGAAGTATTGTTTCGGTCTGGAAGTCTTTCGTTCTCCGAGTAGTTTCATTCTCACCAACACAATCCCCCAAATATTTGATATAGAACCTTATATCATGTTCTTTGGTTGAGGTAGGATATTATTACGCTCTACCAACCGTGAGATCTTTTGACTTCGAGACAGACTCTTGACTTTCGTGCACTCAATCCATAGACGTTTCCCCTACCTAGGATCAATGTGCATCCATCCATATTGATTTCAACCATGTGTTACATGAACGGACCAAACACGTTGAAATATACCGTCATTTTGTTCGTCAAATAATACAAGTTTAGATTCTCACTCCTTATTCCTTACTCGGTATCCAGATAATACCAATTGACAAATATATTTACAAAAACTCTTGGTCACGATTGCTTTCAATAGTTATTTTACAAGTTGGAATTATTGATCTTGATATTTTAACTTGAGTGGGTGGTTTTTAGTGACTTGGGTTCATGAAGTTCAGTTTAGAACCACTGAGCGCAAGCTTCACATCTTTGACATGCATCTCTTCTCCCTCCTTCTTACTCCAATCGTTCTAATTATTTTTTTGGTGTTGACTGGAGATGTTCGTCGGTTGTGGGGGTTGGAGTTGTGATGTCGATTGGTGCTGGGTTAAGGTCCCCTCCCGACATTTGTGATTCCTTCTTTTGCTGGGTATTGATTCGATACCAATGGGTCTTGTCGGGTTGGGGTCTTGCGTGTTTGTAGGTCGTTGTACTCGGGTTTACCTTCTTTGTAATGCTCAACGGTGGTTAAATCAGGGTGTGTTAGACTTGTTTAATTGTTTTCTTATTATTTTTGTTTATAAGTTTTTGTCCGTATCGACTCTTGTCCGTTTGTTGGTTGTTTATGAGTTCTGTACACTCCTCGGTAGTTTCTACTGTTTATTTCATAGTTGTTACATCTTGATTTTAAACTTAATTATTATTCTGAAGCACCTTTTTGGGTGCACTCTTGTCTATAAGAGAGGATTCTTCCTCTTCTTGACTCTATTTTAATTCTTGAGTTATCATCAATATACTCGTCTTCAAAAAAAAAAACCCATCACAAATACCTTAATCCACTCTGAATTCCTTGATTCAGGCTCTTTAATCATCCCCCTTTTCCTTATGTGTGCAACTGAGTTCACCATATTGCTTCCCCATTTATAGTTTGGTTGTGTATAACATGTATTCACAGTGTAAATGTAGTGGAAACAGATATGTTGAGCCATCAAATCAAACACATTTTACCTTTTTACCATTTGCTTGATATCCTCGATATACATACAATATGGCAAAAACATCGCTGATTTGGACCTTGGAGAGAAGAAAAGGGTGGGACAAATTTGCATGTCTAGCTATTTCATTCATCAAACAGTGTACTAATATGAACTAGCCTCTATTGTAATGGCGGTGATCAGGATTTGCAGCTCGGTATTTCCATGGACGAACAATATTGTACCAAAACTACGGTACAACCACTACCACAGCTGGGCCCCACAGTCAGATATTTCCCAAAGGCCCTGATCGCCTGCTTGTACAACGCTATTGGCTCAGGTAAAATCATTGGGTGACTTGATCGATATTATACGCTGAAGACGAGGGTATTCTAGTCCTTACACACTGGCAGGAGAGCTCTGACTCTGAGCACTGGCAGTGAATGGACGTGGCAATGAGCATTCCTATACTATATCTCCTGCTATATAGGAAATCAGAAATCGCCCTTCCTTCTCCCTCGATCCGAGCGTCCTTTAGGGTTTTTGTGGACTCGATCGAAGAGCATGTCCTTTCATATTCCATCACCACGCACCTCACCTGCACTGCATATATGCGTATCACCAAATGTACGAACCAATAGACCTCTAGTGTAGCCCATCTCTTTCATGCTACAGATCAACCCTCCTCTTTCCCGATCCTCTCCATTTCTACCTCCCTCTCCCTCTCCCTCTCCTTGTGGTGGTGCTCGCCTGCCCAGCTCGACAATGTCTTTGAATGACGTCGACAATGGCGACTGGACTCAGGTGACGGCTCGTCGGAGCCGATCAACCTACATTCCCCCGCACCTCCGTCCCAAGGACTTCCCCGCTCCTAACAATGCCACCTCCTACGTCTCCGCTCAGTACGGCTTCCGTCACAACCGCTCTGATCCCACCCACCCCGCTCACGGCGGGAATAGTCGCGCTCATGGTGGTGGCCGCGGCCGGGGACGGCAGAGAGAATCCGTGGTTGATGTTTCTGAGAAATTCGATGAGCTGGAAGTGATCGATGACACTGTTGCCGCGGAAGGTCCGGGTATTAATTTTGATGCATACGAAGACATACCCGTGGAGGTCACCGGAGAGGACATACCGCCTCCAGTCAATACGTTCGCCGATATTGAATTGGGGGAGGATCTGGACCGGAACATCAGGAGGTGCCAGTACGTCAAGCCCACTCCGATTCAGCGCCACGCCATTCCCGTCGCCGCCGCCGGCCGAGACCTGATGGCGTGCGCGCAGACTGGGTCTGGCAAAACCGCCGCGTTCTGCTTCCCGATAATATCTGGGATCCTGAAGAACCGCACCTCGCACCGGGTGTCTGTTCGAGGAGGGAGGATTGCGTATCCCAGTGCTCTCATTCTGTCTCCGACCAGGGAGCTGACGTGCCAGGTGAATGTTTGTTGCTTTGCAACGTTTTAATATGATGTTTCATTCAATTTTAGTGTCGAATTTCTTACAGTGTGTTTGTTTTTCCTTCTGTGTTTGTGATTTGTATGTTAGATTCACGATGAGGCTAAGAAATTTGCTCATCAAACTGGGCTTAAGATAGTTGTTGCTTATGGCGGAGCTCCCATTTCTCAACAGGTGATTCTCAGCTTCTCTGTTACTTGGTCGACTCTAATTTGGTTTAGAGTGCCTGCAATGGACATTTCTGAGTTGTTTGGCTTCTCTTCTTGTATTTGTTCTCATTACTACATGAATATTATGTTTTAGACTTGTGGGTCAAAAGTGTGTAGGAACATGAAGGAAATAACTATTCCTGAATTCTAAAATGTCTTATACTCTGTTATTCTTCATAGCTTTGTCTTTAAGTTTGAAACACGATTTCTTGAAGCGGCTCTGCTGTTCAAAATTGCAAGGATATGAAATATTCCCCAGCTATGTATTGAACCTTATGTGTTGTTAAGAAATTGCAATGTGAATGGTGGGCTGATCTCGATAGCCGACATTTATGAATCTGTTAGTTCCATGCTCTCACTTCTCAGATGGGTAGTTCAAGTTGTAGGTTACTGTCAACTAATATGAAGTTCTTGGTGTTCTGTGTGGATACTGAATACTTCGTTTTTCTAGAAATTGTGGGTGTTTCATTGTTCTTTCTTGTAATGATCCTTTTGGGTATGTTGAATATATCTGTGTCCTACATGGGATCCACTTATTACTGTTTATTTCCTTAAAGCTGATGTTTGCTTGAGTTTTAATGGTGATTGTTGTTTCAATTGGTTTTATTTTCTTAATGTCCTGACACTGCCATCTCTTCAAGCCCAACATGCGCTTTTAAACGGGTACTCCATTTTGGTTGGGCTATATCGTCTTACAGATATATTTTTGCAGTTTCGGTTGTTGGAAAGAGGTGTTGACATCCTGGTTGCTACTCCCGGACGCCTAGCTGATATGATTGAGAGAGCAAGAGTCTCGCTATCCATGATACGATATTTAGCCTTGGATGAGGCTGACAGAATGTTGGATATGGGTTTTGAGCCACAGATAAGAAAAATTGTGCAGCAAATGGACATGCCTCCTCCAGGTAAAAGGCAGACAATGCTTTTCAGTGCTACATTTCCGGAAGAGATACAGGTTGGTTAAGTGTTCCCCGTGTTGGTGTGCTAGCCTTGCGTATTATATACTTACAATAGGGATGCATGCTATCCCGTTTGGTACATAAATTACTATCATTTTATCACATACATGTTTAGCTTTTTGTTGTCTACTACATTTGGGGGTTGCTTGGCTAACTTTTGTAGCCATATCTGGCTCTTTTGCACACAGGCTTTTAAATTATTACCTTTATTTTTTACAATTTGCAGAGACTTGCTTCAGATTTTCTGTCAAACTATATATTTCTAACTGTTGGAAGAGTTGGTTCAAGCACTGATCTTATTGCACAAAGAGTGAACTTCGTTCAGGATATGGATAAAAGAAGCCGTCTTTTGGATCTTCTTCATTCTGACAGGGCAAATGGAAGTCTTGGAAAGGTACAATGGATCTTCTTCATGTTGACAGGGCACAGTTTTTGATTTGTTACCAATTTTAAGGTTCATATGTTTTCCTGTTCTAATGAACGAAACTGCACTGATTCTGATGCAGCACGCGTTAACTCTAGTCTTTGTGGAGACAAAGAAAGGTGCGGATGCACTGGAACAATGGTTATCCACAAAGGGTTTTCCTGCAATAGCAATACATGGTGACAAAATTCAAATGGTTAGCTCATCCTCTGTCTTCCGTCAATTACTTTATATTGAATAATACTATGTTAACAAGTATGGCCTGCAGTTCTTTTTAGCTACTTTTTGTACATAAAATGGACAATGTATTTATTGCGATTTCTATGGTATATTACCCGCTCAAGTGGATGGAGCTATGCTCTGTGATGGCTTGTGGCTAAACCGGGTCATGAATGCTTGGAAAAGGAATCTGCAAAATCTTTGTCAACAATGTATTTTTGCTCAAATCATGTTTGTGTTCCAGTTTAATCAACTTTTGTATACATGCTATATTCACAGGAAAGAGAGCGAGCCTTGAGGTCTTTCAAGAGTGGTGCAACTCCAATAATGGTGGCAACAGACGTTGCTTCACGAGGCCTGGACATACCTCATGTTGCTCATGTCGTCAATTTTGACTTGCCTAAAGACATAGATGATTATGTTCATAGGATTGGTCGAACTGGACGTGCTGGTAAATCTGGTGTAGCCACTGCTTTCTTCACTGACAGGAATCTCCCCCTTGCCAAAGCACTTGTTGAGCTTATGAGGGAAGCAAGTCAGGAAATTCCTCCTTGGCTTAATGACCATGCAGAGACATCTTATGTTACTGGTGGTCGTTCTCCACACCAGCGCAGCAGCAAGTTTGGTGGCTACGATTATCGAAGTAGGTCTCAATTTGGGAGTGAAAGTAATGCTGCTCCGGATAATTATGTCTCTACTGGGCACAACTACAACACTGGACCTAATGCTTATCAGTATTCTTCCACACCTGGTGACTATTATGGTAACTCTAAAGGCAATGATTACAAGGCTCCTACTTCTTATCCATACACTCGAGGGTCTCCGGGATATGTATATGGTAATGAATCTGTTGTTGCCGGGGGTTGGGAATAAGAATCATCTGAGTAGTAGTACAATCAGACATGGGTACATAATAGTTGAATCTAGGAGCTGATGAACAGGTTGAACAATGCAGTTTTAGGTTCCTATGCTCTTGATATATGCTTAGTTTGTTTTGGGTTTTGGTGGGCATATACAGTTGTTGTCTGACTGGAAGTACTTTTTTGGAGTCACTGATGTCTAGTTTAAATTGACTATGCTTTAGTTTGTGATAAATGATATCATTTTGCAGCCATGTCTGTGCCCCTGATTTTAGCTTTGTCACCAGTATTTAAACAACAGCAAATATTGAACTAACAAGGTTTTTTTCTGAAACACCTTGAATAAAATAATGGGATAATTGCAAAAATATATTTTCTATTATCAACTTTTTATGGCTAAACCGTAGCAGGTTGTGACCCTTGGAACTTGTATTTTGTTGCATGTTGTGTCAATTTATTCCAAAAATGATGATTTTTCCTCAAGATTATAATTTTATAAGTAAATAAAAATACACAAAATCAAATTATTTTGGTTTTTCTTTTTGAGCATATGGTAAGCTTTATTGAATAAAACAGAATTACAGACGCAAGTCGGAAGGGACAACAACACAAAAGTAAAATGAAGAGTGAGGTAAAATGATGAGAGTTGAATAGTGAATCATTTACACACAGATGACTACTTAGCTTTAGTGCATAGAATTCATTATCCGACTCGACCTAAAACTGTCTGTAACGAAAGATCTGGGTCGTTTAAGGAGATAACGGGCAACTAGGGAGAACTCCAAATAATGGAGGGAAGTGGTCATCGGACTTGCACCGACGCTGATAGGACGAGGCATGCATCCCCATACGTGTCTTGATGCTTGGTGACCCATTCATTTTCCTAGGCGAGGCTTCTCTATATGTGATCATTTTATTGTGGAACTCATCTCAGTTTTAAAAACGCACATCATAATTCATCATACGATTCGCTCGTCATAACCTCCATATATGATCCACTTCATGTATACAGGGGCGGAGCTACTAAGGGCCCGGGGGGGGGGGGGGGGGGGGGGGGGGGGGGGACGTTCCCCCCCTCAATTTTTTTTTTGGCTTTT
This sequence comes from Erodium maritimum, assembly GCA_963921825.1. Taxonomy (NCBI): domain Eukaryota; kingdom Viridiplantae; phylum Streptophyta; class Magnoliopsida; order Geraniales; family Geraniaceae; genus Erodium; species Erodium maritimum. The sequence continues at coordinate 12,961,087 of OY997595.1, forward strand.
GTTACCTAAATTTTAGAGAATTTTGGTTTATGCCCCATAACTTTTTCATTTTTTGAAGTTGTGCCCCCCCTCAAATATTCTTTAATTTTTATTTTTATCACTTGTTTCTTTTAAATTTATAATTGCACCCCTTATTTTTTAAAATAATCTAATTATGTCCCTCATCGTTCAATTTTCGAACTGTTTTATGTTTCTTATTTTTAAAATTTTCTGATTGTTTTAAGTTTCTTAACTTCAATTAGTTTACGAACTTATCAGTATGTAAGTCATTTTTTATATTTAAGTCATTTTTAGGGTCTCAAACTATTATTTATTGCTTTTTTTACGATATTAATATTTTTAAATTTTAGTTCATATTATCTTAATGTTGTGTACTAATATATAAAAAAATTGGTGCCCCACCCCCACTGAAAAAGCTGGCTCCGCCACTGCATGTATATGCTCTAAAAAAAATAGAACAAGGGTAATGAATAAGTACCCCGCCTCTAAGAGCATGAACAGTGGGACGGCCCGAGTTGCGGCTTGCGTCCCGACTCGGTTTTTTGCGGGACGCGTCCCGCGAGCCATCCCGTTGTGGGACAGTTTTTTCGCGTCCCGCGTCCTGCAAAAACCTGAGCTGGGCTGCGGCTCGTGTCCCCCGTCCCGCTAATCCGGGTCCCGAACGTGCGTCCCGGGTCGTCCCATTGCTCGACACGTGTCATCTTTTTAAAAAATATATAAAAAAATCAAATTTAATTAAATATGATTGATCCACTTATAATACGAGACCCTATATTGGACCCTATACGGGACTCCCATTGTAAAATACAATTTATTTTGAGCTCTTACGTTGGGCCCAAATGATGGGCCTTGTGGCCCATAACTAAAATGTCTTATTATTTTTGGAAAAAATAAATAAATTTGAAAAGATAAAACAATCAAAATCCACGGTTGGTGTAGAAATTTCCAACGACCCAAACAAGGATGTCTGCAGATCTATATACGTTTCTGAGTACGACGATTACGAGATACTTTTACTTCTCCCCCAATTTTTTTGATAACCAAACCCTAGAAGTCCGGTGGCACTCGTCAATTCCGATCCGGTAAGGTCATTCCCCCAAGTCTCTTGCTTTATTTTTCATCGATCGATCGTGTGTGATTTTCTCTCTCCATAATTGGGTCATCATGATCATGCCCAAATCCGATACCCAGATCGTCAGATTCATTGTATAGCATTTACAGTCACGGTTTTCGTATTTTTCGTCCCTAGTTTTCTAGGGTTTGATTGTTAATTTGTATCCTTCCGAGTCAATTGAAAATGGATGGGAACAAAGATGATGCTTTGAGATCGTTGAGGATCGGCAAAAAAGCGCTTGAAGCTGGAGATCGCACTCGCGCTCTCAAGTTCATTGAAAAAGCTCGCCGTCTCGATCCAACGCTTCCCGTCGACGATCTCTTATCGTCGATACAGCGGGAATCTGACGAGAAGTCGCCGGCCGAGCCTCCATCGAAGTCTCCCGGTCAATCTTCCGTTCGCCATAGAGCGCCGTCATCTGCGCCGTCGGCTTCTTCATCAGGCTCTGTGCAATATACTGCTGAACAAATTGCAATTGTGCGGGAGATTAGGAAAAAGAAGGATTATTATGAGATTCTGGGAGTGGACAAAAGCTGCGCTGTTGAGGATGTCAGGAAAGCATACAGGAAATTGTCTCTGAAAGTTCATCCTGATAAGAACAAGGCACCTGGTGCTGAGGAAGCCTTTAAATCTGTATCAAAGGCGTTTCAGTGCCTTGGGAATGAGGAGAACAAGAAGAAGTATGATCTCACTGGGTCTGAGGAACCAGTCTATGAGAGAAGGCCAGCTAGGAGAGGAGCACATTACAATGGTGGGTTTTATGAGGCTGGTGATGTTGATGCAGAGGAAATATTTAGGAATTTTTTCTTTGGAGGCATGCCTCCCACCACACAGTTTAGAGGCTTCAACTTTGGATCTGCAGCGAGGCAAAGAACTGCTGATGATCATAGCTCTGGAGGAACCAATTTTCGTGCACTGGTGCAGCTGTTGCCTATACTGCTAATTGTATTGTTGCAATTCTTGCCATCCTCAGAGCCAATATATGCACTTTCAAGGGCCCATCCTTATCAGTATAGGTTTATCACCCCAAAGGGTGTAAACTACTATGTGAGGACTACAACATTTGAGCAAGAGTATCCATATAATAGTCCTCAACGTGCCACTCTAGAAAACTCTGTTGAACGAGACTACTTCAATACTTTGGCACAGAATTGCCGCCTTGAGTTGCAGCGTAAGCAATGGGGTTTTGTTCGCGAGACACCACATTGTGAGATGTTAAGGAACTTTGAGACACCAGCTTGATGACTTTTCTTAAGGTTCATCCTAATCTTCCTGTGTTTTGCTTTGGATATTTATTACCTTGTTTTGTGCAAAGGTATAAGATGTAACTTTTTGTCTTCAACTCATTAGTAGTGTTTTTTTTTACGCCTAATAAGTTATTTCTGTCCCTATTCTATACAGACCCTGATGCCATAATAATTCAGATATTGAATATTTAGTCCTTTTATTTTATTAGTGCACACATTTGGATATATTTACTCTTGTTGCGCATTAAGTGAGAATGTTGGCAGCGTATGGTTATATCCTTTTCTGGTGCAATGAATTGAATTAATTTGAATTAATTTCTTCAACTAGTACTGGATATTCCCAGTCAATTTGTGGTTAAATGTACTTATGCATATCAATGTATCAGTCACTATCCATTCAATGGGCGAGTTTGTTGATTTCTCAGTCCTAACTTGGCCCGTGGGCGATGTATAGATGTCCTGATATGTGTGGATTGGCATTACATTTTTGTAGCTGTACGGGATATTCCCAGTCAATTTGTGGTTAAATGTACTTATGCATATCAATATATCAGTCACTATCCATTCAATGGGCGAGTTTGTTGATTTCTCAGTCCTAACTTGGCCTGTGGGCGATGTATAGATGTCCTGATATGTGTGGATTGGCATTACACTTTTGTAGCTGTAAGATGTGTCGGCTGTTAGCGTCAGTACAGCTACAAAACGTTCTTAATGTCATTACCTCATTGTTGCTACCAGGTATTCTGTAGTTCTTGAGTACAAAGTTGAGTTGATCTGGTCTTGCAGTATTATATATAAATATGATTGAATGTGTAATGTATATGGAACTTGTTTTTTAGTCATTTTTTTCAATGGTGCAGATATTATTCCAGATGCTGCTTGTCAGAAACTTGGGAGGCCGTTTTCCCCAGAAAGTATTGCAATGCTGCAGGAGACAAACAATTATGGAATTTTTATGATTCCTCTATGCACTGCATCCAAACGTCAAGTGAAATTCTTTTGAATTCCCAGTCTAGATTAAAAAACATACATGCATGAATGTTTCAAGGATATACTAGCTTCTTCCCATGGAGTTGTATGGAGTTTCTATGATTGCGTACTGGTTCACCGTTCTTTATGTACCCTGTTTCTATGTAACCTTTTGGTTATAAATTTTGTGGATGGTTGATAGGGAGCTCAAACTTGTATCTCAATGCCTTGCTGAGCTTCTTTTTATTAATAAAATTGCAAGGAATTGCCAAACAATCTCCATTTTTTCACTAGAAAATTCTCTTACATTCTTCCACAATTATAGTATGCTACCATTTCTGATTTGCTACCCTCCATGCCTGCTGTCTGGAGCATATATGGTCCATGCTCCATGACTTAAGTTTCGTTTCTCTAGTCCTTGGCTGTTATGACCAGCAATCCCAGTGCACCTATCAGTACGTACTTCAAGAGAGAGCAACAATTTTAGTAATCATCCATGTCTAGAACAACACATAGAATATATGAACGAGGAAACAAAGCATAATATTGTCACGTTAGAACAACAATTTTAGTAATCATCCATGACTAGAAAAACACAGAATATATGAACGAGGAAACAAAGTATAATATTGTCATGTTGTGAAGCCGTGCAGGACGCTACAATATGCCCAATACTATGTTATAAACATATCCAATCCCAAAGCTTAGCTCGCATTGGCGCCGGCATAGGCCTAACGTTGTGGGCATCGATGTAGGCATGACCCAACCAACCCACAAGCGTACCCACTTAGATAAAAATAATGATTAAAATACCCCACACCTTGTGAAAAATCACACAAGTTTACGGCATCGACTCTCAACATTCTCACTCCTACGAAACACTCCATCTCTCTCATGTGGCAGGTGCTAGCATTACTATAAGTTGTGGACTCAACTAGTATATTAAGTTGCCAAGGAAGTTGAAAACTATCATACCTTGAGCATGGGATGTTCGGTCATGATAATAGTGGCATATCCAACATATGGCAAGAACCTACATTGGCAATGGATATAATCAGTTTATCACTCAATTCTTGAGACAGAGAAGGCAAAGTCTAGCTGAAGCTTCCCACACTTAGGATCAATCAAGCATGCATGTTTTAATTTACCCAACAGCTCTTCCCATGATATGCTGACGGTTTAACCAACGCTGACCCCGAGCATACAACAGCCTGTCATCTCCATCATTATTGTCTCCTGATAAAACCCGCCAGTTGAAAGATGAAGAAAATCAGTGCAGTGAGTTGAAAATAAGTAGAAACAATTTCCTTTCATTTTCATCATATACAAAATATATGGTACCTTTTGTGAGTACATCAACTTCTCCACTGTCTTGGCGCTCATGAACCTGAAAGAGATAACAGAAATGGACCAAATGCTTCATAATTGTTTTGGCAGTAAACCACCTAAAATGGATGGTATAAGATAAAGATTGAACTGCAAGAATCCAATCTGTCTATCTGGTACAAGTATGAACAAAACCGAGATCTAAAGCCAGAAACACAGACACTGATGTTTGACAGAGTAGGAACTAATTACAACAGATTTAGGGTCACCTAAAGTTTCAATTAGCCAATGCAGTTACAATGTATACACAGGGCGATCCATCTTGGTGATACCATATAAGAATTTCCCCAAACCTTTTACCTTAATCACTCGATGAACAATTGGAATGGAACGCCCCTGGACATACACAAAAGATGTATCAGTAAGACATCAATAGTATACAAGGTGAGTAAAATACTTGGTATACGTCATCCTCATACATATAGTTTCCCTTGTCATCACAACCATCTGAGATGGCATCAAATAGCTTTAATTCTTAAATGGAAGAGTACTTTGAAGGGTATGCCACAATTTGAAGGAGATAAGTGACAAGAATACATATTGCTATAGAAGCCAAGGCCGCATTCATGTAAGCATATTAAAAGGGAAGAAATGAATAGAAGAAAAATACCATACATCTATATTGAACACTACGATTTCGCCTGTGCGAATAGGATCATTGCTCATATGCAAGAATAGTATGTCACCCTGAAAGAGAATAAGTAAAATAGAGCACTGAATCACTTTTGCTATAAACATACACACACTCAAATGCAAAGATATGGGCTGAAGAAACAAAGATAATGGCATGTAGATACTTATATCAGAAGAGAAAAAAAACTAAATCATGAAGATAGCCTTTTTATACAAATGGCAAATTCCTTCAACCCTGGTGAAACATACAATTCTGGATTATATTTTTAAAAGCCTCTCATTAATAGGCAGGCTATCAACTGTAGCAAACTCTATTTCAACGTAACATGAAGACCTTTCTCCCTTGCTACTTGGAATTTGAACTAATTACATGTTTTCCAGTGACGTAATGAAAGAATATCTAAAATCTAGAAGTTCGATCCAGGACAAAAAGAAAGTGGGGGAAAAACAAGCATGACTGTAATAGAAGAAACTATTAAATTTATGAGGAAAAAATTCAGAAAACTTGACCATAATGCCGACAGCGACACTGCAAAACAGAACCATATAAACATTGACAACACTAATGAAACCAGCTACTTACTCTTTGGAAGCCAGGTTCCATGCTCCCAGAGAGCACAACTACAACAGGTGATTCACTACCAGTCAAACACATTAATCCTTTCCATATGATCAGTGCTGATGTGACAATTATGCCTGAACAACACAGAAAGCAAACACCAAGTCTGATATCACAAACTGAGAAGCCCATTAAACAACACTACATGATTTTTGTAACATCTATAATTTGAGAGCTGGGACAATGCATTGCCATCTACCACAAAAACTAATAAAACATAACGTCATAGGAAACAGTTCAATCCCATTTTTCTTATACTTGTAAACAAATATGATCATGTTTTTTTGCATCTTAGTTAGTAGGTACATAAGACAGCAACAACACAACAATTACCAAACAATATAAGATGTCAAACTATCCCAGTCCAGCAATCTAATCTCAAATCCAAAATCGCTAGCAATGAAGCAAACATATTTAACCACCCAATTATCTCATCCAAGTCTACATCTCCAACCTTGGAAGAAAGAAAAATAAACATATTTTCCTGCTATTTCAGCACACAGCCTTACAAAAATTACCTACCAGACAATTCATCCATAAACACCACTACCCTGAAGCCTAATTATCACAGTCTGCTCCCAAAACAAAAATTTCATGCTAACCCATAACATCAATCAAATTCCCAGAAAAGAAAAAAGATCAGTTCCAGACTGAACCCAGATTCGAAGGACACGGAGACATACATAAATGAACTTTTCCGGAGCTAACACACACACAAAAAGAAGAAAATCATGTAAAATACATTGCAAGAGATCAAACAAGGACCGATTAGGACTAAACACAGAAGCGCCGATTTTGCCGCCGAGAAAGAGAAAAGAAAAGAGAAGAGGACAGACCGAGACTGACGACTTGAGTGAGAGACTGTCTGATCTTAATCGATTTGATAGTGTCCACGGTCTCTCCGATCCACCCCATTTTCTCTGAAATGCACACACTACTGCGACACTGCCTCGATTCGCCGATCCGATTTCTCTGCGGCTCCAAAGATCCAATCCTCTTCGGTTTCTCTCAGTCTACACTGTGGGTCCCAGCTCCACGTCTCGCGTCCAACAAGATCAAGCCACGTGTACAAAAGCGAGCCCACGGATATCACTGAATCCGACGTGTCATACGATTCTCTTTTATGGGCTTTCGTGGATCGTGTCAACGACTTGTATAAAGCCCACATTGTCTGAACCGAAATGAACCCGACCCGACTCGTATCTCTATATACCTTTCCCGTAAGCCCTAATTCGAGGTCCTCTGTTTCGTTAAACCCTAGCCTCTCTCTGCCTTCTGCTTACACCAATTAAGCTCAACCACCATGGTACTGTTCTCTATTGTTTCTGTGTCTGGTTGCGATTCTCTGTTCTGGTTTTTGTATGAGTTAGTTGGTTTTGTGTTGTGTATCGATTGTGTGCTCAATTTATTGCAGACAGCAGAGGCAATGAATCCGAAAGCTTACCCTTTGGCGGATGCGCAGCTCGCAATAACGATTCTCGATCTCATTCAGCAAGCTGCCAACTACAAGCAGCTCAAGAAGGGTGCTAATGAAGGTCATCAGCTTTTATATGAACTTGCAGGCGTTTTTCTGTGGCTTTTTGGTACGTTTTTCGTTGTTGGAAGCTGATTTTGTTGTGTGGGTTTTGACTGTTTCAGCTACCAAGACCTTGAACAGGGGTATTTCGGAGTTCGTTGTGATGGCTGCGGATACTGAACCCCTCGAGATCCTTCTGCACCTTCCCTTGCTTGCTGAGGACAAGGTACTTCAGTATGCTATATATTTGGTTTGGGGAAAACCCTATATAGTCTCGTTGTTCTTTGGTCAATTCTCAAATCATAACCCATACCTATCAATATTCTAACATAGTAACAAGTTTGACAAATTAATTCTCAAAATGTATCAAAATCTGTTAAGTGTGATTGACTTTGTGAAATGTCATTACATGCTTGTCATGTTCCTTTTCAATATTCCTGAAATGGCATGAGAAAACTTAATGTCATAACGTAGACATTCCGTTTATTCTCAAATCATAATCCTGACCTATCAACTTTTCTTGTTATTCACCAACGGTCGTTAAACTTGAGGACGGAAAATGACAAACGTTGTGGTCAATGTTATGATATGAGAACAAACCTTTGCTTGGGTTATGATTTGGTAATAAACGAAAGGTCTACGTTACGACATTGAGTTACCCCTTTAGTATATCATTGATATTGTTTTTGATAATTTGAATTGTTTATTTGATCTATGATTTTGGTTTTACGCTTTTTCAAACCTTTGATGTGGTGCAAGACACTGAACACCAATGCAATTATTAAATTTTTACTCCCTTCATTGTGTATGTTGGATAACATGAATATAACTGGTTAAGTTCTTTAGAGATTTGGTTATAATTAGGCCTATGAGCCCATTAGACTTTATATATGGTTTGGTGTCTCCTTTACCTTTCCATAAATAAACAGTTTCGTCATGTATTTAAATCTAGATAAACCATTTAACTATCAATGATAATTTCATATTATGTAACATGGTATCAAAGTTGTCTTTTAGAGATTGACACTCTTGATGCAGTCATGCTGTTGTCGATCTGTGTGTTGTTTTGTTCTTGGTTCAAACTGATTTGGTCCATGAACAGCCAATCCTTGTTGTCATCTTCTTATGAAACCCTGGCTACGATGTAAAACCTAATGGGCTCGTAGGCCCAACTATAACCATGTCCTAATAGACTTACCTTATATACTCTAGGGACCCAGATGGTACCTTTGCCCATTTTGTGTGTTTTGTATTTAGTTTGCAAGCTACCTGATGGATTATTAATGAGTTTGTCATGTGTATCTGAACTTTTGTGCACACACAAATTGCACAATTCTTATATGCATTCGATACAAATAGCTTGTCTTCATCCTTTACTGTATTTTGTACTTCACATGATGAATGCAGGAGTCTTATTAGTCTTGTGTGTTGTAGCTTTATGTTCTACAAGCTAGTTTTGTAGTTTTCCTTTGTGACTCTTTCTGATTATAGTATGGATTATTAGCCATGTTAACAATTATATATTGCTTTTGCAGAATGTTCCCTATGTATTTGTGCCCTCGAAGCAAGCACTTGGCCGTGCTTGTGGAGTCACAAGACCTGTTATTGCTTGTTCAGTTACAACTAATGAGGCTAGTCAGTTGAAGTCCCAGATACAACAACTGAAGGTGCGTTGACATGTATCTGATGAATTGCTGTCAATAATTCTGTGTCATGCATCTTTCTGTATGTTAAAGTTGATCATTCATTCCAATTGTTTGTTTGACTGCAGGATGGGATTGAGAAGCTCTTGATCTAAATTGTCATGGATTGGATTGTTTACTTCAGTGTGACGGGTCTCTTGGACCGTGGTGGTTGCTCCTTTAGAGGCTTTGACTGATACAGTTGTGCCACCATTACTAGTTTTTTTAGATACATTCTTCATGTAATGTTGAGACAGGAAATATTTGGCAAAACTTGGTATGAAGTGTGCTTTAAACTTATTGGTGTTCGTACCTATTTGATGATATTTTCTTTTCACGTATTTTGACATTTTAAGCTTTTCTTAATTCTGTACCTAGCCTCTATTTCAAATGCTGTTGAAACCCAGTGTTTTGTGTTTTTCTGATTTGTCCCTTTTCTTTTGTACACTGGATTGAGATTATAAATTTGATTTTGTTTTGTTTTTTCAAGCATTGTTTATATTTCTGAGCATACCAGAAAATTGTAATTACTAAAACCAATCTAACTCATACAGTCCAGATGTTTTCGAGTCCAATTGAAAACAATATGAATTTGGGTCTCTTTCTCGGTCTACTTTTAACTAAGTGATGGATCGTAGCTCTCTGAGTATCAATTCTGTTATACCAAGTTGTAAATTTCATATTTAGGACTTAGGACCATTTATGGTTTATTCTGTGGCTCCACTTATATGTATGTCCACAACCGTGTAATAATACTCCTAACCCAGAGAGTTTTAATGTCTGCTGATATGGTCGCATAAGTAGATAACGAAAGGAGACACTGAACCTAACTTTCTTAACTAGGCAAGTTTATACTTAATTGTTTTCACAGGGATTATTTTTCATTTTCTCCCCCATCCAAAACTAGCATGCTTTTTATGTCAAGTTGCTATAAATTGACAAATGAGTGTATATTGCTAATGCCTCTACAATCCATGGACCACCTCATCGTGGACTGAGATAAGTATGAAATCAGCTCAAACAATCATTTTACTTCACTTGGTCTTTAATATTTTAAGGGATAATTGCAAAAAATCACCCTAAGTCTTTGGTTTTTGCAATATGTGCCCCTAAACAAAAAATCTTTGTAATTTGTACCTATACTTTCGTTAATTTGCACCATCTATCAAAAAGCTTATTTTAGTGTAAGGGTAAAAGTGTTAAAATTTTGGGTGGCTTGTGCATGTCACATTACCCATTTTGGATGAAAAATGTAACCTTTCATTGACGGTGTAAATTAAGGAAGGTATAGGGTGCAAATTGCTAAAGTTTTTTGTTTAAGAACAAAAGATGCAAAATTTGAATATCTAAGGTTCATTTTTATTTTACAATTATCCCTTATTTTAATCTAGTTTGTGGTAGAATAGCACTATCATCAGCAAGTAACTTCTAGTTATGAACGCTAGGCCTAGCTAGATCCCACCTTGATTTACAAGTGAAGCAACCTAAATGATTAGAATTCAAATTATCTATGATAACTATGGAGGAACGGCCAAAATTATAAAATAAACAACAAAACTAATAATTGCACTTTGATCCCTGATGCCATTTCCATCCAAAATAAGATAATGTTTCCTTCAGCCATACTCTACTGAACAATCAATATTGATTCTTGGGGGAGATGAAATAGTCTTGAGTAAAAGCAAATGGAATCAGTAAAAATGTGAGTCAAGCAATCTCTGGAAACACAATGGCAATGCCAAAGAGTGGTCACGAAACCATCTCCAGAACCTAAAAGAATTCAGAATCAGAGTACATCAACTAACCTCTAAAGCATAAGAGAAACCAAAGGTATTCACACAAGCAAGGACCCAAAGAGTATGGTAAAGAAGTTTAATTTCTACCAGATTTAAGTGTTTAGAAAGACTTTCCTAATTGAATTTCAATCCAACCAACAAACTAGCTCTACAAGGAAAAACTGCCACCCACTTTGTTTGTCAATATGTATCATATAATAAATCCCAAAATGTACTGCAATCAACCTTAGATAGATAAGCATTAACTTCTCAAGTTAATTTGTGTAAAAAGCATCTGTCATAGATACATAAACTGGAACCAACTACATGAAACATAAATTAATATCCAAACTTCATTAGCATGAAGTGATAACAGCTAAACAGAGAAAATTAAACCAAAAGGAGATGAAAGAACATAAATACCTAAAGATTACACACCCAACTGAGAGTCTGAGGTACTGAGTTCTTCCCATATGAGATTCAGAAATATATTTGACCTGAACAGGAAAAATGGCAGGAAATCAATCCTGTGTCTCACCCTTCTTCATCAACCCGTCTCCTTCCTTGTTCTCCAACAACTTCCCGGCTTCCTCATCGGCCTCTTGAACCTTCTTCTGGGCCTCCTTGGCTTTCAAAGCCTGCAGCTTGGAGTGATTGTAATAGGCAACTCCTATAAACGCAAGTCCATAGCCAACCAAATTAATGGGGGTCACCGTGTCCTTGATCACTGACCAAGAGAAGGCGATCAAGAGCCAATCCTTGACCACTCCGGCGACATTCATTGTCAGTGCCGACGTCTTCCCGACGAGCAGAAACACAGCCAAGTTCAGGGCAAAAGCGCAGAGCGAATTGGTCCCGAATATCAAGTAATCAAAATGGAAACTTGAGGACTCCCTCAAAACCGGCAACTCAACCACCATCCACGGAAGCGTCAAGAAGGCCAAACAGCAAGGAGCGACATAGTAAAGCGAAGTGATCGGGTTCAGAGTAATACCCTTGGATGTGAGCAGAATCTGGATCAGGACCAGCCTAGTGGCCTCGAAAACCACCGCGCCGAGCTGCAATATGACTCCCCAGCTGTCGAATTTAGCCTCGCCGTAGGCGGCAATGGCGACCCCAATCGAGATCGAGACCATATTGGCCATGGTGTCGCTCTTAAAACCCTCGCGCTTCAATCCGACGCCGATGGAGTAGACGGCGACGGGCATCAGGGCCTTGAGCATCTGGATGAATGAGACGGAGAGGTAAATGTAGGCGGAGTTAGAAAGCCATAGCGAGAGGGAGTACAAAGCTCCGATCGGGACCACGGATTTGAGGTAGACGTCCCGGGACATGGAGACGGGCTCGACGAGCTTGAAGACGTTGATGATGAGGTAGGCGAGGGAGGAGCAGAAGGCCATGTGGATCATGGTGAGCGAGATCGGGAAGGGCCAATTGTACATCTTCTTGTCCAGGATGTATTTGTTGTAGACGATGACCGTGAAGCTCAGGAAGATCCATATCCCCACATACGCATACGAGAGGAGGATCTTCTTCAGCACGCCCTCGCTCAAAGTCCCACCCTTCCCCATGGAGAAGACCCAGAAAACCCTAACTCTAGATCCTGAGAAGTTTAGGAGATTGGGGATTTTTGTATTTCAGATTGAGAGAGAGAGAGAGAGAGATGAGTTGCAGACTGAGAAGAAGCTGTTCGATTTGGGGGAGTTTTTTTTCTGGGCTTTTATAAAAAAATAGAGTTTTAGTGTTGTTGACTGACTCTGGATGAGTTTGTAAAATAACGTATCTTTAGGGGTAACTTGTCAATTCAGTGAACTTTAGATTTTGGGGGGCATATTTTCTGGTCTAGATTTAATGTGGGATTTTCAGTTCTCCCTATATTTTCGGTTTTATTTAGGATTTTATTTGCTTACTAATTTTGGAAGAACAAGTGATTTAATTCCAATTTTGTGATCTTAATTTACTCAACGTATCCACCATGTGTATGGATTGAAATGGACTCGTCCAAGTTCACGTAAAAATATGTGTAATTGATGTATATTAGAACACCCACTACATTAAGTGTTGCCGTTGGGTATAAAATTCTCTGACTCGCTCCTAATTTTAGTCGCACGAAGTTATGGTGTTTTCTCTATTTTTTTCGTTGTCGATGTGCCATCTGCGGTGGTTCTTGCTGTGTTTCCTGTCGTCGCTCCTGTTGATACTGCTCTCCTGGCATTACCTTGTCCCCTGCAGACCGCTCACGGTGCGTGGGAGAAGAGTCACCGACGGAGAATACCCAAGCCGACTAGGGCTCCCCCTGCCTCGCCGTTTGTGGTGGAGATTTCGGCTCTCCCTCCTCTAGGAGAAGCCTCGGATGGGATCTCCTTCTCAATAGGGTCATCCTCCCCGGCTCTGATCGTGAAACCAAGACGTGGGAGGCTTGTTACCAAACGACCCACGGTTACTTCCTCTGCAAGTAAGGGTCTTCTAGACCTCCCTTCTCCTAACCCTTGTTCACCGGCCCCCATACCAGTCACGACCTCGCTCTGACTGTTCCCCAATAGGGTGGCGCGGTTATTAGGGTTCCACCGTCGTCGGATCCTCTCCAAGGCGGTGCAATGGCTAGGGTTCCCACACCACAAGGCGGTGCAGTGGCTAGGGTTCCCTCACCATCGCGTCACGAGCATGCTCTGTCTCCCCCCACTACGGGTACATGGGTTAAAGTTGTGAATATGCCGGTCTCTAGCCCTCCTAGGGCACCGCCGTTGCAGCGAGACCCGGCCAAGGGAAAGGCCCCGATGGAGAAACTCCCTAGGTCGGCAGTAGTGACTCTAGGGTTAGGACGGTGCCTCCCTGATAAGGATAAGATCCCGCTTATCCCAGCGTGCCTTGTAACGCCGAAAGGAACGATGCGGGATCGGTCGAGGCAGTTGGCCATGGAGGAGTTTGCTCCACCATCGGCTGCCTTGATCTCGGAGCTTCAAGGTCTACATGACGGTCTTTCGTCCTGTTCATTGGAAGAGGAGGCGAAGGTCGGCGTGTTTGTCCCGTCTTCCCGGGCAACATCGACGGCCATTGCCTGCCAGCAATGAGGGATGCTGGGAAAACTATGGTCTTCAAAGACCCCTCGAAAGGATACTCTCCTGCGTATTATTACGAACGCATGGGGGAAGGCTGCTGAGGGGCTTGTGATTAAGGACCTAGGGTCGGGCCTCTTTGGCTTATACTTCCGGTCCTCTAAGGCTCGGGTGTGGGTCCGAGGAAATGAGCCCTAGTGCTTCGACGGTCGGGCTCTACTGCTCGATGATCTGGACCCGTGTGCTAGGGAGATGACAGTCATTGACCGAGTGCAATTGTGGGCGACGCTAGGGGTTTGCCTCCTATGGTAAGGACAAGAAAGACAAGTACCTCTATCGGGGACGCTCTGGGGGCATGTGTGGAGGTCCCATGTGATAAGTGGGGCATGTGCTGGGGTGGAACTGTAAAGGTTCGCTTCTGGCATCTCATTGAGAGGTCGCTCCAAAGGGGACTGATACTTCGGTTCAAGGAATTCCATGAGCCAATCCACATTGAACTCACATATTCCAAGCTTCCGAGGTTCTGCTAAAACTGTGGTAGACTCGGCCATGACTTGAAGGAGTGCACATGGGCAGTTAAATCCCCCCCCCCCCCCCCCCCCCCGAGATTTGGCTCCTCTATGCTAGAGTATCAGAGGGACAAGAAGATCAAGTCATATGCGACGGATTGGGGAGAGGTTGATCGGTCACCTAATCCCAATGGTGTAACCCCTAGAGGCACCTTGACCCTAGATAGAGCCCCCGGGGTTACTTCAAGCTCTACGCCTCCTGGTTTGGAGACTCGAGGCATGACCCGCCTGGAAGATGCTTAGTCCCATGTTGGCTCGAGCTCTCAAACTTCGATCCAAAATCCCACCACGACGCTACCAACAACCGACCCGATACTTTTTCAACCTCGACGCTCCGAACGATTAATTTTAATAAATTAAACCTTTTTAACCGGAGCGGTCTTCACTTATATGGCTTTCAAAAATCGTTTGCGACGGTTATAGTGGTAAAAGGTTCAAGGAGCCATTGTTCATTCTATCTGACCTTATTAGTGGCCTGGGAGCATGTTCCCTGGAGCACATCAATGTCATGTTATAAAGTTAATACAATTGCACCTTTCGCACAAAAAAAGAACACCCACTGCAGGAATAGTCTGAATGTGTAATTGATGTATATTAGAACACTTGTAATTGGAATAGATCGAATCGGTTTGTTTTCGAGCTAATTAAACTAATGTTTTCCTAATTTCGAAATGTCATTCACGAATTTTAATTTTTTTTTATTCAAATTCAAATTACAAAATTGTGAACCGATAAAATGAAGTGGTCGACTTAGTCCTCTTCCGTTTTCTTAATTTAAGAGTGGTTTGTTGTTAATTCTCTGGTGGAATGTGGTTAGTAGTGTGCGATAAAATGATAAACATAATCAACATCCTAAAACATAAATGCACTTGATTAATAAAATCGGGGGATTACAAGCTTATAATATGATGGATTACAGAAAAATACGTAACAATATATCACACTAGCCCAAAAATCATCTTTTCCATGCCATGGAGAAAGAGCCCATGGGTGGCCAAATCCTCGGGCTCCATGTGGGAGTTGTCAATCGCTTCGAGTAAGCGAAACTCCCGGCCCAATGACTTTGAAGTCCCGAGCTTCTCCTGACGGTGCTTCTCGATATTCGATAAGCTGTTGGTCAAATTCACAACGTTAGGAGTGTCGGAGTTTCCCTTCCCCTTCTCTTCTCCCCTTCTGGCCTTTGCGGCCTTCTAGCCCTTGGGGCGGTGATCGCGAACAAGTATGGGTGGCCACCCTTTGCCTCTTTAGCGGAGACAACGAGAATTTACATCTCAAATATTGGGATGCTCAAGCCAGGTATTCTCGGCGTGCGACGTCCGTTTGTTTTGATGAAACCCCCGGTGGTCGTCGAGAACTCGTTCTCAAAATGATGCATTCAACAAGGCATGTCTTGCACGAGAACCCACCAGTGCTTCCATACGAACACGTGTTCGTACTTCTCGGTGTACTCCTTCTCTGCATCCTTCATAACCTGGTCATTGAATTTATCAGATTGGTAGATGTGCTATAACTTTGACCAGCACCCCTAGAACATCTTCACCTTCCGATTGCTGACACTCTAATACTGCTTCTAGTTCTTGGTTGACTGCTAAATCGATAGTGATTGATGGGTTACGAGGGAAAGCTCCTTCCGAATGAAGTCCCAAAATTCTTGGTCTATCTGGTCAGCCCCATCTTCGAGTTCTCGGAGTGGTTTAGCAATGCACACACCGATACTTCCTCCTCAATTCGAGTCCACTTCTGGTATATACGAGGACGTTAGGGTTGTTCGATTGGTGTCTCACTTGAGGGTGGGTCACGAACGCGTATAACCTTAGGTAGATACTGCACTCCCTGTACGGGCAACCCACTAACGCTTGTCCCTGAGCTGGAACCCAGATAAGATAATTACACGTACGCATGTATGTAATATTAATTACACGCACGTATGTACCATATCTAACTTATTTCAATACATTTGTTCCCTCCACCATCATCATGTACATAAGTAACTTATTGAAAGTACGTATTATATGGAGCATTAATGTAAAAGGTGATTTCATCTCATTCTAATGCGATTCCAAAATTACTACCTGCAACTTCTTCTTTTTCATTCTTGCTACCTTGGAGTACCTAATTTGTCAAGTTAGTAGCTTCCATCTATTTTGAGATGCAAAATGGTCATGTTTGCTGCTAATGACCCTAATTTAAAAAAAAAATGTCCAAAACGTCTTTTGAGGTTCAAACTCTTCTTCTTTTTCTTCTTCTTCTTCAATAGCATGATTTTAAAATTTTGATTGTTATTGAGGAGTATTATAGAATTTTTATGTATTTTTTGACAGAAAATATAACTCGCGGTACTACATCTAGAAAAATAAAACTTTAGGGTAATGAGAAAAAAAACTAAGGTAATAATTTTGGAATCCCATAGTATTTGGAAACAAGTACATCAAATGTATAGACACCTACACTAAATGTAGTTATTGTCGCGACATAATCGGACTTAAGATCTCCCACATAGAGACTTAATCCTAATTAACCCATAAATTGTCAACTACGGACGATTCATACATAGTTTATTATTTATTTTAAACACATGATTGTTTTTTTTTTTAGAATAACCATTGCAATTGTATTAAAACATAATAAGATAGTTTGGTGAGTACACAAACGTACTCCACCTACATAAGCAAATCCAACTAATAATCAGAATTGAAACGAAAAGCAATAAATTAGGCTCTGGTAATTGGTTGCGGACGAAGGGGATATCTGCGGTAGCGTATGGTGACACCGATACAGCATGCTTCTTCCAAATGGGATGAGGCGAGCCAACCAAGTTTAGGGGAATACTGGTGGACCTACATCTCCTCCGGTGTGTCACCGTGCGTCGTCCTCCCTGGACTGATAATGGTAGGGCTCCTGAACGCGGGTTTGCTGACTCCGGACTGGCATGGGAGACAATTGTCAATTGATGATGGTGCCAACGCCATCCATCCGCCGAGAAGGGATCAAAGTCGACCCACCCCTCCCCGGGCCACCACAGACTCATTCCTGCAGGCGGGGGCGCTTGTAGCCCCCCGCCGCTGCTGCGTGTGATGCTTCCTCCGGGCCCGGCCCAGACTGCTGCCCCAGGCCCAACCCCAACCCCGCCACGCTAGGGTTGTCCCGCACCCCGGCCACCGCCCTCCCCTTGCACCGGCCCGGCCCAGCCCGCTGCTCCGGGTCCGACGCCACCTCGCTAGGGTTGTCCCCTACCTCGGCAACCACCTTCCCCTTCAGCCGCTGTCGCCCCTGCGCTGCCGGAGGCTCCGGCTACGTGTCTTCCGAGTCCGACGGAACCCGGATCAGCACCCGTCTCGCCGCCATGTCCGCATGCAGCAGTGATCTACCATCGGAGGACACCTCCACCACCAGCACAACTACTGCCGCCACCGGCACCGATCCCGGCGTCGCCCGAGTCTCATTCGCGAGGACCCGAGCCGGTCCCGACCCCGCTCCTCTCGCCGCTCGGGGGCGCGGAGATATCGAGCCTTCCCACGGCGTCAGCGGCTCCGGCACCGTGCCAGACACCTCTGTCCCCGCCGCCCCATCTTCCAGCGCCACCGGGATCAACCCAGGCTCAACACCCAGACCGACCCCCATCCCGACAACCTGTGCGTCGTCCTCGGGCAGACCGGCGAAACCCAACCCCGCCGTCCCCCTCGCGTCCTCGACGCCCACCCCGACCTCACCGCCGGATTCCTCTCTGTCGACCTCCTCTGGTTCATCACACCGCAGCAAGGGATCACCGGAAAGACTAGAGATCTGAACTGCCATGGTTGCTCAGAAAAAAAAAAAACAAACCCTAATCTACAGAGAGCAGAACGGCGGCTACAACACATGATTGTTTTATGGAAATAATTATATCGAATGATTACTATATATTATTTTACTATGATGCACCTTTTTAATGGAGTCATATGATTCCCTTTCTAGTTGGCGCTTGGCAAGTAGACATACATGATAACTTTAGCTAATTTGAGTAAAACTTCATATTTAGTCGACACTTTAGGAGTGACTTACCATTATATAGTGGCAATTAGCTTGCGCATTTGGGTTAGTCTGATGGTGAATATCTTTTCACGTCTTATCTTTCTTTAAAGTTACTAGCTCGAATCCTGATGAGTACACTTACTTTAGAACAAGTGGGAGTGACATTTAAATTAGACTAAAATAAGATTTCCACGTATTTTTCTCTCATAAAAAAATATATAATAGAAATTAGCTTGAAATAAGAGAAACGAGCATATGATCCATTATTCATTATTATATCGCTCCAAACAAAAGTAGTATGTAAAAACTCGGTCTCTCTAGAACCGCAACTCTAGAGTCTCTCTCTAGGCCTACCAACATGACCACACTTTTCTCGGTTTCCGCGCCGTTGTCCCTCGCCGTCGCCCCGTCTCCCTCCTCAGGTGCTTCATCTTCCCCTTTCCCCTCGTCATTCACCCAAAACCACCCACATGTTTCACCAAACTCGTGAGAGAGGAAAAAAAGCAAACTGAAATCCCCTCTACCCAAAGATCCTCTATCAACGATGGTTCCTCTTCCATCGTCTGAGTTCCTTCAACAACCAGTCCTCGAGGATCACCGTTTGGTGATTTTCTCGTCTGGAGGGACTACCCCGGCTCCTCCAGCGGTGAAAATCAAATGGGGCCGGTCGATGCAGGCAACGACTCCTCCATCACTTGTTCCGGCTTCGACTCTGCTTGCCCACTCCTTGGAGAAGACGACTCCCCTCTCGGAGAAGACACCCCCGTCCATACAACCAATGGCGCCCATGCATGCAGGATTCCTGACTTTCCCTGATCACTCCTCGACGATAGGGGACCTTCAGGCGAGCTTCTCGACTTGCTGCCTCACTGAAGAAGAGGCGATGAAGGTGGTGGTACCCTACACTCCGCCGTATCCGCAAACTCTAGCTTGGCTCCAATTTGGCCACGTAGGCCGATTGGCTTCTCCAAACCCTCCTCAGAAGGAGGTCCTCCTAGCTGTCATCACCCGTGCCAGGGGGCGTGTTGGTGTGGGGGTGGTCGTCAAGGACCTCGAACCGGGTACCTTTGCTTTCTATTTTGTGTCGTTGGAAGCCTGGGTATGGGTGCGTTAGAATGAATCGTGGTGCTTCCATGACCACCCTCTACTGCTCGGGGAGATTGTAGACCCGATGTCCCGAGACCTTCTTCGCCTGGATAGTCTTCAACTTTAGGTGTTTTATCGGGGGATACCTCCCCTCGTCCGTACCCGGAAAACCGGAGAGATTATTGGGGCAACCCTAGGGGAGCTTATGGATACCCCGTGTGACCAATGAGGTCTGTGCTAAGGAAGTACGGTGAAGGTGCGCTTCTGGATGGCTATCAATCGACCCCTCCAGCAGGTGATGATAATGCGTTTCTGGGAATACCAGGACCCAATACGTGTTACCCTCGCATATGCCAAGCTTCATGCCTTCTGTTTCAACTATAGCAGGATTGGTCATATGGTCAGAGACTGTGAGTGGGAGGTGTCGCGAATTTCTCGATATGATGACTCCGTGCTAGAGTTCAAGACAACGAATGAAGACATGTTGTATGCTATTGATTGGGGACGGGACCCGATTCCACCATCGTCATTGGGGTTCGCACCGCTGACCTTGGATTCGATACCTAGGGATGGATTTCCCCGAGGGAAGGCTCCCCTCATGACCATGGAGTTGATACCTAACTCGGGTCAGAGGGCCTAGTTTCGATTGGGTAAGGATCCCTCCAGCTGGGGCCTTGGCCATTCGTCTACGATAGGGCACCCTAGGTGTTCAGAGATAGGCTTCCCTGGGTCTGGCTCATCTGGGATGCTATAGGGCCCTAGGGGCTAGAAGAGGAGCACGGCGGGGGAGCCGCGAGAAGATCCGACGAGGGCGTGGAAACATCCCCGCCAGAAGAGATGAAAGAGTTTCATGGCTCCAAGGATCTACCTCGAGAGGGGTCCCTGATGAGAGCCATTCCTCCCCGCCGTATTGTCGTTGACAACACGAGTCCTTGGAGACAGGGAGCAAGCAACGTTTAGGCCCCACCTTAAACTGTTCCTAGTAAATGGCACCCTTAGGTTTCTTTTTCAGTTCTAGCTTTGGTTTCCTTTTCAGTATTAGTTATTTTTCATGTTTTAGTTATGTTTCATGTATTGCCCTAATTGCTATAACCAGATCTTTTTTCGGAGCGATTCGTATCTGGAAATTATCACTGTTCTCTTAATAATACTTGCCGTTGTAAGAACCGTCCTCGACGACCTAAGAATGAAACAACTACTACGTGGGCGCGAAAGCGAAACCTAGGGTTTCGGTAGAGCCGCCGGCCACCACGTCTCTGGCTCGTCTTCATCTCCGGCTCGTCTCGGCGACTCTGGCCAGCCCAAGACGGTTCTGCGTATGCTATGTTTTCCCGTAACGCTGTGACTTTGTTTCGGTTGCAGACGTTCTTCGAACCAGAGATAGGGTCGGGTCTCCTCGTCGCCAGTGTCCTCAGGCGCCACCGTTGAGCCCCGTGCATCAGGTATGTCCGGCAGGTGCTTTTCCGTCCGACAGGTCCTCAGCAGGCAGAGCCGCTCGGTGTGGGGTGGGACGTTTCAGTGGTTTTGTAGCAAGGTTGTGGGTTTTGTTGCACTGACTTCATATAGTTTCCTCTGATCGGTGACTACTGTTCGAGCATTGAATCCTTGGTTTTGTTATGCGCGATCATCATTAGAGAAGGGGTGTTAATCGGCAGTGTTGTTCTTGTGGCGTGATTAACATCGTTTTTCCTCCTCCTATGATTCTCAAGGAAAATTTATTGTGGATTCCAAGGTCAGATCAAAGGAAATTTAGAATGAAGAGGGACGCAAGGAAGGGCAAAGCTCCTCAGGTTTCCGCTTCACCAGCTCGTCCGATTGGAACGAGTCGGCTTCAATCGGTTGTCATCGCTCCTGCTGGTACTAGTTCGTCATCCCAAGGAGTTCCCTCCAGTCCGAAACAAGGGCAAACCCCAGGAAGGGTATCCCTTATTATCCAGAGTTTTGAAAAGAAGCAAGCACCGTCCCATGAAGTCCCGATCAGGAACGATATCTCTGAAACTTCGGATCATAAGGCGAAAGGGGGGGGGGGGGGGACATAAATTATTTGTTTGTAATATCCCTCCTGGTAAGGATGATTCTTGGCTTAAGAATCTGTTCGGATCGGACGTGGTCGATCATTGTTTCGTTTGCAAACAATCAAATCGCAATGGGAAATTCTTTGGATTCGTTAGGATGAGCTCGGATTATGCGCAAGCAACTGTGGATACGTTCAATGGCACCATTCAGGATGGGTTCAAGCTACTGGTTGCTTATGCTAAGCCTCAATCCAAGACATCCCGTTCTAGGAAACAGAGTTCCACATTCACAAAATCAGTTTCTATGGACAGTTCGGCACAGATAATTCAAGGCTCATCTATTGAAGGGGAAAAGAAGATGGCACTTTCAGGCATCCTGGTATTAGCGCATAATAACTGGAAAGTGTCACAATTCAATTCTTTGCTCCATTCTCAAGGATTAAAGGACATTGTTCTTCGGTCATTTGGGCATCGAGTTTTCCTGCTTACAGTGCTTGATCCAGCATTACGAGATACCCTAGAGAGGGATAATTGGAACAGACTAAAGCCCTGGTTCGATGTTCTCAGTAATTCAGGTGCGCTGGTTACTTTGGGTGGTTTCATCCAATGGGTCAAGGTTGAAGGTATTCCTTTCCAAGGAAGGACTGAGACTACAATTAAGGCAATCGGGAGGTCCTTGGGTACTCTCTTGCATAATTACTGTGATTCTAACCCGGATTCTGCTTCTTTTGATGTCGTTCATTTGTTAATTCACAGTAACACTAAATGCGGTCTTAAGACTATGAGTCTGGCTTTGAATCATTTGATTTTTCCACTAGCGATTCCAGGGATCGATGTTGCAGAGGTCCCAGAAGTATTTTTTTTCCGGTGATAAGTATGCCTGTGTCTTCAGAGGATAAGGTTGAAATCAGTCGTGCAGTAAACGCTGAGAATAACTATGTTTCGCGAGTTGGAGAATCTGTCTCTAACTCAAATTCTAGATCGGGTCTATCTCTAAGGCCAACGGAGAACTCTCCATCGTACGCTGTTGTAGCGTCAGACCAGCAGGGATGTGCTACTCAAGCTTCACCGAATTCTCAGTGTTCGAAGAAGCCTGTGGTTTATCGCTCCCCTGTGGCTTATCAGACACCGGTTCTAATTCAGAAGCAACATTCTGTTCGTGCTGCAAATCAAAGAAAGTGTGACTACGTGAAACAGGTTGGTGTCAAAGTCTTGCGTATCTCTGAATCTGCTCATGATCAATTTGAAAACCTCGATTTCGAGATCAGTGAACGCCTTGATCTAGAAGGGGATGACGAAGATCTTTATGATGATGTCTGTGACGAAGAGGAACTGGAAGATTTGAATTCGGTTCCTCCCCTTCGTCTTCGAAATTGATAGCATGAAGTTTCTCTCATGGAATGTGAGAGGAACAAACTCCGTCCAAATCTCCCCGTTTTTGTTTTTCTACAGGAGACTAAGTTTCTCGGATATTATCTGTGTTGGAGGAGACTTCGATTCCAGTTCAGTATATTATGTTCTGCAGGGATGGGTCGGTTTGTGGCTGAGAGCTTTGAGGACAAAGTATCATTGGTTTTTTGGATTATGTGGCTTAGCAGGAATTCTTTGTTCTACTGTTGAGTCTGTTGGGGAGTCTTTTTTGAAGCTGCATTCGATTTGTTTCTCTTTGATGCACGCGGGAGGGGTACTTACTTAGGGTACCACTTTCGTGACCCGACAATCTTCCCCGAGGAGTTGTTTCATTTAATTCATGTTCGGGCTTGTACCGATTGGTTGTCATTCTTGTTGCTTTCAGTTTTGGCATTAGTTGTTTATTTTTATGTCGTTTAGTTTTTGCAGGAACAATCGTCTTGATTGATTTCCTGACTCCATTGTACTTCTTCTATTATCAATGGATTTTCACCTCGTTTATCAAAAAAAAAATACTTGCCGTTATAATGATTTTTTCTCATTATTAATGACAACTATTTCTTATTCTCAAAAAAAAAAAAATATTGCTCCATATCTCCTCCAATACTGACTTTGTGCGCATATAGGCAGGTTATACGCATTACCCAACAACTTATTTCGATTTTATTTTAGTTTAATACACAGGGTATGAATAAGAGTATAATCAGAAACAATTTGCATTTAAATATTTTTAGATAATGTATTTTAGTAAACCATGATATTTAATTATATCCCCAAACAATTCAAGGTGTTTACCAATGGAAATAGAGGCGGAGCTCGTGACCCTTAATTAGCTTTCATAATTCATTTATATTATTTATAATTGAAGTTTTTAAAAAGTCAAATTTTAATCAACGTGCTCAAATTTGATTTGTAAATTTTTAATTTTGTTCTACAGGCATCATGTCAAATTCTAACACAAGATCAGGCTCATTTTGGAAACATATTGACCTCGAGTCGAGCTTTAACTAAAAATTCAAACTAATTACCGAATGTATAATTATAGATTTATATTATAACATGCACACTTATAGATAAATCTTACAGATTTGAATGTGGATTACTTAAAAGGAGAAATGATCTCGTTTAAAAAAGAGATAAGAGTTTTGAAATTAAGACTTAATAAAGCCCTATTATAAAAAAAAAATCAAATAAATAGATAAATAATTATATATTTTAAAAATAATGACTTTTAAACCTTGTTTTGTGGTACATACTCTGAAATCATATTAGAATATCAACTTAATTAAAATTTTAAGTTCAAATACTAATAGTTAAAAACCCAATTTTTATTCTATATTTTGACCCCTATCAATCATACTCATCTTTTGTATTTACATTTCTGCTTATTTTTGTACTATTTATTATCCCTTCAACTTTATCATGCATACTCCAATTCTAACCACACAAAAATACCGGAGTTATCATGTTAATTTAATAATACAGGATTTTATTATATAAATATGTGCATTTCATTGAGCATTATTGTAAATTACATTATATGTTGACATTTTTTTATGTATAAAAGTTTTATTTATGAACCTTGAATTACAAAAGAAAGTAAAACAAAGACATGAGATACAACTCAAATTCTAAGGATCAACCTGAAGACAAAAAAAACAAGGTTCCGAAAAAACCCTGATTAAAAAAAAACGGAAACCACAACCGTCACAATGATTAAAAGAACTCCAACTTCAAGTGGAAAAAACGCCACATTTTGGCACACATTTCTTACTTCTTTGCCCAACAAGCAATGCCTCACGATGCGATCAAAAAACACGATTCAGGAGATAAAGACCAGACACCAAAAGAATAGTCAGATTTCACGTCCCAAGCTGATTTACAGAGAGAAAGAATGGTTTTGCACTTTAAACTGTACCGAGCTCATGCTCCCAAGCTTACCCTAAAACACCAAAGCGTTTCGTTGTAACCATATGTGCCCCAACACCAAGTACCCAATCTTCAACCACATCGCCTACCACTGTCTAAAACAAATACCTCTCCAATTAAGAACAACAAATGGTAAATTCGGAGGCATAACAAACACAATCTTCAACCATCTGAAAACTCTACACCAGAGACGTTAAAGCGTATTTCATTATAAGAGCATCCATAGTGGGAATAGACTGTATTATTTTATTCTCCGTTCACTTGAACTAACTAATTTGTCATGAAGGGTCTAATATGTTTTGGTTTCCACAGTGTATATAAACCGATTCGATCAAACGTTGCTCTAAATTTGTATAAATTACGACAATGCCATTGAAGAAGATATTTTTTTAATGAATTTGAAGTTACAAATTGTGAACCGGTAAAATTAATTGGAACACTTTGTCCTCTTCCGCTTTTCTAGTTTAGTGGTGGTTTGTCAGTAATTCTTAGGTGGAATGTTGTTATTAGTGTGCGATAAAATGATAAACCTAGCCAACATGGAAACGAACGTCATTAAAAAAGCATGGATTACACGCTTATCATATGAGGGTGCACAAAAAAACAACAACTAACAACATACAAAAACCTAGAAATCCTCTTTGTTATGCCATGGAGAAAGAGCCTATGGTTGGTCAAATCCTCGGACTCCATCTTGGAGGTGTCCATCGATTTGAGAAAGCGGAACACCCATACCAGTGACTCCGACGCCCAACCTGCTCTCGACGGTGGTTCTCGATGTTTACTAAGCTTTTGGCCAACTTTGAGTCGAGAGGCCCTTCAGGATTAGACACACTTTTTCTAGGATTTCAAGAGATTCGATGGGCAGAATCGACGAAGAAGATACGCCATCGTGGCAGCTCTGAGGTGTCTTATATTGCTTTATATGTTGTATTATGGATTTCATTACAGGGTGTTGTGCATTTCATTGAATGTTTGATGTAGATTTCAATTTCATCGCCTGTTACTATGGTTTTCAATTATTAGATTCCATTATATTGTGTCATATATTTAATTTTTTTTTGTTGTACATTCCATTCTATCATGTTATGCATTCCCTTCATTTCTTTTTGTAGATTACAATACAGGTTAATGTGGATACCATTATATAATTTTAGGGTTATATACTTTTTGGTACCCTTATGTTCCGTCCACGAACGATTTGGTACCCCATTACGTATTTCATTAAATTTTATTGTGTATTTTATTCGACGGCGTTGCACGTAGGTTTTCTTTCTTTATATTAGATGTCTTTCACTTTTTTGTTATATTTCATTTTTTTACAATGTTGCATTTTCAATAGAGAGAACCAATTTTCAGTAACTCAACTCATATCTATCGCCGACCATGTAAAAATAGTCTGAGGTCATCATTGCTTAGGCATCAATTAGACCCATAAATCTACTCCGGCGATTCGGTTGTGTAAAGTTGGATGGAACAAGGCGATCCATCGATTCCTATTGGCCTTGCCGAATGATGCACGACAAGTTGGAGCTCAAATCTCACGACGAGGTGCGACAAGAAGACGATATTAGGTGTCAGTTGCCTGTTGAAAATGAAGAGAGATCAAAGAAGAAGACGAGGATTAAGAGATTATGAAGAAGGCTTTGGGTGGTTGCGGCACGATTAAGACGAAAACATGTTGCATGACTTGAGGATGGTCACGACAATAAGAAAAGAAAGACTAACGATGCAACTCATGAGAGAAGAGAATAACAACGATGTGAGATGAGAGAGGTGTGGAGGCATGAGAAGGGGGAATGTGGCGACATGAAAGAGAAAGACGGTAGGAGGGACAAATGAGAGAGAAGAATGAAATCAATAGTATTTTAAGGTTAGGTTAGTTGGGGATGGGTAATAGTGCGAGGATTTGGATCTTATTGACTATTCTTATTTTTATATAGTATATTTTATAAAAAATAAAAGGGAAACCTACTAATACCCACCCAAAACCATGCCCTTTTAACTGATGTTTACTCTGAAGTTTAAAGTTAACTGATGCATACCCTGAAGTTACGACTTGTAACTAAAAACCCCTTCTGTCAGCTAAAATGACGAAAATACCCTCATTGATTTTTTTAAATATAAATGAAGTGATTTTTTAAATAAAAATGAAGTCATTTAATAAGTAAATATATATGCCAAAAATAATTTTTAAATAAATTTTTAAACATAAATATTGAAGTGTAGTTGACGGTATTTTCGTCATTTTAGATGACGAAGGGGTTTCGAGTTACATTTCCAAACTTAAGGGTATGCATCAGTTAACTTTAAACTTCAGGGTAAACATCAGTTAAATGGGCATGGTTTTGGGTAGGTATTGGTAATTTTCCCAAAATAAAAATCTGATTAATTTTTGACTAGTCACTGATTAAGTGTAGGGTTTTTTCCATCCAACTAGCGCATAACGTTTTTTACAATCTCACTTTTCATTAAGTCGTAAAACAATTTTTACCACATAACGAAGCATTTTTCGTTGGTTTAATGATATGTTGCCGATCTTATTACAAGTAGCTATTGTGTAACTAAAACCGAAGAAAATAAGCCTGATACATCATCGAAGTTGTTTATGAATTGATCAACTAGAGTGTGAACAAAGAAGAGAAGGATCATGAGCTGAAACTTGGGAATAAAGAGGCTTCGACCCAGACACGCTGGAATTCATTGTATGATTCGATAACAATAATAGCAATGAAATGAGAGGGCCAATTCCATTAAGAAAAGACTGGAGCTAGAGAGTAAAGGAATGGAACGTTTGAAACAAACATGAGAATAAAGGAGAAGATTAATATTACGGTAATTATAATGTTGTTTCCCGCTTTTGTCCTATATTATAATAGAGGTGAAATCGGCTACAAACCACTCTTAACCTAAATACTAGAGAACCAATCCTAGCCACACACACCTAACATCCAACATTCACCATGATGCTACATCATCACTCCAATTTCACTCAAACGCACGCCACTTTCATCCTTTCTCACACAAGCAAGGACATAATTGTAAAAGCATGGTGCCATATGGACAAGTGTCCATTTTTTTTCTTCACCAATTCACTAATTTAATATTTCCCGATTCGTTTGAACTCCGATTAGCTTCAAACTTGCGCCAATATTTTTATTTTTTCAAGGGCTTTAAATCAAGATCAATCATGAATATATTTTGAAGCACGAAAATAAAAAGGTATATCGGAGTGATAAAAATAATGTTGAGTGTTGATAAATCTTCACTAATAAATGTTTTATATCGGAGGTATCAAACTAGTGCTAAATGTTGATAAAAACATGTACTGAGGTGATAAAAACCATGTTCAATTTTGATAATAAGTGTGATAAACTAGAGTTTAGCGTTGATAAAAAACATGTGATGAGGTGATCACAACACATGTAATTTAATGAAAAACATAGTGTTTAGTGTTGATAAAACTGATGTTCATAAAAAGCACGTGATGAGATGATAAAAATCATGTTCAGTTTTGGAGAATGGGGTGATAAAACCAGTGTAGAGTGTTGATAAAACCAGTGTAAAGTGTTGATAAAACCAAAGCAAAGTGTTGATAAAAATTAGCCAGATATAATTTATGTAAAAACCAGCCCCGAAATAAAAAAAAAATCGTGCTTCAAAAAAAACATGTGATGGGGATGATAAAACACACATAATTGAAAGATAAACCTAGTGTTTAATGTTTATAAAACTAGTGTTCATAAAAAGCACTCGATGAGGTGATAAAATTATGATCAGTTTTGGAAAATGAGGTGATAAAACCAGTGTAAAGTGTTGATAAAATCAGTGTAAAAGTGTTGATAAATCAAGAGCAAAGTGTTGTTAAAAATTACCCAGATTTTTTTAAAAAAAAAATCAACACCGAAATAATTTTTTTTTCGTGCTTCAAAATATATTCATGACTGATCTTGATTTAAAGCCCTTAAAAAAACAAAACTAACGGCGCAAGTTTGAAGCCAATCGGAGTTCAAACGAAGCGGGAAAAATTAAATTAGTGAATTGATTAAAAAAAATAATATGATAGTTTTACTAAAAAACTCTTACCACTTACTAAAAAAGTGCTGTTTTTTTTTTTGCAATCAACTACTCAATTACATCTCATTCATCCATTCTTAAAATGGATGACTTAGATTGATTCTCTAATTTTTAGGTTAAGACATGATTTGTATTTGATTTCTAGTAGAGATTAAAACTCATTTTAGTTACATATTTCACAAAATCACATATTTAAGTTTCAATTCTAAGCTGATTTTGATTTAGATTTATACCATTTATTATCAAATTAAAACATTTACTATGACTTCATATTAACGTGATCCACTAAAATATACAGTCTCATGTGAATGAATTCTCGATATCTGATATCTCTATAATTCTATATTTCTAATTAACAAAATATAAAACAATTTGTCATAATCAATGGCTTCTGACTTCTGAGCAATGAGAATAGGTTCATGGATACCACCTAATGTGTATTCAAATGGGCCGGCTACCACCTAATATTCGATATCCAATAATGCAATATCAACAAAACTTGAAAATATGAACCTATTTGCATACTATAGAAAAAGATAATCATGATGGAGACCATAAAAATTGCAATTCCTACAGAAATGTATGTTGACTTTGATTTGTTGACTATGGTGAGTCAGTAGCAATTTTGAGTCATTTTTAGAGTTTGGTCCGAAAGCATAACCAGTGAGTTCACCTACTCATGGCATACATTTTAACCGACCAATTAAAAAACAGAGTTCATTTTCATAAAATAATGAAAAACATTATTGAATTAACCGAAACCAACGTAAACATATGAGCACCGAATTGAACGTCATCTGTGTCAATTGTAACAAGATTAAATATATTTGTAAGCATGACTACATGCAAACCTTCATAGAAGTGTGAAACTAAATTTTGCACCTAAATTAACTAATGTTTCTTAAGTTATAATATCATACAAAAAAAAATATAAAAACTAAGTTAAATATAAAGAGTTGGTGAATTACAATTAGATATTATTAATTTTAGTACAAATATCTATAATCTTTACATGTACCCCGGACTTGGTACTGACGTGAGAATTCCTGTTGTCCGGCGAGGCTGAGTCCTGAAAAGGAAAGTTGACGCAGTGAGTTGGGATGGCAACACCTGGGAAGAGTGGGTCAGATTTGAAAATTTCAAAAGTTGAAGGGTCAATCATGATTAATTATTATTATCCGAGGAAGTATGTTGAGGGGAGGCAGGTCGATGCGGTGTCGAGAGTCCACGTGCAGTACATGTGTAGTAAATGTGATTGGCCCTGGCCCTAAAACATTGAAATATAACTCGTAAATATACGTAAAAAAAAAACGAACTATACATTCTAAAATATTATATTGGCGTTTACGACAAGCTACGCAACGGTAACAGAGTCGGTGTCCAGCGGTGACACACAAATTCTGTTTTTCCACCTAATGACAGCTACGTGTCAACCTCTGATGGGATAGCTGGGTTTGGTTAGGTGACGCTTGACTTATTCGGACACAGTCTACCTATATCGAATATTCGGGTCCGATCTCTCCGATTTGGACTTCAAGAATACAATTTCCCTCCTAAAGTCTCGACTATGTGAAACCACCCGGCCCATCGAAACAGAAAGCGTGATGGACCCAAGCCCATCGATTCAGGGCCAGTCGGTACAGTACCATTTTGAAACTAAAATAATAACCATAATTTTTCTTTTTATAATCAATGTTGTGGACTTGAATGGTAGGTGGGCCCCACAGCACGTCGTAGCCTGGTGAGCCACGAAGCCCAATAAGACATATTTATTGGGTTATCCAACTTTTATGGGCCAACCCAATTTGGAAATTTATAGCTTTTTTATCATCTAAAACTTTATTAATAATCTAATTTAATGTTCACACAATAATTAGTTTAATAACTATTTAAATCCAAAAAGACGGGACATAACTCCAATAATTAGTACCCATCACTTGAAAATTAGGCTACAAAAAGCCTGCATATTTTTGGTGATCAATCATCCTAGGAATGATTGATTAATTTTCTCTAGTTAAAAGATAAACAAATGAATTAATGAATGACTAGCTAGCTAGAGAAATTAATTTAAAAAAAAGGTTATTTAATACAAATAAAAAGTCTTAAGTCTCACTCTTACCTGTTGAAGCTGCAGTTGCCAGCTTTTGTGTTGATATGAAATGGAGGACCACAAACCATCTCCGTCCCGTGCCCGTTCTATCAATCAGGAAAATTTATTTCCCATACCTCTATCCTGATTAGACACCAAATATGAACCTATCGTAATGTAATTATTTTTATATATACGGTATTGATAGATTTGGAATTTCAACCGTCCGTATAATCATAGGCGGATGTATGAAAGGCATGAGGGGGGCACATGCCCCTCCTGAAAATTTCTGAATGTATAATTAACAGTTCTTTTTTTTTCTCAAATTTTCTAAATTATGGTTAGTTACACGTTTATATATGATGATGTGTTTCTCCTGAAATTTGGATAGTAAATTATTAGTTATTTTTTTTCAATTGTCTTTAATTATATACACTCAAATGCTTAAATTTAATGATTTTATATTTTTTAATTATTCTATTTTCCTAATTTCAATTACATAACTTTGTTTCTATTTAAATCATTATTAGGACTAATTTGAGATTACACCAAATTGAGTTTTTAGGATTAATTTGAGATTACACCAAATTGAGTTTTGAGTTTACTCTTTTTACAAAATTATTATAATTATTGACGGATATTTCTAAAGAAAATATCTTAGTTATTTATTAATTAGATTGACATTGATCTTTACCGGTAAGAGTACTTTTTATTACGAATACTATCAAAACACGGTTAAGAAATCGAATTATAGACTTATAGATTAATGATAATGTGATCATATGCATCAAACAAAATATTTTTGGTTATATTGAAAATAATGATGTTTAAAAATATTTTCAAAATATGAAATTTCGACGACATATTTTATAATAAGTAGTTATTTATTGTTCTATATGTAAATACTGATATTTTAAATGTTAATTTTTATTAATTTGATATTATTTATTATTAAAAAAAATTGGTGCCCCCCTCAACAAAAAAGCTGGATCCGCCACTGCGTATAATGTTATTGAATTAGTATATTTGTACACAATTACAGATATGAAATATTCAAAATAATATTTACAATATATCCTATGAGAGTTTGATAATAATCAAACTCTCTTAACATTATCGCTAACACGCCCCGGCAGTCTGAACGGGAGGTTCACATACGTTCAGGCTGGACCGTAAATCAAGGAATAAGACCCTCGGCAAGCCTTTAGTGAATACATCTGCAATCTGCGAGCGGGAGGGGACGTGAAGAACTCGAACTTGTCCTTTCGCTACCTTCTCTCGAACAAAGTGAATATCGAGCTCGATGTGTTTGGTGCGGTGATGTTGGACGGGGTTACCAGATAGGTATATGGCACTGATGTTGTCACAGTAGACCAACGTAGCACGAGATAAGGGACAATGAAGCTCGAGTAACAGGTTCCGAAGCCAACATGATTCTGACACAACATTAGTAACTCCTCGATATTTGGCCTCAGTACTGGAACGAGAAAGTGTGGGCTGCCGTCTGGATGACCAAGATATAAGGTTGTCCCCCAAGAAGACACAGAAACCAGATGTAGATCGGCGAGTGTCTGGACAGCCTGCCCAATCAGCATCTGTGTAAGAGACGAGACCGGAGATCGGCGAGGAGTATAAGTGAAGACCCAGGCTCTTCGTCCCTTGGAGATACCGAATGATGCGCTTCAAAGCGCCCATGTGACTAGTCCTCGGGTCATGCATGTGGAGACATATCTGCTGAACGACATAAGAGATACCAGGTCTTGTGAATGTGAGGTACTAGAGCGCCCCTGCAAGACTTCTCTAATACCATGATAGATTTGGGATTTCAACCGTCTGTATAATGTTATTGAATTGGTATATTTGTACACAATTACATATAGCAAATATTCAAAATAATATTTACAATATATCCTATGAGAGTTTGATAATAATCAAACTCTCTTAACATTATCGCTAACAGGTATGGATGATGTTTGATCGTAATAAACTCGATAACATGCATTAAACTATTGTCTATCTCGTATCTTAAAATGTTCATATTTGATTTGGTCTAAAACATAAGGTCTCAGAATTTCAGAACATCT
The DNA here is from genome assembly GCA_963921825.1 of Erodium maritimum. Taxonomy (NCBI): domain Eukaryota; kingdom Viridiplantae; phylum Streptophyta; class Magnoliopsida; order Geraniales; family Geraniaceae; genus Erodium; species Erodium maritimum. The sequence continues at coordinate 12,994,354 of OY997595.1, forward strand.
ATAATCCCTAATAATTATATACGTAAAAGTATTCATGGGTGGATATCCGCCTTGTGAAGATTTTCACCCTCACGCATAGATGCAGAGTTATGTGATTCATAATATGCCCGTAACAAATGAACATTTTGACGGAATTCATTCGCACAAACATGCGGGAGAATTTGTCCGATCCGTGGAAACCACAAATTGTATAGCAGTACTTAATTTCAGGGAAGATAAAAAACTAACCACGTTCATTGGTTCAAGCAATTTTCAAATACATGGTTTATTAAAAGATATTACACCTGATTTCATTACAAAAATAGTGATTTTTGCACATGTAGTCTGACCAGCTGTGATGAGTTTTATCATATGATTAATTGGACTTTTTATATTAAATTTGCTTTGTTATATTATGCATGGTCATGGACGGACGGGTATATCATCCGCATATCTGTCTATATTGATCTACAATCTGCCCACATTGATGAACACGAATAAAATTCGATCTACTATCAATCCACTTATATACGCATGATTAACAACTCAGACGAAAAACGAACAGAATGGATCACCGAATATTTTCAAGCACAACTCACACATGGGAAAGAAAAGGCCAACTAACAAGAACTCTAAATTGAATACACACGTTTGTACTAGGTTTGGCGCACTATGTCCCATTGCGGTCCTTTTCATCCGTAAACGAGATCGGAGCATTTGAGATGTTCTGTTCATGACCCGATAACAAGGTGTAACCATAACAGCTATGGAAGTTAGTTACATTGAATGCAATTGAGTAGCAGTACCAAACAAGCATTCAAGGTATACACATGAGTGTCCCTTAATCACTTTCATAATAATAAATAAATAATAATTATAATTCCCATTGGTACCCTCCAGTTCCTATTCCATGGATCCATCCTCATTCTCCACACATTACATCAACCTCAAAGTGAAAACAACGTTAACCTCCGTATCTTTTCCATCTCTGTTCTCGTACCTTTTATGGAACCATATCTCTATTTTTTCGTGCTAGAATCAAGGAACACTTATAGATTCAAGTCATGGTTTGTACTGCTGAGTTTTGAGTTCTTGTCGCTTGCCGAACCTGGCAAAGAGTAACTTCAGTACTTGACTGCATTTTTTTCTGTCACTTTCGGATTAAAAGTGAAGTTTGTATTCGTATATGTGTAGTACATGTTGCTTTCAAGCCTGTAATAACTCGTTTTTATGTCTCATAACTCGGTGTCAGATGTAAGTAGGTTCAGTTTCGGGATATTTTTCAACCATCTTGTGTTGTGATTGGTAGTAATTATTTGGACAGTAATAATGAAAAAAAATGGGCGAGATCGAAAGCCATGAAATCACAAGGGTGTGTATTAATGGAAGAGGTCCGGTGATACCACAATATGGACACGTCTACACTAAAAGAAAACCTACCTACTAAAGTGTAGGTCATCGTTCTCAGTTTGAAAACATTTTACTCGAGTCTATGTCAATGGTATCATATATTCAAGAGTTTTTATCTATTTATTTTTAAATTAGGTCTTATTAGGTCGGATCCCATTTCCACTCCCAAACATAACTCCATCGAGACGCTTCGGTTAATCAGTGAATGGCGTGGTTCGTTATTTGTTTTACAAACTCGAGTTGCACGTTCTCGATTTTTTTTAAAACCCATATACGGTCTTGAACTACTAGTTCCAAGGGAGAAAAGGTGATTTCGCCCTGTTTGATGATGTTGATCACTCGCCGATAGTCACTTCTTATGATTATAAGGTTCGGGAGTACAAGCCGAGTCATCGTAGAGCATCCTTCAGAGCGTTCACTTCCACCAACGTTGATGTTTGTGTAGTTTGACTCGTGCTAGCTCCCTCCAAGTGACCCTCGGAGTTTCTACGCATAAATCATGTTTTGACGAGCCTTGTGTCTGTAAATATAGCACCGTCCACATTTATTATGTACGGGGGGGGGGGGGGTCGGGGGGGTCCATTTGTGGCGCTCTCTACTTAAATCGAAGGAATTTCTATTGTGGACAAATCAAGTAAGAAAACTATCATGTCGGCGAGGGAAGAATCTACTATTGATGTTTTATTGTACTATGCCTTGTTGTTTCTTGTTTTCGAATTCCCCCCAACTGACAGACCATTTTCAGCTCAGGGATGAGGAGAAAACTGAAGATGATGCAGATTTGACGAGAGCCGAGTTCCTTAAGTACATCCGTAAATGCGATAATAAGATGTTCCAAATAGGGAAGACCCTATATTTTTTTCTCTTTGATGTAGCACCCTGTTCAAATCACCAATAGTGACCCACTATTCGACAATAACGACATGGGACTGGCCTAAGTAGCGGAGAGCTGCCATGGCCTCCATCATTCCTCGCGGTGCAACATCCTGTAAAATCCAATCAACCGAAAATCCCCCTATTCTGTCGTGACCTCAACGTCGCCGACTGCATTGACAACACGACCACCGGTGAACCCAAGTTGAAAGCGTAGTCGGAGAGAAAAGAAGACTTATCTAGGGTTTCGCTAAGAAATACCAAATCTGGCTTTTATCACAATACCATCTCTCGTAGGTATTGAATAATCGCCAGTTCTTTGATCCGCCCATTAATCCAGGTGAGGAACCTCATAAGCTTCTGGCAGCAGCTCTTTGAGGTGGAGGCGGTGGCATAGAACCCTAGAACTATATCCAGTGGCGGAGCCACATGGGCCCTAGGGGGTGCACCCTCAATTTTTTTTGAATTTTTTATATGCTTTTCGATTTTTTTTCAAAAATACCCCTTAATTCTTCTAATTTCGTAGTTTTGCCATTCCTCAATTTTTTTTACATTCACGTATTATCACTGAAGAATTTCGGTGCCCCCTCTCACTGAAAAAGCTAGCTCCGCCACTAACTATATCCATTTCATATTCATATTTATATTTAATTATATTTAGGAGGTTGTTAAAATACATTTAATAAAAAACACATATGAATATTCTTACATTACCTTGTGTTGGTCTCGAGGGGTAGACTAAAAGATATTACGATTTCGATCTAGTTTCATAAAAATGAAGACTTATCTCCGTTAGAGAAAAACTATCAATAAAGCTTTACTTGAGTATCATTTCTTCTATCAAATAATAACGTTCTAAAAAATCTTTGATATTTTCAACACACATAAAAATATATGAGGATAAATTGGAAGCACAACTATTAGATCTGGTTTCTACGCCCTCACCCAATTTTGCACATAATGATGATGTTTCATGGTTGGTAAGGTGTCAATTTAGGAGGACGATGAAGCAATTAAAGTAAAAGTTTGAAGCAAACTTGTCATTCGAGTCCAATCAGGAGCCCACCAGTAGCACTAAACACCAGGCCTAACGAAATGTTAGTCTAAATAAGGAAAGTTTTCTCATACTTAGCTACCAGATTAGAGCCCAGATTGCACAAATAGTCAACCATTTGTGTTTTAGGTTATATATGAATGGTTCATGTAAATGGGTTTTATTATTGGGTACTAATTTCTAGTTAGCCGACAGTGTAGCCTTTACAACAAATAGAGGGAGGGAGGGAAGTTTTGGAGATCCGAGCCAGATGGATTCAAGATTTCCGGTTGGATCGGAAAGGCCACATCCCACCCGTCTCATACTTGAATCTAAAAATAAAATAAATTATATTTAGAAAGAAAATTCAAATAACACTTTTTTTATATATAAATCTAAAAAAAGTACAATACTATTCTCTCTCGACTTGCGAGATCTTTCTCCTTAACGAGGAAACCATAGCCTCACCTATGGAGGCTCCAACTCCTGCCGCCGACAAGACTGATGCCTATACTGTCGGTCTTGTCCAATCGCAACCCAACGTGTGCACACCACGCCACCTATATTACCACAATGTCTCTTCCGGGAGGTCGCGTCCCTCATTAAGAAGAGCAGGAATCAGACGTCACAACAATCTCTGCTTTCTATCCCTGGCCCTTCTTCTCCCGCAGCTCCCTCTTCGACTCCGACGTCAATGGTAAACCCGACCTTCTCTCTGGGTTTCTCGGAACTGCTGGGAAAACCACGATGGGGTCGATCCTTTAAGCCAAAAAACCTAACTTCTGGCCCACGCTATGTTAGGGTTTTAACAACTCCAACGCCTCTTCTTAGCTCTATTGACCCGACTCTGTTGCTACCTCCGACGATTGTCTCAGCTCCTCAACTGCCACCGGAAAACCTACGCTCCCTGGCACGCTGCAGTCGTTAGTGGTCCCTATTACCTCTCCACCGCCTCCTATACACCGAGACTCTTTTCGAGGCAAGGCTCCCATGCCCAGCCCGAAGAGGGAGGAACCGATCTGTGTGGGTGTCTGAGCCCTACTAGGGACCGTGTTTTGGTGATCTCACTACCACCGGGGATGGTACACCGACGTAGGTTTTTTCAATCGAAGGAGGCTGGCTCAGCCTCGAAGACCCCCGCACTACCATCGTTGGAGTCTCATTTGCCCACATTGCAGGATGGGCTCTCGGGTTGCTCCTTCGAGGAGAATGATGTGGTCGAGGTGGCGTATGTGCCGGCGAGGCCCTCTATCTTGGCTCGACAACAGTTTGCCATGCTAAGAAAACTATGGGCCTCAACGCCGCCCCGTAAGGAGGCCATTCTCAGGATCATTACGAAGGCGTAAGGGAGGTCAGCTAACGGGTTAGTCATCTAGGACATTGGCCCGGGAGTGGTCGGGTTTTACTTCCAAACCGATGTAGCTATGGCATGGGTTCGAAGGAATGAACCGTGGTGCTTTACCGGTCGGTCATTGCTTTTAGGGGACCTTGACCCTATGGCTAGGGAGCCTCCCGCTTTGGATCAGCTTCAACTACGGGTTCATGCACATGGCCTCCCCCACTGGTACGGACCAAAGCCACGGGAGAGAAGATTGGATCGAATCTATCACGCCCCAAATCCGGTTTTGACCGGACTCGAGACGTGACCTGAGTTAAAATAAATAGAAATAAAAAACAATTGATAAAACTCTAAAATCTCATAAAAACTCCATCAAAATTGATATATATACACAAATAGTTCAAAATCCTCGTGAGTCACAGCTCAACGTAAATAGTAAGATAAAGGGTGTTCAATACACAAGACCAACATAACTCTAATAAAAACCCCAAGAAGTCCAAAAACTCCCGAGCCTCGAACTCACTAGACATCCGGCACGCCTGTAAAACAGTCAGAAACCAAAGGGGGTGAGCTTACGCTCAGTAGGAAAAACCTTAACAACTCAACCCTTAAGTCAATACTGTACTGGATAATCAGATAACCCAAATAACAGTAAAAAATACAATTAACAATGGAATAATGAGTAACAAAAATAGAATAAGATAAGTACGAAGAAATAATATATAAACAAGATAACGTTAACTGGAAAGGTTCCATAAAATAATCAATATAACGTATCATAACGATTAAAAAGGATCAATTAATATCACGCCAACCACTTGCTTTCTCAAGCCTCCGATCTATGAATAAATTATAGTGTCACCTCGGTTCCCATATCCCGATCCACTAGAGTATTCATATCATATCAGATTTTCCCTCGGTCCGGAGGAGACACATACGTCGGAGTACCGGAAACCACCCCATGAAGATGCTCATCTTCGGTATTCTCGAAAATGTCTCCAAAAGGCCATAGTCATAGGGAACCAAGATAGTGTTCCCGTAGGACACACACACTCTTGGGTGAAACCTCAGAAACCATCTCTCATGAAGTAATCCCACTCAATATCCCGTAGGATCTGCCGAGCCATAGGCTCCTCACATCACTCAATATCCCGTAGGATCTGCCGAGCCATCGGCTCCTCACATCACTCAATATTCCGTAGGATCTGCCGAGCCATAGGCTCCTCACATCACTCAATATATCCCGCAGGATCTGCCGAGCCATAGGCTCCTCACATCACTCAATATATCCCGCAAGATCTGCCGAGCCATAGGCTCCTCACATCACTCACTGTATCTGTCCAACTCCAACCACCACAACGACACCGGATTACCCCCCCTCCCCCCGGTGTAGTATCGAACCAAACATACATTCAACATACATCTTAAGAATAAAGATAAAGGAACTAACATTATCATCCAATCATAAATCAACACTCATCACGGCACAAGCTCATCACAAAGAAGACATCCAATACCATTCCACACTTATCGTATACTTACCTGTCACGAACCATCGGTACATCGATCACCTGATTGTACCGCTTGGCACAACCAGTCATACTCGATCATCCGTTCAATCAACAATTAATCACCACTCAATCAATTAACGATCATTCAAGCATTCAAGTAAAACCAAGAACAATCAAGCATGCATTCGATCTAGTCCCATTAGACTCTTGAATATCCTAATACTAGCAACCAAGCATGTGAACCTAGCACACAACTAATCCGAGAGCTCTTCACATCCTCTCTACCAGTAAATCAATTCCCAAGTATTGAAAGCAAGCTTCATTAATTGTCATCATCCTAAACATGCATACTAGACTCAACCATTTATTAGTAATTGAAAAACGATTATTCTAGTTATTCGCATCCTATAGGCAATTCTAGGACCTTTCCATTTTTATTATTCTAATCATGCATACTGAGCGTTAATTAAGAAATTAAGACTTTCCCTACCTTGTGGTCTTCCTCTAATAAAACTCTGATGAAACGCTCGAGTGGTCACAACTTCGTTCTTCACACAGGTTCCGGCGTGATCTTCGTTCTTCTAGCTCGGGTCCAAACCCTTGATCTCGGGCGAAGTCCCGTCTAGGTTTGACAAATAAAACGTCTAATCAGAACCAGTAATTGTCCAAGGGTCCACTGATTTAACCAAAAAGTCCTTTAAATTCTCACCTTGAATTAAATTAAATCAAATTATTAAATCTGATTTTAAAAGTATTTTCTCTGAACCGGGTTGACCCGGACCCGACCCGGATCCAGACCCTGACCCGGACCTGACCCGAACCCAGACTCGACCCAGGCCTGGTCCAGACCCGGTCCAAGAACCAGACTCGTCCGGTCCTGGGCCTGGCCCAAGGTCTGTCTGATCCAGACCAGAGTCTCGGCCCACTCCCGTCACTCTGGCCCAACCACCCAGGCCCAAAAGCCTGCTCAGCCTTCGTCCTCGAGCTGGCTCAGCTCCGGATAGAGACGACTTCTCCGGCCGACGTCTACGGTGCCAGGTGAGACCGCGAGGGAAGGAAGCGGAGGCAGAGAGGACGCTAGGGCTCTTGGCGAGGTCGGGGCACATGACGGCGGACTCCAGTGCGAGCCCGAGCTCGATTTCGTCACAGATCTGACGAACTAGGGCTTGCCGGCGGCGGTTCTGTCATATGGCACTTGAATCGTGCTCGGGAGGTGCACAATCCTGGCGATACGAGGCCGGACGAGAAGGGGGTCGGCGAGAGAAGCACGAACTGTGCAGGTTCTCCGTCACCGACGAGAATCGAGATCTGGAACTCGAACCAGAGCGAATCTCCGGCGAGTTCTCTGTTTCCCAACCGCGAAGGTCCCGTCCGGAGCTGGAGGTGAGGGTGCAACGACTGGAGAAGAAGAGGAAGGTGGAAGGTGCGTCGGAGAAGAAAAGGGAGCTCAACGGGAGCTCTGTTTCGCGAGCTCGAGAGAAGAGGTGCGAGAGGAGGAAGACACGCCTCGAACTACGTGCGTGAACAGTGGGAGCTGAGGAGGCTCGCTAGGGTTATTGAGCTACGCGCGTAACTGGGCCGACCAGAGTGGGCCGCGCGCGAGGATCGGGCCGTGGATGGCTCGACCCAAAGAGTTGAGCTGCTCAGTCCAGTTCCAATCTCTCATCTTTTTTTTTTATTTTTCCCTTCAAAAACCATTTGTTGCACAATCATACCTCAAGGTTTCGATTTTTCCAAAATGTTACCCTTTTGAATGAGTGGGGTTTTACAGTCTACCCCCTCCCCCCCCTTAAAAGAATTTCGTCCTCGAAATTTAAAACGTACGCGCTCCTCTTGACCCTTCCTCAAGGAAAATCCGTTCAAAACTCAAACGCGAGGGATCCGCGGCGTACTTTTGCAGTTGGGACTACGTGAAAGCTGCTAGGCACGGCTCTAGCCCTACCTGAAGATCTCAAAAGGTTCGATGAGTTGCGGGGCCAACTTGCCTCCGACGCGGTCGAACCGCTAAAAGTCCTCCCTTTACTCAATTTCAGTAATACGAGTTCACCGACCGTAACTTCCAGAGGTCTGCGCCTTCTAACTGCATGAGTCTTTGTCGGCTCTGCACGGTCTTTAACTGTTTCCGAATTCACTTAATCGCGCTTCACTAGGTCACGCTAATTTCTCAAACGCCATACTTGGCGGTACAAAACCGTCTCAACCAACTTCACGAAAACAAGTGCAACGTTTTACTAACTGAAGAATACCGAGCAGCAATACAAGTCGAGCAATATCTAAACACTTAAGAAAACTAAGATGAGGATCTCGATATTCCACACTGGAAATCCCGTCGTCAAGGGTATCCTGCTGGAACTCTCTACGAGTCAAACAAAGTCGAACACAAACACAAACGTAACTCAACCGATTTCTCCTTAGTGATCGCCACGGGGTTAATCCCAACAGAACTCAAATACTAACAAGTCAAAGCCGACCACAAAAAAGTTACAAGGAAGTAAAACGCACTCCAATCAACAGAACAAATTCCTCACTAACACTGTAGGATTTGGAACAATCATTCATTTCATCACACCTCGTGGAGAGGTAGGCGTACCTCAAACAAGTGAATAAAACAAAGCACCGACCTCTAGTCGGAAGACGGCACGCCTCCAAACGTACTACCATTAGAAACTCACGTTATCCGAAGTGCGGCATACTTGCCCAATTCTAATGACAGGTCACACCTGGTAAAACCGTTCAAGATCCTCAACCTGATAAAGATTCCATCACTCAACATTCGTTTCGTAAAAGTCATTGTATCTGCGATACCACGGTTCTCAAACTCGGTGCACGGTTCCGTACAACCACGAACTCTACCAACATCTAGTCGGGCGAACGACGCGCAACAACAAGGACGATGGAACCTCGTATTGGCACTCTAGTCAAAAGTAGGCGTCCTTCAAGACGCCAAAACAAACGTACAAAAGTCACACTCGACAGCGAAACACAATCCAAGATTTATCAATAAAGTTTATCCCGATCGATGGTAATCCTTATATCGCTGACGCTCGTTCACGAGCTGTCGATCAAAATAACTTATAGTCAAGTCCACCCAAGTCATTCCGTAAGGAGTAATCATCAAGCACTGAGATCTCGCTAATTTGAACGGTTCGGAAACTGGCGCGGTTCCTTCCATCGTTCCTTGAACATTCAAAACCAACAATGATTAACCCTTAACTCTCTATGTGCCCATGCATGGCACGAAAATCCGACGTATCACCCAACGCTTCGCTTGGTGCCATCTTGTTACTGGCCTGAAAGCTTGTGGTAGTCGCTCTCGGCTATCCGTTGCCGGGTTTTAACGTGAGATGCTCTCCCTTCTAAGGCGTAACCTTATGGTTATGCTTAGTCCTTGCGGGACGTTTGGCGTTCATTCTTCTCTTGTCGTTAAAGGTACACCTTGGTACCCGGTTCTCGTCTTCCGTACTCTTCTCTACTGGGGAAGTCGTTTGAACAACTCTCGATGTTATTCGCCTGTTCCGCGTGAACTGGCGGCAAACCGTTTAGTCCTTCCGGGACGAACGTAGGGAGCGCATTCTATTCCAATCTCTTAAGTACAGCACACACTTGTGCAACTTTCCGCTCGTTAGACGGAAATTTGAAACAACAATGTTTCGACGGTTTGAACCTTAAAACTTAAATCGTTTAGCAGGGGTAGATGGAGTTGTCGATTACGACTCCTGTGGGCATGGGCCCACCACGCTTCCGCTGCGTTACTCTGATCTCATCGTTGCCTGGTCATCTCTTGTGACCGTTCGGACCGTCTACTGGTCATGGCTGCAGCCTTTCACTGTTCGGGCATTCGCTGCCGAAAGTGCTCGACGAACGTTTGACGTTTCACCAATCGGTTTTTAAAACTCGATTCTCACTAACGAATAAGGAAAAGAACTCCCCGTACTACTAGGTCCGTTACTCTTCTTTCAAACTCAAACTGGCGTTCGTTTGTACTACCGCACCTCTGGTCGGTGTACTAAGATACGGGAGGGCTTACCAGCTTGAAACTCGATCCAGTAGAAAATAACCACGAAAACAATACAACCAAGTGCAAAGTTCAAGTGTTAGCAAACACAGTCCACGATGTAAATCGTAAATGGGTACTCTAAGCGATCTCAAGATCGGTATCAAGTCCCTCAGCTCGGGACCGGCAATCGCGTATGCTCAGCCCTACTGAATCAGAAGTCCTCCTCTCGGTGGTGGTGGAATAATCTGCTTCTGTGATAGCATGTCCTCTTATCGACTCTCGTAGGCCGACCTGCAGGACGTTTTGTGAATATAACAATCCATGGGCAGTTCCGGCCCGGATGTCCAAACTGGTTGCACTATGGACAAAAATGTGCCACCGGGGCAGGTCCAACTGACGCTGTTGCACCAACCCGTCGTGTCCCATCGGACTGGGTCCGTGGTTGAAACAATCCTGAGGTCCTCTGCCTCTAAATATTGCGACTCCTTGACGGCCTTAAGAACCACTCGGCATCGGCCTGTTCTTCCGCGCTCTGGCGGTTTCCTGAAGGTGCTTCTCAACGGCTAGCGCCTGATCCACTAGTAAAGAAAGTCCTCATTCTGAAGGTTATAACTTGATCCGCGACAGACGGGGTGAGCCCCCTCTCGAGAGCTTGTGGCGACTCTCCTCGGTTTGCACCATCTCAGCGTGAAGCGGTACAGGAACGTGAACCTCGTCTCACACTTAGAGACAATCATCCCTCTATGTTGCATAACAAACAACTGCTGGTGTTGGTCCTCTCGAACGGATCGAGGGAAAGATACTGTTCCAGGAACAATCCATTGAACAGCTAAAAGTCACCTCCAACCCTGATCTGCACAACCGTCACCAGTGGCATGCTTCTTTCTCAAGATGAATGGTCGCGAAAACATTCTCAGATGATCATTCGAATACTCTCGACGTAACAAAGTTGCGGGTAATCCGCTCCAACCATCCACAGCTGCCTCGGGGTCTGAACTCCCGGGATTGATTGGCGTTCTCAATCTGGGAAGATTCCTGAGAGTTTGGCCGTGTTGTTGTGCATCTGACCTGGCCTCTCGATAGTGACGGCGTCGGCCGTAGGCACCGACTCTAGTGCCGGTACTGCAGTCTCCTGTTGAGTGCTGAGCGCTACTGGTACTACGCGAATCACCTTATCCCTAGGGGTCGCCTGAGTCGACTCTACGACTGGAGGAACGCTCGATGGTGACCCCACCGGTCTACCTTAAAACTCTGGTGCCCTGTGGAAGCTGCACCCTGGCGCTCGCTGTCCCTACCAGACCAACGGCTGGTGTCTGGCTTTGCCCCACAGCAGGGCGACTCCTGGTCCCTCTCGGACTGTAAACATGGGACATCTCGTGTACTCGTTGCATTTAAAACATAAGTACTCATAATCTCAATTTAACTCAAGCGGTTCGATTTCTCAAAAAGGGACGTTCTCATGCGTCTAAAAGGGATCCTACTTGGATCGGTAGTACGAAGTCTCGTTTAGAATAACCGGTTCAATCAAAGCTCAAGGACGTTCACGTGCGTCCCACAAAGATAAAAAAAGGACCAACCGCACCTGGCTCAGTAGATATATATATAGAATACTTTATATAAAGGCAGAAAAGGCCGTAACTTAGTGCGTCTCACAACAGCAATCAACAGTGTTCAATCAAATCAATCAACTCCCATAGGAGGAACAATCTCAATCAATTCGCGCAATTCGCAAAGCAACAAGCATACCCCTTGATTGGGTTTCTTCCCAGTACTAGGGTCTAGAATCGCAACACGATAAATCTCATCTTTTACGTCCTCAACTCTCTTCCATAATCTTCATCCCTTACTTTTTCCTTATAACATTCATGTCGATCTCACGTCGTTACAACCCGATTCAGGCGTCCCCGAATCTCGTTGTAACCACTTGACATCCCTCTATCACGCTCGACTACAGTGGCGCCCCTGAGTCAGCCCGTGATAAAACAAACACTTCAGTTTCTACTGAAAATTTGGCATGACCCGTTTGTATTGTCTTCTAACCATCCGCTTAAGCGGGACATTGTATAATAACCTGTACATAGAGTCCCACCCGAAGGTGCATACAAAACATCTCAAATACACAACCTCTTGAACACCAAAAATAACCCATGCGGGTCTTAGAAAATAATTCAATATTACCCGGTCAAATTAACCCTTCAGGTTTTACTTAACAATTAACGGCCGTCCAAGGCGGCAATTCCCTCAATAATTATTTAATCAACGTGTTACAACCAACCCGAGCATCGCTCGTTCATCCGATCTAAACCCGATCTTAATCTCAACCTCAATCTCTGTCTCGACATACTTTCCAATTCAATTTCAAATTTAAGTTAAGCTTCAGCTTCAAACTCACAGTCAATTTCAAACCCACTATCGATTTCGACTCAAAATTAATTTCAACTTCAATTCTTAAGTAACGGTGGGCACTTAAACAAGTCGACAATTACCAATTAATTTTCACAAGACATTCAACACTTAGATTTCTCACGCTTCCCAAAGTACACAACACAATCAATACACAAGGTACACACCACAATCAATACACAGAGTTCTCATACTCTTCAAATTATACTCACAATCAAAGAGGGTGCAAGAATACTCGGGTTCCATTCTCTTCTCCAAAAGTTATCCCCATTGGATCATCTTTTCAACGTTGATTCCCTAAACGATTCTCAACATCATAACCGAGTCAATACTCAAACAATTTCAAAAACTCAACAGTCCGATCCTTCCATAAGTTCACCATTCGGTCAATCATCACTCCGACAGTAACACTCCAACGAATCCAATCTCCAACCTCATCAATACCTCAATCAAATGACTCTTCCACTTTAACAAACATGAACCGACCAACACGGTAGTAACACACTTAACAGATAATTTACTCAACAACATACAATACGGTTCCATCATTGCTCGTTAACCCAATACCGATCTCAACCATTCGGTTTAAATTTAAACGACCATTGGAAACAGTAAGACTCGAGTCGTTCTCACTATATGCATCAAAGTCTTTAACTTGAATCACTGAGTACACGACTTAGACCTCCTAACTCTACCCACCTAACTGACGTTGGTCCGAGGTTTTGAAAACAAGTTCAAAAGTTACAACCTGTTTCAAATGAAACCAGGGACCTGTGTACCGGAATCATACCTCGGTATAGACGTCGTACCGTCGCAGACACATCGGTCTAGATATCCTATACCGGAACCTTCCGTCGATATAGACATCGCACCGGAACACCTCACTAGGCGAACTGAAGCAGGAACTTACGCGTAGACATAATTACTCAATTTCCTTCTTAGTAACCATTACAGGGACAACCTACCCAGAATTCCAATATTCTTCATGTTAAGACCAACCACAAATGATTGCACGATTAAGTAATACATAAAACACTTTCTCAAGACAAAGGATCTCATGATCTTTGCACGGTTCGGATCAACCATCCGGTTTACCACATCCGGTGGACCAATAGGTGCAACTCAAAAGGGGTAATCGTACCCACCTCAGATAATGAGGAATGCCAGATAGCGATCTTGGCAATCTATAACAAACTCCAACGTTAGTGTAGACGGCGGACCGTCACCAACGACCTCGATGTAGATACTTCTCATCAAAATCCTCAACGGTACCAGTATCACATCGGATAGAATGACCTCGGTTCAGACATGCCATTCCGGAGTTCTCCTTTGGTATGGGTGTCTTAACGGAATACTCCGAAATCGGACAGGGACGGAGCCATCCACAGATATAACTTCCCAATTTCTCGTTAGTCAATGTCTCCCGAATAGTTCACACTGGAACGCCAAAGAGGTCTTGTCACGACCTAACACACACAAGACGAGCAAGCAACACACAAATTACTAATAACCGGAAGTGTCTAGAATGCATGCTTAGGATGAAGATGATTAGTGTAACTCGCTTTCAATACTTGGGAATTGATTTACTGGTAGAGAGGCTGTGAAGAGCTCTCGGATTAGTTGTGTGCTAGGTTCACATGTTTGGTTGATAAATATTAGGGTAATCAAGAGTCTAATGGAACTAGTTTACTTTACTGTTGATTTGTTGAATGTTTACTTGATTGGTTGAATGATTGTGTTGATATAATTGTTGATTGAACGGTTGATCGAGTATGACTGGTTGTGCCAAGGGGTACAATCAGGTGATCGATGTACCGATGGTTCGTGACAGGTAAGTATGACGGTAAGGGTAATTGTGGGTATGAATCATGTGTGGTATGTATTGATGAACGTGTGTACTTCTAAGATTGAGGATTAAGTGAACGTCTTTGTGTGTTGTGGTGAAAGTGTGTTTCGATGAGTGTTGATTGATGGATGAATGTTTATGCTTGTTCCCTTTATTCTTATTCTTGAAATGTATGTTTGTTTGTTTGTTTGTTTGTTTGGTTCGGTACTACACCGGGGGGGGGGGGGGGGTAATCCGCTGCCGTTGTGGTGGTTGGAGTTCGACAGAGGCAGTGGTTATTGAGTGATAATTGGAGCCTGAGAGCTCGGCAGATCCTGCGGGATATTGAGTGATGTGAGGGGCCTAAGGGCTCACCAGATCCTACGGGATATTGATTGGTTATTGAGTGATGTGAGGGGCCTAAGGGCTCGGCAGATCCTACGGGATATTGAGTGGTTATTGAGTGATTATTGGAGCCTGAGAGCTCGGCAGATCCTGCGGGATATTGAGTGATGTGAGGGGCCTAAGGGCTTGGCAGATCCTGCAGGATATTGAGTGGATTACTTCATGAGAGATGGTTACAACGGTTTCACCCAAGTGTGTGCGTCCTACGGGAGCATTACTTGGTTCCCTATGACTTATGGTTCTTTGGAGGCATTTCTGGGAATCCCGACGATAAGCGCCCATTTGGGATTGTTTCCGGTGCCCCGACGCATGTGCCTCCTCTGGACCGAGGGAAAATCTGATATGATATGAATACTCTAGCGGATCGGAATATGGGAACCGGAGTGACACTAGATTCTATTCATGGATCGGAGACTTGAGAAAGCAAATGGTTGGCGTGATATCAATTACTCCCGTTTAATCTTTATGATACTTTATATTATTTCTTTTATGGAACCTTTCAAGTTAAAGTTATCTTTAATAGTACGACAATCTTATTCTATCTTGGTTCTTTATATCATTTCATCGTACTTATCTCATTCAATATTGTTACATATTATTTCATTGTCAATCGTATTTCTGTAATTTTATTTGAGTTATTTGTTGCCCAGTACAGTAGTGACCTAATGGTTGAGTTGTTAAGGTTTTTCCTACTGAGCGTAAGCTCACCCCCTTTGGTTTTTCTTACTGTTTTACAGGCGTAGCTGATGTCTAGTGAGTTTGAGGCTCGGGAGCTTTTGGACATCTTGGGGTTTATCTTAGAGTTATGTTGGTCTTGTGTTTTAAACTTTATTTATTTGACTCTTTATGTTGAGCTGTGACTCACTGGAAGTTTCAGAACCATTTATAGTTGTTGATTGAGAGAGTTTATCTTGATATCTTAAAGGTTTTGTTATTTAACTATTGTTTTTCTATTTTTAATTCCGGTCACGTCTCGAGTCCGGTCAACACTGGATTTGGGGCGTGACGATTTGATATTGAGTGGATATTGAGTGATTATTGGAGCCTGAGAGCTCGGCAGATCCTGCGGGATATTGAGTGATGTGAGGTGCCTAAGGGCTCGGCAGATCCTACGGGATATTGAGTGGTTATTGAGTGATTATTGGAGCCTGAGAGCTCGGCAGATCCTGCAGGATATTGAGTGATGTGAGGGGCCTAAGGGCTCGGCAGATCCTGCGGGATATTGAGTGGATTACTTCATGAGAGATGGTTACAACGGTTCACCCAAGTGTGTGCGTCCTACGGGAGCATTACTTGGTTCCCTATGACTTATGGTTCTATGGAGGCATTTCTCAATTGGTGATAGCATCACTCAAGGAAATGCTATAAAGGGTGAGGTCTTGGGTTCAAGTCTCACCAACAACCTAGGTTGGTATTTATCTGTGGACAATACACCAGAGGAGTTGCGGTGTATTGGGCTGCAGACCTAACATCGCCGCGCGTGGGGCACTGTGTGGGACGGCGGGGTGTTATAAAAAATGCACTTTTTTTGTAACATCCCGCCGTCCCACACATGGCCCCACGTGTGGCGATGTTAGGTCTGCAGCCCAATACACCCCAACCCCTCTGCTGTACTGTCCACAGACAAATACCAACCTAGGCTGTTGGTGAGACTTGAACCCAAGACCTCACGCTTGCCTCACTTTCTGAGTCGGGTTCCAAGTCGAGGTCTACTTCACATCGAGAGAAATTCCTAACATCCCACTTCAGGCGACCCCTCATTATAATCCAAACATGCTTAAAAGAAAACTCATGTTTCTCTTCTTCTTTTTTATTAGCGATTTCAGTTTTGGTTATGATTTGATCATCGCTCCTTCCACTTTGGTGTTGACATTTTTATTCACTTGATGCTTACGGTCCTTGCAATTCTTCCAAGTGCGAGTTGGGTTAAATAGTTTCCTCGTCATTTTGACCACCACCCGTACTTGAGTCGAGTATACTTCGTTTTTTTCGCCTTCCCTCCGATGTTATCAACATAATTATTGAGTCATACCCTTGCCAACCGACCCTCCTTATCAATGCTCCATTTGATCCTCGGAGGTGCAAATAATATTAATTTCATCGCCCGGCTCCTCGAGAGCTTGAACTGCGCCGATTGGGAAGGTTGCTCCAGGCGAATTACGACGACTGCGATTGAGTGAGTTGGATGAGCGAGCCTAGGGATAGGATTTGAGAGTGAAACTCTTCTTCATTCACGGCTCGTTCAAATCCATATCTCCGAAGAGTAATTCGTAGTCGTTGGTGTCGACCGTGAAAAAAAACTTGCAGAGATAGAAAGAGTTTGGAGAAAAGAAGTAGTGTGGATTAAGTTCTAATGTAGATGCTGTATTTATATGAATTTGGGGTTTTCTGTTTAAAAAACAATGGTGGGTCACATGTCGTCGAGCTATTGGACTGGCAACTAACCGTTGGGTCACGTCACCCCTGTCACGCTGCTACGCGTCATTGCGGGATCCTTCAACGAGCGATACCATAACGCCGTCCTATAACATCTAAAACTCATGGCAAACGATGTAGCAACTCCTGTATCTAATGCCTTACAACACCTCCACAACAACCCAGTAGAGGTGCTCTTAGGTATACATCTAGGATACTTATCACATGTATTTTGTTTGTTAGTGTTGCGTCATCTGTGGAGTGCACATCCTTAAGTGCACACTTATACCAACCCGCGGCCCTCTCATTATCACCATCACCCCCTTCTTATTCTCTGCACCTCCTCTGCTCCATCTGTACTTTTCTCTGCCATTCCTCTCCCCCGTACCCTCCTCCTCCTCCTCTCTCTCTCTCTCCAACAATGGTGCATTCAAAGAAGTTCCGCGGCGTCCGTCAGCGCCATTGGGGCTCCTGGGTCTCCGAAATTCGCCACCCTTTACTGTAAGTTCCACCTCTGTTTCGTCTCTGTCTCAATCTCCGCAACTCGTTTAAATTAGATTCATTTATACAGGAAGAGGAGGGTATGGCTCGGGACATTCGAGACCGCCGAGGAGGCCGCCAGGGCCTACGACCAAGCCGCCATCCTCATGTGCGGCCGGAACGCCAAGACCAACTTCCCCATTTCCCAGACTCCCGCCGGAGACCCCAAAACGGCCGACAACTCTCCTTCGTCCCCGAAAGCCCTCTCCGAGATCCTCCACGAGAAGCTCCGCAAATGCAGCAAGACCCCGTCCCCTTCCATGACCTGCCTCCGCCTCGACACCGAGAGCTCTCACATCGGAGTCTGGCAGAAGCGGGCGGGCCAGCGCTCCGACTCCAATTGGGTCACCACGGTCCAGTTCGGGAAGAAGATCGCCGGTCAGGGTAAGTTTGAACAAGCCGGTACGTCCTCGAAGTCGCCGGAGAAGGAGGGGACGCCGGCGGTTGCCACCGTGCCGGAGCTGAGGACCCAGATGGATGAGGAGGAGATCATTGCATTGCAGATGATTGAGGAGCTGCTCAATCGGAACTGTCCGAGTCCGAGTCCTTGCTCTGCTTTTGGGTCGCACGGTGAGAAAGGTGGCTTTTTGTGATTTAAAAAAAATGATTTTCTTGGGTTTTGTTTGGATTGAAAGAAATTTGATCATCACATTTTCCTGATTTAATTTCTATATTTATCTATTTGTAAGTGTAATGCAATAATGCCCTTTATTGTATAGTACTATGTATGGAGATGAGTGATTATACTAATTGTATGTGGATATAGAGACCAAAAAAAGAAATTTGGATTGATATACTGAAGTTCAAGTTGATATGGTATGAAGAGTTATTTATTTATTTATTTATTTATTATTATTATTATTATTAAAGCCAAAAATGAAAAGGCCACCTTGGTTTATGTTACTTCAATTCTTCATCTTCCTTCTTGTTGGTGGTGCTGTAGATTACACATTGCTTGGCTCCTCAAATGAGTGTTTTGATTTTGATTTTTCTTTTTGTTTGTACATAAACAAGTAGAAATAAATTTGCAGTTGAATTTGGGAAGCCCTTAAAATTAAGGACTTTAAGTCCTTTCCCATGCATTAGGGAGGGCAGGAGGGGTCAAGAAAAGTGGTTGGTTTCTATAATTAATGTTTTACTTTTTCATTGGATTAACTTTATTAACCTATCTTAATCTGTCCTTTTATACATGGTCCCCAACTTTCAAATATTCAAAACTGATCCCATTTAGTCAATTAGGGTCCAAAAACAATGACATCTACGTAAGTTATGACAAAAGGACCTCAAGGTTCATCGTAGTTGAAAATGTCAAAATGAATTTTAATTCATGATGCATTTGTTACACAAAAAAAGATGTTTTAAAGTAAATAATCACTCATTCGCACATGTTTAAAGTAGAAAATTTCATAGAATTATGATGTATTCATGTATTTAGAAAACCTTAAATGATATAATGATTAAATATTTGATATTTAGAAAACCTTAAATGATATAATGATTAAATATTTGATAAAAATAATTGATGGGCTCATCTAAGAATATCTTAACTAAAATTAAATCTGATGTAAAGATCCAATCATTATTTTATACTAGGTATTTGGCACCCCGCGATGCGCGGTGCAAGGCGTGAGGAAAACTTGTGTTATTTGTGTAGCAGAAATGCAGTATGTACGTGGCTTTGAACTGAAAATGATGATATGATGGAGGGCAAAATTCGCATCTGAATATCCTTTCACTTAATCTACTGATGCTTGCGAATCCTGAATTGTAGAATTGGTGGTATCAAGATCTTCTTTTCCTTTCCAATGGACAATGTATTGTTGAAAATAAGTTTCCAGCCATGTCCATTGCATCAATAAGTTGAAAATAAGTTTTCAGACGCGCCTCATGAATCACCACTCTATAAGCAACAAAATGGTTGAGTCATTTATATGTCTGAGACACTACATGCTACAACCTAAACTTGTTTCTTATGGATCTTTCGTGGCAAAGAAGCTAACTCGAGTTTTCGTGATCACGCTCTATCTGAAGGGAAACTCTAACAACATTTCCTCTGGTAATGATCTCAGCCTGTGGATATGAAATGGACACAAATTACATTGATGATGAGATGTTAAAGGCTTACTGAAGAAGATATGTTCTTTGATACCAGTTTGTCATCGATATCCACAACTGATAGTCGGTGATATATTGTTTCAAGCAACAACCCAGCATTGAAAGAGCTAGTTATTGCTAACTAACTATAAAATTTCGAAATCAAAAAGATTTCTCGAGACAAAACATTAAATAATCAACTAATAAGGATTATGAATTTATTTTAAAGGAAAAAAGAGAAAGCCACCTACCATAAAAGTAATTATAGCATACCTTTAAAAGGCATCAAGGTAAATATTCTTTATTACACACAAGTACCATTGAGTATCAGTTACCTTTTGTGCAGATATTCCCATACTATAGTATACGTCCAGTAAGGGATCTAACGGAGATGCCTTTTGAGCTTTCTGAAACTATGGCTTGTCTTGCATGTGAACAAATATGCAAATACATCTGAAAAAACAGCACCAAGATGCAAAGATGATCATAATTGAAACATAACATTCACCGAAGTAGTTTCATAGCATAGTCCTAATAATGATTACAATCATATAGACAATTTAATTATGCCTATACAATTAATGTAGAAAGCATGAGACCTCAAAAATGATAAATTAAGCAATATTGTGAGAGATGAAGAACATACAACTCAGTGCAGCAATTCCGTTGCAACAGGAACCAAAAATCAGGTATGGATTGTTAAAAATAACAGCTAATCACAACAGTGGGGAAAGAAAAAAAAACAGAGAAAATTTACCTGGACAAAATAGTACAAAATGAAAAGATTAGTATTTTCCATGATGAGAAAATGTGTTTAGACATGAAATGTCATATATAGTCAACGTAAGTGCATAAATAAAAATGGCATATGAAAAGTCATGCATCATGGGATTCGAACTAAGCTGCTACAACATTTTCTCGATCATAAATTGAGGAAAAGAGAGTGATAAATAAAATAAAATGAATAAGGTAATCAGGAGATAATGTCGATAAGATTAGGACAGAGAATCCATACCTGTGAATGGAGAGTGGATCGGAGGAGGCGATTGATAACCATTTTCGCAAACGTACTACTGCATAAGACAGAGTTGTCGAGAAATATACATAGTTTGATGGTAAGAGGTAAAATCTATTCTCATTTATTAATAAAAGAGTAAATAATTATAGGCGAGGCTTTAAAAAAAACCATTTTCATGAAGAGCGAGCTTTGCTCTATGAACTAACTACCACCAAAATATCATCAAATATGTTGTCAACTAATAGACACAAATACTATAGAAAATAAGCTAGAATTCAAATTGAACCTATATCGAGTGAGTGACTTGCTAAGTGAACAAACATTCTGAGCCAACCTCTCTGCATATTCAGTTGCGCACTTCCACGCATTTCCTTACATGCTTGAATCTGGCATAAACTAAAATTTGTAGCTTCTTATTTTTGCCCAAAGTATATGCTATTTTTTCTCTGTTTCGGCACTCATTTCATTTAAAATTTAACAACAAACTCTTAAGGGTTTAACTCTTTTCATTGTATCGATAACGGGTACAAACTCAACAACAAAATCTGCAAGTAAATTCAGGAATACATGGAACTTAAGTATATGCGCACAAAACACAAAATTACACACAGTTGTATTACCACAATTGTAAGGATTTTCAAACCACTGTACAAATTGGTTGGAGCTAACCAAATACTGCATCCATACTACATGATCACCCAAGAACGTTTAAACTTAGAAACAAACCGAAGCAATGAGACAAATCAAGCGAGGCCACCCAACATTACATAAGGTGAACACTTAATCCCGGTTTTAATTAAACTGGATACCAAACATTTCATCTCAATTCTAAATCAATCCGATAGTACAAAACCATTACAGTCATACCTCAAAATGGCCAGCTAAGTTGTAACCTGAAATGGAATAGAAGAAATTAAATGTTATGAGTTGGAAATACATTACCATTGAACGAAAAGCAAGCATGGAAGGAATGTTGGACATGTAGGCCCTATGATAAACAAACCACAATGGAGATCCTAATTAGGGTGTGACGAAATTGACAAACAACAGGAGAAAAACATGAGTACCTGGCTTTGGTAGGAGGGTTTAGGGACTGAACTTGAGGGATGCTTCAAGTTCAGTCGCCAAAGGACAGATACATGTGATACAAATTATAATTGTAGTTTATCGCTACATATAAAATAAAGTAGGAAATGTTAAGACATATAAATATACATAGGCTTGTAAAAAACTAACCTGGCCGATTAGCTTCATAAAATCCATAACTATAGGCTGGGTTCTAATACCACTTGACCGGATTGTCATTCCATATGGAAAAGAAAGAAAAAAAGTTTCCTACCATTTCCTGTTTCTTTAGTAGAGATAGCTTTCTCAGATACTTTCACAACCACACTGATCTAGTTTTCAAATTTGTAGTCTCTCTTGATATTTTCTTTTAGAAAGGCTGTTATTCTCTGGTCAAACCTGCACAAACATAGTTTTGTCATCAACAGAGTAGTACAGAAGTGCACAATTTAAATCCACGAAGCTATCCTATGATTAGCAGCTGCACAACTAATGATCAAGAGCAAGAGCATCCATGGAATACTTGCATAGTTAAAGGACTTTACATATGTAAACAAATACAGCCCTCTCTGCTATAGACATCAAGATTAACTAAACGACCACTTTAAGATACACAAAAAAACTAAACAACCACTTGCTTATCAATCAAAAAATTCTCCAGATACTAATGGACACAAACACCACAGAAATTTACTTCTAAATTTCAAATACGAACAGAGTACACAAAAAATGTTACCATCACTTAGAATGTACACAAATACCACAGAAATTAAGCTAAAAATGAAATTGAATCTACATAATTAGGTCAAGTGAGTGACAAGCCAAATGAATAAACAAATGATCGTGTATATATATAGTAACAAATGATCGTGCACAAATGGTTGGACAAATGTAGTGCAATAGGTACATCAAGAAATAGAATCGAGACTATTTAAGAGAAAATAAATCGCATATGCACAGTTGAATTCTTTCCTAATCCTTGAGCAAAACAATGTTATTACACTTTCATAAATTGTAATCATCTTTTCATAACAACAACCTATAAACCGAAACAAAAATGTATAGTATGATGAATTCACTAAATGGTTGTTCTTTCCAAATCCATAAGCAGACCAATATCATGACACTTCCATAAATTCTAATCATTATTTGAGAACAACACATACACTAAGATAGAAACATACAATTGCAAACTATGAACATCAATGAACAACGATTGTAATAGACTTATGTGACATGCAAATTCTATAAGAATTGATTAAGGCTAATCCATGAATCTCACAAAGAAACAAACATTTTCCATACATAAGGTTTGTTGTGGACCACCCGTATAAAATGCCAGTTTAATCAAATTTTGGGAGGGGATTTGGCTGTCTTGTTCTTCTCTGGCACCAAAACTCTAAAGTGTTCATCGGAAAATCCATGCTATTTATTTTTATCTACCCTAGTATTTGTAGAAGGAAAAAAAAACATGGTTTACTTGGTACCAGCTTCATCAGCTACCATGGAGACTACTTCTAAGGCTGTAAATCATACCAGTCATTTTGCACTCACCGGGGAAAGCTAAACCAATGGATTGTAATGAGTCTAATCAAAAGTCTAACCAATTGCCTAAACTGAGCTAGATTAGAGGGTAAGAAGTTAAGATTCTAAGGCCTTTACTTTCTTTGGTTTTTGCTACATTTTGTCGGCAACCAAACAGTGATGAAGCAGAGAAGTTTACCTTTCCGGTCTCCGGCAACTCCTCGACGCCTTGTACATGTCTTCCG
This sequence comes from Erodium maritimum, assembly GCA_963921825.1. Classification (NCBI taxonomy): domain Eukaryota; kingdom Viridiplantae; phylum Streptophyta; class Magnoliopsida; order Geraniales; family Geraniaceae; genus Erodium; species Erodium maritimum. The sequence goes on from OY997595.1 coordinate 13,018,030, forward strand.
AAACCTCAGTCAACCACAATCCAGGAAACAGAGACTGTAATAAGCAATGAAACAATACCAAATCAGAATCAATCTCAAAAGATACGAAACTAAAATAAAATCTGAGAAATGAGTTTCGATTTTAGGATTTGAGTTTCACTTACATCCAATTGTTTCTGCACAGTCTTAGCCCTCTTCTTCGGCCACCGCTACGGTCTCTCGCCGACCATCGCCGCGTAGTCTCGTCGATCTCGCTCCTCAAGAGAGTCACCGAAAACTTCGGCCTCGCCTTCTCCGGCGAGCCCCTCAAGTAGTCGGTATAACTTGTGGTTCTCTCCTCCGGCTTCACTCCGGCGACGGGCGCCTTGCACGCCGCCCTCCTCGTCCTCATAGGACCGGAGTGGTTTCCTCCGTTGGCTGCCTCCAGTCGTCGTAGTCGCAAAGGATATCATCAAAATCGAAATCGAATCCTTAGATCCCGAAGATCCTAACGCCATGGAGAGGTCGAAGAATTGGTTCTCCCCCATTTCAGTATACAAACGTCGTGAGAGGACTGAAAAAATGAACGGATTGAGGCTTCTGAGTTCCCAAATAAATGACCAGAAATAATTCCAATAACTTTCGCAGATTTGAGTGTAGGAAAAGAAGAAGAAAATTGAATGCACCAAAAAAAACGGCTGAGACGTGTTAATGGAGAGAAGTCGAAGAGGATTGAGTGGGGAGGATGGCAGAGAAGGCTGTATCGAAGAATAGTGGGAGGGGAACAGTGCCACGCTGGCATTAATCCTCCTATTACATTAGTAAGGATTTCGATATTATCATTTTTCATATTCTCAAATTTTCATCGCACTTGTATCCAAAAGTGACAAAAATAAACAAATTAAAATTGATGTCTAAATAATCGAAAAAGATATGCTACAAACGACTATGAAAAGCAAATCATCACTAATAGTAATTACTGATAATATTAGGTCATGGAACTTGCTGTTTAAGTAGATGACTAGGGTTTCATCTAACACAATCCACTCTCATTATCATCAATATTGAAGCCATATTCGCAACAACAATACCAATTTGCCATTGTTGCGTTTGCATCCATGTAACAGCCAATATACACATTGCGGAGGCAAGAGCATCTTTTGTAGCCAAAAAACTAGTGGCAGTTTGTAATATTTCAAGTACTTAAATAAATTAAATACTGTGGGTCACTATTTAGTACCCACTAGTTTGGAACTCAGAAATTATTTTTATGATGCCGACCTCTGTAATTAAATGAACTAGGGCCACTTGATTTAGGTCTTTGATCTTTACCCCTATTTCCATTTTTGTATTTACATATAATGGTCCTAGTTAATTAGGTTCGTAATTTTTTTTTTGTATACTCATCGGTCAAGTTTGAATGTGAAGTTCAATATACATTATAGTATATTTTAAATAATATATTTGAATATAGTGTTGTCTCGATCGTCAAATACAAATAGTTTTTATGGTGTAAATCATGAGTTAACGTTTTTGTAGCGATTTATACATGCTGACAATAGCGGTAGGTTTTAGTACAATGTATTAGATTTAAAAGAATTGTCGAGTGATTATAAGAACCAAACAAAAACTTTTGAGACGCAAATAACAGAATACAAAATATTTTTTTTTTGAAAGGCAAGTTGTATTAGGAAAATCTCAAGAATCAGAGATAGATTCTAGAGATAAGACCCATTACAAGAAGAATAAAGACCCAACCATGAACTTACAAACCAAGAGTTACACAACTACCTGAAATCAGTGTTGAATTAATACCAAGAAGCTCCCCTAGCAGTATAAGCTGCAACAAACGACCAAAAGCAGCATCAGTGCTTACTACTCCAGAAAACCAAAATTCCAACAGATCAATTTGTAGCAAACCAACTCTAACACCCTAGTGGAAACAAAACCAAATCAGCCTCAGTAAGGAAGGATCAAGGCTGCAGAACTTAAAGAGAAAAAACCACCAGAACTTTAGAAAAGGAACACTCAACCTAAAGATCAACTACCCACACACAGACCCAAATGAACACCAAAAAAGTAGTACCCCACACACATAATAAAGATCACTCCCCAACATGATCCTATCCTCACAACACTAACCCTTCCAGAAACCACTCAAAAACCTCCCACCTCACCCCGCAAGACAACAGACCCAACGCAAAATAGTTAGCTTGCATTGCAAGTAACTCTTTTCCTTTTCTACAGGAAAAAGGATTTGAAAGCCATTATTGGAAGCTGAAAGGGAGGAATCTCTTGAACTGTGCCCATTTCAAAGCAAAGGCATTATGTTGAATAGCAGTCAACACTTCAATTATAGACAAATAAACCCCTTGAAATACCATCTTGTTCCTAGATATCCATAATTCCCAAAGGATGATGTAAACCAAATTCCTCCAGACTTTGTTACTCTAGTGAAGGAAGTTCCAATTGAGTAGGATTTTAGGAATGTCACAGGGGATGCACCAGGAAATACCCCACCAAGCTACCACTGCTGACCAGATTCTACAAGCTCTTTTGCAAGATGTGAAAACTGTCTTCAAAGCAAGACTTGTAGAAGGGGCAAAGGGAATCCAATAAGCTGATATGAAGACCTCTAGCTTCCAAGAACATTTTAGTATGAACTGCATCAACACAAGCTAACCAAGAGAAGGCTGATATTTTAGGGGGAATAGATGTTTTCCAAAGAATTGCACTCCAATCTTTTTCAACTTTATAATGAGCTAATGATTATACATATGTTGTACCTTGAAACCATTGTTGGACCCTTTCCAGATCATTGAGTCTTTAGTATTAATAGAGATTCTTTGATTGTTCAATAAATTCCACAGTTCCCTCAATTCCCCCCATTCCCAGCCCCTGATCCTTCTTATAAAATGTAACCACAAATCATCATCACTCCATAAGTCCCCTACTTTGTGATCATGTTGAATATTGAGCAGAAATAATCTATGGAAAATTTTGTTTTAGGGAAATCTCTAATAACCACAAATTACCCAAAAAATATATCCTCTTCCCATCACCCAAACTCCATTCCAGGACAGAGCTTCCAAAAGCATTACAAAATTTATCACCTGTTAGCAATAATGAGAAATGTTCTATGAAACTATGGTCATCAGTGATAGATATATTGGATAAATCCCAATCTGCAATACACCACCCCAACTTGTAACAAACCACCCTTTTCCAGAGCGAATCAGCTTTAAATGCAAATCTCCACCACCACTTAGAAAGGAGAGCAATATTCATAAAGATCGTCTTTGAAGAAGTGGTCGGTGTTGAGAACGTTGATGTCATTGTTCGAGCCAGGTATTTCGAAATACGAATGCCAAATCCACAAATCACGTGACGCTATAGCTTCCAGAATTATGGTTGGATGGCCGTGGTGATCTCCCCCGTCAAAGCGGCCTTGCAGCACGGTTGGACAATTGTTCTACTCCCAATGCACGTAGTTAAGACTCCCAATCATGCCGAGGAACCTTCGCATGTACCCCAATTCCAGTAATCAGGTCAAGTGCATCGCAATTGGTTTACCTCATACTTTACCATAAATACCTCAACAACGGCCTTGCAAAAATGGCGTACACATTTTAGTATGGTACTTACCCCAAGTCGGAGGGTTTCATCAAACGAAACGGCCAAGCACTCGTACGCTAGCATTCGTATAGCGGTGGTGTATTTTTGGTGCGTTGATATCCCCATGCGTCCAAAAGCGTTCGACTTCTGAATGAAGTAATCGTCATGCTCCTTCCATTGCCCGAGTAAAAAATGATCGGCTCATACAGAATCAACGCCTAAACATCTCGCGGCCATATTTTGGGTTCTCGACGAAATAATCCTACACCGGGCGCTCGTGGCCTTTGACACGTTCCCGATTATTCTCTCTTTGGGAAGGTTCCCCACTTTCGACTTTTCTCATTAGTGCGTCAATCATTGGCATTGCTCTCTATCGCTCTCCCTTCGATGGATTCGTTCCTCCATTGAGTTGCATTATAGCCAATATATACATAACTCCACACCGAGAAAGCTCGTGGGATACTCGTAATAAAAATAAATGATCGCATAAAAATATCTAGGCTATAAGCCTCGACACAAGTTATAGCCTTCAAGCATATGGTTTTGTCTTGTGACCTTAAATACAAGTTACAAGTTTCGGCCTTGTTGTTTGTCATTTGGTTGTTAAGGCATGTATAAGCTTCAGGCTTATGATTTATCATTTGCTCGTAAATGAAAGTATCGGGTTTTGGATATATGATTTATCATTTGGTCGTAGATGCAAGTATTAAGGTTCAAGCTTGTTATTTATCATATGGTCGTAAAGGCGAGTATCAGGTTGAAAATCTGTGATTTATAATTTAAAACTTCTAGTCTCAAATGATTTAGTTTCGATATAAGACCATTTCACGAATAATTTTATTGAAATAAAATTGTATAAACGAAACTTGATATACAACAAAATTTCGATATCGTCGTGTTTTCCGGTGTGAAAGATCCAAAATATAATTGGCGATCAGAGAACGTACTATGAGATTTAATTAACATATATAAATAAACATAAAGTAAATATACATAAATTACACGAGTATCATTAACAAATAATATTAACGGAATAAATTCATGAAAACAAATCAGGGTTTGGAGAAAACACTTGCCGCACCACCTAAACACCATGGACATGGCCATGGATCCTTCCATGGCCTATGCCATGATTGTATTTCTCTCGTATATGCTTTCTCTTCCTTGCGTTCCCCCTGTGGTTCCCACGAAGGTTTTTTCTTCTAGGGTTCCCTTCGAGGCACCTCTAGCAAGGACGACGTTGGCCTCCTCTCGCCACCGTCGAAGTGTCCTCCCTCTGCAACTCTGGTGGTTTCCGTCTCTAAAGTTTTCGTCTCTATTGTTTCCGACGTCGTTGCCGCCCCTGCTGTCGTTGCCGCCTTTGATTGTGGCTCCGAGGCGGGGGTGATCTTTGCGGCGACCCTGGATTGCTTCCTCCTCACGCAACGACATCATCCCTCTCCCTCTCAATCCTAGATCGTTGCGTTCCCGAGCGTACCATGACCTTGCTTTGGTTCCTGCTCCGGGCGGCGCGTGGTCTAGGGTTGCACCTTTTGCAGGGCATCCGAGGATTCGACGTGTCCCACCTCGACAACCATGGGTCGCGCCTCCCCCGCCCCCTCTCACCTCCGGCTTCTCTGCGATCTCCAATGTCGGCGCGTCCTTCTTCCTGGCCTCCACCGCTGCAACCTCCTTGGCCCATTTCACGATTAGGGATCTGGCTAATAGGAAGGGCCTCTTTTCTTTTGTTTGCGTTTGTCTTTGCAGGAACAACGCCTGGCGAACGGAGAATCAGGGATTTTCCCCGGAAGGGAACCCCGTTGCATGGATCGCTCATCACCATTACCGTCGAGGTCCCTCAGGATATCCAGTACCCCATTCCCCCTCACCGTCTTCTCTACTTGCCCACGGGCATCAAAATACCGTCTGTGATGGTTCTGATAAAACTGACGATAGCAGGTTCGGTTGCACTTTCCAGAGTACGCAGCGTTTAGGCAATACCTTAAGCAGGCATAGTCAGTTTCGTCAAAGTTTAGAAGTGGATAGGTTCCGTCATACTCTACTGTGCATGCAACGTTTAGGCAAGACCTTGAGCAGTCGTAGTCATCTTCGACTTAGTGAAACGTGCAACATGGACTGGACCTGGGAGGGGTCCATGTATGATGTGTTGCCTCCCCCCCCCCCCCCCCCCATCACTTTTACTGTTGAGGTCCATCGAGATCTCCGGTCTTCTAGTCTCTCCACTCGTCTTTTATCATTACCATTGAGGCATCAAAACACCGTCGGTGACGGTTATGGTACTAAAAGGGTCAGAGAACCATTGTTCATTAATTCTTACCCTCTCCCAGTGGTCGAGGAGCTTGTTCCTCGATGCACATTTATGTAATCATATGATTATTAAATAATATTTCACCTTTCGCTAAAAAAACATAATAAATTCATGATAATATGAAATTTCGATACCTAATATGATTGAACACAATAAATCGTACTGAAACGTGTTGTGAAAAAAAGAAGAAAAATATACCTCTCTATTACAAAGAAAAAAAGCCATATAAGCTTCACCTTCCTTCTGCATATGACCTTATGGTTACTTAAATTAGGACAACTGCATATCATACTTCTAGTGAAGAAATGGTGGGAGCCATTCGTTTATAACAAAAATATCTCATTCGTTGGAAAGAACAGATAATAATCACTAATTAAAACCCAATTAAACATTGTGTGTGTGATATTGTAACTAAAAGTAAAAGCCCAATCTATTGGTCTTGGCAGGCTAAGTGAGTTCAAATTAAATAGATTGTTCAACCAAGTATCTAAAAAACATCAAGTGTTAGTCAAGCGGTTAGAGTTTTTGAAGATTAATCCGAAAAAAAATTAAAAATTAATCGAGGATTAATCGGATTTGTATTATTTTATTTTTTCTTAATTTTACAAACAAATATATTATTGTATATATGAAAAAATGCATTTTATTATGAAAAAAATAGTAACAAATATTTAAAAAAAATTAAAATTATATATAGTTGTTACATACTTATAAAAATAAAACTAGAAATTAAAATTAAAAATTAATATGATATTTTCCTAAAAAGAAAAAATGTTGATAAACAAGTAAATAATATTAACACCCACAATTATTTAATATGTAAGTATATATAATCTACGATTATTAATTTTATATATAACTTAATAAATAAAAATTACATATATTTATAATAATAATAATAATAATAATAGGAAATATATAAACGATTAATAACAAATATTTAAGATAAAACCATAAAAATCGGGTAAGTGTTTTAAACATCCCGCCTAGGCATCGGTTAATCTCCGCGTAGGCGCCGATTATCTCCGCCTTGGTGGGGATTGACCCGATTTTTCGAAATTCGCCTAGAAGTGCCCGACTTGTTAAAATCGATCCGGTGTTCTAAAAATCTCCTCGTAGGCCCCGATTAATCCCCGATTAGGCCCGATTTTTAGAATACACATTTATAGTTGGTACGATATAACTATTTGAAAACTCCGAAAGTGTCATTTAAATTATTTAAATGTATTTGATACATGATCCCGACTTTTGCAAATATTTTTGGTTTTGAATTGCACACATAATAATAATAATAATAATTATTATAATAATAATAATAATAATAATAATAATAATAATAATAATAATCGTATAACAATGACGTTGGAACGGAAAGTTTTATATAAGCCGAATCCGATAAACGGAAAGTACAAAATTAAGACGAGCGAGAAACCAAAAAAACCACGAAAACCCAGAGTGGCCCGAGTTCGTTGTAGAGGAGCCACTTCAGACACTCCCGTACCGACGCCCATCGATCGTGCTTAGTGAAGGAGTGGCTTGTAGGTACAGTCGACTGGCCTCCAAGAGCATCTCGGATTATGTGGCGACCGGACCAAGTGTTGCCCGGGTTCCAACAACGTCAACGTGAATGCCTTGACTCATAAGTTCCGCTTCTGTTAGTGGTCCTTGAGGTACCTCTCAAACCGAAGCATGTACTCGAGTGTTGTCGTTTCCGCCATTTTCAAATACTCGTCCAAGTTGTTGACATAAGCCGCTCATGAGCAAGGTGTCAATCTCTAAAAATGTAATTCCTGATAAGCTTCACCGGCATGGGGTTCATGATCCGTTCCTCGGCCTCCTTCGCAATAGTCCGTAAAGACTGCCCCATCTGACTCTCTACCTCCCGGATCATCTCCTGTAACATAGCATAGTTGATTGCATTCGCATCAAACTCATCACTACTAGAAAAATCCATCAACAATCAAAACAAAAAAATAAACTTGCTCGGGAAAAAGATATAGAGAGAACAATGAAAAGGGTTGATGGTATGTGAAAAATATGAAGCCTCAATACGTTTTTATAGCGAAAATCGCTAAATCTTAATAATTTTTTAATTAGTGTCACAACCGAATATGCTGACTAATCAACACGTGGCAAAATCTCCGTGTCTCTAGAGAATCCGCACGCAAAAATGACGCATGTGTCAGCTGTTGAAACGCTTGATGAAAGTCGTCTTTGTAGATTGACAACTACGATCGTCTGCAGATTCATAAACCGTCTTTTGTAACACCACCAAGAATTGACGGCGCAATTCTCATTTTTAGCTGAAAACGACAACCAAGACTTCCCCCAAGAGACGTCATTGTGCCTACTTATGCACGTTCTCGTATTATCATGGGGTTTGTAAGTCGAATGGTGCCTCATAAAAGAACGGTCCAAACTACGAAAGACATACATATGTTCATGCAATATACAAATGCAGAAATTAAAGTTGAGCACCAAACTTTCTACTCATTCTAAGCTAAGCAAGAGCGAATATATTTGGAATATATTTACCATCTTCGAAAGCACAAAAGAATATGCTCGTTCCCTGTATTATCATCTCCGCAAGTATGCGTAATTTACTACTTTTATATTCAATGCTACCGAAGAATTTTCCCTATAATATGCTTTTCGTCAAACTTACGTACCCATAAGTGTATAATCTCTATATTTCAAACTAAAAGGTAAGATCATATTGGCATTCGTTTATTTTCCACCCACGATCTCTTTATTTAATATATTTTCTGGTTGAATATATGATACACTTGCATATGATAGACTGATTTAATTATAAGTGTAAAACATATATTGTTTTTTTAAAAAGCAACTGGTATACTATTAGGTAAGTTCGGCAGTCACAAGACCCTAAATAGGTCCTAGTGAAGCATTACAATCCCAAACAAAATCAGTCCGATCATATACATTTCTCGTCATTTCATGTGCTACCATATTGCCTTTCCTACAACGTGTTCGACTCGAAAGTCCGGATGGCGACAAATTCTAGACCAAATACAACTATTTATCCAAACTGAATTGAACACAAGACCTTTTAGATGAAGACTTGAGTTTTGATAGTTGGAATGTCCTCTTGGGATATTTAGAAAAACGTTTTAAACATGTGCTTACTATATCCTCCTATAATATAACGAATGATCAATTTGAAGAAAAATATACTATCTATAAATTTAGACATTTATTAACCAATATTTGTATATATTTTTAGTTTTATCATTAAAGTAAGATTGATACATAATAAATGGCATACTTGTAATGAATAATTGCATACTCACTCTATGCTCTTTTGATTTTCTAATTCTCTAACATAAATTGTGTTTCATATACCATATCTTGTCTATACATCAAACCTTTACGAAAGAATGTTAGAGAGAGATAATTCTAATTTTTTATTTTACTAGAGTAAGATTAATACACAACAGAATGGATTTATCCAGCTCATCACAATGTCTTAAACAAGGAATTCACCGACCGGGTTAAGACGGCGTTTTCTTTTGACTGAAGACAAGACTATTTTAGAGTTGAGAGACCGGTGAAGAATATTCCAATTGACGGTCCGGATCTACCGTTGGGTATGTCAAATTCCGAAAATACCCTTCAGGTGTGATGCGGGAAATCGCCATTGTTCATCCCGTGATGAATTGTTGTTCCGAATTTGCCCCTCTGGTGACGTGTAGACGATATCAGGAAGATTAGGATATTCCACACTCCTTGGAATTATGCGGTTACAGTCGAAGTAAGACCTGGTATTGTCTGCTTTACGTGGTCGTAGCTGTAATAAACAAAGAGGTAGGTTTCATACGTGTATGATAACAGTACGTCAGAAGAAAAAAAAATCAATTACTATGAGTCTTTAATCAAAGATAATAGATGTGCATTCCATTCCACAATCAGTTGATTGTTACAGTAGGGTTAATGATTCAAGCATTATGTGACAGGAGCCTGGAGGGACTAAAAATGAAGGTGTGGATATAGTTTAGATATTCGATTAATGATAGATGATGATCTTTTTGTTTTGTTTTTTCGAAACGGACAAATAGAGGCGTGCATTACTATCAATCAAAAGATTATAAAATAAGGTCGACGGCCTTAGACATCAAAATATTGTCCGAGCCTTTTAGAGACGATCCAGTCCTCTTGGACCCGTAGAAAAACTCTATTTTTTATTGTATATACAAACTGAGGACAACATCTTACCGCACTTTCAAACTTATTGAAACTAAAACTAGAAATCTAACTAGAACTAAAAATCCAACTAAGCAAATAAACACAGAAATTCAAACTGAAAAAAACAGGAAAAACGAGCTACTTCCTTACTTCTCCTGGGACGGCCAAGCAACGTCGGTCCCAGGTCATGGTGGGTAGGCCCCATATCCCAAATCCATTGACTGTATCGCTCCAAGACCTTCTCCAATCGGCTTGTACCTGAACGACAGACTCATGGTTCACCTTGCAGCGGCCTAACCGTGGAGGGGTGACAAACAGTGTGGCAAGGGGCGACCGACATCGATGGTGGTGGTGATGACGACATGGGGTTGAGTTGTGATTGAGATTGAGCGGATGAGGCGGAGAAAAAAAACAAAAACCCTAAAGACAAATCATTTTTATCTGCATAGCTCTAAAGGGAGGAGGAGTATGACTATAGTAGCTGGGGTACGGATGGAAAAGAAAATAAAGAAGATAAGAAACAAATCTTAAAGATTATGAGACCTCACAGGAGAGCAGATTATTCGAAATAAGTAATATATCTTTCAAAATGATGGAGGCCAACCTTAACGCTTTCTCCATTCTCTTGCGAGTTCTATTTCGTTGGTCATGGCTATTCGGTTTTTCGTCCGTTCGTCACATGTCCTTTTTCTCCTCCTCTAGTTTCGGCTCATCCAGTCTCTTCGTTGCGCCGTATTTCGCGGTTTAGGCCATAGAGTCCGTTGAGGAAGCCTTAAATTTATACTCTGAGTGTGGAAGGGGTGTTGTGGAAGGAGTGTCGAAGTGTTATGTGTGAGTCTTAGATTCGCTAGCGTTGTCTCTTCGGATACCGGTGATCAAAGTCAAATGGAGGAATATCGAGATGGTCGGCGTGGTTGGATCCCAAGAGACATGGTCACGTTTCTAGTTTTTTTCTATGTTTTTTTTGTTAGGTTTTGGTTGGTTGTGACTTTTTTCGGCCAAATAACTGTATTTTGTTGCAGATTGGTGTGCATCGGTTGCACGTTTGTGTGGACGGTTGTATTTTGCTGTGTCCGTTATGTAGCATTTATGGTGTTCACTTTGTTGCATTTTTGGCGTGCAAGGTATAATTACACGTTCTGGATGCATTTTGTTGCGTTACAGATTTTGATTATGGGTCAATAATATTATAGTCTAACTTGTTTAGAGTCTGTAATATTTACCGTTGTGTTTGTGCGATCAACAAGTTATAAGTTATAAAGAATCTTTTGTATGTCTTTACCGAGTGATATATAAAATCTAGCTATATTCTTTTTCTTAAAAAAAATATATCTTTCAAAATAATAATATTTAGTAAACGTAAAATCTATAAAAATAAAATAGAGCTGATTTGGTCGGAGACAGTCACCCATCCAGCGGCCGCAAAAACAGGAGATAAGAGAGCCGAAAACAGTTAAACCTCGAGCAACTTCCTTAAAGCTAATGGCGCCACTAGTCCATCGTGGCGCTTGAATAGCAAGAAAACAAATAAGAAAAAGTGAAATAAATTAAATGTGTGTTTCTCTCAGCTCCATCGGATGGAATAAAACCAGAGATATACCCTTGGCGATAACAAAAACAAATTGGATATTCCCGAAAACAACCCTCGAATATTCTTCACTTCCTCCTTATATCCTCCACCCACCCTCTCCCCACACTACCCCTCTTATTTTCCCGTCTAATTTTCCTCCCACCCAAACACTCCCTTACGGTTATGAAATTCGGCAAGAGCCTCAGCACCCAGATCGAGGACACCCTGCCTGAATGGCGCGACAAGTTTCTCTCCTACAAGGAGCTCAAGAAGTGCCTCAAGCTCATCGAGCCCAAAGCCGCCGAGAGGCCTGCCAAGCGCCCCAGGCTCAGCTCCGGCGACGCTGACAAGGAGGTCTCCGCCATGTCCAGCGAGGAGATCGATTTCATCAGCTTGCTCGAGGAGGAGCTCGAGAAATTTAACTCCTTCTTCGTCGAGAAAGAGGAGGAGTACATTATCAGATTGAAGGTATTTTCCTTTGCCTCCGTCCTCGATAATCAAATTCAACCCCTTCAATTCAACGCCTTCTCTATTTTCTCAGTAGCCAAACAGCCCCCAATCAGGGAAATGTCATTAGGTTATAATAACTCTAGTATTGTTAAAACAAACCGAAACGATGTCGTTTTGTTGCGAGATTCTGACCGTTGGTGCTAGGCGACTGACTGACGTAAACGGACGTTTAAACCGTTACTTTTTCGTGGACATCTGTTGTTGGACACAGCTGCCTTTTCTTAATTATAATAATAAAGTTTTCTAAGACAATGATCATGATAAGTATGGTATTTTTGGACCGGATATATATATATATATATATATATATATTTATGTGTAAACTTGACTGGAGTGCTAAAGTGGGACCAATCTTGTTCCAATTTGCACATCCAACTTGAAATGGTTAGTTTTAAGATAAGATTGGCAATAGCATGGTAGAAATTAAAGTTGCATATTTGGTGTTCTGATTGTAGGAGTTGCAAGATGGGGTGGCAAAGGCCAAAAACTCCACTGAGGAGATGATAAGGATCCGGAAAGAAATTGTGGACTTTCATGGTGAGATGGTCTTGCTCGAGAACTACAGTGCCCTCAACTATACAGGTATTTCCTTTCCTCCTTTTGATTATATCTGAATTGGGTCTTCGTTAAAACAATCGGTATTGCCATTTAGAGTACAACTTATGGATTCAACATACATTTATATTGAACTTGGAATAGGGACACTGATATTGGCATTGTGTTTGATTTTCACTTTGGTTTTGATCATCTGTCTTGTTACATGAGTTGTAGCCTATTGCTTAGATTACCTAACCTGCTGCCAAATTGTTCTTGTTTGTTGCAACCATGTGTTAATGTACAAATTCTGACCCTAAAGACTAGCCTAGGTCGTTGTGAGTCGAAGATGTTTATCAACACTCTCTAAACCCAATATGGGATTATACTTGCATTACATATGTACTCGGAATTGACCTGGAACCTTATGAACACCTTTCTTTAATATCAAATAAGTAAGACATAGTTTAATAAGAACAGGACCTGGTAAATGCTAGGATTGTAAGAAAAGATCTGGTCACTGGTTAGGTTCATTTGATTGATATTTTTGGTACTCAATTGTGCTTTCAGGATTGGTAAAAATACTGAAGAAGTATGACAAGAGAACTGGTGCTCTGATCCGCTTGCCATTCATCCAAAGGGTCTTGCAACAGCCCTTCTACACCACAGACCTGCTTTACAAGCTTGTCAAAGAGTGTGAGGCAATGCTCGACCGCCTCTTTGCCATAAATCTATCTTCTGCACCTTCAGCTCATCTGGTTGATCAGGACGATGCTTCTGATCCATCCACCTCCTCCACCAACAAGGATGATGAACTTGCAGAGATTAAGTACATGGAGAGCTTGTATATGAAGAGCACTATATCAGCATTACGGATTTTGAAGGAAATTCGAAGCGGGAGCTCCACAGTCAGTGTGTTTTCCTTGCCTCCCTTGCAGGTCGTTGGAGTAGAGGAGACATGGAACAAAGTTCCCGTTCTTGAACAAGTAGCCAAGTAACGCTAGTTACTTTCATGGAAGGATATGTAGTCCGAGCGCCCTTTTTACAATTTAGTTCTCTGTTTTTTTGTTGTTGCTTGTGTTCCACTTATACACTATGCACGTTTTAGATGATACTAACACATGTAAAATGCTAAAATTAAAGCTCCAATGAGTTCAATAGAAACATATTACTGATGCATTCGAGCCAATTATTTATCGTCTGGTGTCAATTATCTGGTACATCATATATACGTATTTACTCTTTTATTTGACTGTATCAGTAGTAATACTCTTGAAGGGTGTTCGATTTATGTGACTATTGATATTCACGTTCCTAAAAGTTGTGTTCTATTTGTTATTACTTCAACTAAATGTTCTGATATTTGGTCTGGTGATTAAGTATAAAGTCGATCAAGAGCTTGGATCTTCTGTCAAACTATTTTGGGTCTGGTTATTAAGATTCAACTCTGACATTAAGGCTAATAGTGATTGAAACACTAATCTGATGATCAAATTAAAGTCAATCAAGTGCTTATATCTTTATTGTGCTGATGAGGTTTCAAGTCTCAATCCTGAAAAAAAAAGTACAAGCATATATACATAAATAGAGGGCGGCGAGTTCTTGTAAATTTGCATGTAATCTATGTAAATGTGAACCCACTGACAGAAAAAAAAAACGCGTAGGAAGTGGAATAAAGTAGAGGAATAAAAAATAGCCATCCCCAACTCCACTTATACATACACACCACTGAACTGAATTGACGGCAACAATGATATAAACCAGACAAATCCCAGCAAAAAAAAAGGATCAAGTAATGGTGATATACATTCTTTAGCCCATTAATGGTCATACGCGTATCCACTGATTTTTATTTTTAAAAAGCAAAGCTCTCATGATGAATTGATCTTATATATAATCGTACATGACAAGAGATAGTTGATTCATCATTGGTCATTACTATTATGATGCAGCGAGTTTTGGTGATGCTGGTTGTGGCCGTGACATGGGTGCAGGGGCAAGGAGGATTGAGAACTGGATTTTATTCATCTTCGTGTCCGAGAGCCGAGGCCATTGTGAGATCCACCGTTGAGTCTCACTTCAGTAAAGATCCCACCGTCGCTGCTGGCTTGCTTAGGCTCCATTTCCATGACTGCTTTGTTCAGGTGCGTGCTCTGTTTACTTCAGTAACTATAATTGGACGTTCAATTACCAGCTTTAGCTTTTAATTGAGTTGGTCTCTAATACTGACATATATTGGTATTGTCACAGGGATGTGACGCTTCTGTGCTGATAATTGGAAGGTCTGCAGAGAGGACGTCTCTAGCAAACCTAGGCCTAAAGGGGTTCGAGGTGATCGATGATGCGAAAGCCCAGGTAGAGGCCTCGTGTCCTGGCGTGGTCTCGTGTGCTGATATACTAGCACTGGCTGCTCGTGATGCCGTGGACTTGGTACTCACCGATTTTAGCCTCTCCCTTATGCGCACAAAGTGTGTACTGATAGTGAATTTGGTCATGTCTATGCGTTTTACAGAGTGATGGTCCGAGATGGTCTGTGCCTACTGGAAGAAGAGATGGGAGGGTCTCCTCAGCATCGCAGGTCCTGATCACCTTACCATCTCCACTCGATTCTGTTGCTGTCCAAAGACAGAAATTTGCAGCCAAAGGCCTTGATGACCATGATCTTGTTACGCTTGTCGGTACTATCTAACATTCTGGTCACTTATATCTGGTCGGGCTTCTACAACTAAAAAAATCGACCTTGATAGTTGGATGAGGCCCTGACAGTAGTTCTTTATTTTTATATTTTCCCGACAAATTCAACACTTACAGTTAATTTGTTTTGTGTAGGAGCACATACAATTGGGCAAACGGATTGTGCTTTCTTCAGCTATAGGCTGTACAACTTCACAAGAACTGGCAATGCTGACCCGACCATAAACCAACCGTTTTTGTCAGAGCTGAGATCGGAGTGTCCCGTGGGAGGAGACGGGTCGAAGAGGGTGGCCCTAGACAAGGACAGCCCGAGGAAATTCGATGTGAGCTTCTTCAAAAACGTGAGGGATGGGAATGGGGTTTTGGAGTCTGATCAGAGGCTGTGGGACGACGATGCCACCAAGAAGGTTGTGCGCAACTATGCAGGAAGCATCAGAGGAATTCTTGGCATTCGATTCGGTATCGAGTTTCGAAAAGCTATGGTTAAAATGAGTGGCATTGAGGTCAAAACTGGTGAGCAGGGAGAGATCAGGAAGCTCTGTTCCAAGTTCAATTAGCTTCCTCTACCATGTGTAATTGGCACAATTAACTGTTAAATCAAAATATCATTTTAATTTACAAATATTAACTGAAATATAATGTTGACAGATGGGGATGTAGCTCAAATGGTAGAGCGCTCGCTTTGCATGCGAGAGGTACAGGGTTCGATCCCCTGCATCTCCATATTCTTTTCAATTTTGTTCATTTGTTTGCAAAAAAAAAATGAATATACCGTCGCCTGAGAGATTCGAACTCTCGCGGGGAGACCCCATGTACTTAGCAGGCACACGCCTTAACCACTCGGCCAAAGCGACGACGTGTTAGATACGTTAAAGTTTAAAAATTCAAAGGAAAAACATCAGTCCAATATCGGCATCAATTCATGGTATATCCTCGGCGTACGATTCTCCTCCGCTTCCATTTTTGTTTTCTCCAGTTCCGACAACGATCGAATGTAGCGCGAGAGCAGAGGTGAGAAAGGAAGGGTTAAGAAGCTATGTTCCGACACCGTCCACGCCACGCAAGTACAACGGCTACGTCGTTCTCTGGACCGACAAGACTCGACCGTCACTGCCATTGGAGACTCGAGCTCATTGCACCGACAAAGACACCATAAACTTTCTCTCTCTCCGCACCCAGAAAAAAGCTTTCTTAAATTTTTGCTTTTGATTTGATAATTACCAATCTTTGTCTTCAAGAGTACTCGAATCGCCATTCCAATCTAGACCCACCTTCTCTTCCTCCTCCCCTCTCTGAAAAATTGTTCATTTATGTGTTTTGTGCTTTTGTGCACTCGTATTGCCCCAATCCAATCCGAACCCAGTTGTGTATTTACTCCAATCTCTCTCTGTGTGCTCTCATGGCTTCGTTGATCACTCCTATCTTCCAATCCCAATCCATTTTCTCCAAACAACCCCACCCCAGCTTCACCGCTTCGATTTGCAACCCTAATCGTCTCCAATCCACCCTTTTGGCCGGAACCAGCCATGGAGCTGGAGCTTCCAGATTGAGAAGGGTTGTGGTTGTGTTGGCCAGCGCCGCCGCGAAGAAGAGGTACCCAGGCGAGGGAAAGGGGTTCGTGGAGGAGATGAGGTTCGTAGCCATGAAATTGCACACCAAGGAGCAGGCGAGGGGAGGCGAGAAGGAGGCTAAGGAGCCGGAGGAGAGGCCCGTCGTCAAATGGGAGCCCGCTGTTGATGGATACTTGAGGTTTCTTGTTGACAGCAAGTTTGTTTACGATACGCTTGAGAGGATCATTCAGGAAGCTCCCATTTCTTACTGTAAGTTCACCGCTTCTCTTGTTCCTTAATTTATCATTCATTTCTGCTGCTGAGTTGAAGCTGTGATTGAATGCAAGTGTTCGATTTCTGTTTGTTTCTAGATTGCAATCAAGTGCAAACTAATTTTCACATGTGTTGATGTTGAATTACACTGGAACTTATTGATTGTAGAATATTTCTGAACCCCTCCATTTTGATTCGAACAACTCGAAAATGATATACTGGATGTCTGTTTGAAACACTTAATTGAACTCCACCTTCTTGAACCCATGTCTCCTATTATTTTTTCTAGCTTAGCTCTTGTGTACAATAGTTGAGTTTCAAAGATAGAAATATGGTGCTTTTTTGTGTACTCTACCTTGATATAAGGTGCATTTTTGTTTGCTTTTGATTAGTTTTAAAGTTGGGCTCGCAGCTGATTTTCCCAGTAAGAGGCCAACCCAACTTACGCTCTCTTACCATGTTTTGGATCCTATAAAACACCACAAATTTCCTAAATTGTTTCTAAGTCTGTCATCCACAAATTTCCTAAATTGTTTCTAAGTCTGTCATTGTTTGTTCACTGTTTAGTACATTGTTAAAGGTTCCTTGCTGTCTAATCTGTTTTTAGAAAGCCACAACCCACACCTCAACTGCCAACCATTAGTTGAATTAGTCTTTGGGGGTAACTTTATCAACACACCTTCGGCGACCTTTGATTCTCAAATACACAGGGTAAAAGTGAGGGGTTATCAGTAACCCACAGTTACCTTTCGTTATTCATTAAAATCACCATGGATTCCGTTCCAAAAAAATCATTGATGTATGAGAAAGGTGATAGTGTGAACCTGATAAAACCATCACCTATTCAGTGTGAATTCTTGGTTTTTGATTAATAAAGTGAAAGGGTTTTACTGTTAACCCCTCACCTTTAGGGGGTGTGTTTGAGAATCAAAGGTTGTCGAGGGGGTGTAAATAATGCTTTTCCTAGTTCTGTTCCATAGTCTTTAACACACTCTAAACACATGTGAGCTCATTAATCTTGATTGAATCTTGATTGATGTTTTGGCACCTGAACATGAAGATCCATATGTTAAAAGCCTAAAAGTTGCATGTTTTTTTATATATATTATAGATGCTGAGTTCAGACATACTGGATTGGAAAGGTCTAAGAATTTGGCAAAAGATTTGGAGTGGTTTAAAAAGCAAGGTTATACTATTCCTGAGCCTTCTGCTCCGGGTGCTACCTATGCAAGCTATCTTGAACAATTGTCTGAGAAAGATCCTCAGGCGTTCATTTGCCACTTCTACAATGTATATTTTGCTCATAGTGCTGGTGGTAGAATGATTGGGAGAAAGGTAACCAAACATCATCATCTTTCTTGTCTCAGTGTCTTAGTTCTGTCTGAGTTGCTAACAAGACACTTGTTACTTTTTTGTTAATCCACTTCAATATGTCTATTAAAGCTTGATTAATTATTCTGTTATCTTCCGTAAAGTACTTAACTCTTCTCATAATACTGTATTTTAGGTCAGCGAAAAGATACTGAACAACAAAGAGCTGGAATTCTACAAATGGGACGGCGAGCTTTCCCAGCTGTTGCAGAATGTAAGGGAGAAGCTCAATAAAGTTGCTGAAGTAAGTTTACGAGAAAAAAAAATCCTCTCTTGAGTTTCTTGTCCTCCCTCTATATGCATTTTGAACAGCAAATGGGCTTTTGATCCACAAACCTTATATCTTATACATATATTTATTTGTGGATTTAAACAGAGCTGGACGAGAGAGGAGAAGAACCATTGTCTGAAAGAAACCGAGAAATCATTCAAGCATTCCGGGGAAATCCTGAGGCTGATACTGTCATGAAAGCATTCCTAATCTTGTGTTGAACAACCAAGGCTGTAACAAATTTGTGTATCCAAAAGCTCCTCTTTACTATCAGAAGTTTGTTCAAAATGGGAACTGGTTTTAACCATTGTAAAGATAAATTGTAATCCCCAAAATTCTGTATTATAAAGCTTAGGCACTTTGGATCTTCTTGCAGTTGGCAGAGCTCTCTCAAAAAGTCTCCTGACAGCATGTTTATTCATCAGTAAATGCAATAATGGAACAATTTTTTATCAGAAAGTCATGACTAATATACATGTTGTTCTAGTAATAGAAATATTACCAAACATGCCCTTTCCTTAACTCTGTTTTAGGTAGACGGACATAAATACTCTTTATATACACTCTGCAACGGGTCAATGCTAATACACATCTCTCTCTCTCCACTAGCAGAGGCTAGAGAGTGACTGGTTGCTTAGAGAGAATGGTGAAGTTACTACTACTTGTGCTCCTCTCCACGTTACTCGCCGGCTCACTAGCCAGATCGATTCTTCAGATCCAGCCCCATGTTCTCGAGTCCTTGAATCTCAAACCCAACCAGGTAAGCTTTCCCAGAAACAACCTCTGATCTCAGATTCCGGAATCATAGTACTGAGAAACACAAAGTATGATCTTTTGTCTGTGTTCCATGACAAACAGACAGCGAGTAATTACTGTCCGTACAAGGTGATAATCAAGACCAGCTGCTCTTCGCCAGCATACACGAGGGACAGGATCAGCCTGGCATTCGGAGACGCATACGGCGGCGAGGTTAAACAAAATTAAAAATCCAACCTTTTTTTCCCCTCTTTGTTAGGAAATTAGAATTCAAATCCAACCCGTTTTAGGAAATTGAATTCTGAATAATGGGTAATCGGTGGATTTTGATTTGGGTTTGATCAGGTGTACGTGGAGAGACTCGACGATCCGAGATCAGGGACATTTGAGAGGTGCTCGGGGGATACGTTCGATATAAACGGGCCGTGTACGGGGGAGATCTGCTATCTGTACCTGCTGAGGAGGGGATCGGACGGTTGGGTGCCGGCGAGTGTGAAGATCGCCGGGAATAAGTACACGAGAGGGGCTACTTTCTACTTCAGCAAAATGCTTCCCAACGGGGTGTGGTTCGGATTCAACGTCTGTGGTCGTCGGGGTCAGGGGGCCTACTCTGATGTGTGATTAATTATGGGGGTGCCGACAAAATAATAATTTTTATATTACTTGTATTATTTTAATTGTTTATGTGGTTGGAGTTTTTCCCTCTTATCATGTTTAATATAGTGCAATAATGGTTAAAATGACACGGTGCTTCTGGTTAGGGACCATGTTATGGTTTGATATTTCAACCGTGGGGAGGAAATGGTATCCGTTCCATACACGTACAACCGAAGAGGAGAGCCAATAAGACCATTGTGAGTCCTTTTTTCCGGACAATAATTTTTATTTTATTTTTGAGCGAAAGGTGCAGATTTTAATTAATCAAATTATGTAAAGACAAATGAGCGCATCTTTGACCACAAAGAACAGGGTAAGAACATTTAAAAATGTTCGCTATTCTTTTCATAGTAGAACCGTCGAGCCACAAAGAACAGGGTAAGAACATTTAAAAATGTTCGCTATTCTTTTCATAGTAGAACCGTCCTCGACGGTGTTGAGTTGGTGCCCCATGGGTAAGGACAGAAGGCAAATAGAGAGAACGGGGTACCAGAGATTCTGATGGGCCTCGACGGTAATGTTGAAGACGAGAGGCAACTACTCATACAGGGACCCCTCCCAGGGCCAGTCCCTGAGGTCTCGGGCTTCTATCATCCCTTCTTGCGAGGCTGCTTACCATCCATCACATGGGTTTCTGGTGGTGGCTCATCCCGCGGGCGCTTGGCATGTCCTAGTGGCCTGCGGCGCAGACGATAATAGGGTTGGCAAGAACAACTTATCCATAGTGTAGCGGGCCAAGGACGTAAGGGCTTAGGGGTGACCTCGTCGAGGTCCGGGCTGCATACCAACCCTCCTCTGGTGTTCCGGTGAAGCCTCAGACCATGGATGCTTGTCACGCCTTGGAGACACTAGAGAAGACCTATCCGCCCCTCTGCGAGGGTAGCACCCTCAACGACGACCTGCCCCACGAATGACGGCAGGGTAGACAGGAACAACTTATCCATAGCGTAGCGCCCCAAGGATGTAAAGACCAAGGGCCGACCTCGATGGGACCTCACCTGTATACCAGCCCTTGTCTGGTCATCCGGGGATGCATTTGTTAGTCTTAGTGCCCGTAGTTCAATCCTAAATGTCCAAATGTATATATCATCGTTAGCAATAAAATTAAAGCGGCTTTATATTACTTATGTGTTGGAGTAATATATCGATGTGTGCTCTGATCTATGCCCACCATGCGAATAGAACCATAGATCGAGATAGATCACACTCGATGGGTCCCTAGTCAACAAAGCTTCACTAGAAGCGACTAGTACGAAAGATGGCTCTTATGGCTTACGTTCTGTTAGTCATTGGAATGAGATTCCGGAGTCTGATCATAGATATCATGTGGGACATGATATTGGACGACCCGCCCTGAATATGTGCCATAGATTAAGTCATGAACATATTCAGTGTTGTAGCTTGTCATGTATCCTTAGACCAAGGAGTCTTTGTGATCGCTATGTAGTCAACAACTGAGTTTGACCTGAGCCTAACGTTGTCCGTAACAGGGCTTCCATAACGGCCAGGATTGGCTTGGGGACGGGCTACATGAGTGACACGAAAGGCGGCTATGGGATTTATCCCTCATACTAAGGTATGGGAAAGATATCGGTTCTCGGCCGCTTGATCGAGAGTAACTGAAAGAATAGCATGGCCATGCACATGATACTGGGTATCATATCTTCAGTCATCTCACATATCAAGGAACGGTGATTGAGAATAATAAGGATGACGGCTCTATGCCTTATCTCAATCAAGATATCGGAGATAAAAGGATAATGACAGGGATGACGGAAAGGTTAGAATCGACAGGGTCGATTCGTTATGCAGTGTCAGGCAATACTAAAGTCTCGTTAGTTGCCACTTAAATAGGATCAAGTAAAATGGGATTTTACGTTGATCTATTGACATGCATAAACCTAAGGGTCACACCGGAGGATGAAACTCATTGACACATTTATGGAGAATGGCCAAAAGGGAGTTGTCTCGGGACATGACCAAAACTGGGTTTTGGGTCATGTGCTCGTACGTGAATAGGACTTTACGGATCGAGACAAGGCTTGGAGTCTTGGGATTGATCGCGTCGGATAATGTTGGACATTTCCGGTATGGAAGGCTTGGAGGCGATGAGCGAATCACGGGACCTCGTTAGAAATGGCCACGGGCCATGTTCCAAGAGGCCCATGAAAGGCCCATGCAACCAAGGCCCATGGAACTAATTAATCAAGTCTTGATTAATTAGTACTAAGTAAGCAAGACAAAGATTAAGGTGTTGGTGATTCACCACCTAACCCAATCTTGTCTTGCCATACTTGTCCTATTTACACCTTACTTGACACCATACTTGTCCCATGCCTTTAGTTGGACAAGTATGGGTTTTGTTATGTTTAAGTCATCTTTTTTTCAACATAACAAACACAAGACAAGAATAGGAAACACATTTTCTCTCCCTCTTCCATGGCCATTTCGGGTTTGGCTAGTTTCCTCCTCCATTTTTGTGTTCTTGAGTCCTCAAAGAGAAGAACTACGTGGCTTTGATTCCCATGTGGATACGTAGGCGTCTTGGAGACTCAAGCCAATCATTCGTTAACCGGTGTTCTTGTTTTGGTAAGAACTAGTGCTGAATTTTTCTCTTGTTAATCCATTCTTTGTTAGTTGTTTCATGGTTCTAATTGTCTCTTGGTTTTCATTGATTTTCCGCTGCGAGTTGGTTCATCTCCAACCCTACCTCGAGACCCAACAGTGGTATCAGAGCCGTGCTACCTTCGGGATTCACAAGACGGTGTTCAAAGTTTCGGTTTTGCTTGAAAGTTTCGTTTTTGGCATGTTGTTTTGCTAAATTGTTTGATAACATGTTTTAAATTCTTGTTCATGGATTTAATGCATGTAAAATGAATTTTTGAAAATTATTTCAAATCTGGAAATTTTGAAAAAAATTTTGATTTTTCGGGTCTCGGGAGCGGGACTCTCGGGGAGCCGAAACCGGGACCGAACGGGGCTCCGTTGGACGGAGCTAGGCCAAGCATGACCATTGGATGGTTGATATGCCAAGGCTAAACCGTTTTGTTAGTTATGACGAGTTTGGAACCGTCATGACGAACTCGAAGATCAAATGTTCAACAGTTTCATTTTTGAACGGTTTAGATAAACCGAGCATCAAAAATTTTCGAAACTTGGCTATTAATTAAAACCGGAAAATCACATGATGTTTGATAACATGCTTGTTTGATAACGCGATGTGTGATGTGATGTTGGCATGGTGTACATAATAGCCCCGAGCTCAATTTAATTATTTATCGCTTTTCACGGCCCGCGAGCCGTTAGAGTTAACGTGTAATTATTCTTTCAAGGTGTGGTCGTCGAACCACTTGTTTGTAATATTTATTTATTCCCGACCTGCGAGTCGTGTATTAAATTTTAATATTTTACTCAAGACGAAGAAAGGGCGAAAATGTCATTTGGTGGCTTTTCGGGTGTTGGCATCGGCTTGGAGTCGGTGGAGCTCAAGAAGCTAGTGGGAGTTAGTTTAGGGGGCTATTATGTGCACATTTATCGCTTTATGCTTGGTTTAGTTTATGCATGATTAATTCTATGTGTTTTAGAATTGCATGCTTAACTTTATTTACCGAGCATATCACCTCACATGCAAAGATAAAATTGGAAATGTAATCCTTGTGTGTGAACCCTTAGAACCGTCATTGCATTGGATGTAGTTGACGGGTTCAAAGGAAGAATTACATTGGATGTAATTTGAGGCATCATTGCATTTGGAATGTAGTTGATGTGCTCATCGCATCTAGGATGTGCCAAAGTTTTGAACACAACTGGACAAGTAAAAGCGGGTCATGTCCGATACCTCCCAATCATCAACACCTTACTACCTCCCCGTCCTATGGTTGTCGTGCGCATTAGCGGAGCATCCATGGGGAAGCGGGGTAGTAGGTTTGGACGACATATGTGGGTGTCGTGCGCATTAGCGGAGCACCTACATAGTGACGAGCCATAGTTGAAAATTGGTGGACCCGACTACGATTCTCGGCCTGAGGTTGAGCTAGGGTAACAGATAGGGTAAGTCGTGTACATAAGTACATACCCTAGCCAAGAGTCACATTGGATGTGATTGGATGGAGTCCTACCTACATAGCTCGATTAAGTGGTGAGCATTAGTTCAGCTTAATCGAGTGAATCAAGGATCTTGGTTTCAGATTCTAAAGGTTTAGAATTGATTGTTGGTGTTTAAGCTTGATCTTCATAAAATTTATTCAGTTTACTGATTGAATTTTATCTGTTGTAGATCAAATGGAAAATTCAGCGAACATTGATAGTTTGTCATTAAAAACCATTATTGACAGGGTCAAGCTAAATGGGACAAACTATTTGGACTGGTACAGAATTTTGAGGATACTCCTCAAGTCTGAACGCAAAGAATATGTCCTTGACAAGGCTGTCTCTAAGACCATATCAGAGTTACATGAAGTGTCATCAACTGCTGAGAAGAATATCTCAGGGATCTGGGATCCAAGGATATTCTGATGGTCAACAAGGGAATTGGAAGTGGCAAGGGCTGGGCCCATGCGCACTTGGCAGGAAAGATGAGACACCTGAGAATGTCTACTTCTACTGCCAACAGCCTGGTCATTGGAACCGGGATTACAGGAAGTTCACGGCTGATCTGAAGAAGGGCAGTGGGACTGCGCCTTCATCAAATAGCCTGGATGATCTGAAGAAGGGCAGTAGGACTGCGCCTTCATCAGGAAACCTGGATGATCTAAGGAAGGGCGGTGGGATCGTGCCTTCATTCGGTATTAACTCTATAGAGCTACATCTCTCTACTTCCAAAGATTCATGGGTATTAGATACCATGACTGAATCTCACACATGCACTAATATATGGTGGCTGAAAGTAGGAGAGATTTGGAAAGCACGAAATGGACCTCAGAGTTGTGGCAACTGCTGTAGGATCCATGAGTCTTGCTTTGCCAAGAGGCATTGTCTTAGTATTGTATAATGTA
The DNA here is from genome assembly GCA_963921825.1 of Erodium maritimum. Taxonomy (NCBI): domain Eukaryota; kingdom Viridiplantae; phylum Streptophyta; class Magnoliopsida; order Geraniales; family Geraniaceae; genus Erodium; species Erodium maritimum. Next base: position 13,043,294 of record OY997595.1, read on the forward strand.
TATTGCATACCTACTTTTAGTAGGAATATTATATCTGTATCCGTGTTTGACAAGGAAGGATATAATGTTAATATTGGAAATGGAGTTTTCAATGTTCTATGCAATGATATGTTTTATACCAGTACTGACATGGTTGGAGGATTGTACATATTAGATATGGGTAACAATGCCTCAAGTTCTATATATTCCGTTAATACCAAGAGGTCTAAATCCAACGATTTAAACCTAACTCTGTTATGGTACTGTCATTTGGGTCGCATAAACAAGAAGCGCCTATCAGCACTTCAGAAGTGCGGGCTTTCAGGTTCATTCGAATTCCATTCGATCGATAGGTGCAAGGTTTGTTTGATGGGCAAAATGACTAAAGTGCCCTTTATCGATCGCGATGAAAGGGCGGGTGAATTATTGGGGCTGATACACTCGAATGTGTGTAGACCAATAAGTTCACTTGCCAGGAGGGGTTTTAGCTACTTTATCACATTTACTGATGATTACAGTAAATATGGTTATGTCTATTCGGTGAGACATAAGTCTGAAGCTTTTGATAAATTCAAAGAGTTTAAGACTATAGTAGAAAACCAGCTCGACAAAGGTATTAAGGCACTTCGATTGGATCGAGGTGGAAAATACTTGACCACAGAGTTATTAGATCATCTAAAAGAGAATGGGATCCTTTTGGAATAGACTCCTCCTAGGTCACTGTAGTTGAAAGGTGTAGCCAAACGGAGAAATCGGACATTGTTAGACAATGGTCTGTTCCATGATTAGTTGGACTGATCTCCCAATCTCTTTTAGGGGTTTTGCTCTAGAGACGACCGCAATCATAGTGAATCGGGCTTCGACGAATGGTGTGGAAGGGACACCATTTTAAAAATGGTACGGGATGATGCCCGCTTTGTCCTTCCTAAAGATTTGTGGTTGCGAGGCTTATGTGAAACATTTGGTTTCGACTAAGCTCGAACCAAGATCTGAGATATGCACCTTCGTGTGGTATCCCAAAGCAACAAGGGGATACTATTTCTACAATCCCAGTGAGAACATGGTGTTCGTCGCTTGGGGTGGGGTCTTTATGGAAAAGAAGTTTTGTTTCCAAAGACGTCATTGGGAGGACTGTGCATCTCGAAGAAATTCAGGATGGTACAGATCTGTCTAAACCAATTGGCAACCCAGTAGAAAGGAGCCAGAGATTGTCGTAGAGTAAGAACCAATTCCTGTTACAATTCCGGAAGGTCCAAGGCGATTTGAAAGGATCAATCTTCCACCTCCAAGATATGGTATCCGGAGGTGACAATGAAGTCATGGTGGATCACGATGATCCAGCCACCTTTCAGGAAGTCGTGGATGGGCCCAACTCCGAGTTATGGCTGGGAGCCATGAGGGAGGAAATGCAATCCATGTCGGACAACCGAGTCTGGGAACCGGTTGATCCCATCAATGGTGTGAGGACCATAGGATGCAAATGGATCTTAAAGGTGAAGATGGACATGGACGGCAACCCTCTGACCTACAAAGCTCAACTGGTGGCGAAAGGTTATAGGCAGATCCAATGGATTGACTATGAGGAAACCTTCTCCTTAGTGGCTATGGTCAAAATCGATCCAAATTCTTCTTGACATAACTGCGTATCATAATTACGAGATATGGCAAGTGGATGTCAAAACCGCTTTCCTAAATGGAAATTTGACTGAGTGCGTTTGTATGTCTCGGCCCAAAGGTTTTGACGATCCGAAGAATAAAGGAAAGATTTATAAGTTGTTGAAATCCATTTATGGATTGAAACGAACTTCTCGGAGTTGGATCCTTCGTTTTGATGAAGCTGTAATTGGATTTGGCTTAATCAAGAACGAGGATGAATCTTGCGTTTATAAGAAGGCTAGTGGGAGCAATATTACCTTTCTGGTTCTCATTGAAAACGACATCCCAACCTTGCACGAGACTAAAGCTTGGTTGAGGAAGTGTTTTTCAATAAAGGACTTAGGCGATGCTTCTCATATCTTAAGGATTAAGATATGTAGAGATCGCACCAAGAGGGTCTTGGATTTAAGTCAGGGAACCTATGTGAACAAGGCATTGAGTAGGTTCTTAATGCTCGATTCAAAGAAAGGACTCTTTCTTACCCACTAGTCATGGCATTCATCTCAGCAAGACTCAGTGTCCTAAGACACCTGATGAGCTGAAAAGGAGGATGAGAATCCTATGCGCCTGGGGGCAGGATCGATCATATATGCCATGACATGTATGAGACCAGACGTCTCGTAAGCCTTATGTTGTACCAGTAGACATCATTCTAACCCGGGGGAAAGATGATGCTGAACTAGTCGTCGAAGGATGAGTAGACGCTAGTTTTCCAAGACAAATCCAGATGACTTTAGAAGTCAATCAGGATATGTGTTTACGCTGAATGGCAGAGCTTTAGCTGGGAAAGCGTAAAGCAAGATACCATTGCCGAATCTACGACAGAGGCCAAGTACATGGATGCTGCAGAGGCAGCTAAGGAGGCTATGTGGATTTGGAAATTCATGGCAGGGCTGGGTGTAATTAAAAACCCATCCAGTCCGGTGAATCCATTTTGCGACAACACAAGGGTCATTGCGCAAGCTAAAAGCCTAGATCGCATAACAAATCCAAACATGTACTGCGGCGTATCCACCTCATCAGATAAATACTGAACTGAGGTGAAGTGAAGATAACCGATATTGCAACAGATGATAACATAGCCAACCCTTTGACTAAGGCAGTGTCACTGCCTGAACATGTTAGACATGTAAAGTCGATGGGGACATATTGGAGTTTAGATTGGAACTAGGGCAAGTGGGAGATTGTTAGTCTTAGTGCCCGTAGTTCAATCCTAAATGTCCAAATGTATATATCATCGTTAGCAATAAAATTAAAGCGGCTTTATATTACTTATGTGTTGGAGTAATATATCGATGTGTGCTCTGATCTATGCCCACCATGCGAATAGAACCATAGATCGAGATAGATCACACTCGATGGGTCCCTAGTCAACAAAGCTTCACTAGAAGCGACTAGTACGAAAGATGGCTCTTTATGGCTTACGTTCTGTTAGTCATTGGAATGAGATTCCGGAGTCTGATCATAGATATCATGTGGGACATGATATTGGACGACCCGCCCTGAATATGTGCCATAGATTAAGTCATGAACATATTCAGTGTTGTAGCTTGTCATGTATCCTTAGACCAAGGAGTCTTTGTGATCGCTATGTAGTCAACAACTGAGTTTGACCTGAGCCTAACGTTGTCCGTAACAGGGCTTCCATAACGGCCAGGATTGGATTGGGGACGGGCTACATGAGTGACACGAAAGGCGGCTATGGGATTTATCCCTCATACTAAGGTATGGGAAAGATATCGGTTCTCGGCCGCTTGATCGAGAGTGACTGAAAGAATAGCATGGCCATGCACATGATACTGGGTATCATATCTTCAGTCATCTCACATATCAAGGAACGGTGATTGAGAATAATAAGGATGACGGCTCTATGCCTTATCTCAATCAAGATATCGGAGATAAAAGGATAATGATAGGGATGACGGAAAGGTTAGAATCGACAGGGTCGATTCGTTATGCAGTGTCAGGCAATACTAAAGTCTCGTTAGTTGCCACTTAAATAGGATCAAGTAAAATGGGATTTTACGTTGATCTATTGACATGCATAAACCTAAGGGTCACACCGGAGGATGAAACTCATTGACACATTTATGGAGAATGGCCAAAAGGGAGTTGTCTCGGGACATGACCAAAACTGGGTTTTGGGTCATGTGCTCGTACGTGAATAGGACTTTACGGATCGAGACAAGGCTTGGAGTCTTGGGATTGATCGCGTCGGATAATGTTGGACATTTCCGGTATGGAAGGCTTGGAGGCGATGAGCGAATCACGGGACCTCGTTAGAAATGGCCACGGGCCATGTTCCAAGAGGCCCATGAAAGGCCCATGCAACCAAGGCCCATGGAACTAATTAATCAAGTCTTGATTAATTAGTACTAAGTAAGCAAGACAAAGATTAAGGTGTTGGTGATTCACCACCTAACCCAATCTTGTCTTGCCATACTTGTCCTATTTACACCTTACTTGACACCATACTTGTCCCATGCCTTTAGTTGGACAAGTATGGGTTTTGTTATGTTTAAGTCATCTTTTTTCAACATAACAAACACAAGACAAGAATAGGAAACACATTTTCTCTCCCTCTTCCATGGCCATTTCGGGTTTGGCTAGTTTCCTCCTCCATTTTTGTGTTCTTGAGTCCTCAAAGAGAAGAACTACGTGGCTTTGATTCCCATGTGGATACGTAGGCGTCTTGGAGACTCAAGCCAATCATTCGTTAACCGGTGTTCTTGTTTTGGTAAGAACTAGTGCTGAATTTTTCTCTTGTTAATCCATTCTTTGTTAGTTGTTTCATGGTTCTAATTGTCTCTTGGTTTTCATTGATTTTCCGCTGCGAGTTGGTTCATCTCCAACCCTACCTCGAGACCCAACAGCATTAGCCCGTGAGCGCTTGTCGGGCCCTGGCGTCGCCGGAGGAGACCTATCCCCTAGCACAGGGAATCTCCCAATGGGATCGGTATCCTCTTTGGCGACCTACATAGGCAATGGCGGGGGCGACAAGAGAAACTTCTCCCTAGCGTAGCGGGCCAAAGAAGTAAGGGCCCGAGGCCGACCGCGTCGAAATCCAGCCACTAGTGGAGGTGCGTCCCCTGGGCCCAAGATGTCGCACCCAACCACATTCCCATTCCTCGAAATTGGCAGCGGCATCCGCAGCACTGATGAAGCAGGGGGCCAAGATCAGATTCTCCCCAACCGAGGGGTCACTGGCACTCCAGGGTCGGGTGGGGCCAGAGCAGGGGCCACTTTTGGTGCCGAACAAACCCTAGATAGGATCGGGATGGGAACCCTAGGCAGTGTCGGGGCAGAAACCCTAGGCATGGATGATGGGGATCTTGGTAGATACGGAGTAATACCGAAAGGCGATGAAACCCTAGAGTCCTTGCCGCCAACGAAGAAGGCCAAAGCAAGGTCATGGCCAATGGGGGAGGACTGAAGATCGGGTGGAGAGGCCGTCCCACCAGGGTTCGGGCGAGGTAAGGCCAAATGGCCGGTACTTGGGGAGGGAGATGTCGTAGGGCGACGCAGAGACCTCCCCCGCTTCAGATGAGCAATCAATACCAGAGACGACGATCCGAGAGAGAATCCTCCCCCCGGGACCAACCCAGCCTGAATAGGTTTAGGTGTGCACCGACAACACCCCTTATCTCCACCAGTCGAAGTAGGTTGCCGAAGTGAATGGAGAGGGATGGGGTTCATCTGCAGGGATATTGGCTTCCAACGCGAGTAACGTGTCCGTGGCGGGTGTTGTGGCAGAGGGGAAGGAATTTTTCTAATTACGTATAGGAATAGGAAATTAGAAGAGTTGTGTGTTGTGGTAATCTCATAAGAAACATAGAGAGCTTGTGCTTAGTTTTGAGAGATTTTCTAAACATGAATAAAGAGAGATACTTTTTATAAAACTATTTGTGTTTAAGTCACTTTATTTGGTATCAAAGCCATGACAAACGATGAAAACTCGGCCATCACTAATGTAAACACACGGAAAGAATCGGTTCTGTCAACCATATGTTGTCCCATGCTCACCACGTCAAACTACACCGTGTGGAGTATGAGGATGAAAGTGTCGTTGCATGTTCATAAGGTATGGGAAACGATTGAACTTGGTTCAATAGATTCCGACAAGATTGAAATCGCAATAACATTGATTTTTCAATCAATTCTAGAAACTCTTATTTTACAAGTTGGTGATCAAACTTCTTTCAAAGATATTTGGAAGTTGATCAAAACTCGAAATCTAGGAGCAGAACGTGTTAAGGAAGCATGTTTACAAACGATAATGTCTGAGTTTGAGAAGATGAAGATGATGGACACATATACAATCGATGATTTCGCAAAAAAGCTATCTCAGCTAGCTTCAAAGGCAACGTATCTCAGAGAGACAATTGAGGAACCAAAACTTGTGAAGAAATTCTTAAAACGATATGCCGAGAAGCAAGTATATCCAAATCGTAACCTCACTAGAACAAGTTCTTAATCTAAAAACAACTGGTTATGACGATATTTTCAGAAGACTTAAAGCATACGAGAAACGGATTCTTGATGATGATAAGCTAGACAATACTCAAGAAAAGCCATTATAAAAAACTCATAATCTAACTCTATAGGGAGAGGTCGTGGAAGAGGTGCTAGAGGGAACAAAGGGCAAGGTAGAGGAAGAGGTACCACACAAAATCGAGAAAATAAAGGTCAAGCAAATGACAAGAAGGATAAGTCTCACATTGTGTGCTATCGAACGGTTTGATAAAAAAAGGACATTAAGCCTCTATTTGTCTTGACAGAAAACAAAAGAACCAAGAAGCAAACAAGATCGACATAATAGAAGCAGAGTATGCTCTTTACATGCATGAAACTTTGTTTCTTAATGAATAAAATATAATGCCAAAGAAATACGAAAAATGAGAAAAGAGAAGGTGAGATTTGGTACTTAGACAATAGAGAAAGCAATCGCTTGACATGCATGGCGTCATTCTTCTTAGAGTTGAATGAAAACATTACCGGAAAGGTAAAGTTTGGAAACGGATCATGTGTCGACATATGTGGAAAATGTTTGATTTTGTTTGAAGGAAAGATAGGGGAACAGACGCTTATGTTAGACATCTACTTTACTCTTGAGTTTAAGAGTAACATACTTAGTTTGGAACAAGCAACCGAGTATGGTTGTGATGTTAGAATGAGACAAGATTATCTAACATTACATGATCCCAATGGAAGACTCTTGGTGAGAGTAGTGAGATCCCCTAACTGACTTTACAAGATCCGACTCAAGATAGGTAAATCGATATGCTTGTATTCCAGAATTAAAGAAACAACTTAGAGATGGAACGCTAGACTCGGACATATCAACTTCAAAACAATCAAATCAATATCAATGCTTGAGATGGTTCACATTTTTGCCAAAAAGAAAACTCGACAATTTTTTCTAAATGCAACATAATATCTATCTTCAAAAACCTTAGTTACTGCACGCCGACTTGTGTGGACTTATATTACCAGCTACCCTAGCTCACAACAAGTATATTTTTATTATCATTGATGAGCACACAAGATATATGTGGACAATCTTGTTAAAGGAAACGAGTGAAGCGTTTGTGAAGTTCAAGATGTTTAAAGTCCTTGTGTAGAAAGAACTAGACAAGATGGTCTTAACGCTGCGTATAGACAAAGGTGAGTAATTACTTCAAAAGAGTTCCAAAACTTTTGTGACAAGAGCGGGATCAATAGATACCTCACAATTCCTTATACCTCAAAAGAACAGAGTGGTAAAAGGGAGAAATTGTACATTACTCGAGATGACAAGAAGTATCCTCAAAGCAATGAAGGTTCCAAATTAGTTATGGGGAGAAGCTGTATGACATTCAACGTATTTGATCAATAGAGTTCCCATAAGAGATCTAAAAAATCAAACTCCTTATGAATTCCTGCAAAAAAAAAAACCAAGCATTCATCATCTCAGGGTGTTTGGATGTATTGCTCACGCTAAAATTGAGAATGTGAATATAAAGAAACTTGATGATCGTTCTCGAATTCTAGTTCACCTCTGAATAGGGATCGGATCAAAGGCGTATAGGCTATATAAACCGATAATAAGAAGAATCATTGTAAGCTGAGATGTAGTTTTCAATGAAAAGGTTGATTGGAATTGGAAGGGAGTAACTATGGAACCTATTGAAGAGCCTGGAATGTTAAGTGTAATGGACGAAGGTCAAGGACCTTACATTAATGGTACAAATCAGAACCAAGACAATCCTGACACTACAACACGACAAGATAAAGAAGTTCATGATCAATCAAACGATGATCACGCGGATCAAACTGAAAACGATCAAGAGATAGTAAATCAACTTCCATTGAGACGCTCATGAAGAGAAGTGAAACTCCCTAACTACCTTGATGACTACGTTTTGTTGGCTGATATAGAATGTGAGAAGCTTCTTCTATAAATCAATGGAGAATCGATAAATTATCAAGAAGCAAAAGACTCTAAAGAATGGACAAATGCTTATCTAGAAGAGGTCGACTCGATTAACAAGAACAAGACATGGACGTTAATAGGCTGATGTTTTTTTTTATAGACGATGGTTTTCTTCGTGATTCTTTTGGTAGTCTTTTGTAATAGGCTGATGTTTCCTTTTCTCGTTTGTTTCTCGTCTTTGTAGGAGACTTTCTTACCACTTTGCGGTAGAATCTCTTTTAAGGTTATTTGGGATAGCCTTTTGGGCGGTCCTCTCTCTTTCATCCCTTTTAGGGTGAAAAGAATTAATAAAACCATCATCTATAAAAAAAAACAAGAACAAGACATGAACATTAATGGATAAACCAAAATGAGTTAAGATAATTGGTCTTAAGTGGGTATTTAAGATCAAAAGGAACGCAGATGACTCAATGAACAAACACGAAGCGAGATTAGTTGCAAAAGGAAGGAATTGATTTCAACAAAGTTTTTGCACCCGTGACTCGAATCACTACCATAAGATTGATTGTGGCTCAGGCGACTTCTCATGGATGGGAGATTCATCATCTTGACATCAAGACTGCATTCCTACATGGTGAGCTAAACGAAGAGGTGTGTGTGTCTCAACCCGATGGATTCGAAAAAAAGAGAAAAGAACATAAGGTTTTCAAACTCTCGAAGGCCTTATACGGTTTGAGAAAAGATCCTCGAGCTTGAAACACAAAGCTTGATCAAATTTTGAAAGGTATGAAAATTCAAAAAATGCTCGAAAGAGTGTCGTATATCGCAAGGAAGAAGGAACAAAACTCCTTATTGTTGTCGTATACGTAGATGATATTTTTGTTACGGGAAGTTCATTGGAAGCCATACAAGATTTCAAAGCAGTGATGTCATCAAAGTTTGAGATGTCTGATCTTGGTAAGCTTACTTACTACCTTGGTATAGAAGTTCATCAAAGCAAGGACAGAATCGAGATGGAACAAGAAGCTTATGTAAAACGGATTCTTAAGGAAGTTGGCTTAGACACTTGTAATCGTACTCATATTATGATGGAGTTTGGGTTAAAATTTTCTAAAGCACACAAAGAACCCGAGGTAGACGCTCCAACTTATCGGAGAAGAATCGTATGTCTACGGTATTTGTTGCACATAAGACTTGATCTTGCTTTCTCAGTTTGAGCAACAAGTTGGTATATACAAGATCCAACGGACTCACACGGCACGACTTTAAAACAGATTTTAATATATTTATAAGGTACATCGTCGTTTTCTCTAATGTTTAAACGAGGTGGAACGAAGAAACTTGTAAGATATAGTGATAACAGTCACAATGTGGATATTGATGATGGTATGAGTACCACATGACATATTTTCTATTTTGGAGAATCACCTATCACATGGTGTTCCAAGAAATAACAAACAATTGCCTTATCCTCATGTGAAGCCGAGTTCATGGATGCTACGGAAGCTACGAAACAAGCGATATGGCTTCAAGACTTACTAAGTGAACTCATAAAATAAGACAGTAAGAAGACAACCATTCACATTGATAACAAGTCATTTATTGCTCTCACAAGGAATCCGGTGTTCTATGGTCGGAGCAAGCATATCAACAAGCACTATCATTTTATACGAGAGTGTATCGAAGAGGATCAAATTGATGTGTATCATGTACCCGGAGAAGAACAGTGTGCAAACATACTAAAGAAGGTCCTAGCAAAAATCAAGTTCAAAAGCATGAGAAGCTTAATTGGAGTTCAAGATCTCTCAAGAACTAACTTGAAGCTTAAGGATGTGAATGTTAGATAAGCTTCAATGACGTTGAGCCCAAATCATCGTTAACAAGCTGGTTAGGGATAAGAGAGGCTAAAAGGAATATACTTTTTATATTAATAGTTAGAAAAAGGAATTTTCTAACTACTTATGAGAATAGGAAATTAGTAAAGTTGTGCTAACTCTATATATAGAGATGTTGAGTTGTAATAATCTCATAAGAAACATAAAGAGTTTGTGTTTAGTTTTGAGAGAATTTCTAAACATCAGTAAATAGAGATATTCTTTATAAAGTTATTAGTGTTTAAGTCACTTTACTTTCTACCATCTTTGAGGCTAGTAATCTTGCGTTTTGGGGTCCTACTCTATCATTTCAGGAAGGACGACACACACTGGCAACCCAGGAGAGTAGATAGTCCGCCTCGACGCTAACCCGGAAATAGGCCAGCTCTGTCCTAGCTCCTGGTTTGGATCCGATGTATCGGTTTCTTCGAACGCTACCGTAATATCCCTTTCCGAACATTTTAGTGGATCGGTTCGATAATCTGAGCATTTTTATATTATGTTTGGATCTCATGATGTTAGGACCGTTATATCAGTACTTTTTACTTTTAGTTTGGTGTGTCCATTTTGGGTTGGACGATTTTTATAATCTATAATATACACTTGTCTTCCACTAAAAAAATTATTAACAATCCCATATTAAAAATCGTATAAATTCGCTATCCTATTTTTCGTTTAATTTGTCAAAAATAAGAAGTTTTCCCTTTACAAGAAAAAAGTTAAAAATTTGAATGAATTTTTTCAAAAAAAAATTTGATAGAAAAAGAGACTATTATTTATTTGTTTTTATATATTTTGTTCAATTTTTAATATGGATACCTCTGATATTACTTTGAAACTTCGTGTCTAAAAAAGGTTTTTGGGGTTAAATTAATACGATTTTAAATACAAAAAAGATAACTCTAGCAAATAACGGTTATTTAACATTTATTTTCACATTCTATTATTCTGACTTATTTTTTCACATCTTAACACAATTTGTGAAAATTAACGTTAGTAGAATGTAAAAAATAAATTACCACATGTGAAAAAAAATAAATCAAAATAGTTTAATGTAAAAAATAAATTGTTTCCTAAAGAATCCTCAATACAAAACAATAGCTTGTTATTTTTGGGGTGTGTTTGCAATTTGCATGTGCTTACGCAAACAGAAAATATAATCTTAATAATTTAAAGGTGTAGCAGGTGCATGAGCGCCTGTAGCTCAGTGGATAGAGCGTCTGTTTCCTAAGCAGAAAGTCGTAGGTTCGACCCCTACCTGGCGCGCGTTGCCTTTTTGGCACTGTTTTTAATCAGATCACCAAATAACAAAAAATGTGACCGAAATGAGTTATATGCCAAAACAACAGACCATGTAGCAACTTCTCCACTTATCTTTTTTATTTACTAATTCTGTATTAAGAAGTTGTTTTGCAATTTAAAAAAAAATACATGATGAACGTCCCAAGTAGTTCAGCAGACTTGTTATTCATCGCTCGTGCTCATAAATCCGCCTACAAAGCCAGCTCCATTGCAATTTCCACACAAAATGTCCCTCTTGCCTCTGCAACAAGAAAACTTTGACTTCAATAATCACATGAAACCATACCCTCATAATAAGAACAATATATAAGTGATCAATGACATCTCCTTGAGATTGACTGCAGTAACAAAAATGTTATTGGAACTCGAGCATATTCATTTTACTCGTATTAGGTATTCACATAGTTCATATTAGAAATAAAAATGACTTCCAACAGCACAGGATGATATAGGGACTTGGTGATGATCATGCTGAGGAACCTTACATTTTAGGTAATGATTTTACTATGAACGCATGCAAAATCTCGAGTATCTACAGGACCAAGTTTTAGTTGAATCTGCAAATGGAGTGGAAGAGCTTGAAGAAGTGATGTGGAAGTATGGTCTTCACAAAATAAAAACATGGAACTACCTGCAAAGCCAACACAGCCCACCAGCTTTGAATTGTCCATTGAAGTGGTCTACAGAATTAACTCCTGTACCTTTACACTGAGAGCAACTAACAGCACCTGTAATTTGCACATGAAAGTAAGAACACGTTTCTGCTCAAACTTCAATTTTGCTACTAGTTTCAGGTACATAAACACTATCTTCTGTAAACAAAATCCATAATTAGTAAACTTAACTAGCAGTGGATAACTATTTTCAACCCCCACTTGTGATGATCTCTAAAGGCAGAATAGCTTGTTTGAAACAAAAGGGCGAGGAATAAAACGATAGATCTTACCATTTCCATCACAATCGGGACAGAGTATGCTATTAACTTTGGTGTCTTTGCTACCTCCTGTGGTGGCCTGTCCAACCAAGAAGTACTGAATTACATAGCAAGACAATCCCAAAAGTAAAAATTATCACCAATGTGACAAATTGAACCATGTCACTAGTCAAACCATCATCATACACTTGGTCTCCAATTCGATTCTAAATGGAAAATAATACCAATAAACATTCCTCCACAAGTCTACATTAATCACATAAATCATTCTCTTCGATTTCACCCGGCTACTATCCATTTCCATAACCTAAAAATTTACTGAAAACCATTACAGGTGACTGCAAAAATAAGCCCAAGCAATGCACTTCCCAAAAAGTGCTCGAGTTGTTTGTGGAGTTTCAGGTTAAAGCCACAAACTTTAATCTTTTTAAGGAAATGGGTTGCTACAGATACTCTCACCTTAACCTGCAAAGATTGAAATCTCAAAGTTGTCGAGCTCTGAATCAACTCATTATCCCGAACAAAGTTACCTATTCCAGGAGTAGAATTCCGGATGAATAACCCTAATAATCAGAGGAGAATGCAATGAGTGGAACAATCCCAAGTGGGTATTTGAATATTGGAAGCGAGAATGGAAGTGAAGTACCTGGTACTAGTTGGTATGGGGTTTTCAGGGAACACGGAGATGTGAAACAGAGAGGACTCGCCATCGCTCCGACCAAAATGACAGTCTTTCAGCTGTTTTGGATGGCGAATGAAACCAACCGAAGATAAGACTCAATCCAATACCCATCATTTATAATGACCAAATTGCCCCTGCGATGATCCATCTTTGCTTCTATGTCTGCCTGTTCAAACTTGTTTCAAGTAAATAAGGGTACTACTTAATTTGGTTTTATAGTTTTTCTACATTTATCCAAACATACAAGAAGATATGTGACCGACAATGTTCAGAATTGATACCGATAACGATTCTTCATAAAGAATAAGATAGATATTGGGTTTTTTTTGAACTAAAGATGTATATTGTTCCACAGCTCGTCTCCAACTCAGTGGATTCATTTCAATCCTGTGCTCGATCTAAATTAGTGGGGTTTCAAAATACTACCTTTTTCTTTTGATTCATGGGCTTAGTGAGGTTTCATTTTTTTACCCCTTTGTTTGTTTCATGGGTTTAGTGGGGCTTCACTTTCATGCCTCGGTTTGATTCGTTGTGTACTTTTTTTATTCTGGTTTGATTTTTGCGTCTGATTTGTAGTCGGATCGACCTTGTACTCCTCTTTAACCTCTAAATAGGTTTTAATTTAATTTCGTTTTGCCGATAAAAAAAATGTATATTGTATTAATTATCTGAAAGCAAAGCACAACGAAGTGTATTCGAAAGCTATCTGGATCCGGGGTCTTAGCGTGACCCATCTGGAATACAATGTCTCAGATCTCCCGCTCTATCGCCTGAGATAATAGTTTTTGATTTTGTGCGGAGGTGATTTGAGCTAGTAAGTAGAAAGACAAGGTAGACAAATTTGAATACTATGTGGTGGATAACTATCCAAAGTACTCGATGATTAACTCTTGCAGGTCCGCCTCCCAAGTAGTTGTTGCTCCTACCTTATTTTTCAAGAAAATTACAAAGTTGATACGCTGACGAAAGGAGGACGCAACATGAATTGATTTTGTATTTCTGTCCTTTCCGTAAGCCAGTAAGTCTTAGATCTCTGGAGCCAGAAGGCCTCATGTATTCCTAGTGCTCGCTCATATGGTGGCTGAATCGCTTCCCTCCTATGGATCCCTGGTCGATCAGTCCGTCTATTGAGCTCTGCTATCCGCCGTTGACACCACTTAATATGAGTCAAGTTCTAACGGAAGTTATGTTTGCCTCATTCATCTAAGGCGAGCCCCACTTTATGAATAACCTCCTAAATTGGCTGATTGGGAGATTTATCCCAATTCTTTTGGATGACTTTTCCACAATTTGGATCATGAGTCCATTGAGATTGAAACCGAAACTACCCCGGCCTCTAATGTGATAAGCTAGGGATAGGATGATATGCTAGTGATCTGTCGTCGTTGTCCCTGTATTGTAGAAACTCGGAAAGGAGTAGTAGAATCCTCTAACGATAAGGTCCATATACAAACGTGATTCAATCCTTCGTAGGTGATTTCTTCCCCGAAACCAAGCGAACGAGTGTCCTTTCATAGGAACATCCATGAAATCTAGATGCTCCACTATTGCCCGGAATTCATCAATAAGAGGTAGGAGATATGTCCCACCGCCCTTGGTTTCCTCTTGATTCAGAATGTCGTTGAAATCACCCAAGAGGGTCCAACGGGGGTGGGACGCACTGTGAATAGTAATGAATTGAGAGTAGGGATGGCAATGGGGCGGGGTTAGGGCGGGGACCCCATTCCCCGTCCCCGTCCCGCGTCCCCTCCACTCGCCCCGTCCCCGCCCCATCCCCGCGGTGACCCCGCCCCGCGGGGACCCCGCGGGGATGGGTCGGGGAACGGGGATTTTATTTCCCGTCTCATTCTCACCTCTCGGGGAATTTTATTTCCTTACCCCGTTCCCGTCCCATTCTCATCACCCGGAAAATGCACATTTGAAATGAAAATTCTCAATGCGTAATTTTAAACAACATGCATAGTCAATACATAATTGTAAAACAACGTACATATGAAATAAACATTGCATGGCAATGATATCCATTTCCCATAATAGTTTACACATAACAGAAATTGTCTTAACGAAATATCTTATAAATAAAACTTAGAGTTCCAAACTTGACTTCATAATGGTACAAATAAAATCATCACGTTGAAAATTTTAAGTTTATCTTGTTATTCCTAACGTTTAAGATATTTGAGTTATGACTATGATTTGATATCGATATAAATGATAATCATATATAATATAATTATATCACCTTGTATATATGATTAGCATGTATATAATATCAAATCATAATCACAACTCAAATATCTAAATAAGTTAAACTTAATATTTCCAAAAATATATTGTGTTGTGAATACAATTTCATAGACAAAATGTAAAGACCGACTCAACTAAAAGATCTAAATTATTATTTTGCTTTCTTTGTGAAGCGTCGTGGTGGAAATCTGATCGAATTCTTTTTGGAACGAGTACGAATTAAAAAGTGTTTTAAAAAAAAAGGGTCAAAGGGGTCGGACCGGGTCGGGTCAGACCCGATCAGCAACCCAAACCCGGCCAAGCCAGCCTGGCCTGGCTCTTCTTCTCCACTTGGGTCGTGCGGCCCAATGCCACCGAAGCCCACAAGCCAGGCCCAGTTTGAGGAGGCCCAAGCCGGTTGGAGCTCGGGTATAAGAGCAAAAATTAGGGATGAAACCCTAATTTTCGCAGCCTCACTCTTCTTCTCCTCTGAACCGACCTCTCGTCTCTCTCTTCCTCCTTCGTATCTTTACACCATCGCCGGCCACGCTCATCCCCGACCTCACCTCCTCTCTTCACACCATCGCCGGCCACGCCCACCCTCAGCCTCGCCGACCCTTCTCTCTCTCTTTCTCTATTTCTCGGCAGCCTCCCCTCTCCGTACAGCGACGCAGTCACCGTCCTCCTCCCGACCAATCCCGCTTGCTCTCCGCTTAGGCGAGCCTCAACCAGCCGCCCTCGTGCTCGATCCGGCCATCGCGTCCTCCCGGTGACCTTGTCAGGCCGGCCAACGACGAGAGACGGTGCTCGGTTTCGCTAGCCGCCGTCCTTTCCCTGCTCAACTCCGAATCAAACGCTCAACCATCTACCCGCGTCGTCCCTTCCCTTTTACGGTGAGACCTCGGCTTGCAACATCTTCGCCGTGGCCGGTCGGAATCTGACCCAAAACTACGTTCTTCTTCCCTTTTTTATTCTTTTCCGAGTTGTATTTATGGATCTAGACTGTTGTGAGCCTGGAAGTAAAGAGTTTAAAAGAAAACGGAAAAGAACATCTGATTTAAACAAAAAAAGGGATTCAAAACTGATTTGAAACGAAAAAGAAAAAAGTTGATACTTCGTCTTTGAACGGATTTGGAGCTCGGACCGAAAACCCCAATTTTTCTTCTTTTCCTTGGTTTCCCGAGCTTCTGGATCTAGTTTACTTCGAACAAACGAGTGTTTAAACGAAAATCAGTTTTGATAAAAAGGGTTTAGAAAGAGAAAAATCAGATTTAATTAAGTGGAATGTTGAACGTTTTGGGACATCGAACGGTTAATCTGGACTTGGAACGGAACTAGCGGGAACACTTCTTTGGGCACCTCGAAAACCGTGCCTCGAAAGCCATGCATCGGGATCCGTGGCACGGAGCTCGTACCTCGGGATTCGTGCCTCGAGGAATGTGCACCGGGTTCTGGGGTCGAGGCTCTGGTACTCGAGCCCGATTCGTCGTCTAAGCCCGCTTTTATCCCGTTCAAGTTTAAAAGGCGACGTATTGATTTTACCGTAGACCGTACCTGAACTGATTGTAAGTTTAACTGCTAAAACCCAAGCTTGGACTTCGCCCGAGAAGACGAAGACCAATCCGGAACCCGTGTGAAGAACGGAGCAGGGGCAAATCGACTTTTCAGCAGAGTGTTTAGAGGAAGACCACAAGGTAGGGAAAGTCTAACTACTCGAGTATTTCAATACTAGTATGCCTATTAGGTTAATAAAATCGGAAAGGTCCTAGAATTGCATTTAGGATGCGAATAACTAGAATAATCGTCTTTCAGTTACTAATAATCGGATGTGTCTAGTATGTATGC
This sequence comes from Erodium maritimum, assembly GCA_963921825.1. NCBI lineage: Eukaryota > Viridiplantae > Streptophyta > Magnoliopsida > Geraniales > Geraniaceae > Erodium > Erodium maritimum. The sequence goes on from OY997595.1 coordinate 13,060,204, forward strand.
TTAGGATGAGAATAACTAGTGTAACTCGCTTTCAATACTTGGGAATTGATTTACTGGTAGGGCGGCCGTGAAAAGCCCTCGGATTAGTTGTTGCGTTAGGTTCACATGCTTGTTTGCTAGTTTTTAGGATAATCAAGAGTCTAATGAAACTAGTTAAATTTTATGCTTGATTGATTGAATGTTTACATGATTGGTTGATTGATTGAATGCTTGAACGGATGATCGAATATGACTAGTTGTGCCAAACGGTACGATCAGGTGATCGATGGACCGATGGATCGTGACAGGTAAGTATAACGGTAAGCGTAAGGATTAAATGAATGTCTTTGGCGTGTTATGGTGAAAGTGTGTGTGTTGTGGTGAAAGTGTGTTTCGATAAGCATTGATTGATGGATATGTTATAGTGTGTTTTTCCCTTATTCGTGTTCTTGAGATATCTGATTGTTCGGTTTGGTACCTACACCGTTGAGGAGTCCGGTGTAAGATGAGATAATGATTATTGTTGATACGTTATGGTACCTACACCGTTGAGGAGTCCGGTGTAGGAAGAGATAATGATTATTGTTGATACGGTCTTGTAGGAAGAGAAATGATTAATGGTACCCACACCGTTGAGGAGTCCGGTGTGGGGATGGTTTACGGAAATGGTTAATGGTGATTGAGTATGGCACCCACACCGTTGCGGAGTCCGGTGTGGGAATGGTTTACGGGAATAATTGGAGCCGGAGGGCATTGGTTATTGGACCCTACAGGGCAGTTGGATGGATTACTTCGTGAGGGATGGTTACTGTGGTTTCACCCAAGTGTATGCGTCCTACGGGAGCACTACCTTGGTTCTCTATGACTTACGATCCTTTGGAGGCATTTCCGAGAATCCCGACGATGAGCGTCCCTATGGGATGGTTTCCGGTGCCCCGATGTATGTGCCTCCTCTAGACCGAAGGAAAATATGATATGATATGGGTATCCTGGTGGATCGGAATATGGGAACCGATGTGATCCCAGAATCTACCCATGGATCGGAGGCTTGAGAAAACGAGTGGTTGGCGTGATATAAATTGCTCCCATTTTAATAAGTTATGATTCGTTATAGTATTTTCAGGGAATCTTTTAAGTTACTGTTATCTTTGAAAAAGCGATACTATTTTCTTACACTTATTCCATAACAATTTCTTGATTGATAGTATTTACTTGTTCCCAGTTGTGATGGTTTTCTAGTCTATTATAATGTTCTCTGTTTATTCTCTGGGAAGTTATCGTTATCCTTGAGAATGCGCTATTGTTATCGTTGCCTTTTTTTGTTTACTATATCTTTTGGTCTAAGGGTTTTAAGTATTTTTGTGACATCGAACTAAACCAGTTTTAATATGAAACTTGGAGGCTAAAGTTGTTTACGATTTTCCCTACTGAGCGTAAGCTCACCCCTATTCGTTTATTTATTGTGTGTACAGGTGTGCTTGAGATCTGGGGAATTCGAGACTCGGGAGCTTCCGGATGTCTTGAGGGTTGTATTAGAGATGTGTTGGTCCACATTGTTAAACTTTATTTATCTTGTGTTACTGGTCAAGTTTTGACACTATAGTTGAAATTTTGGTTTGGATTATTGAGAACTATTTTGGACTTGCTTTCAGCTTTAACAGAGTTTATTACTGTTTTACTACTTTTATCTCGTTTGTTTCTAGTCACGTCTCGAGTCCGGGCAAAACCGGATTTGGGGTGTAACACAAAAATTATAAACTCTATCAGGGTATCGAACAATAACAAATTTTGGATTAACGTGTTTTGTAAACGAAGAAAAAGACATTGCTTTATTACTACAAACATGACCACACAACAAAGGTTTAAATATGAGAAAATGTTCTTAGACAAGTGTATTGTTGTTGTTGTTATTATTATGTATATATAAATTGTAATATTTTATTATAAAATAATGATGCGGGGAGTGCTTGCCCCATCCCCGCCTCGCATCCGCCAAAATCCCCGTACCCCGCCCCGCTTAAAAAACCCTCGTCCCAAATTTGCCCTGTGCGGGGCGGGAACGAGGCGTTTTGCCATCCCTAATTTGAGAGTAAAGAAACTTATTTTTTCCTGTTCTTTCTTTGTGCTACGTAATGGCAAGTGTGGAGTCTGCAGCGTAGTATGCTGCTCTACCTCTATACACCGATGTTGAAGAAATTATTTACCGTGATTAGCTGTGCATTTAGACAGGAGGCACCTTGACCCGTAGGTTTGTGTTGACCATGATGTCCAGCTGTATGTCAAGCTTTGTTTTATTTTCTGTGTGCATGTTGAAATTTTAAATGCCATCAATAATACAAGGTCAATTACAATTTACAAATGCAATACCAATAAACTACAAAACTGGAGCTCATAGGCATATTGATGAAATGCTTCTCAACTCAGATTTGATCGGAGTAGAGATATTTAAGGAAAGGGTGGGGCCAAGTGACAGACACCTACTCTGTCAAATAATTATATCATAAAATGTATTTTTTAAGATGAGTGTTAAGGAAGGATATATGTAAAACAGGTAGCCTTTCTAAGAGGAAAAGGATCGTGATCTTTAAATCATAGTAAATCATGATCGTATGTATTATATTCGTTATTGTTGGATTAAAATACGAGTGAAATGATTAAATCATTTTCAGGTCTTAGAAGATCAAATAACACTAAAAAGAAGGATTGTGCATGTAATAGCCGAGAGAAAAATGATCGTTTTAAATAGTTGAAAATCGTGACCATATGTTATTTTTAAGAGGCAAATTGTAACCCTAATTTTGTTGTTGCACCGTTATCCAAATTTAACGTAAAATCAATAAAATCAGTCATGCGCATGCTAGTGGCTATAAATTGGGGTACAAATAGGATTTGGTGATGTAAGGAAGAAGTGCTCGAGGAAAATGATAGTAACGTCGTCCACATTGGTTTTCCCTTCATTTCTTATAAGGAAAAATTACATCTAACTACATCTAATTATCCTTTTTTTTTTATCAGCAATGTATATATTAAAATCTTGATCTTTAAAATGGCCAGAGTCCATACAATAAAGAGCATGCCCAACATGACAACTCAGAATCGAAGAAAATGTCATAACCCAGATACAAACTATGAACAAACAAGAAACAAAAGGTTAAAAAAGAGGTCTACTGCCCATGTTTAGCTACTATGAAGCCCGAATAAAACATAGAAAACAAACAGATAAAAACGATAACACAACCTTAACCAAAAGGAGAAACCGACGTCGACACAATCCAAACACACATCGAGGGCCACCTCCCTGCCACCACCAGAGCACCACCCTATTAGAATTGGACCACGAGAGACTAAAACAAGAAAAAGAAGGCCAAAACCTCACGGTGGCCAACACCTTGACCGTGAGGCACTAACCACTATGGTCGGGGAAGATTAGTCAAGTCAGGGCAGTCAGGTGCGGAAGAGAGAAAACTCACTTCAGCTTCACTTGTCTTGACAACACATGACCTCGCCGGCGGTCAACACCAAAGAGCCTACGACCAAGGAGAAGTGAAACCAAACCAAAGAAGGAAGATCCGGGGGTGAAAGCGGGGAGGAGACGACCAAGCCTCAGCTTCCAATCTGGTAGATCTGGAGGAGGAGGAGGCAACAAGAAAGCGCCTAGTTCTTCGCCGACAAACAAGGAAGCAATGCAAGATCAAATCTTCGACAACCACACCAGAGAACATGAAGGATAGCCTCCCACGAATATATCTGAAGCGAACCTATACAACCTCGTCACCATAGTAAACTATGAGGAGATTCTGGAGCAGATTCACACCAATCTAACCAGGAAATGTGGAGAGTGGCCTCCCACGAATATATTTGAAGCGAACCTATACAACCTCGTCACCATAGTAAACTATGAGGAGATTCTGGAGCAGATTCACACCAATCTAACCAGGAAATGTGGAGAGAGGTCTCCCACCGATATATCTGGAAAAAAACCACCTATATTGGTGGAGAGGGCTAAAAGCATAACGACGCCAAAGGGGAAAATTGAGTGAGAAAGAATAAAGGGAGAGGAGAGGTAAGTATGAACCATGCAGTGACCTCGGTGGCCGAAGCCACGAGGCCATCGTCGGTGGCGATGGAATATGAAAAAGCAAGATTAGGTTAAGGGAGGAGAATTTTAGAGAGAAAAATGGAGTGCTGAAAAACTACATTTAACTATTCTTGATTTTTATTTAACTATTTTTTTCGTCTGGCAGATTCTTCTAACCTTCTGAAAAATTCATTTTCCTTCCTTTTCATTAATTTTTACAGGGAAAAAGTATGCACATGACTTTATTTTCCTCAAAATTTAGTAAATATCCTTATACACATTGTTATTTTTTTCTTCTTATTTTCACTTTCTATTATTTTGGGAAAATAATGGTAGAATTATTAGGAATGAGAAAGAGAGAGAGGATTGTGGTTGCATGGTTTGCGATAGAGGGGACGGAAGCCAATTAAGGTCTTGTAAGAGCCGAGAAGAACGTCATACTTTTCCATTACTGTTATTAATTATAGTAGCAGCCCATGTCCAACACATTATCTGCATGAGTTTAACCTATAAATTAACAACGTAGAAAAAACTTTACTCAATACGATGTCTTGTTGGCCAAGACCATATTCACTTACGCAACCTTAAACTATTAGACTTCCCCTCAAGGTTGAATTTCAGCAGCCAGACCGGTTCAATAGAAATGTGCTGTCATTTGTCAATAAAGATCACTGCGCCAACTTGGTGACCCTATCAATTATTTATAGTCAACCCCAACTAGTCACCCTAATAATTAATCCCATTCAAACTTATCCAATCCCGTATACAAACATCTGACTATTATACCCTTCCACAACACCCTAAATGACCCTTTCAGCAGGTCCTTTTTAGTAACTTCATGGGAATAGTTAACGCTAATATATTTTTAGGCGCCAACAGCGACAAGAATTGGAATATTAGCAAGTTGCTACGTGCTACAGTACAATCTGTACCTGCTTCTCAATGTGCATTCCGAACTCACCATAATCAAACCTACTGTTTATAATAATAGTAATTATAATAATTTAGCTTTGGTCTTCTTAATTTCCGGCTTCTTTGAACTCTCGGAACCCTTTTATAATCCCTGTCCTTTGCCTTGGTCGCATAGACGTGCTTGTTCTTCTTCGTGATACACAACAACAAGAGTTCTTTCTTGTTCTTCATTTCATTGTTTTGCTTGGAAGATGAGCCATGTTCTGCTTCATGGCACCCTTCACATTGCCATCTGCCAGGTCGACCATCTTCCCACCACAGGTTGCGCTCGCTTCTTCTGCAAGGTCAGTTCCTCTCGATTTGAACCTCTGTCCACGAGGAACAGACTCTGATACCATATTAGAATATAGCTCAACTAAAAACTCAAACTGATAATTGTTTATGTTTCAGGTGATCGAGAACATACAAGAGGTCGTTGGTTTAGGAGGCGGCAACGCGCAACTCTACACGACAATCGATTTAGAGAACACCAGAGTTGGAAGAACCAGAGTCTTGAAAGACGACACAACCAACCCTCAATGGGACGAGACCTTCCACATTTACTGTGCCCACAAGGTCTCAAACATCGTCTTCTCCATCAAAGACGACAATCCCATCGGCGCCATACTCATCGGGAAAGCCTCCTTACCCGTCCACGACATCCTAACCGGAGAAGAAGTCGATACATGGCTCAACATCCTCGATGAGGACCGGAAGCCCCTGCGCGGAGGTCCCAAACTCCACGTAAAGCTCCGGTACTCCGACGCGGCTAAGAATATCAACTGGTCTAAAGGCATTGGAAGTGATAAGTTCCGAGGAGTCCCCTACACATACTTCCCTCAAAGACAAGGCTGTAAGGTCAGTCTTTACCAAGACGCTCATGTCCCGGACGAATTCAAACCTATAATACCTCTCGCCGCCGGGAAATTGTACGAACCGGAGCGGTGTTGGGAGGATATGTTCGACGCTATTTCGAACGCGAAACACTTGATATACATTGCCGGGTGGTCGATATACCCGCACGTGACTATGTTCAGGGACGCGAAGCGCACCAGGCCGGTGGGGCACGTGACATTGGGAGAGATTTTTGTTAAAAAGGCAGATGAGGACATGACGTTGGGGGAGCTTCTTGTAAAGAAGGCCAACGAAGGCGTGGCCGTGTTGATGCTTGTGTGGGACGACAGGACTTCGGTCCTGGCAAACCAGGAGGGGATCATGTCCACGCATGACGAGGAAACGGAGAATTACTTCGAGGACACTAAGGTTCGGTGCGTGCTGTGCGCGCGCGATCCTGATGACGGACAAAGCCTCGTGCAGGACTTGCAGACGTCGCTCATGTATACTCATCATCAGAAGACTATCGTCGTGGACGGGGACGTGGTGGGATCCAAGAAGAGGAGGGTTGTGAGCTTCGTTGGAGGTCTTGATCTCACTACGGGAAGGTACTATTCCTCTAATATGATATCAGAGTTTGTACCATTTTCTAACTTTTTTATTTACCGATTCTGATTTGATTACCTTCAACAGGTACGACACTCCATCACATTCCCTTTTCAGGACGTTGGATGCGGACCACCGAGGGGACTTTTATCAGCCGAGTCTGGAAGGAGCTTCGGTGGCCAAAGGCGGGCCGAGGCAGCCTTGGCACGACATTCATTCCCGGATGGAAGGACCGGCGGCTTGGGATGTTTTGTTCAATTTCGAGCAGAGGTGGGAGAAGCAAGGCGGGAGAGACTTTCTTCTCAAGATAAGAGAGCTGGATGACGTATTCGAACACCAATCTCAATCCGTAAACACCGAAGACGAGGAGGATACATGGAATGTTCAGATCTTCCGGTCTATCGACGGTGGCGCGGCTTTCGGGTTCCCGGACACTCCCATCGAAGCCGCCAAGATCGGGCTTGTCAGCGGGAAGTACAACATCATCGACAGGAGTATCCAGGACGCGTACATCAACGCGATCCGGCGGGCGAAGAGCTTCATCTACATTGAGAATCAGTACTTCATAGGCAGCTCCTTCTGCTGGGACAAAACCGACGAGCTCAAGGTTGAGGAAGTTGGCGCATTGCAAGTGATCCCGAAGGAGTTGTCGTTAAAGATTGTGAGCAAGATCGAGACGGGAGAGAGGTTTATGGTCTATGTTGTGATCCCGATGTGGCCCGAGGGCGCGCCGGAGGATGGAGCTATTCAGGCGATGCTGAATTGGCAGAAGAGAACGATGGAGATGATGTACAAGGACATAGTCCATGCCCTTGAAGCCAAAGGGGTGAAAGCGGATCCGAAGGAGTATTTGAGTTTCTTCTGCCTCGGCAACAGAGAAAAGAAGAGGAGCGGGGAGTTTTGTCCTTCGGAGAAACCGAACCGCGACACGAATTATAGTAGAGCTCAGCATTCTAGGCGCTTCATGATCTATGTCCATTCCAAAATGATGATTGGTAAGTTCTTGTTACACTTTAGTTAGTCTGTTTGATTGAATCAGGTTTTAACAAGATATCACAGCACAGCCTAATTATACTGTTCTACTTGTATTCTACAGTGGACGACGAGTACATAATAATTGGATCTGCAAACATCAACCAGAGGTCGATGGACGGTGCGAGGGACTCGGAGATCGCAATGGGAGGGTACGAACCAAGTCACGTGAACACTAGTGAACAACGAGCCAAGGGTCAGGTACACGGGTTTCGGATGGCATTGTGGTACGAGCACCTAGGCTTGCTCGAAGAGGGCTTCTTGGAGCCGGAGAGCGTGGGATGCGTGCGCAAGGTGAACCAAATCGCCAAGAAACACTGGGAGATGTACTCGTCCGAGAAGCTCGAGCATGACTTGCCCGGCCACTTGCTCACGTACCCGGTCGGAGTCACCGGTGGCGGAGAGATTGTAGAGCTTCCGGGAATGAAATGCTTCCCGGATACGAAAGCCCCAATCCTTGGTTGCAAGCCCGCTCTCGGTCTCATGACAAAAATCACTACGTGAAGTCTCTTTTTTTGTTTCTTAATCTGTAAATGTGTATAGTCAGATTTGTTCATTTTTGGATTGATTGTGTCCATATTTGTTGATCTGCATTCAATTTTTGAAAGTAAGAAATAATACATATATTCTTTGACTTGATGGCGTCGGCGGACTACACACCATACCTCCTCCCTTTAAAGCCTAACGACCACATGTCTATGAACTTTACAGCTTTCTAATCTTTTGCAATCATATCACGGGAAAGTCTCTGTTTCAAAAACACCCCCCAACCGCAAGATCAGAAACCATACCCATTTTAAGTTTTGCCTGCTCTACACATACAAAAAATTATATATTTATTTTTAAGGCTTAATAGTAAAATAGTCTTATTTCAAACTATAATTGCGCATACTTATTCAAATCTAAATATTTGAAAAAGTGGCGTTTAGTGTAGATCTGGTCTTAGGGGAGGCGTTTAGTTGTAGTCCGTTCCGGTTGTTATCTTTGGGTTGTTGGTCAAAGGTTCTTCCGATCTGATAGCTGCATTTAGTGGTGGCCCGATATGTTGCTTGAAGATCCACACATTGTGTCGTTGTGGATCTCTCCGTTGTTTTCATGATTTCCTACGTCATTGTTGCGTTCGTCGTATCGGGCGACTTGTTTCAGATTTAGAGTGGGACGCGCTTCTTCACCTCTAGTTGTCATCGTCATGGATCTTGTTTCCTTTCGTCTAATTGCGTTCGTGGTGCTCTCTTCCTTCGTCGTCGTTGGTGACTCTTTCCAGATCTGGCGTGGGACGCGCTTCTTCATCCGCTGGTTGTAGATCGTTGTGGATCTGGTCGTGTACGCGGTGCTCGGGTCCCGGTTGGTAAGGAACTCTTTACACTGCCTTCACTTATTTTGTCACTTGTAGAGACTTTTCTCTTTCCTTAGCTTTAGACTCGTTTCGATTTCCTATGTCTCCCATCTTTTGGTTTGGTGGGGGCAGCTGGTATGCTTAGGTGTTGGTCTCCGAGGATAGTTATTGACCGTTAGGCCTTTATTGGAAGTTAAGAGGTTTTCTTATTCTTTGGGATCGAGTTTCGATGGTTTTGGCCACCGAAATTTCTGTATCGTTCAACGGTGTTGACCGTCGACGTGTCGTCCCCATCTCACTTTCTGAGTTGGTAGCATCTATGAGATACAATTTTCCTCAAGTTAGGGTAAGTTTGGGGGTAATCTGAGTGTAGGTCGGCTAACTTTTTGGTTTTATGGTTGAAAAATTCAGGTTATAAACATATGTTGGTTTGTGTGCTTCATGGTGGAAAAATCTGGGTCCTAGACCTTTTATTGCTTTTCAGTTTTGAGCTTCATGATTGTAAACTCTAGTTTTTAGACCGTGGTTAAGGTTCCTTTGAAAGGAATACTCCTTTTTAGTAATTGTTTGATCATTTTAGATCTGGTTTTGGGCTGAGACTTGTTCAGTTCTCGGATTTATTTTGTTTGGTTCAAAACTACTTCGGTCCTCAAATTTTTATGGCATTTTCCCTTGTCTATCCTCCCTTTCCAATCTCTGGAATAGGGGAGATTTATAATACTGTTTTGCTGATAAAAAAATATTAATGGCTTCTTTAACTATTATATTCCGTTTATATAACTGCTATTTTTCACACACTCTCGTGTGCCTTACCTCTCTAGAATTTTCTAGCCCTACCTATTCTCCGCCTATCGATGTCGACCTCTGTAAATTGATTTCCGTGCTACTGATCTCTCCACTAATGGAGATCGTCACGTCCTCTCCTTCCTCTGTGGTGGTTGTCTCCCCGACGCTGCCCCCACGACCCTCTTCTGTTTTCACTCGTCCGGTGAAGGATATGAAGAAGAGGAACCTTAAAACTCTTCTTCCTAGTTACCGACTACACTATCGTCGACGCTGCTACCCCCGTTTGGCCACTCCTCCATGGAGGACTCGACTTTGGTGGTCTTCTCCCCAGGCCATCCATCATCAGAATCTATATCGGTCAAACCCAATCGAGGATGACTGACTAGGGTTTTATCCCACACACAGTCGGATGCCTCTGCATCATAACCCGCCAAGAAAGGACTTGATTTCTTGGTTTTAGAGGCATCGACGGTCGATGGATCCTGTCACGCCCAAATCCGGTTTTTACCGGACTCGAGACGTGAACTAAAATAATAATTAAATAACGCAATTTTAAAACCAAAATGAGTCTCAGATAACAGTTTAAAGCTCCAAGTAATAACACGAGTCAACAGCTCGGTAAAAACACATAGTAAAAGAGTTCAGTAAAAGTAAAACTATACGTCTCTAGACCACTAGACAAGACCCTCGCTGGCTCCCAAGCGCCGAGAATCCCGCTAGCACAAGTCCCGCTCAAGACCTGAAAAACAACAAGGTAAAGGGGTGAGCTTTCGCTCAGTAGGAAAAGTAGTTTAGGTTATGAACATTCGTTCACCACCATGAGTAACCGTCCAATTAGGGCATACTAGCAAAGCTTAACTACTAACAACGCCCACAGAAAATTACCAACCACTAATCACTCTCACAAGACCATAAACACATTTAAAACATCGTACATAGCCAATCAGTAAGCATATACCACACATCATAACAAACACATATCCGTACAACAATTTCCAACATCACCGAATGCACCTAGCCACTTATATCATACCAGACCACACAACATCGGTCCCGATATCTTCCCGTCACGTAGACTCGGGGTAACATCCTAGATCGGCAATCCCTCAGCCGGACGTCTTCCCGTCACGTAGACTCGGGGCCTCATGCATACCGGACCGGCACATACCTCGGTCGTACGCCTTCCCGGACCACATAGCATCGGGATAATGATCACATCATCCTCGTCCTCGATACCCTACACCGACATATTCTCTCAGTGTTGGTATCATACCGGACACACCTCCTCTTGGAACACACGTCAAGAGAATAACACGCATCACAATGCCATAGTTCGACCACAGTATTCCAACCAAGCCAACTCACCATAGCAAAGCACATCGGTCTATCACTCACCCGATCATATCACAATCAATGGTTCACATCACATCACGCATGACACACTTGCCCAAACATAGCGACAACATGCTACACCAAGTATATCTTATTATGACTCTCAATCTAATCAACGGCTACAACACGCATCATGCATCTCAATCATAGATCATGACATCACAGTCAACACGCAACACTAACGCTCGACATAGCCAATCTACCAGCACGACAATTTCCCATAATTGAAAGCGGTTAAACTAGTGAATCAGATCCTATATGCAAACTAAGACTCACCCGTTTATTATCGTAATTGAAAGCGGTTATTCTAGTGAATCACATCCTATATGCAAACTAAGACCTTTCTGGTTATTATTATTAACTTAAAGGCATACTAGTAACTTTCTGTAATTAAACCGGTATTCGCTACTTTCCCTACCTCAAAAGTGATCAACTCTCAACTCCTAGCTGCTGACGACCTGGCTAGCTTCCTCCTCCACTTCACGGGATCCAAGTGCCTCCTCCTCCGTCACGCTCGGGTCCAAGGTCTTGGATCACAAAACAATTCGCGAATTAAGAGTAATTCACAAAGGTTTAAAAAGGAAAGCATTTCCAGTTTACCCCCGAAGGACTCGGTTATAGATAACCGTCCTAAACACTCGAAATCCAAAAAAATGGGCCCAAAAGGCCCAATTCTAGTCTGTCACGGTTCAGGTCACGGAGCCTTGATGGGCTCCGCCACAGATCTGGTCACGGATCCGTGGTCCAGGCCGTCACGGTTCTCCTCACAGAGCTGTGACTGACGCCTTCACGGTTCTCCTCACGGAGCCGTGACTGACGCCGTCACGGTCTCCCTCACGGAGCTGTGACGTCTCCCGTCACGGTGACCATCACGGATCCGTGACGGGTCTGGTACTGTTCATCGTCTTCTTCCTCCAGCCTTGGTTTTCCACGGAATTTACCCCCCCAAAACCTCTATTGATGACCTCCCCAAGCTCCAAAACAGCCCCTAAAACGTCTCTACTTCAAAACCCAACACGGGTCTTCAACAAACCACCACAAATCCACTTAAAACCAATAATCTAACATCATTTCTTCCAAAAATTCATAATCCAAACACCAAACTCCAAAACCCAACTAAGTCATCATTTCTCCTCAAAACCCATGAACCAATTCAATCAAAAACGAAAAAGGGTTGGGGATTTACCTTGAGGATGGAGAATAGATGAAGAATCAAGTGAAAATGGAAGATTTTGGGTAGAGAATGGGTTCAAGCTACTATTTTTCCTCCTTTCTTCTTCTTCAAGTCTCCAAAACCCCTTTTCTTCTTCCTCTCTCTCTCAATTTCAGCCACCAATATAATAATGGTTGAAATGCACCTAGAATGAGTCATATACCATAAAGGGGAAATCTCCAAACTACCCCTTTGCTTCCCATTTCTCAAGACCAACAATTTAGGGGCATATGGGTCCTTTTAACCCCTTTTTCTTCCCCTCCAAGAAAAAATGGACACATGTCCATGTGGGGACCACTCCTAGCTCAAATAAATCCATCTCACTTAATTAATTGCGTTTAGTCTCTAATTGGATCGCGTTTGACCGAAAATAACCCCGGGTTGACTTTTCCCAACATTACAGTCAATTGAAGGGAAACGGCCCAACTAAGCTAATCGTAACGGCGGCTAAGCTTTTTTGGCACCAGAAAGGTCCCAAATGACCCTCGGAGTCATCGGTTGACTTTTCTGGCAAAAAATCAACTTTCGCCAAAAAAAACCTCCGGTTCGACCAGGATCGACCGGGGGCGGTTCTTAAAGATCCTCTGCCTTGCCGCCTCCTCAGGACCTGCCACCATTAATGATGAATCTTTAGAATGGCCTATCGGCTTGCTCCATCATAAATGAAGATGAGATGGAGGTCATGGTGCCCTACACTCCGGCGGACCCAACAATTATTGCTCTCCAAAATTTTGGCATGGTGGATCGGATGTTGGCATCAAAGCCGCCCCGAAAATACTTCATGCTCAAGATTATTACGCGAGCATAAGGACGTCCAGCGTCAGGTTTAGTGGTGAAGGACCTAGAACCTGGGACATACAGGTTCTACTTTGATTCTCAAAAGGCTAGGTCTTTCGTAGCAACGAGCCTTGGTGCTTCAATGGGTATCTGTTGATGCTAGGGATCTCCCCAAGTTAGATCGTATCCAACTATGGGTGCATACAAGGGGTCTTCCGTCATTGGTCCGTACGAAGGCTACTAGGGAGTTCATTGGAGCCACACTAGGAGAGTGCGTGGATGTCCCATGTGACCAGTGGGGATTGTGTTGGGGAGGGACTATCAAAGTTCTCTTTTGAATGAAGATCCATCGTCCCCTTCACCGAACCATGGTGATGAGGTTTCGGGAGTTCTGGGAACCGATTAGGGTAACCCTGACCTATGATCGACTCACCACCTTTTACTACCATTACGGTCGGATCGACCATGTGGTCTGGGATTGTGAAATGGAGACGTCAGGGATACCTAGGTTTGACGATTCCCTCATGGAATTCAATCCGAACAAGCTCGAGAAGTCTTATGTCACATATTGGGGGACAATTTCAATAGGAACACTAAGCCCTCTAGGATTTACACTATTGACCTCGAACACTCTACCTACGACCTCATCATCTCGAGGAAGTGGACCAACCGTAACCCCGAACATTCTACCTAACATTCAAGTAAGAAAGATGAGGAGTGAGGCAAGCACATGGGCTAGGTTTGCTAGCCCTTCATGGACTGTCCCATCTATGACACTGGGAAAGAATAGAGAATTTACAGGGGAACCTCGTAAAGACCAAACAATGGTTGGTAAGTAGCCCGCCAGAAGGAATGTTAGACACCCGAGGCTTCAGGGACCTTTTTCGGGAGGGGTCCTTGGCTCAAGCCTATTATCCCGATACTACTATTGAGTTCAGGTTCGGCCGCACTCCTCACGGCGAAAAGAGTTCTCTCCATTGGATAAAAAAGCGTTTAAGCACCACCTTGAGCGATTCTCTTTAGTTTTTACTTTCATTTTATTAAATTATCACGTTTCTTCAAAAACGTGGGTAGATACGTTTAATATTCTCAGTGTTATTTGAACAGGGACCTTCTAAGATTCTGCTCGTTGTAATGACTCTTCTTTCCCGCAATTAATAAAATACCATAATTTTCGTTCAAAAAATATTCCATATAGATTCATCTTTTTTAAAAAAAAACGAGTAGAGATGTATTGTATTACTGTAGAAAAACAACTTTACAGGGTAGGACATAATTGTCCAGGATTCTAGATATGTGTCCCGATCGACCGTAGTCCATCAGACGCTCATGGATCCATAAATATAGTCTGCTTTGAATCGCAGATCAGAACTTAGGAGTTCCTCTTAACGACATTTCAAAATAACTAAAACCCAAAGTCCTAAACCTAGCTAGCCAAAAATTTATTCGACCTAAAACAGAATAACAATCAGGAAGTAATTCCTTTGGTGCGGATTTCCCGAGACTCCCCGGTAGTAATAGCCCCGGGTCTGTGGATATATGTCCCAGTGTGACCATTCCACCCACTCCGGGTCCTATCATTCGTCTTGTGGAGGGTCAAGTCCCTCCAACTGCATTCTCGTTGCTTCTGCACGGACCCCTATCCCCGATGCTTGACCCTTTGTCGGTCCCATCGGGACCCACTGCTCTCCGTCCAGAGGTGACGCCAGCGGCAACACTATACGACTGGGAACCCTAATAGGATTCCCTTGTTCAACAAGAATCCGGAGCATCGGCAGCGGCGACACAGGGGATCCCAGGACGTCCACCCCCGCCCCAGTTGGGCTCCGATCGTACCCGGCCCTGCCTGTCCGACGACTTCGTCGCCACCCGGATGCGGAGGGAGATCGACCGATCTCTATATCGGTATGGCTTGAGCATATGCCAACCCGGCTCTGATGGAGACGCCATGGTGGCCCTTGTAGATGGTCAGGCCGAGGGCGTTGCAGACGGATGGGGCAGGCGTCCGACGATGATGAGAAAAGGACGTCGGGATGGAAGTTCGACGCGAGCGGCTGGGCAGTGTCAGAGCAGATCTGGTGAGCTGGATCCATGGTGCGGAAGCGGCCGAGATCTCGATGGGGGGATGACGAGCAAGAGAACTCCGGAGAGTGGTCGTGGTGAAGGGACGATGGCTAACCGGAGAGTGCGGCGCCGGAACCGATTGGAGATGGAGGCGTGAGTAGAAAAAACCCTAGGTAGGGTGAGAGAGAAGCTCAAAGAGGTAGCTGAGAGCTTTTTTACGGTCTTATTCTAGTTACATATAGATTCATCTTAATTCATGTAAGATAGAAAGAGTAATAAACGTTTATCACGAAATGTCAACATGACCCCATTCTTTTGATTATTGATTGTCAAATTGTCTAAAATCAATCCCTTTCCCTATACATTAGTAATGATGTCACGTTAAATTTAAATACAGAAATTTAATATAGGTGCCAATCCCTTTAGTTGATTATACTAATCGCCACCATGGCTATATTTATCCTTGCCCCCTGTTGTAAAAACACTAACAGAGCATCTTTTTCCTCACACATTTCCTCTTCCCACTCTTCAAATTCCCATGTCTTCCATGTTGGGGTCGCAGGGGGTGGTCCTCGCCACCGCCATGGCCGTCTCCGGAACCGTACTCCTCCTTGCTTTCCGCCACCAGAAACCCCCGCCTCTGCGGTCTTGCATCTCCTCCGGTGAGCAACAACTCAACTACAACACCGAATTTGAAATAAAAATGTGATCTTTAGCTGATGGGTTCGTTTTGCAGATGCCAGGAAAGCAGAGAGGAAGAATAAGAAGAGGGTTCGATTTGCGGAAGATGTGGTGTATCCAACTGGGGATTCGGAGATTTTCAGGAGGCAATATGGTGGGGACACGATCACTGGTTCTTCATCGGCTTCCACGACGTCGGTGGAGTGGGATAAACGAGGTCGGAAAGTCAGAGGAATGCCGGCGAACAGGTTGGCTCTGTACAATGGAATGCTCAGGGATCGTGTCGCTCACAGGGTTGCTTAAACTTACTGATTCCACGAGAAAGTTTAAATCTTTGTGATGGAAGTTTTGTGTATATGTGATTGGGACCAGTGAGTGTTGTAGAGAGCAACTGATGTGAGCAGCAAAGCTAATGGGATAGAGTGTGAATTTTCTTAGCTGAACTACAAAGATGTAAATTTTGTTCGTATTTGCTGGATTGGAAGTGTTTGGGTGTTTTGAGATGTTCAACTATCAATGTTAAATGCCACAATACATGGATCGTCCGCTGAAGAGTTTTTTATTTTATTTTATTTTGAAACAGAGTGATGAAGAATATCATATGTCAATCAAAACATATAAAGAGACCATAATAATATCGGGACTTTCATAGGTGATCCGACGGTCTTGGACCCGTTGAAGTAGTCTAATCTCCATCTTACACAACGATGAAAATTCTTATGTCCTACCCTTGACTGAAAAAAGAAACAATCTAAAACAACTGAAACAAAATGGACCAAACTAAAATAGAGAAAACAACAAAGAGATATCGGTATAGACATGCTCCTCCAAGACATAGCAGACAAGATCTGTCCCAAATCGGGATGGATAGGCCACCAACCTTCTACCCACCGTGTTGCCTAGCCATTCATGGTTCATGGCGGGGCTGTTTGGCAGCCCGCGCCTGATCAGGGTCGTCTTCTTCTTCATCGATGAGCCGATACATTGTGGTTGGCCCCACAACCTATCCAAGGCCCGTTTCAACTGGCTCGTACGGGTGTAGAACTATCCCGTCCTGCTCCACCCTTTGGTCTTCAACATCTTCAGGCGCTTGGGCCCCAATCCTCCCCCGTGGTCCCGATGTTCTTTCTACTTCCCGGCCCTAGGGGGCCCAGTCTCCAATCGAGAGCCCTCTAGAGAAGGTGTCATTGACTGTGTAAGGCTCCTACTAACATAAATGAAGTCCCCCTCATGCGCCTCTCGGTCGTCTGCATAACCTAATGTTAGCCAGGTCACTGGTCCGTGATTCAGCTGGGCCCCGAATCCTTCGATTCGACGGCTCGCAGAGTGTACGGAACCCTTGATGTCGAATCTGCGCTTTCGTTGATTCGACGTAGACTCGACTCTGCACCACAAATTCGACGACCATTTCCATCGCTACATCATATTCGACGCCCAAAAACCTCACTATTTCGATGCTACTGTGGCTAGCCTTACAACTCTGATACATTTTTCTATCGTACGGATCCCGACCTATATTTTTATGTTTTAGAGACTTGGCCTTACATGATTGGAATTGATTATTTTATATGAAATAAAATCTCCCCGATTAATGTATTTCTTTTTTTAGAACAAAGAAACACTTTTATTACCACGAAAAGGAGCTATTACATGTTTAATCCTGCATCAGGTCTAACAATAACTCTGCAAAAATAGAACGTCTAAAAAGGTCTTGATGAAAGTAGAAGACTGTAATGAAAAGGAACTGCAAAACACTACTCAAGGTGTAGCCGAATTGTCGTTCATTCCCCTAAAGAGGACTGATATAGTCTGGTTGAAAACCGAACCTGTGTCGTATAATAGTAAAGGAAGGACTGCCTTGTCTCAGGGATCCATTCCAGCAATCGTCCATGAAGCCTTAGGTTGTACTCATTTTCCTTGGCGAGGCTGCTTTCCAGCCCTCACCTATTCTTCCCGGGGTTCCCCAGGGGAATCCCTCTTTATACCAGGCGCCATCCTCGAAGGAGCCTCCACTCCACTGATCGGGGGCTGGACCACTACCAAAATTTTCCAACCTAGAAGACCATCCCTACATACACGCTCGTTAGGTGCAGTATTGTGGGTTACAATTGGTCCCCTTCCCCGATGTGAAGTGGGATTAGGTGTAGTGTTCTAAGTCAGAAGGTCGAAACCCTGTGGTACACGGACCAGCTTCTTCTAATCTGTTGCATAGACTCTATTCATCTTCTCCTTCTGGTACTCTAGGAGAGACTTGTCGAACATATGGATCCCCGACATCTCTTTGTCACATGCTGGTAGCGTGTGCCCGATCCGCCCACAATTCCCACAAAAAGTAGGTAACTTCGTGTAGGTGAGGGCGCAGGCGATCGGATCTCAAAACTATGAAAATCGAAGCAGCGGATTCCGGTAGAGAGGGCGGTCCAAGGAATGCCAACATCGCACTCGGACAGCCACCATGGTCCCCATAGCTTCTCCAATTTTCTCCCCAGTCGTCTTGGTCCGATCGCACGGTGGGAGGCCGTGGGAATGAACCCACAGTTGGAGCATGTCCGGTGACGGAAAAGCCCTACCAGATGGGTCAATTTCCCTAAGAAGCAAGGGGTGGTCATCAAAACACCATGGTTCATGAACATGAACCCAAACACGAGCATCCTCATTGGCAAAGTAAAACCCAAAGACACCGGGTTTGATGTCTTTAATCACCAGTCCCATCGTCGAGTTTCCCCATGTGTTGGTGATGATTTGCAGCAGGGTTTCCTTGCCGGGGGGGGGGGGGGGGAGAAGTCGTCCGAGCATACCAAAATGTTGTTGAGCCAAAGCCCTTGGATCAACAATCGCATAAGTGACGACCACCTACAGAGCCTCCTCGTAGCCCAATGAGCAACACGAGAGGATCTCCTAGAGGGCCCGAATAAGAGAGTCGGGCGGTGCAAGCCTCAAAACCACCGGGGGGGCAGGAGTAGGAGGTGGTACCGAGCCCTCCCTACGTAGCATAAACTCTGGTATGGGTATGTAGGGGATGAGCGGAATCCGGTTTGCATTCGATATGAATGCTAGTATTTCTTTCACTCGCAAGTCACTCATACCAAGGTAGGACGGTGACCTAGGCCCATCCTTATCAGCCCATGAGAGCAAGGCAGGGGGATACAAAGATGACCATGTAGACGGCCCATCCAACGAGGCCCATAGGGTTTTCGGTGGGTGGCCTCGCCTCACCTTCGACCGTGGTTGAACAAGGAGGGTCACACCCGGCACGAACGCCACCAACGCCAGGGATGGCATGAGAGGCAGTTGTGGTGTCGGAGGAGATTACAGTGGTGGTAATCGTAGTGAAGATAGAGACGGTGGTGGTAGTTGCAGCAGTGATGAAGGCGGTGGGGAAGATTGCGATAGTAGGGGTTCAGCGGGCATGGTTTTTGGTTTCTTCTTCCGGTGACCCTTTAAAGGGCTTATCAGAATTCACGAGAGGCATGGAGGAGGCACACCTATCATCACCGTAGAAGAGTGTTCAGTCGGTGACGGGACGTGCACAAGCGGTGACATGACAAGGGAAGTAGGTAGTTGTGCGACTTTGTCAAACGACAACACATCTTGTAGAGGTGCAGGGTGGACGTACTCCTCGCGCTGGGCGCGCGACTGGCGTACGATAATGACAACGATACAAGAACACATGTCTCCTAAGGTTTAGAGTTGCTCTTGACAAGAAGGGAGAGATTTTTTAGTTTTTTTTAAGGGTTGCTTTCATCTCACTACCCTGACTATGTGATTTTTTTCATCTCACTACCCTAACTATTTTTTGTGGTTACTCACTATCCTAGAATGCATTTTTGTTTCACTTTCATACCCGCCGTCAATTTTCCATCCATTTTTGGATGAAAACACTTAAAAAGTCCATAATACCCCCCACTAACAATCAAATTTTCAAAAGCATGTCATTGCTTTTCAAAATGTCTTTAAAAAAATCAGTTTTTAATGTCACAAAAATGCATTCTAGGGTAATAAGATACCACAAAAAATACATTCTAGGGTAGTGAGGTGCTATAAAAAATAGTTAGGGTATGAAAGTGAAAAAAAGGCATTCTAATTTAGTGAGGTGCCAAAAAATAGTTAGGGTAATGAGATGGAAAAAAACCCACATACTTAGAGTAGTGAGATAAAAATATTTTTTTTTACTGTAAGATTTTTTAGTTTTTATTTGACACAAGTATTTCTTGTTCCAATGATTAAGAATAATGTATAATTATTTATTCCAATCTACATGTAAAAATCAATAAACATATCATATAGATTTTATTTATCTCATCACTTTTTCTGCTCTCACCAACAATCTAAAATTACCTGCCAACGTCAACATCTTGATGACTTTTATGCAACAAAGCCTCACCAATGGCAACACAAGTATTTGGTTGTGGTTGATTTGTTGATTCAAGCCCCTCTATCTATAATCTATTCGAATATAATCTAGGAAGAGCCTTAATTTTTGGTTGAGAAACCAAATGCCCAATTGAAAATTGAGGCCATATAGGAAGTGGAACATGACACACTCATTCACATATGTTCAACCAAATCACAGCACAACACCAAAAAAGGCACATAACCTTTGAGTATCTCATGGCTTGATGCTCCGTGGATCCATTTCAGTACACTTTATGACCTCATCCACTTCATACCAATTTCTTATTACCCTAAAGTACTTTTCAATTTCAAGTGGTTCTTCTTGCCATTAACTTTTTAGACAAAATTAAAATGAAAGTGTCAACACTTTTGCTGAGGTAAACCCAACATCCTATAAATGTAGGAGAAAAACCACCTATTATGGCTTCCTACCTTACCTCATTTTTGCTTGCCTTTATCCAATTTATAACCCTAACAAATCAACTCAAATCCCAACCCATTATGTTTTTAAAGCAGCTTCAACGGCCGTTTTTGTATAATGATTTACGTGCCGTCGTAGGTCTTGTCACTATTAACTGTCGTTGGAGCCGTGGTTTGGACAACCGTTGCAGGCTGTCGCCTCAAGATTCTGCCATGGCGCGATGAGCCGTCGTTGGTCCAACGGCTAGTCGGTGGGCATGTCCCACGCCGACACGCGGCGACGCCAAAATTCAAAATAACCCTAAATTTTTTCTATAAATACACAACCACCCGTACCCCAAATTCATACATCTCTTCTACATCACAGTTGGTCTTTCATTTTCTTCCCTCTCAAACTTTGTTCTCGATTTTTTTTCTTTTATCGATGAACCGTTTTCCAACGTTGGCGGAGTTAGAGAAAATGACTCTTGAAGAGATAAATGAGAAGATGACAAGGGTGGCTACAGCAACGACGCTATGAATTCAGAATCGGCTTTTGGGAAGTATACACCAAAGGGCAAAAGATGAGGCCGAGGGTTCAACCTCGACGGCGCCACCAAAGCGGAGAGTGATAGAGCGCAATCGAGCCAAGGAAACGACTGCTTGATTGCTGACTACTTTGCGCTTAATTCGGTGTGCAACGACCAACAATTTCGTCGATGCTTCCGGATGTCGATGGAATTGTTCCTATGGATCGTGAATGCATTGAGTGACAGGTACGCGTACTTCCGTCAACAACAGGATGCTATAGGGAAGCACATATTCTCTCCATACCAGAAGTGCACGGTAGCACTTCGTCAGCTCTGTTATGGAGGTCACGTCGATGCTGTTGACGAGTACTTGTGAATGGCGGAGAACACTGCTTTGGAATGGGTCAAGAAGTTTTACATTGCCTCATTAGGATTTTTGGGCGGACATATCTACGACGCCCGACCGAGGAGGATACATGTCGTCTACTGGAAATCAACGAACTACACGCTTCCCGGGGATGATAGGGAGTCTCGACCGCATGCATTGGGATTGGAAGAACTGTCATGTTGTATGGGCTGCACAATTCTCGAGCAGGGACCACGGGAACATCCCCATAATCATGCTAGAAGTCGTTGCTGTTGGGTCTCGAGGTAAGGTTGGAGATGAACCAACTCGCAGCGGAAAATCAATGAAAACCAAGAGACGATTAAAACCATGAAACAACTAACAAAGAATGGATTCACAAGAGAAAAATTCAGCACTAGTTCTTACCAAAACAAGAACACCGGTTAACGAATGATTGGCTTTAGCCTCCAAGACGCCTACGTATCCACATGGGAATCAAAGCCACGTAATTCTTCTCTTTGAGGACTCAAGAACACAAAAATGGAGGTGGAAACTAGCCAAACCCGAAATGGCCATGGAAGAGGGAGAGAAAATGTGTTTCCTATTCTTGTCTTGTGTTTGTTATGTTGAAAAAAGATGACTTAAACATAACAAAACCCATACTTGTCCAACTAAAGGCATGGGACAAGTATGGTGTCAAGTAAGGTGTAAATAGGACAAAGTATGGCAAGACAAGATTGGGTTAGGTGGTGAATCACCAACACCTTAATCCTTGTCTTGCTTACTTAGTACTAATTAATCAAGACTTGATTAATTAGTTCCATGGGCCTTGGTTGCATGGGCCTTTCATGGGCCTCTTGGAACATGGCCCGTGGCCATTTCCAACGAGGTCCCGTGATTCGCTCATCGCCTCCATGCCTTCCATACCGGAAATGTCCAACATTATCCGACGCGATCAATCCCAAGACTCCAAGCCTTGTCTCGATCTGTGAAGTCCTATTCACTTACGGGCACATGACCCAAAACCCAGTTTTGGTCATCTCCCGAGACAACTCCCTTTTGGCCATTCTCCATAAATGTGTCAATGAGTTTCATCCTCCGGTGTGACCCTTAGGTTTATGCATGTCAATAGATCAACGTAAAATCCCATTTTACTTGATCCTATTTAAGTGGCAACTAACGAGACTTTAGTATTGCCTGACACTACATAACGAATCGACCCTGTCGATTCTAACCTTTCCGTCGTCCCTGTCATTATCCTTTTATCTCCGATATCCTGATTGAGATAAGGCATAGAGCCGTCATCCTTATTATTCTCAATCACCGTTCCTTGATATGTGAGATGACTGAAGATATGATACCCAGTATCATGTGCATGGCCATGCTATTCTTCCAGTCACTCTCGATCAAGTGGCCGAGAACCGATATCTTTCCCATACCTTAGTATGAGGGATAAATCCCTTAGCCGTCTTTCGTGTCACTCATGTAGCCCGTCCCCAAGCCAATCCTGGCCGTTATGGAAGCCCTGTTACGGACAACGTTAGGCTCAGGTCAAACTCAGTTGTTGACTACATAGCGATCACAAAGACTCCTTGGTCTAAGGATACATGACAAGCTACAACACTGAATATGTTCATGACTTAATCTATGGCACATATTCAGGGCGGGTCGTCCAATATCATGTCTCACATGATATCTATGATCAGACTCCGGAATCCCATTCCAATGACTAACAGAACGTAAGCCATAAAGAGCCATCTTTCATACTAGTCGCTTCTAGTGAAGCTTTGTTGACTAGGGACCCATCGAGTGTGATCTATCTCGATCTATGGTTCTATTCGCATGGTGGGCATAGATCAGAGCACACATCGATATATTACTCCAACACATAAGTAATATAAAGCCGCTTTAATTTTATTGCTAACGATGATATATACATTTGGACATTTAGGATTGAACTACGGGCATTAAGACTAACAGTTGCATCCCAAGACCTGTGGATATGACACATTTTTTCGGAACAACGGGGTCCAATAGCAACATCAACGTCGTTAATAGGTCTATATTGTTTCACCATGCATGTCGAGGCTTCGCTTTGGATGTGAAGTTCTTGGTCAACGGTAACGAATACACAATGCTGGCCGCCATGGCTCCGCCTTCTCGATGGGTTTGGGATCCGGGAGGAAGGGCGATAGGTTGGGGTCTGCTCGGAGCTGATTGTGGCAAATCCACGAAGGGTGTCTTCATTCACGTCTGGAACAACGACGGGGGCAAATCCACGAAGGGTGTCTTCATTCCCGCCCGGAACAACGGCGGGGGAAAATCCACGAAGGGCGTCTTCATTACAGTTTTACCTTAGTTTGGTTAGACCTTTTGGTTTTGGTGGTTTAGTTATTTTCTTATCTGTAATTTTGAAATGTGAGTAAGGAGATATCTTGAGTTTTGTCTGCGATCAAAAGCAGACTATTTTCTACGGGTCCATGAGCACTGGGCTTGCTACGATCGGCTCGGACAAATATCTGGAACCCAAGGCTTGTACGCCCTACTTTGTATGATTTTTTTATTTATAATAATGCACTTCCCCGTTTTCTCGTTTCAAAAAAAAGACATCCACAAAAAACATGGGCCGAGCCCGGGCTCACAGACCAGAAAGCCCACGAACAACCCTAAGCTCTACATTTCCAGCCACGACATTCGACGAACCTCCACTGAAACCCAATCCTGAAATCCTTTTGGCAAAAAAATTCTCTCTTGTTTTCCTTTTCAGCCAAACACAGTCCTCAACAACCAGGAACAGGTACTTCTTGGTTCTTCAAGCTCGGTTTTGCTAACAATAACCTGCTCACGCTTCCTTTTTTTTGTGAATGGTCATCATAGCTTCAGGTTCTAGGGGTTTTGCGTGTATTGGTTACAAGCTTATGATCTCTTTGTGGATTGAGGGTTTAGCAATAAGCTTGGCGAATTTGGGAATTGGGTTTTCTATTAGTTGCGTTAGGAATCATGCGAAACCATCGGTTTGGTTTGTAGGAAGTGTTTAAGCAAATTGGAGTATTGGACCCATTAAAGCCAGCCCTGTGTGATATGTTTAAAAGAAAAATGGAATGAATGTAGTGAGTAGGAGTTGTTTTTTAGTTTCAAAAAATGCAATTTTTACTAACTTTACCAACATGTTTTTAATTTTGTGACAATGAATTTATGGTACTTCTATTGGGAGGAAAGAAGAATATATTTCTTACTGCTATGACCATCTAATGTCTTCATTTATACACCAAACCATGTTTCATGATATTTTCTTTTAGACAAAGGTGATTAGAAGATTCGGTTTTGATTCAGGAGGCTGCTGTTCTTAATTTTTCTTTTGGTAGGATTATTCTAATTGGTGCTTTGTATATGATTTTCTATTCTTCGAATTGGAAGTGATTAAAAGTTCCTGATCAGACTTGCTATTCAACTTAGGATATGATGGTTTTCTTGCTTTTGTTTCCAGTAACCATGAAGGTACGATCATCAGTGAAGAAAATGTGTGAGTTCTGTAGAACTGTAAAACGCCGCGGACGTGTCTATGTACTTTGCTCTGTTAATCCTAAGCACAAGCAGCGTCAAGGCATGACCACATTTGCACATGAAGGGCAAGTTCCACCCACGTATGTATTGTCAATATATACTCTGTGTTATTCCTTATTTAAGTAATACTTGTATATGTATATTACGGCAAAAATGAATATTTTTTTTACTTGGGCATTGCCTGAGTTATCTTTAATTAGATCAATAATATGCTTTAAAAGATTGAGTTGTGTAAAGGTTATTATCTCTCACAGAGGTTTTTGCTTGGTTCTATATTATTACTTCCCTTGTTAGCTGTACCTGTAGTTTTGTATATATAGTATTGCAAGTTCGGAGAATTATTGCAGGTTCTATCCGTTTGGTTTTTAATCAGGAATGATTGTCTTGGAATGGTTTGAGTGAGTCTCGTGTTGTGACTTGAGATATTTGATTGTGTTCTTAGCTCATAATGGTCAAAGTTAGTGCCAAACTTAGAATGCCTCGTGACCGGGTCCTCCACATTCTTAGAAGTTCACAATAAAGTTAAATGATCCTTCTATTCTGGAGTGCCTTGTGCAGCGCTCCAAAATTGAACATGTTCACATAGTTACTATAAGTCAGGCAGAGCCATTGGAAGATATGCTCTGTTTTGTTGAGCCTCCTCTTGGGACTTGTACCCATAGTTATCAAGTAAAAATTTCTATCCATGAGTTTTGGTGTTTGGTTGTACAACTTAGCCAGCCCCGTCAGATTCATGAATAATTTGTGTTCAAACCACTGTTTTCTGTGAGGTCCAAAATTTATTTATTGTATATGCATCTTTTGCATACAACCTTTTCTGAGTTCATTTTCAGTAGATAGTGCATTTAAGCCTGTGATTCTCAAAAGCCAGGTATAACTCATGAAGACCTTTTTTTTATAAGATAACTCATGAAGACTTGTATTATGACCGAATATGTATTGTGTGTATAGCACATATAGAGTCTTCTAGACACCAATACATTTGTTGTTGCTCGGCATTCTTGTAACATCCTTGTTGGTGTGTAAATAGATCGTCAGAGATAAGCGTGGAAAGGAAAGAGATTATACCCAGCCACAACTTACAAGCGGGTCTGGCTTCTCTCATACCGAAAAAGCACGAGCCATCATCAATATTCGGGTGGCGGACAAGCCTGGCAGCATTGCTCTTCAAAAGCAATTAGAACCTGAAAATTCAAACTAAAGAAATGGAAACTTAATGATCAACCTATGGTGTTGATTTTGTGACTCCTTGATAATGTTATTTTGCTGGCAGTATAATATTGTAGGGGAATTGCACAACATCACTCCTTGATAGTGTAAATCTGTATTTCTTTGCTCAATAAGATCCAAAAGGTTTACGGATATTAAGGATTGTGAATGCATATAGAGATTATTGTTTGTCAAAAAAAAAACTATTTATTTCAAAAAAATAAACAAATAAAAAAATCTTGGCTTTTATAGCCCCAAAGCTTATTGGATTGTTATGGACAAAATATATGGCTTTGGATTAAAGGTTTGGCTATTATGTAACTATACCTTTCTTTTTTTGAGCAAAAGAGACTTAACATATTCATTGAAAGAGTGAAACACAAAGTAAGAACCAAGTTATGAGCATGGATAATTCTGATTTGTTGATCCTATAATTATAATCGACATAAGTTTGATAGTGATAAATGTGACAACTGTCGAAACTGAAGTAACCAATTGTGACTCGACCTGATACAAAAAATGTATGACTAATACTTGGTCTTCTAGAGGGGACTAGTTGTTTTCCACTGTACGTACGCTAATTGAACAATGATCATATCAATTGGTGGAGGAAAGCGGTTAGTTGGTCCTAACCGTGTAGAGGTCGGCTTTCCCTCCTTAGTGTCCCGTGTTCCCTAGAGCAACTCATTTATGTGGCGAAATTATTTTTCAAATCTCACCTAATTCTCGTGTGCCTCCTCAACAAATACTATATCGGTTAGATCTACAACCCTTTTCCTTGTTGTATTTTTTCTCGGTTTAATAGCTGGTAACATAAGTGCTTTCTTCTTTTTATCGGCCTTCCGAGGTGCTAGTTTCTTCACCAGATGCCCCATGATGATTGGTGGTGACGGGATATTGTCCCACCCAAGTGTGGAGTAGCCAAGTAGGTAAGACTAGTGTTGCCTTTCCCTCTTAACTATGGGTTATGTAGGATATTGGGTGTCATTCCTTATACCCGAGCCAAACTCTCATTTGTGTATCCCATGGGTGTGGCAATCGGATACTCATAGGCTACTTGACCCAAACGATCATAGTTAAAGCAGACGAGGGGAGCATTAGTACTATACGGTAATACAGATCGATTGAGGCGACTCTCAGAATTTAAGGACCTTAGGTCGTTGGAGGGGACAATTTGACTTCTGGTGGAATATCCCGTACTTGAGCCCATGCTGGGTAGGAGAGTAGCACAGTCAAAACACCAAAACTCGCCTCGCCACACCTTTTCCTTCCCATCCTACGAAGCAAAGAAATATGCAGAGACGTCTTTCTTCAATTCCTTCACCATGAAGCTGTTAGAGGAGGCTCCCCAGGCTTTAGCGGTGACCCGGAGCATCGCCTTTCGATTATAGGACCGAGTAGAGAGAAACCGATCGTCCATATAGTAAATGCGGTAGGCCGATGAGTCCTGGTCCAATGGAGTACAATATGCCAATAACCGTGTCTTCGTCCGAGTCAATGATGAATACAGAGAAACCTTCCTCGAGAGATGGTGGTCTTATCGATGGTCGAGTAGTCTGAGAAGCGACAACATGGTAGTCGATAAGGACACCAGCGATGACGTTTTATAGGTTTCCGAGTTCAATTGGATCGAGTGACCTCAAGGGGGCATCGTTAATGACTCTGCGATGGGTAGCAGAAACGTGGAAATAGTCACAAACATCGACGACGTGAGATTTCCAAACAACGATGACGTGTGTCGATTAGAGGAGAAAGATTACGTCTAAAGATTACTTTTTTAGGGATTAAACAAACTAGGCTCAGCAGTAACCCTATGACAACATATACTCAACCAATCAAGCAAAATATAAATCCTATTGACAATTGTTTTGTGAAAAGAAGATCCTAAAATCAGTGGGTGGAGCAAACTCAATTATTTGTCTAAGCGGAAAAGAACACATAGGATAATCGTTAAATACATTATTGGGTTTGGAATTGGGTGTATCATTCGATGAACGTCAACGTCATTCTGCCAAATCAAGGAGCTCAAAAGCCGCAAACAAGGAAAATACCTCTACACCATTAACAACAGCCAATACGGCCAAGCCAAGTCTTTCAGGTTTCACCTCTGAGCTTCTTTCCTCTTCCCCGGAACCCTTTTCCATCCAATTCCAAAACCCTTTTCGAATGGATTCGAAATCAACGCACCCGTTTCCTTGGAACTGATGCTCATTCACCAATGAGCAATTTTGATTCTGGGCATAAGATGATATCCACCAACTCCGTCGCGGCCTGGTTCGGCCACTTGCTCGCTTACATGGGGTAAGTTCTCGGCTTCAGTCCTCTTGTTTCGAACCCATTGGAATTGCTTCCGATTGTTTTTATTTTACTTCGACCAATGGGTGTTTTCAGTTGTTGTTTGGTTTATTTTTGTGGGTTTTGAATGTCTTGACTTGTAATTGAGCCTGTTGGAGCTATGAATTGAAACTGCATAAACAGCCAAAACCCATTTTACCATTTCTGGTATGGTGTGCTCTGGGTTGAAAAGCTTAACATATCTTGGTGAAGTTGACATATTGAATCTATATTGTTTCTTCACCTTTTGTTGTAAGAGCTTGAGAGTTGTTGCTAATTTTTGTATTCTTGACTGGTGGATATTGTAGTCAATGGTGTGAGTCTGGTATTGAAGAGTTGAAATCTTGATTATTAAGTACTTTAAAGTGTTAAAGGAGTTGTGAATTGAAGGGTTTAAAAGTATAACTGTGTTAACAATCATCTTTTCATACTGTGGATGGGAAATGCAATATCAAGGCATAACTTGGTTCATAACGCTGCAGAGGTTGTTTTGGCTGTGGTACTAAGCCCGCATCAATGTCTGGCGTGGATGACCCTACAAAGGGATTAAGAATCCAAGGGAAAATAGTGAGAAAAAATAGCATATCAGATGATTATTGGTGGAGCACCAGCACATGTGATTTAGACAGCATCACTGTTCAGTCTCAAAGAAGCTTCTCGTCTCTCAGCACATCAAACCAGGCCCTCATAAGTAGTCACTCGGAGTTTGTAAATCATGGCAAGTTCTCGTTTTGCTCAAATTCAGTTTCTGTGGTTCTTTCATCAGAAGTTGTTATGATTTTTATGTGTCAATGTACAATTTGTTGTTTTCAGGACTTGTACTTTTTAATGAAAGCAGGACTCAGTGGGCTGGAAGTGGCAGGCCGAGGAATCCTACTCCACGAAGTTGGAAATCTAGATTCAGGTGTGTCATTCTTTTGCATTAATCAAATAAAATTAAGACCACAAAGTAATCATCTAATGCTTATATAGTCATTGTTAAGCATAACATGTGCTTGCGTTCTCCTTATTTGCTTTACATCCTCATCTACCCACAGACAAAATCATTGTCCCTATTTATTCAATGCGTCTACTCATGAGAAATATAGGAATGAAGACCTAATTGTTTGAGCTTTTTCTGTTTGGGAATTTTTTTCGTGAAAAATTACAGTGAGTGTGTATGATAATTGCTATTATGGAAGCAATAAAGACGGTCCTAAATCATTATCCCAACTGTGGTACATGTATCAAGCTGTGAGGCTAGCTCTAGCACTTGTCATGGGCCATTTTAGGTTTAATTGGATTTATTTGGTGTCCTCATAGATATGCAATCAATATATCTGATGTACGGTATTGTGACCTTGTGATTGCAGTGGGAATGCAACTTATGAAAGTTTGCTCAAGACAAAAAGGCCTTTCCCGGAGCCCATCCCGCTATCTGTAAGCCCGTTTTCTAATACTATGGTAGTTTTGGTTCATTTTGAAAGTACAAGGGATATATTCTGAAGTGGAATTATTTGACAGGAAATGATAGATTTTCTGGTTGATGCTTGGGAGCATGAGGGACTTTTTGATTAACAGAGTATATTTCTGATTGAGTCAAGAGCTCTCTCCTCCATCTTTGTAAAGTATATAGGGTACAAAGAGTGAGATGAAAGACAATAGGAGCAAAAGAATCAATCAAGCAAAGGTTCATATTGTGAACTGATTTTCATATCCATGTTCTGCTTCTTTCTCCTCCTTATCTTCTACTTGTACATATGAATATTTGGCCTTAACAAGTTCGTGACATTTGGTTTGGATAGAAACAAAACACAAGATCAACTATTTAGCCATGACCTTGTGACTTGTGAGAGAGGTTGACTCAAGCTAGCAGATCTTGCTCTGCTGTGAATTATTATATGCATTGCTTGCTGAAATGATAATTATCACTGACTGTTAACTAAATCAATACTTTTGTAGGCATATATGTTTGTTAGTTTCGGGGTCTGTGTACTTTTGCATTACTTCTGGGTTTGCGTGGTCATTCTTAGCTTTTGGGTCTGCGTACCCTTGCATTACTTTTGGGTCTGCGTGCGCATTCTTAGCTTCGGGTCTGCTGCTCTTTCTCTTGCTGGTGCCCTTTCTTAGCTTTCGGGTCTGTGTACCCTTGCTTTACTTTTGGGTCTGCGTGCTCTCTCTTTCCTTCGAGGTCTGTGTACTCTTACTTTGCCTTTGGGTCTGCGTACCATCTCTTGTCTGTGGTTGGTCTTCCCCGCTGTGGGACTGTTGGGTCAGTGTACCCTTACTTGGCTCCCGGGTCTGTGTACCCTTACTTTGATCCTTTGCAAGCTTTAGGAAGTTTGCGTTTTTTTGTGTAATCTTCTCTTCCTCATAAGAGGTTAATTTAAATATGTTTTTGCCGATCAAAAAAAAATCAACCATTGAATAACCGACATGAGAAGCTTAATTAACAACGAATCCCCAAATACATCTCAAGACGACCATTTTCTATCAACTATGGAAGTGATCGACTACTACAATTAAACTACTTATAAAATAAGTTCATGAGAGCATGCATATCGAAGCGGGGCAGATAGAGGGGCGGGAGCAAGAGGCATGTTTACCGGGGTTCGGGCTCCCCTTGATGTGGGAAGGTGTGGGCGCGGAGCTTGGGGCGCGATCCCGCGCCTCACGTGGGCGGGTCCGTAGCACGGGGCAGATTCCTGCCTCGCCGCCTCGTGCCTTGCCCTCCTCTTCTCTTCTCTGCTGTTGACGCGTGGTGTTGGGGGGGGGGGGTGTTCGGCCGTTGGAGGCCAACAGTCTTCAACATCTAGTTTTTTTATAATTAAAATTAAAAACAAAAAAAACCCTATAAATACCCCATCCCCATTTATCAGACTCACACTATTTCTATCTACAGTCTCTCAACTCTCACTCTAAATTTTAGTTCCTCTACTACAAAAACTGATCGATAATGCCTGATGATGTTTCGAATCCACCGTCGAGCTTACTGGACCAACGACAATTCACGTCGTCAGACCTCAATAAGGATGAAGAGCCGAACACCAATCTACCCGAAAGCTACCAACAATATTTGCAAACCAGTTTCACCCAAACCGGTGGTTGGTCCGCTGATGCTTACTTAATTAATTTTGATTACAAATACATTTAATTTCATGAATTAAAAGTTTAATTATGTATGTTAAAATTTAATTCATTTTTAAGGGAATTTTGGAAATCTATGCTTCATAATATAGCATATTTTTTTAGTATGCCACTATAATTCAATATTTGTAAATCTATGCTTTTGAAATATTTTAGGACAAAAATACCCTTATTATTATTAGTTTAAATCTCAAAATAAATTGTATATGAGAGGATTTGAACCATGGTTGTTCAAGAAAAAATATTTGAACTTAACCACTTGTGCTAAATTACTTATATGTATTATAGCATTTTATTATTTATTTTACTATATTTTATTATATACTAAGTTCTCGTACTACACCAAAATTTAGAATAAAAATACGGATAATTGAAAAGTACTTATGGTGAACTCTGCACGTTTTGTAAATACTTACGGTGTACTGTTTTTTGTTGAAAATACTTACTATATATTATTTTTCATGGGCAAAAAGTGTGAAAACTAACGGAAAATTGGGATTTTAGAGCATGTAGAACTTTAAAATTTCCAAAATAAATAAATATGTATATATATATACAAATATATTATTAAATAGTATTTATTTATTTATTTTGGTATACACAGTTATTTATTTTGAAATACTTACGGTATACCCATATTTATTTTGAAAATTTTAAAGTTGCACACCCTCTAAAATCCCAATTTTCCGTTAGTTTTCACACTTTTAACGCATGAAAAATATACACTATAAGTATTTGTAACAAAAACAATATACCGTAAGTATTTGCAAAACTTGCAGAGTTCACCATAAGTATTTTTCGATTATTCATATTTTTATTTTAAATTTTGGTGTAGTACGAGAACTTATTATATAATAAAATATATTTAAAATATAATAAAAGGCTACAATACATGTAAGTAATTTAGCACAAGTGGTTAAGTCCAAACATTTTTTCTTGAACAACCATGGTTCAAATCCTCTCATATACAATTTACTTTGGAATTTAAACTAATAGTAATGAGGCTATTTTTGTCCTAAAATATTTCAAAAGCATAGATTTACAAATATTGAATCATAGTGTCATACTAAAAGAATATGATATGTTATGAAGCATATATTTCCAAATTTTCCTTTTCTGAGTATGTATGTTAAATTTTAATTAAATTTAATAGGTTGGTATGTTAAAATTTTAATTATGTATGTTAAATTTTAATTTAATTTTTAATTATGTATGCTCAATTTTAATTACATTTTTAATGTCAACGTAGGTCTAATGGGACCACCGGCCAATCAAATGGGACAACCGCCCAATCAAATGGGACAACCATCCCTCCCTTTTCCACAACTATTCCGACCACCAATGTTCGACCCTTACGGTCTTGCGGGTAACTTTTTCTCCCAACAACAACATGTCGGCGACAGCTCTGGAACCCGCTTGTCGTGTACTCCCAGAAAGGAGAACCAAGTGGCCCCCTTTAGTAGACATGCTCCTGATAGCTGCCTGGCAACAAAAAAAAAACCCATTAGGGGGACCTTCCAAGATGGGAACACGTTTTGGTCCACTATGACCAGAAGATTCGTTAGAGCTGGGAAATTCAGAGACGAAGATTGGTCATGCAAGCCGTCAAGAGCCATTTTAACAAATGTGCGCCAAGAGTGAGGCGATATATCACACTGCTGAAGATCATAACGGCTGGAACGAAGAAAGGTACAGAGAGCGGGTCATGGAACTCTATCGAATTCACACCATAGGTAAAAACTAGCCGAAGATTTTCAAGCTCCACTATTGGATCCAACCGTTGGAACACGATGACAAGTTCTGGGCAAAGGAAGGCCTTGGCGGGGTGTACGAAGACACTTGAATGAGTCCGGCAGTTACAGCTCAACCCCACCTAGCTCACTTCCCACCGACGATGAAAATGTTACACATCTCGGTGTTGACGACCAACCATCCGAATGCCCAAGTTCCCCAATTGACCCAAGTTCCCCAAAGTGGCAGGAGTTACCCAATTGCCACTCCGCGTGAACAACAACGCCCAATTGGCAACAAGGCCACGAAGAGGAAGGGAAATGCTCTCTCAGATAAAGCAACGGCCATCGCCCACATAGATAGTACAAGTTGTGAGAAGGCGAAGCTTACCGTCACTCTAGACGCCAAAGTCGATAAATATATGCAGAAAATTAAAGAGCTGCAACACGTGGACACGGATGGCTTGACCGAGGAACAACAGGTGAATCACGCGAAAATGTTGTCTGTATATTTCGCACAAGTTGAGAAGGTTCAGAGACAAATTGAAGCTATTATAAAATAAATTTATGTATTTTATTTAGTATTATTATTAATGAATGTATTATTGTAATGTTTGGGGATTAATGAAATTTTAAGTTTATTAATTAGTTTTGCATATTTTAATTTATGTATTTATTAATTAATTATATATATTTATTCCTATTTTATTTATTACTTTGTTAATTAAATATGAATTTAACAAATTCAGCAAAAACATAATTAATTATCCAGTCAACAGTTCAAGAGGAGCATGATCCCCATACCTGCTCCTCTTGATATGGAACACTCTCAATTTTAGAGGGGCGGGATCACAATTCATCCTAGTCAGCAGAGGATTCTGCACCCTGCTCCTTGCTTTCTGCTCCCCTTGATGTACATGATCTGAGGATCGGCAAAAAGGTACCGAGCACGGAGAGAGATAGAGATTTTCGGTAAAATAGAGATATAGGGAAAAGGGTTGTTTAGAGAGAGGAAGCGAAAATTAGGGTAGCTTATGTTGTGTTATGTGGTCTATGTGTAGCCACGTGGAGAAGTAAGAGGCATAGATTCAAGTTGAAGAGGAACGACCAGATGGTCACTTTGCTGGCGATTCATGTACTGCAAGAGGGTGGCTCAGAAGCTGCCACGTGTAAGTCAGGTAAAGTAGCAGTCTGGTTGGTTTTTTACCGGTTTGGCTCAACAAAAATCGACAGCCAACCATAAAATGACTGGTTCGATGTCTAGCCACTAGTTTTCTCGTTGAAACCATCGTTTTCGGGTTCTCCGGTGGTGGTTCCGGCCGGTAGTAGTCGGCTTTTCCGGGTTCGGGGGTTTTCTCCCACCCCTATTTATCAGAGTCTTTATTTATAGGTTTAATACATAACTGTAATGATATATTAATAAAAATATATCGTAGTCCATACATAAATAAGAAAAATGAAAATTTAAATGACTTATAGCGTAAATCTTTACAAAAAAAAACGAAATCATCCAGCATATATTCATAACAAATTTTCACTTACTATAAATTAAACGAGAATCTAGGTAAAAACTAAAACTTATTCATTATAATTGTTTTAATTGTTTTAGAGATAGATACATGTAGCTGTAGGTTTCATGTGAGTGCATGCACTTCTCGATCATTCTCCTCCTCGTCACTGTCTATCCATTTCTACTTTATTAAATTAACGCGCATCATTATTGTCCGACACAAAATTATTACTATTAAATAAATCTTTATGAGGATATCGGCCATTTTTATAAATTCACATTTTCAAACCATTCATCAATATATTTCTATTTAAGAATTTGTTTTGCCATTTATATTGGTCAGGCAGTCCAATTGACAACAGTTACTAGAAACATCATGAAAAATGTGTTACTGTAGAAACTGAAAAAAATGTTTTGCATATCGTGTTAGTCAACTATATCTATATGACTCATATGCATGGAAAGCATGTTGGGAAGACAATTAATATTATATCTTAATAAAGAAAACATGTAAATTATTGAAAATATTCTGTTATTATTTCATTTACCACCTAATTAATTTAATTTTTTTTACTAAAAACTAACTCATATATATGTTTTTATGAAATAATTCATATATAATCAAAATTTGTTTTTCAAAGTATTAGACGCGAAGATTATACTACTCAACGTTTCAAAACAGCAAATGCATTACTTTAAGTTTTGATGACGCGATTTTGTTAGTAAAAATGGACGAAATATTCCATTCCGTTAGTCATATTACCGCATGTGTCATTTAATGGATGGTAAAATGACGTTTTTGTCCCGACTTATTTGACCTTTATACATTTTATAAGGAATATTACCATTGTACCCTCGTTATTGTTCCTTATAGAATGTATAGAGGTCAAACAATTAAAGGCAAATTCGGTATTATATCATCCATTAAATAAACATGAGGTCGTATCCGTATGACTAACGGAATAGAATATTCTGTTCATTTTTATCAACAAAATCGTTGTGACCAATACTTAAAGTAGTGTATTTGTCATTTTAAAACCTTAGGTAGTATAATGTTTGTGACCGATACTCACAAATAAGTTTAGTTATTTTATTTAACCCTTTTTAAAATTATAATTTCATTTTAAAATATTGAGAATATTACTTGTAAAATTGTATCATCCTTTGGACATGATTTTATTTTATTTCTAATAATGAAATCCAAAACAGTAAGGAAAATGTGAAGAAACATATATTTTAATAGTGTAATCAATATTGGAAAAAAAGAAATGGTTAGAAATAGAAACAGTAAGCTGTGGGTGGGGAGAGAGAGATTAGGAGGAGAGAACTTACGGAAGAAACCGATTTCAAGGAGAGATACATTGTATGTGCAGTGTGTCTGTATCTTCTTCTTCCCCATATAACTCCACTAATCCCTCTCTCTCTCCTCAAACCACAAACCCATCTCCTTCTTCAACATCCTTCTTTTTTCCCTACTCTGTTAGGGTTCTCAAGCTCTCTTCTCCCTTTCTCTGTGTGATGCATTCAAGTCTTCAAGGGATTAATCTGCTCTGTTTGTTGGTGGCTGTTGCTTCTTCTGCTCCCTTCAGCCTTTTTACTCTTCCTCGAGGGTTATTCTCTTTCTCTGAGTTTCAATCATGCCTGCTTTGGTCAATTACAGTGGTGA
This sequence comes from Erodium maritimum, assembly GCA_963921825.1. Taxonomy (NCBI): domain Eukaryota; kingdom Viridiplantae; phylum Streptophyta; class Magnoliopsida; order Geraniales; family Geraniaceae; genus Erodium; species Erodium maritimum. The sequence goes on from OY997595.1 coordinate 13,096,742, forward strand.
GTCCTTTCTTCTCTCATCATTTCAATTTGTTTGAATGAAATCTTTTGGTGGGTTGTGTTTGTAGTTGTTGATTATTCTATTATTTGCTTGTTCAGAACTGAAAGTTTGCATCTTTCATAGCCAAATTACCTGGATTAATTTGTACTTGATTGGTTGATCTGTGGGTGTTGATGTGGGTCAATTTTGTTTTTTTGATATGCAGTCAACTTTACATCATAAATTACTTTGGGTTGAGAAATGCTCCTAATGTCTTCAACTCCTTAATTTACTGAAAATAGTCCTTATTTTCATATGTGATTTCATTTATGAATTTTTTTTTGTGGTTTCTATATTGGATCTTTGTAGTTATGAATGAATCCCCAATTGCCCAGAAAACCTTTAGCTACTTTTTGTTGAGTACTTGTTGTAGGGGACTTTTGGATGCCAAATATTGAACCTTTGAGGTGCAAGGATATTAGGGATTCAAATACTTGTATATTTTGAAGGGATGGCTTTAGCTGATTGTAAGAATTTTCCATTTCCAGGTGATGATGATTTCTATGCCGCGAGTACTTTCTACGCAAATCCCATGGATTTGCTTCGCTCATGCTCTATTGGTTCCCATGTGGATGTGTACTGCCCTCCTCGCAAGCGGGCTCGAATTAGTTCCCCTTTCTGTTGCAGTGAGGATGACCAAGATCAGCAGCCATCCCTTGATTCTCTTCCTGATGAGTGCCTGTTTGAGATCTTCAGAAGGGTCTCTGGTGGCAAAGAGAGGAGCTCATGTGCTGGAGTATCCAAGCGCTGGCTCATGTTGCTAAGCAGTATCAACCATGGTGAGATCTTCAAGGTTGCAGAGTCTTCAAAGCAGGAGGAGGATGTTGAGATGACCTCATGTGATGATGGCCATCTCACAAGGTCTTTGGAGGGAAAGAAGGCCACAGATGTTAGACTTGCAGCAATTGCAGTTGGAACTAGTGGCCATGGAGGACTTGGAAAGCTTTCAATCCGTGGTAGCAACTCTGTTCGAGGAGTTACCGATCTTGGTCTCTCAGCTATTGCACGTGGCTGCCCTTCTTTGAGAGCTCTCTCTCTATGGAGCATCCCTACTGTGGGTGATGAAGGGCTGTTTGAGATTGCTAGTGGATGCCAGCCGTTGGAGAAGATTGATCTTTGCAACTGCCCTTTGATCTCAAACAAGGGTTTGATTGCTATTGCAGAGAAATGCCCCAAGTTGACTGCTTTGAACATTGAGTCTTGCCCCCAAATCGGTAATGAGGGCCTTCAAGCTATTGCCAAGTTTTGCCCCAAGCTGCAATCAATTTATATTAAAAGCTGCCCTCTTGTTGGTGACCATGGAATTTCAAGTGTATTTTCGGTTTCTTCCTCTGTCCTGACAAAGGTGAAGCTACAGGCCTTGAACGTCACTGATTTCTCTCTAGCTGTGATTGGGCACTATGGAAGAAGTGTTTCCAATCTAAATCTCAGTGGCCTCCAAAATGTGAGTGAGAGGGGCTTTTGGGCCATGGGTAATGCTCAAGGTCTTCAGAAACTGACCTCCTTGTCAATCACTTCTTGTCGAGGTGTAACTGATTTGAGTCTTGAAGCCTTGGGGAAGTGTTGCAGGAACTTGAAGCAGATGTTTCTCCAAAAATGTTGTTTCGTGTCTGACAACGGGCTTGGATATTTTGCCAAAGCTGCTGGGTCTCTCGAAAGCCTTCATTTGGAGGAGTGTAACAGAGTCACTCAATCAGGGATCATCAATGCCCTCTCCAACTCTGGAGCAAAGCTAAAGTCCCTTACCCTAGTCAAGTGCATGGGGATCAAGGACATGAACTTGGAAATGCCTGCAACATCTCCTTGCAGCTCCCTCCGATCCTTGTCCATTAGAAATTGTTCCGGATTTGGCAGCTTCAGTCTGGCTATGGTGGGGAAGATGTGTCCTCAGCTTCAGCATGTAGATCTCAGTGGGCTTTATGGCATTACAGATGCTGGGCTTCTCCCATTTCTGGAGAGCTGTGAAGCTGGGCTCGTGAAGCTCAACCTTAGTGGCTGCTTCAGTCTGACAGACGAAGTCATTTCAGCCTTGGCGAGGTTACATGGCGAAACTCTTCAACTTCTGAATCTGGATGGTTGCAGGAAGATCACTGATGCAAGCTTGGTGTCAATATCTGAAAACTGTTCCTTACTCAATGATCTTGATGTGTCGAGGTGTTCGATCACTGATTCTGGTATTCGGGCCTTGTCTTCTGCTGAACAGCTCTATCTCCAAGTTCTTTCCCTGTCTGGGTGTAATGGAGTATCAAACAAGAGCATGCCTTTTCTCATGGAAATAGGTAAAACCCTTCTGGGGTTGAATCTTCAGTACTGTAATTCCATCAGCAGCAGCATAGTTGAGATGCTTATCTCAAGTCTCTGGAGGTGTGATATCCTCTCCTAAGCATACAAGATAGTACAAGTTTTAGGCTGTTATAATTATCATCCACTCAGGCGGTAGCAGCATTCAGCGGAGTTTTTGGGCGGGTAACTAGGTGACCTGATCTTTTCCGGGGGACTGTGGTGGATCGTTTTTCCATCCTATTTTTTCCAGGCTTTGTATGAAGTCTGTTGCAACTGTTGTTAGGTGGCAACTTTCACGGCCATGGTTCCCTGAGAATACAGTGATCAGTTTTCGCTTAGTGACCAATGCTCCAAGTTTTGTTTTGCTGAATTGCCCTACTGACTAAGCTTTCTATATTTCAAGTCTTTTGCGTTGTGTGGTAGAAACTTAGGATCCTAGAGTTTCTTTCACTGGGTTGTTTAGTTTTTGTCTTAAGTCGTTCAAAGTCTGTGTTCGAGTTTGTGTAGTTGCTCTGGGATGTTGCCGAGTCAGGGTGGTTCTGCAGATTCAAGGGCTTCGGTTACAACCTTATTTGGGGGTTTTCCGTTCTTTTTGCCAAGCCCTGGATTTGCAAGCTTCCAAGATTGTAGATTGTTCATTGTAACTACTACTTTTCACATGGTAATAGAATGTGTTCTTTTTGTATGAGCTATGATTTGGTGGTTGATAGTACTTGGAAATGAGTCATGAATGCAATTACCAAGCAAGATTGAGATGAGTAATTTATCTTTATCTTAAAAGTCCTATGGATTGGGTGTTGGATATCCTTGCTTAGCCTTTTGAATACGTTGTATCTTGTGGAAACAGGTTCTATCTGACAGAGACTCGAGAAAATGTGATGGTGTCTTTGTTGTACGATCATGTGGTTGTAGGGTGTTGAAAATGCGGCCTTAGATTATGTTACTTTCAACAGTCCTCTGGTCTTGAAGTCTTGTTGGTTGGGACGGATCCATAAATTTATTTTAGGATGTCATTTATAATAATTAAATATAAAAAATAATCAAAATAAGCTTGAGAAATCTTAGAGTTTGATCAGTCTTTCAAATAACATAATGTTTTCATACAAGTTCCAATTTTGATTGGTAATGCATCAAATTGAATATCATTAAGACTTTGAAAGTGTTATAGACGTTTGGAGTTTTAAAGTAGCATTATGAAGTAAAATGAGGTTAAACACGCAACATATATTCAAATGACCATAACATCTTTATACGGATTTCGATTTAGACCCATAGTATATGAAATCGAAGATATTTAAAAACTATACACTTCATATAACTTTCCCGGGGTAAGTTATGCCGTGACATACTCTAAATCTGCCCCTGGTTGTCGGACCTATAGCAGTGGTTCTGGAAACTGGACCACAACCATTGGAGCCCAGATAATTTAGGGGCTGTATGAGCCTTATGTTGGGCCTCAATAGATCTGAGATGACTAGTGTTTTTATGGGTTTGGACATAAGTCAACTGTGAAACATTCACAGTTATGAGCAAGAACATTTGGAGGCAAGCAAGGATTAGTCCTTGTCCATGAGGTTTTGACTGTGACATATTCCAACAAACATATCTCTTGGATCTTTGGTCCCTACTACTTACTTTATTTCTAGCACAAGGTTTACTGTTTCGTCTTTATTATTTAGACATGCAATTCTGCACAACAAGTTCTCAAAATAATCATTTGTTGTTGCTTCACTTGAATCCTAATATTAGTATATATCAACTTTTTTTTTACCCTTGCTTAGATTTACAAAAAACAAATACAAGTAGGCTACACGAGTCCTTTAATTTCACGAAATAGTTCCTTGAAGTCATTTGCTTGTATTATTGGTGTGCAATGTAAGACAGAGAACGACCATCTTTGTATGTTGATGGATACATTTTATTGCATATTTCCATGACAAATTGGGTATTATCGTTAGAGAACCACCCAAGATTTTGCAATCAATGAGAAGAAAAGGGCTAGGTATAATTATACATGCTTGTCACATTAAAGCTTTGTATGAAAAAATATGTCAAAACTTCTTATCAACCAAGAGAATGTATGGTACAGGACGAAATGAGAACGATTTGGTCGGTGAATTTCAAGATGAAGCTTGTCAGGCGAAATGATACCAAAGTCCCACTGAAAATTTCAAAACTACCATTTTGTCGGCAAATGAAGCCGAATAATGTTTCAGCCACTAATAAGCCCGCACTTCGACGATTTGAACTGCTACAACTAATGGATATGCGTTACATAGTGATTTCGTTGAGAAAAAGAAGTCTCCAACTGCTCTTTCATTCCCTACAAAACCAATATCACTTTCTCATTTTTAGCACCTCTTCCATTAATTTTCCACCTACTTATGAATCGATTTAATGAATGAACGAATGGAAGAAGACCTCACACACACGGTGGAAGAAAATGCAATGGATGTATCACATTCTTCCCAAGATCTGACTAATTTCGGAACCACCAATGCATGACGACTATGTATTTAGGCATAGGTTTAGGACGATGAGGATACTTTTATCTTCACATTATGCTACAGTTTTGGAGCGAGAACCATATTTTAAACAGCGACAGACAGTCACGGGAAGCTTGACTTTTCTTCTTACCAGAAATACACTTCAATGATTCTGATGCTAGCTTAATGGTGGCTTTGTCGATGATGTGGATTAAAAAAATTTCGAATAGGCTAAACGACTATGCTAAGAGGGTATATAAAATTGTATGGTAGCTTGACATGGCTAACATATGTGTGGGAATCATGGCGATATGATGTTGATGCTCGAAGCGGTAGTATCTCAAGACACGTGGATATGATATACTTTGTTTTAGTTCACTTTAACAACGACCTCAACATTTTGTACCGGTTGGTATTGGGTAGAGACATTTTACAAGGCGATCAACCTCCGATGTAGTACATGATAAACGATATGAAATACTATCATTTGAAGGATGGTATTTATCTTCGTTGGCTGCATTTGTGAAACCCATTTTTGCACCGGTGTGAAAGAATCACAAAACATATTATGAAGGACAAGAATAGGTGATGAATGATACTGAACGATCGTCTAGATTCCCTCAAGTTTGATTACACATTATTAACCGACCAAGTCGGATGTGAGAAATATCTGGCCTCGTGAATATCTTGTATGCTTGTATCATCATATATAACATAATTGTTGAGGATGAGCAGTAGAGTAATAAACCGGTTCAATCGGTGGTGGTTGAGAATGAAATATATACAAGGTTAAGAGTTCGTTTTTGTCCCTGACCTTCGTCGGATTACAGTGTCATGTTAGATCGCCCAGTAATACCACAAAACCCATGACACCCTAGAGGCTCCGAAATGATATTGTAGAGCATATATGACGAAGAAACTGATGAGTTTGTTATTTTTATAAGTTCGTTTACGTAATTTAATTTATTGCAATTTCTTTTTTTTTGAAATCGTGCAATTCAATAATAATTGTTTCTGTTTTCGATATTGTTCTATCTGATTATGATATTTTGGGTTTTATTGCTATGTTTATAAATTATTTCAGTTAATTGATATTACCCGACGTTATGGAACATGATGAAAACTTAATAACCGTTTTGATAAATTAAAAGGATATTCACACTATGAAATTAAGAAGTATTTGTATATGATTTTATTCATCGACAAAGCAAATTTAAATTGAAACCTCTTATGAGAGAAAAAAATAGGAGTACAAGGTCTACCTACAAACCACAAAATTTCAAAATTGGATGTAACCAATTGTAATGACACAACACAAAGAAACAACAACAAGAAGCATGACATGGAAAGCACCTCAAAATACAACCAAGAGCATGTCATAGAAGGCATCTCAAACCAAAACATTAATTTCAAATAGAGGTATACACCTTATAGATAAAAACAACAAATGGACAATCAAAGGGTATGAGCAAGTTTTAAGCATAACTACCAGATTTACCAATCATGAAGAATTGAAAAACAGGTTCTATTACCTGAATATTACCAATATGAAGCACAATTTAACTGTAAATAATAACAACTATACTGACTAACTTCTCAATACTTAGCTATACTTTCACCTGCATCAACTACAACCTTCAAAGGTGTTGAGAGTATCGAGTCTTTCTTCAGAAACCAAGGGAAAATATCGAACACTATTCAGTCTTCACAAGAGGACCCAATCCGGGCCAGCACCATGGATCGACTCAAAGGAGGAGTCAAACTGTCAACCTCGGAACTTGTCACCGGAAGACCGGAGGGGGCAGCCAGTGTCGAGCTCGAAGATTACCCACAAGGATGGAAAATGAAGACATAGAACCAAACAACTTCACGGCACAACCCTAACTTAAGAACCTCGCATTGCTCGGTTAACTAAATTAACCCGCCGGTGGCCAAGACTAGTTAGCGATCCGCATTATGGACAAATTCGACTAGAAAGATGTGAGAGTTTAGATATTGTGAGACTAGATTTAGAACTTAAAAAACCCCTGGTCTGAGCGATGACGTCGATGAGAATAGACCATCGGCTTTAGGATCCACCGCTACCACACATATCTACCCAAAACGTAGATCAGGGTCATCCTAGTAGCCGGAAGAAAAGAAGATTGGTGACGGGCTAATAAGAACGGTAAGAGAAAAGGGGGGAAATGAGAGGGATTAGAAGGTCGCCATCAAAAAAAATCATAAATATAACCATGACCATAACCGATAGAAACATGAAAGAATGGATGAGACGATTAGGGTTACTGACAGTTGAGAGATTTTCAGAGAGAGAGTTTGATGTTCAGGTAGTTTTAGTTAGAGCATCCACATCAGTGGGGGGGGGGGGGGGGGGGGGGGCGTGGAGGGTGAAGGGGATCACGAACCCTGAGGCTGAACCCTATTTTTACTGGCCTGGGTTCAACCCCCTGCGCCCCTAAATTTTGTGTGTTGCACATCAAAGGGGCATGTATGGGGGGCATGATTTTCAGAAATGCTGATTGTGTAATTAATTAAGCTTTTAACTGAATTTGTTAACGTTATTTTTAAATCAACAAATACTAAATAAAATAGAAATAAAATTCATAAATATAAATAAAAGTTCATTAATAAAATAAAAAATTAAAAAAATATTTATTCAATAAAAAAATACATAATTCAAATTGACAATTCATTTGGTCGATATAAGCTTCTGCAGTGATAAATTCCGTTACTAATACTATATATATATATTAAACACTGAAAATTACTATTCTTGATAATAACGTTTGAGCCTCGTCGTTGGAGATTTTTTATCGCAACAAAAAATGATTTTTAAAATAAAAAACTGATTTTTAAATTTAAAAACTGATGTTTAAAATTTAAAACTAATTTTTTAAATTAAAAACATATATATTTATTAAAAACTAATTATTAAATATATATTTATATTTATATATACAAATCAGACAATTAACAAAAAATATATATTCAACTGTTTTTTTTTTTCCGGCTTGGACACGTGGCAAGTTGCCATTGGGCAGCAGAGAGGCGCGAGGCTGAAACCTGACTCGCGCCTCTGCCCCCCTCACCCTCACCCAATGCCCCCTGCCCCGCGCCCCTCACTCCCCTCACCACATCCCCCCCTCCCCATATCAAGCGAACCCCGAACCCCGAATCCTTTCCCTTTCTGCTCCCGCCCCTGCCTCGCCCAAACCCCCCTCTTGGTGTGGATGCTCTTACAAATCATATTTTTATATGATTTGTACACTCCGTACAATCCAACTCACACTTCACACCATACAATCAAACTCACATTATAGATGCTCCGTGTGAATAAATCCAAATACTACTTATTTAGTCCTCGTGCTTTCTTGGTATGTTATCATATACAAAGGGTAAACTTCACCTCACTACCCTAAAAATACTTGCGTTTCGTCTTACTATCCTAACCAAACTTTGTTGCACCTCACTACTCTAACAAAACTTTTAGTTGCACTTTCATACTCGCCGTCAACTTGACATCCATTTTTGGATGGAAAATGGTAAAAAGTCTAAAATACCCCTCACTAACACTCGGATTTTCAAAAGCATGCCATTGGTTTTCAGAAATTCTTTTTATTTATTTATTTTATATAAATCAGTTTTTTTTAAGTCATTTTATTCATACAAAAATCAGATTTTATTTTTTAAATTAGTTTTTATATTAAAAATTAATAATTTATTTAAAAAGATCAGATTTTATTTTTTAAATTTTAATTTTTATTTAAAAAATCAGATTTTATTTTTAAAATCATTTTTAAAAAATATTAGCTTTTATTTATAAAAATCAAATTATATTTTTAAAAATTATTTTTTATTTTTAAAAATCAGATTTTATTTTTTAAAAATAAATTTTTATTTTTAAAAATCAGATTTTATTTTCAAAAAATCAGTTTTTTTTTAAAGTCAGTTTTCAAATATGTCCCTTCTTTAGAAAAAAAATGTTTTTTTTTAAAAAAACTGTTTTTCTGAAAATAAAATCTGATTTTTTAAATAAAAATTGATTCTCAAAAAAAATCTTATTTTTAAAAATAAAAGCTATTTTTATTAAATAAAATTGATTTTTAAAAATAAAATATTAATTTATAAAATAAAAAATAATTTTAAAAAAAATAAAATCTGATTTTGTTAATAATAAACTGATTTTAAAAAATAAAAAACTGATTTATATAAAATAAATCAAAAGAATTTTTGAAAACCAATAGCATGCTTTTGAAAATGTGAGTGTTAGTGAGGGGTATTTTGGACTTTTAAATGATTTGGATGGAAAAATGGATGAAAAATAGGCAGAAACTAACAGTAGGTACTAAACTGAAACTAAAAGTTTCGTTAGGGTAGTGAGGTGCAACAAAGTTTGGTTAGGTTAGTGAGATGAAACGCAAGTATTTTTAGGGTAGTGAGGTGAAGTTTACCCTATATAAAATACTATATTGTTATTAATATCGAGTGTTCGGAAATAAGTCTTCGTCGTTGGTGTTGGGGCTATAGTAAGGCTTTGTGCTTAGGATGTGCTTCTTCTTTATAGTAGAAGCAGAGCGAGCGGGGAGTGGTAGTGTAGTTCTTGCCAGCGATCTGAATGCCTCTCTCGGTAATATGGAACGAGGCGATGGTCAAAAGGACAAAGGTAGAGAACGGGGCGACGAGTTCCAAACGACGCCCCTAAGTTCCCTACGGTGGAAAGTCTATCCCCACGGTGTATGACTGACATAGATTTCCCAGTGCTTCAGTGATCGAAGGGAATGCTGGTGTTCGGTGATCGGATCGAAGGCAGTGGAGGGGGTTCTCTCCTCAAGTCGATCTTTTACAAGACACTATTGGAGACCGAGAACAATGGCGTCTCCTACGGTCGTTGCGAGGGTTTTAGCTCCATGGTTCGCGGTGATCTGAGCGTGCGATTAGTGAAATCGCAAGTGGTGTGCAGCTGATCGTTGTCCAGGACGGGGCGGCTAAAGGAGTGTGTGGGGATGGCGATGAGAGAATGGTCGATCGTTGTAAAGGACGTAGTGGTTGGAGGTGTGTGTGGTCCTGGTAAACCCATGGAATTAGACAGCGACACGAAGTCCGATGGGGGCATTAGTCTTACCAGAGAAGAGCGACATGCACCCTCGTCACGATCAATGAGGAACTGGTGGTCCAGTGAGGGGTTTGCGGGTACTACCGCCTCCCTGGATGTTTGGTGATAGTAGTTCCACCGAGTACCAATATGATATTCTTTTACCATCTCGAGAGCTAGCACTCTCGCGTTCTTCCTCAAAGTATAGTCCGCCTTGACACTAGTTTTCTGAAAATTCGTTTGCTATGTCCTAGCTCACCTCTAAATTAGTTGTACCAGTGCGTTCACTCGTTATTGCAATATTCCTCTCCTGACATCCATCTAGGGTATTTCGGTATCTAGACATTTGTTTTCCTTTTATTATTGTTTCTTGTGTAGAATCAATCATTAGAATTTGAAAAAGAAAAAAAAAACAGTATTGGACTCTCATAGATTGGAACCTAGTGCATTGGAGTGCATTCGTGTTCTGAATCACGGAATTAACTTTACCTACTCGGACTTGGAGTATGGACATGAGCATTGTAACATTCATGGGACCTGAAATAAATGCAAGATAAAATAGGGGGTGTCGACAATCCTTCCTAGGGTCTATAATAGGCCTATGGGCTAGGGGCAGCCTAGGCTCATCTCTTGTCCCTTTGATGATAGTAACATTTCTCCAAGAGGATTGGTGTAGTAGGCCACATATCATTTATTTTATTATCCAGCTCTCTACTTCAATTGATCATGCGTGGACTTCATTTGAAGGTGGTCAACTCTAGCTTTCTTCTCTCTTTACCTCTCAATTTCACGGCATTTAGTTATAGAAATGGAATACTAGGACTTCTAGTCAAAACTATATATTCTTATTGATTAAGGATCGGGTAGTTATGAAGTTTTCATGGACGGATGATCGTGAGGTCAATGTAATAATCGTGTAATAATCAACCGTTTCTTTCGAATAGGCGTAATATCATACCATAATTTTTACGATGATAATCACTCACGATTAGAAAACAGAGGTTCCAAAACTAAAAAAACAGGAAAAACAAGAAAGCAACACAACTAGTTACACTATTATGTTATATAAGCATGACAAGAGTTTCGTTGCTATAATGGTGACTCAGGACCGTGTTTATCTTTTAAAAATCCTCTTCGATCGTGTTCTTGTAACGGACCCCGATACTTGGAGTAAACTTTGTGATAATAGAAGCAATATTTTCCCCGGGACGCATTGACAAGGAGGAGCACCCCGGGGGGATTCCCGAGACGGTGATGGAGTCGTTAACGCCAGTCTGGAGACACAGTGCCACACATGCATCGAGGATACGAGGGTCGTACACCAGCGTACAAGTATGTATCCAAGGTCGTGTCATCATAATATTCCTCAACCATGTACGTCCACATGTCTAACTTGTTACCCTAGGAACCAGAAGACCCAACACAACTCGTTGAGGCCCCATTAGGTTGCCTAATCGGGGTGAGCTGGAGGGTAGTTGACCTGTGAGGTAGCTGAAGCGTGTAAGGACTCTCACGGGAAGCAAGAGTAGGAGAGTTGACGGTTTGAACTAAAGTGACTTAAAAACACAAATAGCTTTATAAAGAATATTTCTCTTTATTGATGTTTAGAAAATCTCTCAAAAACTGTTCGAGCTTCGGTGTTCTCTTCGTCTGTGCTTCTTCGTCCCGTCTTCTCCGACCTCGCCTCTCTGGTGGCCTTTCACCCTTGTCGTCCTCGCCAACACGTCGCCTCCTTCTTTGAGTTCTCTCCTCCGATTCTGCCCTCGGGCTCTCTAGGAACATGTTGGCGTGGAACTTCTTTGGACTGTTGTGTTTGTTGTGGTGGTGTCGTCTCATCTCCGCCGCGCTCCGTCTTCTCCGCTCTCTAGTTCTGGGCTTGACTCTCCTCTGTTGGTCTCCTCAGCCCGTTCCTCTTCAGCTTTCTCTGGCTCCGCCGCTCTGATCTGCTCCCAGATCTGCATCTGTAGTCGGAGCTTCTCTCACCACCGCCGGTCGCCTGAGCTTCTCCTTGTTCCTTTGTCTCTCTGGCTCTCGGTTCAGTTGCGAAGGGTTGAGATCTGCTCTCGTCACCGCTTCCCTGGTAGTTGCTCCTACGCTCAACCTCATCTACTGGCTTCGTTTCTTGTTTCAGCCTCCTCTGCGCCGTCCTCGCTCGCCCGTGGTTTGTTGGCCGTATGGGTGTTGGCCCCCAGCGCTCCCCCTCCATTGGGCCTCTCGGTTCACCTCCTCTCGCTCCTGGCCCTGGTATCGCTGGGGTTTCGTTTCGAGGTGGCTTAGTTGTGGCGTTTTTGGCTCCTCTTGTTGGTGGGAACCTCTTCGTCTTCCGGCGAGGCTTTGCATTGGTGCGCACGCGAAGTTGGCCTCTTTCCCGGATCTCTCTTCGGCGCCAGCTAGTTTTGGCTCTCTGCTTCATCTTCGCCTCGGGCCGCCGTTCCTCTATCACTCTCGTCCCATTGTTCTCGTTGGTCTTCTCAGGGTGATGGCCCCCGACACCTCCTGTCTCATGGCTTCCTCTGGACCTTTCGGCGGCGCGATAACGGTTCGATTGCTCCGACGAGCCATTGGTGGTGTGGGCGCGTGTGTCGCATGTGTCTCTAGGTGGCGTCCTTGGCGCGTGTTCGGTTGCTCGTGCACGGCCCCGAGGTGAACGTGGACGTGTTGTCCCGAGGCGTCTCGAAGTTTTGCGCAGACGCTTCCTCTGCCCGTAAGATTTGGGCCGGTTCTCTTATTTGGGTCGGCTCTTGTCTCTGGGTCCGGTTTCTATATTGTTCTTTCTCTTGGCTTTATTGCTTTGACGTTCTCCTCTTCTGCTCTTTTTGTAATTTTTCTTTGGGTTCACAAGGAGTAGAATAAAACCGTTATTTTTGCTGATAAAAAAATAGTTGAAAGTCTGATAATAATCATATTCTAACATGTGTCTTTAAAAAAATCCGTTAATAGGTTTTGAGGTGAATTATTAGAAGAGAATAAGAGGAGAAGAGTTCATTAAGAAGAGAGATAAGAGATAACCCAGTTGTGAAAAAACTTGATAAATTGAAAAGAATTAAGTTGTTTTTGTATAGAATGAAGTTTGAACCGGATTCATGAAGTATCAAGCTCTAATACCATATTAAAGGACCAACTCAATTAAAAACACAAAGTGATAATTGAAAGTCCAATTACAATCGTATTCTAACAACAACAACAAGAGCATCGATGAAGCAAACAAGCTTGTTCTCATATAGGATGACAGAAAAAGGACATGGCTCAAGTTTTGGTGATAGTAAAAGGATGAAACAACTGTCTGTGACTTCAAGTCATATTCACTATTGAGGAGCCCAACTCTTTCTCAAGAACAGACAGTTAGTTCGATGAACAGTAAAATAAAGAAAAGCAAAACCAAGTGATTGGAATCCATTTGGGATCGCATGTAGGGTATTGTTGTTTGTGCAATAAATGGAGCACATCATAACTTCTCACCCATCCATATATCAGTACATACAACACAAAGATGTTCATTCTTGAGCAGCTGCTATTTTTCCAGATTTGTCACTCTCAAGAACAAACCACACGATCCAACACAATTAAGCCTCTTCCCTTAAATTCTTCATTAACACCTTCAGGTCCATACACAGAGCTACAAGATGATGATGATGGTGGTGACTCCATCATCAAGAGCTTATAACCCAAATGGAGTAACTCTGTTCCTTATCCTCTGTTTTCTCATGTTCCCTTGGAAATCAGGTAAAAAAAACACAAAACCCAACAAACCCATTTGTGAAATTGAGGTTTTGATCTTGGGTTTTGGTTGATTGTTCAATGTTTGGTGTTTTGGCAGATGGGTTATGGATGGTGTGGAACATGACAGAGAGTAATGGTGAAGTGGGGTTGAGAGTAGTAGGTTCGAGGCCTCCGAGGTGTGTGAAGCAGTGCTTGCCTTGCGTGCCTTGCACTGCAACACTTGTGGCCTCTCAGCATCACACACAACCAAGGGATGATCAGTACAAGGACAAAGGAAGAGAAGAGAGCTACTATCTCCTTTCATGGAAGTGCAAATGTGGAGATAAGCTGTTTCAACCTTAAAGCACAAAAACTTTACATGTCTTTCTCTCAACATGTGTTCTTGATCCTCTGTTTTGTTGTTCACGTCCTGCATATACACAATTTCCCGTACCTTTTACGACCGTGTATAATATACATATATATAGTATAACTATACATGTGTGTATGTGTATACAAGAACGATGTTTTGCAATCATTAATTTTAAAGTAATGTCAACTCTAAGACGTTTTCATGTCAGCATACAGTATATTATACATGGTCGTAAAAGGTACGGAAAATTGTATACTTATTGGAACTTTCTCCAGGGCTCCTAGTAGTGAGTTTTTCTGCAGTCTCAGCTGTAATTACAAGAGAAATAAATGTTGAAATCAATCTTTTACACCATATCCGACCCAAACTTCATCCCAGAAACTCGAGATTCCTGAACTCTACAATACCTTACCAAATAAGAGTCACAAGGTACAAATGAGTAGAATAAAAAAAATGCATGGAGAAGAAGTCAGAAAAATGAACAGTCCCTGATTACAAAAAAAAACTGCAATTCCACATCAATCTTATTGTTATGTACAAATGAAGATACACATTAGCAAATCTGTTATGGAAGAATCTCTGTTTCCTTACCAGTCTACTTATAATCTTATACAAGAGGTGATACTTATAGATACAAGGGCAACTGATAATTTCTTTAAGTTTTTCCGTGTATTGAACTCACCTTGATGTTATCCCTAACAAGAACTTAATTTAGATACAACAATTGCACACACAGAAAGCTCACTGAGAGCATCTTCCTCCAAAACGCTTTTTTTGTCCTATCAACCTTCAACCACGTGTACCAAGATTTGGGTCGTAGTAGATGTTTTGTTGATTGATGAGGAATAGCTTCTGGGAACAAACTAGTGGCTGACTTGCATCACACCCACAGAACGGGTCAGTAAGTCATTGTTCTAAGCAGATTCGAACTTGCCATGCCTTCTGTCGGTTTCCAGATGATGCTTTCAAGGTTAGCACAGAAGTTCTTGTAGAACTGCAAATATATAACCCACAAAAAAAAAACTGTTGGCCTGATTTGGATTCAATTTTGCACAACTCAGATGCAAGTTGCTAACCTTGTGGTACTCAAGAGTGTCCCCAGCTGCCTTCCTAACGTCTACCATGAAAAGGGAAGGTGCAACTTCAAAGACCTACACAAAAAGTTAAAATCCATTCAGAAACTGTACATACACTGAAGCCATAGCTTCTGTGTACAGAACAAATTGAATGCAATTGCAGACACCATTTACCTCCAGGACCACAGCAAACTGTCCACCTCTTTTTGCAGATATTCCTTCAAGTCTTGTCTGATAAAGAAAAGATAATTTTTAAGCAAATAAGAATACAAATCACAGTCAAATTAATGTAGACACTCATGATGCAGTGGGATTACTTGTGCAACACAGAATGTTTGTAATAGGCCACTAGAACAGGCAACCATTAAGTCACCAACATTATGAGTTCTATGCAAAACAGTTAGACATTAGTTTTTCAAAAAATCATATTGGGATGCAAAGGTAGGAAACATGAAATACTTCAACAAGAAGAGGAAGGGTCAAGACACTACGAATCATGCGAAAATGAAATTCAGACCTTGTAATTATTTGTGTGCGCCTTAAGATTCATTGATCCCGCAACAGCTTCAATGGTTGAAAGTATTTTTTGTGCAGGTTTTCGGGAGACAAAACGAGTTTGTCGCTTTACATAATCCTGCCAGAGAGAAGCAAGGTAAGGGTTTGATTTTAAATGTATAACTATTTGACCAATTCAATAAAATGAACTACATGAAACCCACCCTCAGAAAAATAAAAAATAAAAACCCATGGAAACAAAATAACTGGGAAAAGGCTTCAATTCTGGCCCTATATACCCCTCATAAATGCTGAACTAACTCTCTATATAGTGTAGGAGGGGGAGGAACTGCCCTTTCATTTAACACTTTTTTTATTAGATAATAATATTTTTACTTCGCTTTCCAAGGAAAAAACAAAGGAAAGTTACATCCTTTTAATTATTTTTCCTCTATCATACCAAACCAGGTAGACTACCTGGTAGTGCAAAGCATTTTTCTTCCATTCCATCTACAATTCCTTTCCTTTGTAAACTCTATCATCTACCAATTTTCTACCATCCTCATCACACAGTTTAAGAAACTGTACCTGTTGTCTGTCAAACAATGCTGATAGATTCAACCCTTGGGACAAGGTTATCATCTCAAATGCATTCATAACAAGAGGACCCCCCTCACTATTTGCTGACTGCTCTGCTACATACTGATCCTGCAAAATACCCAAACTCCCAAATATAAATTACGCATGAAAAATTATAATTATATCCATGATAATAGAAGATACCTTGCAATCCTCTTCGTACAGGTAAGGAAAACCATACATAGAACAAAGAAACAAATGCAAACCTCAATGTCGTTGAAAACTGCACAAACATCATCCAAACTAACTTCCTCATCTTCCCTGTGTCTAACAGGTATATAATTCTTTCGGAACCATGGGTCCTTCCTAATACCTTCTATCTGGATACGCTGAAGTAGCAAATAAAAAAATTACAATTGAAGGATAATAAAACACAACAAAGGCATAAGTTTGAGCAGGTAGGAATGAGCATACTTAGCTAGAGTCGAAAGAATGCAATGCAATACATTGTGTGTGTATTAACACCTATTCTGATAGTATGTGGAAAATAAATACTCACAGTTTTAGGATTTGGATCAAGTATCTTATGTATCAGTGACGTGGCACCAGGAGAGAACCAGAAAGGATAAGAGATGTCTGCAGCCTGGATCTGCATATAGACCAGAAGAACCATATGATTCCCTCCAATAGGAATGGTGTGATAACATGAATCTCTTGAACTTTTGAACACGTGAAATGAAATATAAATACAGAAATTGGAAGGAAGTTTGAAATCTCAAAAAGGATACGGAGAAACTAAATGAAAATAGAAACATAACACACAATAAACAGCTCCAAACAAAAAAAATGCATAAATATGGGACTGAAGAAATATATAAGCAAAACATGGAGCAGTTGTTCCATTTCTCAAGGATAATATGCTGTGGCTCCTGACCTTTTTGTATAACCCTGGAAGATCTGTTTCCTCGAATGGGAGATAGCCAGCCATGAGAACAAAAAGTATGATCCCACAAGACCACAAGTCAGCAGCTGCTCCATCATAACCCTGGTAGCTGAGCACCTAATTGGCAATAGCTTTTTGTAAGCATAAAAAAACATACAAGAATGCACTTTTATATTACCAGGAATGAACAAAATTAAACCAGTAACATATAGTATTGATGTTGTAAATTTAATTAAAAGGTTAACCTTGTTAACTCGGTGTGGCCTTAGCCTCTATAAGTAGCTCTTTTCTTTTCTATTTTATCAATGTGAGATTTAAATGCTTCAAAAATGTCATTCAGTAATTATGAAGACAGAAAACAAATTCAAGATACAGACTATTGTGCCAAAACAAAGGATGACCCTGTTTTGTCTTATTCAACCCTACAAACAAAGCCAAAATGACACAATCTGTCTCAGGAATCTCAACAGTGGCTTGGATCGTACTAAAACACAATAACCTAATCAGTAAGAGCATCAAGGAGCAGAAATTAAGACTTTCAGTTTTATTCTGATTTATTCAAAATACAGAATAATACAATAATAAGAAAATTGCAACTCTGCTTGATAGATATCTCTAGAAGTCTAAACTTATATTGTTAGCATAGTAACACAACGGTTTGAGTTACTGTGCTAACAATATAATTGTACATGTATGTAAACACATTTTGGAGGCGAATTCTGAACTTGATCACTCTTACCTCAGGAGCAACATAATTCGGGGTTCCACATGCGGTGTGAAGAAGATCTACCCCCTGTGTATAAAAATAACCAATTCAAGATGGAGAGAGAGTAAGAAAAATATGGCATGGTCGATCTGATAGTATAACTTTATACCATACTGTATATAGCTAATTAAGAAAGCAACAACACTTACCTTCTCGGGCAAGGCACTCAGACCAAAATCGGATACCTTTAAATTTCCATAAGCATCAAGGAGAAGATTCTCAGGCTTTTCGTTACAAAAAGTAAGGGAATCAATCAATACCAGAACATGAAACCAAGAAATGCCAGTGCATCACACAGCCAATTTCATAATAGTTGCTCCGTACCTTCAGATCTCTGTGATACACCCCTTTTTTATGGCAGTGAGCAACAGCATCTACAAGTTGTTGAAAGTACCGCCTACACTCATTTTCAGGAAGTCTTCCTTTGTGGACCTGTCAAGGCCAGCAGTCAACAAAGCATATTCAGTGGTAAACTACATTACAAATCTAAGCATTGTTTGATGAATTCATGTGGCAATTTTTAGCCAAAAGAAAATATGTAGTTCTGACCTAAGTTATCAATAGCAGGCTAGCAGCAAAATGCAGAAAATGTAACTGTGATGAAGGGGTCAGTGGTGCTGTGCTACACAAGTGAAGGTGCAAAATTAACAGAAGTTATAATCCCTTGTAATTGCTACCCACACACACCCATACTCTAATTCTTACAGCAAAGCTGAACACGGGTAAGTGACAAGAATAATTATATAG
The DNA here is from genome assembly GCA_963921825.1 of Erodium maritimum. Lineage (NCBI taxonomy): Eukaryota > Viridiplantae > Streptophyta > Magnoliopsida > Geraniales > Geraniaceae > Erodium > Erodium maritimum. The sequence continues at coordinate 13,115,317 of OY997595.1, forward strand.
AGACCAGAGAAAAAAATTAAAAGATTGTGTGAATGAACAAAGACAAACTAGAAGATTTAGCTCATCAGTGTCTGATACTTGTGTAATAGGTGGAAGCACCATAAAGTAGGGACTGGTAGTCTAGAACTAAACGATAAGAGCAAAATCCTAAGTATACAGAGATTATCATTCTCGAAAACTATGTACATTAGAAGAGAAGCCTTACAATTTTATCGAACAATTCTCCTCCAGTGACAAACTCGAGAATAATATAAATCTTTGTACGGCTGGACAAAACCTGGGGGGAAAAAGATTGTAAATAAAAAGGTTACAAAATGGGAACAGGCTGCCAAATTGCCTGACAAACAAGTAAGTGGGATAATTATCAAGGTTATCAAGTAGTACTTCGACTATTAACGTACCTCATGCAACCTAACTATGTTAGGATGGCGTACAATCTTCATTATAGATATCTCCCTTTTAATCTGAAACAGAATTAAAAAAGAAGTTAGCCAAATTAAATCAACAGAAAGGGTAGTACAAACCAGGCACGTCAGCACGATTTCTTAAGTTTTTTTTTTCAAAAGGAGATGAAAATGCATTAGTTCTTATTTTCATGTCTTCCTAATGCCCATGTTTCTTCAAATATTGCACTAGTGAAGAGAATGTGGAAAGGTTACATATAAGAGTTTCATCTGCGCACCTGATCAACCATTCTGTGCTTAAGAATGGCGCTTTTTGACATGATTTTCATGGCCACACACTCCCCGGTATCATTGTTCCGAGCAAACTTAACCTTGGCAAAAGTCCCTTCGCCAATGGTCCGGCCTACCTCATACTTCCCGACCTTTCTGTTAACTTTCTTCATGGTCATCTGGAGCTCATTTCAGTCAGTCTCTCCAACTTCTACCTGAATTGAATAAAGATATAAATAAATAAAATCACACAAGCTAACTAAGGCGTTAATGTTTGCTAGAAATTATCTCTTTGACATTCAACTAAAACAATTTATCCTAACCATCTTCACCAGAGCTTCATCAGCTAAGCGTTTGCTAATTTGAATGCAATTAGCAATCTCAATTACTTACTGCCACATAAACCCTAACTCTAGACTGTTGCTGATCATACAGAAATAAAGAAAAAACGAAAACAACTCATATCAGTGTCATTGCGTTGCTAAGATTCGAATTAGACATTTATTTTTCCAGCACTTTCTAGACAACCAAACAGACAGTGGATGTAAAAATAAGTTGCGATTCGGGAATCAGCTAGGAGCAATAATGACAAAGCTATACCAAATAAAATGGAGAATAATCCCAGCAAAAAGAATAAGAACAATTACCAGAAAAAAACGAGCTGAAAATACGCCGTCGAGGGAAATTGTATCGGAGCTTCGAATGAGCTCCGATGGCGGTGGAGATGGGAGCTGACTCAGACTCAGAGAGAGAGAGAAATAGAGATCTCTGGAAGAATAAAACTAAATTATTCCCTGAATTCTCTAAATTTAACCATTTTACAAAACGGATTTTATATATTTTCTTACATGTCAACACCTCATCGTCAATATACAAATACATACGACATTTACATATCAAATTTGTTAATGTTTTGTGAATCACGTTAATGTGATTATACGGGATCTAATAACCGCGTTAAATGTTGACGTGCAATACTAAACTACATGCATTGTACAGCTAAGATGATATGTGACACGTGCTGATTATATTATAAATTAGCTTGATCTGCTTGCATTTGCCATTTGATCACCAATTTCAACTTATTGTTTGTTCAACTTATTGTTTGTTGACAAGTTGGACATGATAATAGATGATTGAAGAGCTCAAAACATTTAATCAGTCAACAAAAGCAAAACTACAAAAACGTTAGACTCGATATTATAATTACGTTGTTAGAGATTGTAAAATGATACTTGAATAATACAAGAAAGAAAGAAAATTGTTATGAAGATTAGGATTACACCTAACTATCAAGATTGATGTTTGAGAAACTATATTTTTTTTCTCTTTCGCGTCGTCTAGATCTCTTCCTTCTCGAAAAAACCCTACTCCATTTATAGAGTCTCCTATCTATGTCGTTGGTTTGACTGTCACTAGCTCTCTCTTCGGTCTTGTCTCATCGCAGTCAGCCCTGAACCTCCGAGTAAATCTCGATGGGGTCGGCCTTTGAAGAACCAAACCTTAGCTTCCTCTACAAGCAACGCTAGGGTTCTAGTGAATTCAACTCTGTCGCCCTCCATTGTCGACTTGAGTGCCTCGTCGTCCGCTCCTGACGACGTGAAGGCTCTACCGCCTCCTATGATTGTCCCTGCTCTCCAATTACCGGCGGCACTCACTCCCCTCATCACCACCTCTTCTTAGACTGTTGTCACCTCGATTCTCCCCATTGATGTGCCGCTTATGACGGTACCCGCCATCAACCCGTTACCCCCACTGGTTCGGGACCCTCTTAAAGGGAAAGCCCCCATGTCTAGACATGGAAGGCCATAGCCAAGAAGGGCGGAGGTGGATGCTCTATGTGAAGGGGTCGGGTTTCCCAATGCCGCTCGTGTGATCATGATCCCGGCGCTGCTCACGCCACCACCAGGGATAGTTCACAACCGTAGAACTTTCAAACCCAAGGAAACCGGCTCAACCTCGGTGGCTCCTCCTTCTCCGGCATTTCTGGACTCCCAATTGCTCAACCTTTAGGATGGCCTCTCAACTTGCTCTTTGGAGGAAGAGGAGAGATCGAGATGATGGTACCATGAACTTCGGTGAGCCCATCTGTTCTGGCTAGGAAACAATTTTCCATGATGTGTAAATTGTGGACGTCCAAGCCGCCACGGAAGGAGGTTCTCCTTCGGATCATCACCAAGGCATGAGGAAAATCAGCTAAGGGACAGGTGATCAAGGACATCGGACCGGGTATCTTTGAGTTTTACTTCGAGACGGAGAAATCCCGGACATTGGTTCAAAATAACGAGTCGTGGTGCTTCGATGGGAGACCACTACTGATGTGTGACATAGACCCAATGGCTAGAGATCCCCCTACCCTAGATAAGAAACAATTATGAGTACACGCCCGAGGCCTCCTTCCTCTGGTTCGTACCAGAACCACGGGAGAAACGATTTATGCGACGATGGGGCTTTGTGTTCATGTCACGTGCGATCAATGGGGTACATGCTGGGGAGGATCAGTAAAAGTTTCTTTTTGGCATCTTGTGGAGCGCCCCCTCCGTAAACAGCTCCTGCTTCGCTTTCGGTAATTTCCTGACCCGATTCGTGTCACTCTTACTTATACAAACTACCTGTGTTTTGTTATAATTGTGGTATGATATGTCACATGGTGACCGGGTGCGACCAGGAGGTGGTGGGTACTCCCCGGTTCGAATCCTTGATGCTTGAGTTCTAAAAGGACCGTCAAACCAAGGCATACGCAACAGATTTGGATGATCTGGCGTCTCGCAAATCGATATCCTCGACTTCTGCACCTAAGGCCCCCTTATCTCGAGGCAGGGGCCCGATAGTATCCTCGGCTAATGCACCTAACGGTGCGACCCGCTCGGCCGATCCAGGTTAGAAAAACTTGGTAAGAGGTCGGCCCTCGGATAACGGGAAATCTGAAGCCCCGGACCTGCCTGGGCACATAGATAGAACTGGACTTGGAGCTGGAACTGGGTCTAGTGTTGGAGCAGGAGCCGGGAGAGTAAAGAGATGGTCCACTAGGGAACCTTGGGACGATCAGGACAGAGTGGGCAAACAGGCCCGCATGGAGGAATGAAAGGGATTTTGTAAGAACCGCCCCGGTCGATCCCGGTAGAACCGGCGAATTCTAACCAAGTTTGACTTTTGGCCGGAAAAGTCAACCGAAGACTCAGGAAGTCATTCGGGACATTTCCGGGGCCCAAAAAGCTTAGCCGTCATCACGTTTAGCTTAGTTGGGTCATTTCCTTCAGTTTGACTGTAATTTTGTAACAGTCAATTTCTGGTCAAACTTGGACTTTATATCGACTTTCACGACTAAAATTGGACTGCTGGAATTCTATTAATTTAAAGTGGCTCCCACAATGCCACATGACATTGGAGGCTTGGATGAGAAGAAAATGAGTTGAAATGACCTCTTGACCCTTCCTAAAGGCTCTAAAAGGATAAAACTAGCAAGGAGCTTTTGGGTCATTTAACTTGTAGGTCATTTAAGGCATTGTTGGACACAAATTCAGCATTTCCCCTCATTTTGTTGCAGAGAAATTCTAAAGGGAGAGAAGAGAGAAGCTCTTGGCTTGAGCAAGAAGAAAGAGAGCAAAGAGGAGAATTTTGGCTCATCTTTCCACCATTTCTCCTTCCCCAGCTTGCTAGCTTCATCTCCTACACATCCTCAAGGTATGGATGTTCTAAACTTCTCATTCCATCCACTTTCAATCTATAGGTTTTGTGGGTTTTTGGCTTAAAGTTGAAGAACTAGCTTTGTGGTTGTTACTTGGAGAAGAAGTAGTGAAGTAGGATGTTTGGATTGTATTTTGGTTGAAGTTTTGATGAACCCATTGAGGGTGTTGATGTTGGGTAACTTTGGATGAACATTTTGGAGTTAAGAGGACTTGGAAATGGGGTTTTTTGTTGTAATTTTCGTGAAACTCGAGTTGGGGAAAAAAGGGAAAGGAACTGGTCAGGTTTGGCGCAGAATGTGACCCGGACCGGGCCAGGTGCCGGTACGGAAGGCCGCACGGAACGGGCCTGGTACCGGCACGGCATGCGGCACGGAACGGACGGGAGTCCGGCACGGTACCTCACACGGTCCGTGTCGTACTCCGGGCCGGTCTATGACGCGGTCCGTGCTGGCTCCCGGGCCGGACTGTGATACTGTCCGTGCCAGGTTCCGGCACGGCTAGCCACACGGTCTGTATGGCATTCCGGATCAGACCCCCAGAACCTAAACCCTTCCTTTTAGCCCATTTCGATTCCTAAATCATTTATTCAAACCTTATTTCCATTACTTGAGTTTTGTTCTGTATTTTTGGGGAGAAGAGCATCGTTGAGTTATTAATTTTGGTCTTATTGTGGTCTAAGACCGTGGTACCGAGCAAGGAAGGAAGGAAGAACTTGGACTCGAGCTAGAAGAACGAAGATCACGCCGGAACCCGTGTGAAGAACGGAGTTGTGACTACCGAGTTTAACAACAGAGTTTTAGAGGATTACCAAGATGTAGGGAAAGTCTTAACTTCTTAATTAAACGCTTAGTATGCATGTTAGGATAATAAAATCGGAAAGGTCCTAGAATTGCCTATAGGATGCGAATAACTAGAATAATCGTCTTTCATTTATTAATAACCGGAAGTGTCTAGAATGCATGCTTAGGATGAGAATAATTAGTGTAACTCGCTTTCAATACTTGAGAATTGATTTACTGGTAGAGAGGCCGTGATGAGCCCTCGGATTAGTTGTTGTGCTAGGTTCACATGCTTGGTTGCTAGTTGTTAGGATAATCAAGAGTCTAATGAAACTAGTTTAATATTATGTTTGATTGGTTGAATGTTTACTTGTTTGGTTGAATGTTTACGTGTTGAATTACTTGTTTGCTTGAACGGATGATCGAGTATGACTGGTTGTGTCAAGGGGTACAATCAGGTGATCGATGTACCGATGGTTCGTGACAGGTAAGTATACGGTAAGTGTGGAGTGTTATTGGATGTATTTGTTGTGATAAAAGTGTGATCTGAGAAGTGTTCATTGATGGGTGAATTATAGTGCATTTTCCTTATTCTTATTCTTGAAATGTTTGTTTGTTCGGTTCGGTACTACACCGGGGGGGGGGGGGGGGGGGGGTAATCCGATGCCGTTATGGTGGTTGGAGTTGGACAGATACTGTGAGATATTGGTTGAGTATTGGAGCCTGAGGGCATTGGTTATTGGATATTATGAGGATTGATTATTGGAGCCTGAGGGCATTGGTTACTGGATATGATGAGGATTGATTATTGGAGCCAGAGGGCATTGGTTATTGGACCCTACGGGGCAGTTGGATGGATTACTTCATGAGAGATGGTTACTATGGTTTCACCCAAGTGTATGCGTCCTACGGGAGCACTACCTTGGTTCCCTATGACATATGGTCCTTTGGAGGCATTTCCAGGAATCCCGATGATAAGCACCCATTTGGGATTGTTTCCGGTGCCCCGACGCATGTGTCTCCTCTGGACCGAGGGAAAATCTGATATGATATGGATACTCTGGTGGATCGGAATTATGGGAACCGATGTGATCCCAGAATCTATCCATGGATCGGAGGCTTGAGAAATCAAGTGGTTGGCGTGATATAAATTACTCTCATTTTAATCGTTATGATACATTATAATATTTCTATGGAACCTTTCAAGTTACTGTTATCTTTAAGAGTACGACGCTTATCTTGTTCTATCTTGTTTATTTAATATTTTATTGTTCATCGTATTATATTATTATTTGAGTTATCTGTTTAAGTAGTACAATATTGATCTAAGGGTTGAGTTGTTAAGATTTTTCCTACTGAGCGTAAGCTCACCCCCTTTGATTTCTTACTGTTTTACAGGCGTAGCTGATGTCTAGTGGGTTCGAGGCTCGGGAGCTTTTGGACATCTTGGGGTTTATCTTAGAGTTATGTTGGTCGTGTGTACTAAACATTATTTATTTGACTCTTTATGTTGAGCTGTGACTCATTGGAAGTTTTGGAACTATTTACCGATGTTGATTTGAGAGAGTTTATCTTGATATTATAAAGGTTTTTGTTAGTTATTTATTGCTTTTCTACTTTTAATTCTAGTCACGTCTCGAGTCCGGTCAAAACCGGATTTGGGGCGTGACAATTTGGTATCAGAGCCTGGTTTCATTTGAAACATGTGGTAAATTTTGAACTTGTTTTCAAAACCTCGGACCAACGTCAATTAGGTGGGTAGAGTTAGGAGGTCTAAGTCGTGTACTCAGTGATGCAAATTAAAAACATTGATGCATAGAGTGAGAACGACTCGAGTCTTACGGTTTTCAATGGTTGTTTAAATTTGAATCTTTTTACTACAATGGTTACATCGCTTGAGTGGTATCCTTACCCTATGGACTGTAACGTACAGTGATCGGTGAAACTGAACGGTTGAGATCGGTATTGGGTTAACGAGCAATGATCGAACCGTTTTATATTAATTGTTGAGTAAATTATCTGTTAAGTGTGTTACCATCGCGTTGGTCGTTTCATGTTTGGTAAGGTTGAGGTATTGATGAGATTGGAGATTGGATTTATTGGAGTGTTACTTGTCGGAGTGGTGATTGACCGAAGGGTGAACCTATGGAAGGATTGGACTGTTAAGATTTTGAAATTGTTTGAGTGTTGACTCGGTTATGATGTTGAGAATTGTTTAAGGAATCAAGGTTGAAACGATGATCCAATTAGGATAACTTTTTATAAAAGAGTAGAACTCGAGTATTCTTGCACCCTCTTTGATTGTGTGTGTACGTTACGAAGCATGAAAAGTCTATGTGTTGATTGTGTTGTGTACCTTGCAGAGCATGAGGACTCTTTGAATTGAATAACTTGTGAAAATTGATTGGTAAATGTCCCGTTTAAGCGGAGGGTTAGTGTAAAATACGAATAGGTCATGCCGAATTTTCCGTAAAACTGAATTGTTTGTACTATCACGGGTTGACTCAGGGGCGCCACTGTAGTCGAACGTGATGGTTGGATGTCAAGTGGTTACAACGAGGTTCGGGGACGCCTGAATCGAGTTGTAACGACGCGAGATCGACTTGAATGTTTTGATTAAAGATAAGGAAATTGAGGAAAGAGAAAAGCTACGATAAAGGGACTAAGGACTTATTATTTCCCAACTGTTTGCTTCGTGCTTTGAAACCCTAGTGTTGGGTGTGATTGTGTGTGAACTTTGTCTCCTGTCAGAGTTGGTTGCATTACTTGTTTGCTGTGTGAGACGCACGATGTGCGGACTTCTTTGTCTATATAAGTACTATATACGACTTATCTGCTTACTTTTGATCCAATTAGGATCCGTCGAGACGCACGAGAACGTCCATTTTTCTTGAATCGTTCGATAGGGTTAAACTGAGTTTGAACTATACGTATTACTGCAGCGATCTTTCGTGATGTCCCGTGTTTACGTTTCGAGAGGTACCAGGAGTCGCCCAGCTTTGGGGCAGAGCCAGTCACCAGCTGTTGGACTGGCAGGGGCAGCAAGTGCCCAGGGTGCTGCTCCCATAGAGCACCAGAGCTTTGAGGATGGACCGTCAGGGTCACCAGTGAGAGATACCCCAGTCGTAGAGCCGACTCAGGCTACCCCTTTTGATGAGGTGGTACGTGCAGTGCTAGCAGCACTCAGTGCTCAGCAGGAGACCGCAGCACCGGCGTCAGAGCCCGTGCCTACTACTGAGACAGTCGTCATCGAGATGCCGGGTTAGATGGATAGCTACACGGCCCAGGCACTTCGTGATTTCCGTCGTTTGGGTACCCCGACATTTTCTGGGAGTGCTAACTCCGAGGCAGCAATTCTATGGTTGGAGCGGATCACTCGCAACCTTGACACGTCTGGTATTTCTGAGGGACGTCTGAGAGTCTCTTTATCCACCTTCCAGCTTGAGGGTGAGGCTTTTTACTGGGTGCAGTCTGTGCAGACCAGAGTTGGTGAGGATTTTCAGCTTTTCAGTCGACTGTTCCTGGAGCAGTACTTTCCGCGGTCAGTTCGAGATGATAGATGCCAGTAGTTCCTGGAGTTGCGGCAGAGGGGGATGATAGTATCCGAGTATGCGGCGAGGTTCTTATCCTTGTCCCGCTTCGCACCCGAGATGGTGCAGACTGAGGACAGTCGTTGCAGGCGGTTCGAGCGTAGGCTCCTCCCTGCTATTGCAGATCGGATTATTGCTTTGAGGACAGAGGTGTACTCTACTCTGGTAGACCAGGCCTTGGCAGTGGAGAGGCATTTTCGAGAGAGCGCCAGAGAGCGAGATGTCAGGCCGAGACCGAGTGGTTTCCTCAGGCCATCAGAGAGGCGTGATGCGAGACGACAGAGGACCTCTGGGTATTTCCAGCCACAGTTTCAGCAGAGTGGCATGCGCAGAGGAGCAGCAGTGGCGTCAGTTGGACCTGCCCCGCTGTCACAGTTCTGCCCAGTATGCAGACAGCAGGGACACTTGGCCCGAGACTGCCCGAGGAGCAGAGGACTCGCAGAGCGGCAGATGGATCGTCCACAGGGGTTTGGTGAGAGGCAGTGTGTTAATGATCAGACTTGTTACCAGTGCGGCCGGCAGGGGCACATTTCTTTCACATGTCCCGATCGGGTTGGAGTTGTACCTCCACCGAGGCCCCAGCAGGCACAGCCTCGTCAGGCACCTCCCGTCCGACCACGACAGGCACAGCAGCAGAGAGCTCCGCGTCAGGCGGCGGGAGCGGTAGCCCCGAGACACCAGGCTAGGCCTCAGCAGCAGGTGGCACTACCACCACCACCGAGAGGATGATCGCCGGCACGGCAGGGCCGAATTTATGCAGTCACAGATGCTAGAGCTGAGGGACAGTATGCCAGCCATGAGGCTACACAGGGTACGTGTTTACTTTTTAATTCGTGGGCGTCTTTCCTGTTCGACACTGGTGCTTCCCATTCGTTTATTTCTACTTCTTTTGCTCGCTCTTTGGGTTTGAGTGTGGAGTTCCTTAGTAGACCCTTGTGTATTGAGACCCCAGTTACGGGGGAGGTAGTGCTGGATACTTTCTGTCGAGATTGTGAGGTTCGAGTGGCAGACTGCCCCTTCGTTGGTGACTTACTCATTCTGGAGATGACTGCTTTCGACGTGATCTTAGGGATGGACTGGCTTACGAGGTATCGGGCGACGATCGATTGCTTTCGACGTCAGATGACCGTGCGGTCAGGTGACAGAGTTATTACTTGTGTTTTGGGTAGCAAGAGCGGAGTCCTTCTATCCGCTTTGACTACGGGAGTGGAGGCTGAGGTTGTGCAGGGTGGCAGAGACCTACCGAGAGTAGTATGTGAGTTTCTGGATGTGTTCCCGGAGGAGCTATCAGGTTTACCGCCAGCGCACGAGATAGAGTTCCGGATCGACTTGATCCCAAGCACCGCGCCAATCTCGATGACGCCTTATCGGTTTGCATCAGCTGAGTTAGTCGAGTTGAAGCGACAACTCGAAGAGTTGCAGGAGAAGGGTTACATCCGCCCTAGTGTTTCGCTGTGGGGAGCACCCGCCCTCTTCGTAAAGAAGAAGGGTGGTGCCTTGAGGATGTGCATCGATTACCGGAAGTTGAACCGGGTTATGGTGAAGAACCGCTACCCGATGCCGAGGATCGATGACCTGTTCGATCAACTGAGAGGAGAAAACTACTTCTCCAAGATTGATCTAAGATCAAGCTACTATTAGTTGAGGGTCCAAAAGGAGGATGTGGAGAAGACCGCGTTCCGGACACATTACGGACACTTTGAGTTTCTAGTGATGTCGTTCGGGTTGACGAACGCGCCAGCAGCCTTTATGGATTTGATGAATGGCATATTCAGGCCATACCTGGATCAGTTTGTCGTAGTTTTCGTTGAAGACATTTTGATTTACTCGCCTAGTGAAGAGGCACATGAGGAGCACTTGAGGATAGTATTGGCATTGCTACGTACTCACCAGTTGTACGGAAACTTAGATAAGTGCGAATTCTGGCTCGCAGAGGTGAAATTCCTCGGACATGTAGTGTCCCGGGATGATATCTTGGTCGACCCAGCGAAGGTCGATGCAGTTTCGAAGTGGGCAAGACCCAAGAACGTTTTTGAGATCCGTAGCTTCCTGGGATTGGCAGGATATTATCGACGCTTTGTTCAGGACTTCTCACGTTTGGCTGCACCTATGACAGCATTGACTCGCAAAGGAGCGGAGTTCCTTTGGACTAGTGAGTGTGAACACTCTTTCTCAGAGCTAAAGGCTCGTTTGACTGCCGCTCTAGTGTTGATTGTTCCGGAGCGGGGAGTGGGTTATGATGTGTACTGTGACGCCTCAAGCGAGGGACTCGGTTGTGTTTTGATGCAGTCCGAGAAGGTAGTTGCTTATGGCTCAAGACAATTGAAGGTACATGAGCGCAACTACCCGACCCATGATCTAGAACTGGCAGCAGTGGTCTTTGCATTGAAGAGTTGGAGACATTATCTGTACGGTGAGCAATTCAGAGTATTCTCGGACCACAAGAGCCTCAAGTATATTTTCTCTCAGCGTGACCTGAACATGAGCCAGAGGCGATGGATGGAGTTACTTGAGGAGTACGACTTCGAGCTGTTCTATCATCCGGGCAAGGCGAATGCCGTCGCAGATGCTCTGAGCAGGAAGTCGACTCATTGCGTGGCCAACATGGCAGTCCAAGAGTGGAACATGCTGGAGGAGTTGAGCTCATTCAGACTTGAGATTGAGGAGGTCACGGATGGTATAGCTTTATGTGCATTAGTGGCTCAGCCCACGTTGATTACTCGGGTGCTAGAGGCACATGTCGAGGATGCCGAGGCGACAGGGATTCGTGAGAGACTGGTGGACGGTGATGAGATCGATGGTTGGGAGTTGAGTGCAGATCAGAGTTTCCGTTATAAAGGATGGTTGTTTGTACCCCGAGGTTGTAGGGACACCATGTTGAGAGAGTGTCATCACTCCCGGCTTGTTGTCCACCCCAGTGGCACCAAGATGTATAGAGACATCCGACGACAGTTCTGGTGGAGTGGGATGCGCAGGGCAGTAACAGACTTTGTTTCGAGGTGCCTCACCTATCAGCAGGTGAAGGCGGAGCATCAGCGGCCTGCTGGCTTACTACAGCCTTTACCGGTCTCCGAGTGGAAGTGGGAACACGTTACTATGGATTTTGTATGTGGATTACCGAGGTCGTCTAAGGGACATGATGCTATTTGGGTTGTGGTTGATCGACTGACCAAGTAGGCACACTTTCTGGCTATGCGAATGACGGACACTGTAGACATGTTGAGTCGGTTATACATCAGGGAGATTATTCGTCTTCATGGAGTACCAGTATCAGTGGTATCTGATAGGGATCCGCGTTTCACATCCAGATTCTGGAAGAGCCTACAAAAGGCATTGGGGACAGAGGTGCTGCTGAGTACAACTTACCATCTTGAGACAGATGGACAGTCAGAGCGCACCATTCAGATTTTGGAGGACATGCTTCGAGCTTGTGTGCTAGACTTCCAGGGATCATGGGAGGATCACCTATCTCTAGCAGAGTTCGCCTACAACATCAGTTATCAGTCTAGCATTGGGATGACACCATTTGAGGCTTTGTACGACAGACCGTGCAGGTCGCCAGTATGTTGGGCAGAGGTAGGGGAACGAAGCTTACTTGGTCCAGATATGGTTAGGGAGACGACCGAGAAGGTCGCATTGATTAGGGAGCGTTTGAAGACCGCACAGAGTTGTCAGAAGAGCTATGCAGACAGACGTCGCAGACCGCTTGAGTTTTCGGTGGGAGATCATGTACTTCTGAGGGTGATCCCGAAGAAGGGTCTATTACGGTTTAACCGCGACGGAGGAAAGCTGTCACCACGTTTCATTGGACCATTTGAGATCTTGGATCGAGTTGGAGCCGTAGCTTATCGGTTAGCATTTCCACCGCAGCTTGGGAACGTGCATAACGTTTTCCACGTGTCCCAATTGCAGAAGTACATGGCGGATCCTTCTCACATTATTGAGTGGACAGACATCGAGGTAGCTGATGATGTCTCATTTAAGGAGCAGCATGTCAAGATCTTGGGTACGAAGGAGAAAGTTCTATGGAACAAGACAATTCCACTAGTACTGGTGCAGTGGGGAAGCCAAGGAGCTGGGTCGACGTGGGAGCGCGAGGATGAGACCCTGGAGAAGTACCCCCACCTGTTTGATCTTTAAGGTACTTTCCTTTTAATTTCGGTGAAGAAATTCTTTTAATGGGGGTAGATTGTAAGAACCGCCACGGTCGATCCCGGTAGAACCAGCGAATTCTAACCAAGTTTGACTTTTGGCCGGAAAAGTCAACCGAAGACTCAGGAAGTCATTCGGGACATTTCCGGGGCCCAAAATGCTTAGCCGTCATCACGTTTAGCTTAGTTGGGTCATTTCCTTCAGTTTGACTTGGACTTTATATCGACTTTCACGACTAAAATTGAACTACTGAAATTCTATTAATTTAATGTGGCTCTCACAATGCCACATGGCATTGGAGGCTTGGATGAGAAGAAAAGGAGTTGAAATAACCTCTTGACCCTCCCTAAAGGCTCTAAAAGGATAAAACTAGCAAGGGGCTTTTGGGTCATTTAACTTGTAGGTCATTTAAGGCATTGTTGGACACAAATTCAGCATTTCCCCTCATTTTGCTGCAGAGAAATTCTAAAGGGAGAGAAGAGAGAAGCTCTTGGCTTGAGCAAGAAGAAAGAGAGCAAAGAGGAGAATTTTGGCTCATCTTTCCACAATTTCTCCTTCCCCAGCTTGCTAGCTTCATCTCCTACACATCCTCAAGGTATGGATGCTCTAAACTTCTCATTCCATCCACTTTCAATCTATGGGTTTTGTGGGTTTTTGGCTTAAAGTTGAAGAACTAGCTTTGTGGTTGTTACTTGGAGAAGAAGTAGTGAAGTAGGATGTTTGGATTGTATTTTGATTGAAGTTTTGATGAACCCATTGAGGGTGTTAACTTCTTAATTAAACGCTTAGTATGCATGTTAGGATAATAAAATCGGAAAGGTCCTAGAATTGCCTATAGGATGCGAATAACTAGAATAATCGTCTTTCATTTATTAATAACCGGAAGTGTCTAGAATGCATGCTTAGGATGAGAATAACTAGTGTAACTCGCTTTCAATACTTGGGAATTGATTTACTGGTAGAGAGGCCGTGATGAGCCCTCGGATTAGTTGTTGTGCTAGGTTCACATGCTTGGTTGCTAGTTGTTAGGATAATCAAGAGTCTAATGAAATTAGTTTAATATTATGTTTGATTGGTTGAATGTTTACTTGCTTGGTTGAATGTTTACGTGTTGAATTACTTGTTTGCTTGAACGGATGATCGAGTATGACTGGTTGTGCCAAGGGGTACAATCAGGTGATCGATGTACCGATGGTTCGTGACAGGTAAGTATACGGTAAGTGTGGAGTGTTATTGGATGTATTTGCTATGATAAAAGTGTGATTTGAGAAGTGTTCATTGATGGGTGAACTATAGTGCATTTTCCTTATTCTTATTCTTGAAATGTTTGTTTGTTCGGTTCGGTACTACACCGGGGGGGGGGGGGGGGGGGGGGGTAATCCGGTGCCGTTATGGTGGTTGGAGTTGGACAGATACTGTGAGATATTGGTTGAGTATTGGAGCCTGAGGGCATTGGTTATTGGATATTATGAGGATTGATTATTGGAGCCTGAGGGCATTGGTTACTGGATATGATGAGGATTGATTATTGGAGCCAGAGGGCATTGGTTATTGGACCCTACGGGGCAGTTGGATGGATTACTTCATGAGAGATGGTTACTATGGTTTCACCCAAGTGTATGCGTCCTACGGGAGCACTACCTTGGTTCCCTATGACATATTGTCCTTTGGAGGCATTTCTGGGAATCCCGATGATAAGCGCCCATTTGGGATTGTTTCCGGTGCCCCGACGCATGTGTCTCCTCTGGACCGAGGGAAAATCTGATATGATATGGGTACTCTGGTGGATCGGAATTATGGAAACCGATGTGATCCCAGAATCTATCCATGGATCGGAGGCTTGAGAAATCAAGTGGTTGGCGTGATATCAATTACTCCCATTTTAATCGTTATGATACATTATAATATTTCTATGGAACCTTTCAAGTTACTGTTATCTTTAAGAGTACGGCACTTATCTTTTTCTATCCTGTTTATTTAATATTTTATTGTTCATCTTATTATATTATTATTTGAGTTATCTGTTTAAGCAATACAGTATTGATCTAAGGGTTGAGTTGTTAAGATTTTTCCTACTGAGCGTAAGCTCACCCCCTTTGATTTCTTACTGTTTTACAACCGTAGCTGATGTCTAGTGGGTTCGAGGCTCGGGAGCTTTTTGACATCTTGGGGTTTATCTTAGAGTTATGTTGGTCGTGTGTACTAAACATTATTTATTTGACTCTTTATGTTGAGCTGTGACTCATTGGAAGTTTTGGAACTATTTACCGATGTTGATTTGAGAGAGTTTATCTTGATATTATAAAGGTTTTTTTAGTTATTTATTGCTTTTCTACTTTTAATTCTGGTCACGTCTCGAGTCCGGTCAAAACCGGATTTAGGGCGTTACATATTTAGTGCTCTAGGGACTGGCCTTGGGAGGGGTCCCTGAAAAGAGCTCTGCCTCCTCTTGAAATCAATTATCGCAGGTTCGGTTTAACACAATGAATAGAGCATGAAGGCTACACCTTGAACAACAATCATTGGTTTCGTCATAGTATAGTTTTATTTTTCAGTACGCTTTTATGGCACTTCCAACACCGGTTGTACCAGATCATTTGTCTCAAAGTTTTTTGTAAAGAGATCTTTTAGGGCTCTATACAATATAATGACTCTTTTTATATTTCGTGGTAAGGGACTTTCTCCTGATTCACTCACTTGTTGTTGAAACCTAAGTTAATGAAATTGCACCTTTTTGACTAAAAAAAATCAAGATTGATATTTTAATTAGGAAGCTATATTTTGTCTTAGAGTATTTATAATGTGGACAATTTAACGACGCTTTGGACTAACAATTCAGAAGAGAAGGTGATTTATCGGGTTGTTTGTCGTATAGTTGGCTATTTCAACAATGAGTTGAGGCGGCGGTTGGATATCGCCGCATGTATCAAAATTGTTGCAATTCACTAATGCTAGGGCGAATTCCCAACAATTATTTTGTCATAGCCATTCGTAATTGGCCACATGGCTTTTTTTAAATAGGTATTAATAAATCTGGAATTCATCCTTAGTTTCTAGCATAAATATCTCATACCATCAACCTAAAAAAACACAAACTCACTAATTCCTCTCCAATCACTTCAATACTTTTTATCTCCACATATTTCCCCAATGTATCCACAAAGTGAAGAAGAAACAAAACACTCCTTGATAGTCAAGGTATCAAGGAAGATGTCATAGAAGATGTTGATTCACATAACTCCTCCAACAGAATCTAATCCTCCTTGAAAGCTATGTGATCTCTTCACCTCTATGATATGAGAACTATATTTTTTTTATATGAAAAAGTCCTAATAGTATGCCATAGTTGCTACTATGTTTTATTTTCCCTCTACTATAAGTTACTAATACAACTTATATGCTTAGTTGTTTTTCTATCTTTGGAAACTTTTTGAGGCAATTAGGGGGAAAAGATGGTATCTTGGGATGAAGCATGTTGGATTCTCTACGAAGATATTCAGTTTAGAGAAACATGCTAGAAGTGAAGACTTTGTTCTCCATTATTATCATCCCTAAGATTATTGAAGTGTTTGTCACAAAAATAGCCAAAGGGGGAGATTGTTGTTGCATCTAAGTTGACAATGTTTGTGTCAAGCATGATGTTATTCAAAATGTCATCCGACATCATGTGCGTGTCCAGCAGCAATGACAAAAAAGATGTCAAGCCAGATGTCTGCGAATCTGGTGCTGCAGATGTGTTTCTTAAACGAAAAGATACTCATATGATAGATCTTTATTAGTTTTAGGAAGTAAGATATATTGCCCAAAACTTAAAGATACTTATCTAATAGATATCTGATCTATTTAGGAAGTATTCTTTCACAATAAAACTTAAAGATACGGTTGAAGATTTATTTCCTAGTTTTGATATACTTCTACGATTTGTTTCCTTCTTTGAAGATACTGCTACGATAGACGTCAGGTTTATCTAGGAAATATTATAACCCAACGGAACAAAGAGATTTGGGTTTCATAGTTTGGAGATTTGTTTCCCAAACCTGAAGACATTCTATCATAATGATCTATTCGATTTAAGGAATATTCATACGCAAGGAAACTTAATGATTCGGCAAGATCATGCCTCCAACGATTAAGGAAACCTTAGAAGACATGTTTATATGTTGTAGGATCTATTTAACTCGTAAAGATATTCATAGCTCCGTTTGATCGCTGTCTAGTCAAAGATGTCAGACCAAATGTCATGACATCTTGAACGCACACGTGTCATAATTTGAAGATAAGTATTGCACGTTCCCTAATTTAAAGATAAGTATCTTATGTTTCCTACTTTGAAGATACTTCCATTCCAACCATTACATTCGTTTAAGATTGTTTTCCTATCTTGAATATACTTTTATCTAAAGATATCTATTTGATTTAGTAATTGTTCCAGGTTATGGAAATTTGGAGATTGTGTTAGATCGTGACTCTAAGGATTGAAGCCCTAAGGAGCCACGACTACAATAGATGAAGAAGCTATAAAAAGAAAAGGGGATTGCCATTAGTTGCTAATCGTGATTGTGATCGTCATTGCCTTTGTTCTATCGATCATTATTGGTTGGTCTACATTATCATTGACATTTATCGAAGCCATTGTCGTTACATGCATAAATGATGTAACTATCTCTTGCTCGTTGTTCATTTTTTATGATTCCAGGGCTCCTAAACGTGTTGGACTAGCGTGTTGAGAACTGGATGAACTAAACAAAGGACGTACTTGTGCTCATAATTTGTTTCGTAACTGAACAAGTGATGGAGCCATGTTCTCGTGATTTAAGTATCACAACCATTCATTGAAGATGAAGAACAGTCCAAGGCTGAAGAGCTTGAAGAGTGGAATCGAACGAGGAGCTCGGATTCAGGGGGAGCCCTAAAATAGGTTTTGCACTTTGTAATAAGTAACATAAGATTGATCTGGATGATCTGATAATTTGTATGTTGACTAACTATGTGTTAGTGAAAACCATTCCACTGATAGAGTGCCCCTAGACGTAGGTGATGATGCACCGAAGTAGGTAACAAACTTGCGTGTGTTTGTGTGCTTGCTTGTTCTTATCGTTTATATCTCCATATTGTTCTAACGCAAGATGTCAGTCAATATGTCATAACATCTTGGACGACATCTTGTTACTGCACCTAACCAGAATTTTGATAAACCTATTACCATAAGTATTTTTATCCTTTTTCGTATGGTGATATCATGACTAGACATCGTTGTTCTATGTTTTGTCTTTGGTTTCTTGATTCCGGATTCGAATTGTAAGTGACAACTATTTTTTCACTCGCATGACCATGCTTCATCTTACCATCTTTCACTCTTCAATGAGCCTAATGAAATTTGACTTATGTTGATGGCATAAGTGACAAGATCTCATTTAATCACTCATACTCCTCATATGCATGTATCCATATTTGAGCATAATCGTTATGACCATCTTGTCATGAGTAGTGTTAGGTTGTGTCAAGACATGAATTTATATACTTTGGTACATGAGAAATACTCATGTCGTATTTTATGGATTATTCTAAGATGGGTCTTCCAATGCTAACACTCTTTAAAATCTGTGATTTTGACTCACATCTTTATACGCATGATTAGTAAAATGTGATAACGCCAAAGTAGGCGACCACGAAGAAAACATGACATTTATTTGACCCACAACATATAGTTGTAGCATCAAAATAGATGTTAATGAACTCAAAAAATAGACGTTACTTGATTTAACAACATATGATATATCTATGGAAATATATTAGATTACCTACAAAAGAAGCACCGAAAAAATTACAATAGTTTTGTTTAATCTGTGAGGTGCGTGCAGGTCAATCACGCGTGGCCAAGAGTATGCTTAGTTGGCATGTGGGTAAGAATGGGTGTAATGGCTCAAGTTGAAATTAAGGAATTAAAAAAAATAATTGATAATGGAAATTTCATTAACTTACGAAGGAATATACAATACGATGCGTAAATTGAAAAGAAATATTGCTAGTTGGGTTTGTAATCTCCAATAGAAACTGAATGTTCTCTATAAGGTTTTATTTAAGGAAGGTATTGTAAGAATATTTACAATATTATTGTGGCCTTCGTGTTTTAGATTTAATCATGTAATATAATTATCATGTTCATATTAAATTATAAGGCTTTAATATTATGGTCGACATCGTGATGGATCGGTTTCGGTAAAAGTAATTAAAGTCGGGAATTATGATTCCATCCTACCTTACCCAACATTATAGTATATGCATTATTTACTTTCTCATGTAGTTATTAATTAAATGTCATATCATTTATCTACTGTACCAAATGATGTAATTTGGTAACTGAAAGGTGGTTATGGTATGTCATTTAATTATAAAAGAAGATAGAGAAGATGGTTATGGATGATGTGTTACAAGTTTCTGTCTCCATCAAAATAGAAACATCAGAGAAATGGTTAAGGAGGAGAAACAAATTTGAAGATCAAATGAATTCAACGATGGACTCAGGTAAGTTCTTTTGCTTCATGATATTTATTGTGGTTGAATTAATACAAGTCTAAGATCCAAGTTCATATGTTTTTGTTCTCGTGATTGAAGAACGGTATGGATTCCGCAATTATAGATTACATTTGGTATCAGAGCTCTGGTTTTAGACTTGATTAATTTACCATTATCGTGTTTCTTCCTATGAAGTAATTGATGTTATTATGTGGGGTTTTGTTATTGTTGATATTCTCTGTTAAAGAATATTTGATTTGTGTTTTGCTGTGATGGTTCTGCAAATGAAAGTATTCTTAATTATAAAAGCATGGTTATGTCAAGGAAATACAAAATTATGAATTTATTGTTTTTCATTCGTTTGTTGTGTATTAATGAAATATGGTTATTTCCAAGAAAAGTGAAAAGTTGTTGTGTTGTTATTGATTCTTGAAAATGCATGTATTGTGGCTTTCATGCATAAAATAGAAATCAAGATATAACATGCATAATTGTTATTATATGTATTTCTTTTGGATCTCATAACATGATATTTTGAATTGTCTTATGTCACGCCCCAAATCCTGTTTTGGCCAGACTCGAGACGTGACCTGAAACAAACGAGGTAAAAGTCGTAGAATTGAAATAAATTCTTTTAAAGCTGAGAACGAGTCCAAAGTATTCCGCAATAATTCAATCTAAACTTCAAATATAGTGTCAAAACTTGATAAGTGACAAAAGGTAAATAAAGATCAACGATGTGGACCAACACATCTCTAACACAACTCTCAAGACATCCGGAAGCCCCCGAGCCTCGAATTTCCCAGATCCCAAGCACACCTGTACACACAATAAATAAACAAATAGGGATGAGCTTACGCTCAGTAGGGAAAATCGTAAATAATTTTAGTCTCCGAATTTAATATTAAAGCTGCTTTAAATCAATGTCACAAAAGTATTTAAAACCCTTAGACCAAAAGGTATAATGAACGAATAAGAAGCAACAATAACAATAACGCATTCTCGAGGATAACGATAAGCTCTCAGAGAATAAACAGAGAACGTTAAACTAACATAGAAAATCGACACAACGGGAACGAGTAAATTCTATAAATCAATGAAATGTTATAGAATCCGGATAATGAAATAGTATCGCTTTTTCCAAGATAACAGTAACTTAAAAGAAGTTCATAATAAATACTTTAACGGATCAATAAGAGTAAAAAATGGGAGTAATCAATATCTTGCCAACCACTTGCTTTCTCAAGCCTCCGATCCATGGATAGATTCTGGGATCACCTCGGTTCCCATATACCGATCCACTAGAGTATCCATATCATATCAGATTTTCCCTCGGTCCAGAGGAGACACATAACATCGGGGCTACCGGAAACCATCCCCTCAGGACGCTCATCGTCGGGATTCCTGGAAACACCTCCAAAGGACCATAGATCATAGGGAACCAAGGTCGTGCTCCACTGGGACGCACGCCCTTGGGTGAAACCTCCGAAACCACCTCTCATGAAGCAACCCACTCAATATCCCGTAGGATCTGCCGAGCTCTCAGGCTCCAATAACCACTCCATAATCACTCAATAACCACTCAATATCCCGTAGGATCTGCCGAACCCTTAGGCCCCTCACATCACTCAATAAACACTCAATAACCACTGCCTCTGTCAAACTCCAACCACCACAACGGCACCGGATTACCCCCCCCCCCCCCCCCCCCCCCGCGGTGTAGTACAAACCAAACACACAAACAAACAACCAAACATACATTTCAAGAATAAGAATAAAGGGAACAAGCATAAACATTCATCCATCAATCAACACTCATCGAAACACAATTTCATCACAGCGAAGACATCCAATACCGTTCCACACTTACCGTATACTTACCTGTCACAAACCAGCGGTACATCGATCACCTGATTGTACCCCGTGGCACAACCAGTCATACTCGATTATCCGTTCAATCAACAATTATATCAACACAACCAAGTACGCATTCAACCAATCAATCATCGTGTGAACGATCAATTAAGTATTCAATCATACAAGCTATTCTAGTTTCATTAGACTCTTAAGTTAACCTAGTAACTAGCAATCAAGCATGTGAACCTAGCACACAACTAATCCGAGAGCTCTTCACAACCTCTCTACCAGTAAATCAATCCCAAGTATTGAAAGTAAGCTTCACTAACCGTCATCATCCTAAGTATGCATACTAGACTCATCCATTTATTAGTAATTGAAGTACGATTATTCTAGTTATTCGCATCCTATAGGCAATTCTAGGACCTTTCCAATTTTATTATCCTAATCATGCATACTAAGCGTTAATTAAGAAATTAAGACTTTCCCTACCTTGTGGTCTTCCTCTAGTAAAACTCTGATGAAAAGCTCGAGTGGTCTTTCCTCCGTTCTTCACACGGGTCCCGACGTGATCTTCGTTCTTCTAGCTCGGGTCCAAGCCCTTGATCTCGGGCGAAGTCCCGTCCGAGTTGTCCTCACCATCGCCGGCGCGCGCGGTTTGTAGTCGGAGGAGTGGAAAGGGGTCGAGGGTCTCCGGTGGGGCTTCGATTCAACCCGAAGTGGTTCGGCCTGTTCGTGCAAGGGGAAGACGAGGTCGGTGGTGTGGTCGTGTGAGGGAGGAAGGGTGAAACGAAGGTGAGAAGGCGAGATCTGGCGAGATATCGAAGGGAGAGAGAGAGCATCGAAGGAGAGAAGAGGAGCGGCGTGGTTTTTTTGGTCTCAGTGTGCGTGCAGTACGCGTGAAAGAGAAGCACAGTGCCCAGATTAGGGTTGGGCTTCGTTGCCCCTGGGCCTGAGTCACGCGCGCGGGCTTGTGCCCGAGTCAGGGAGTTGGGCTTGGTCAGCCCAACTCTTATCTTCTCCCTTTTTTTTTGATTTTCTTCAATTTTCGTACTTGATCCAATTTTTCCGATCCGTTTTCAATTCTGCCTTTACAACTCGATAAAATTTACTCATTCCTTCCTTTTAATTTATATGGTCTTTACAGTCTTCCCCCCTTAAAAGAATTTCGTCGTCGAAATTTAAAACGAACGCGCTCCTCTTGATCCTTCCTCAGGGAACGTCCGCTCAAAACTCATAAGCGAGGGATCCGTGGTATACTCCCGCAGTTTGGGGATACGTGGAAGCTGCTAGGCAACGACTCTAGCCCTGCCTGAAGATCTCAAAAAGTTCGATAAGCTGTGGGGCCAAATTGCCTCCGACGCAGTCGAACCGTTAAAAGCCCTTCTTAGGCTCGCTTCCAGAAATACGCGCTCACCGACTGTAAACTCCAGAGGTCTGCGCCTTCGAATTGCACGATTCTTCTGTCGGCTCTGCACGGTCTTCAACTGTTTCCGAATTTATGCAACAATCACTTAATCGTGCTTCACTAGCTCACGCTATTTGCTCAACGCCATACTTGGCGGTAGAAAACCGTCTCACCCAACTTCACGGAAATACGCGCAACGTTTCACCAACTGAAGAATACCGAGTAACAACACAAGTCGAGAAACATCTAAACACTTAAGAAAACTAAGGTGAAGATCTCGATATCCTACGCCGAAATTTCCGTCGTCATAGATACCTGCTGGAACTCTCTACACGTCTAAGCCAACCACAAACAAATTACACAGGAATAATACACATTCCATTTAACGAAACGAAAGATCTCACTAACGCTGTAGGATCTAGAACAATCGTTCGTTTCATCACATCTCGTGGAAAGGCGTACCTCAAACAAGTGAGTGATGTAATGCACCGACCTCTAGTCGGGAGGTGGCATGCCTCAGAACAAACTACGATTAGAAGCTCACGTTATCCAAAGTGCGGCACACTTGCCCAAACCTATCGACAGGTCACACCTGGCAATTCCTTTCAAGATTCTCAATCCTGATAGTGATTCAACCGCTCATCAAGTATCACAATCCTATAATAA
Source organism: Erodium maritimum (assembly GCA_963921825.1). Taxonomy (NCBI): domain Eukaryota; kingdom Viridiplantae; phylum Streptophyta; class Magnoliopsida; order Geraniales; family Geraniaceae; genus Erodium; species Erodium maritimum. Next base: position 13,138,648 of record OY997595.1, read on the forward strand.
GGAGAAAATAACAAATCTCAACTACGGTCGATCACGAAGGTTAACCAACTTGCTATAATTCTCTTAACGTCGATACCAGTTCACACTTCTGACAAAACCATCTTACAAGTCGCTTCGTCTAAGTCATTGTAGCTGTGAGACCACGGTTCTCAAACCCGGTGCACGGTTCCGTACAACCACGAACTCTACCAACATCTTGTCGGACGAACGACGCACAACAACAAGAACGGTGGAACCTCGTACTTGCACTCTAGCCGAAAGTAGGCGTCCTTCAAGGCACCAAAACAAACGTACAGTAGTCACACTCGACAATGAAACACAATCCAAGATTTATCAATAAAGTTTATCCCGATCGGTGGTAACCCTTACCGTTGACACTCGTTCACGAGCTGTCGATCAAAACATCTTAGTCAAGTCCACCCGAGTCATCAAAAGGAGTAATCATCAAGCACTGAGATCTCGATAATTTGAACAGTTCAGAAACTAGCGCGGTTCCTTCCATCGTTCCTCGAACAACTCAAAACCAACACGATTAATCTTTAGCTTTCCTTGTGCCCATACATGGCACAAAGTCCGACCTACAACACAACGCTTCGTTCGGTGCCCTCTTGTCACTGGCCTGGAAGCTTGTGGTAGTCGCCATCGGCTATCCGTCGCCGGGTTTTAACGTGAGACGCTCTCACTTTTATGACGTAACCTTATGGTTAAGCCTATTCCTCGCGGGGCGTTTGGCGTTCGTTCTTCTCTTGCTGGCAAAGTACACTTTGGTACCCGGTTCTCGTTTTCCGTATTCTTCTCCGCTGAGGAAATTGTTTGAACAACTCTCGATGTTATTCGCCTGTTCTGCGTGAACTGGCGGCAACCGTTTAGTCCCTCCGGGACGAACGTATGGGGAACATTCTAATCCAAACTCTTAGTACGGCACATACTTGTGCAACTTTTTGCTCGTTAAGCGGGAACTTGAAACAACAATGTTTCGATGGTTTGAACCTTAAAACTTAAATCCTTTAGCAGGGGTAGATGAAGCTGGAGATTACTACTCATGTGGGTTAAGTGCCCACCACGCTTCTGCTGCGCTACTCTGATCTTATCATTGCTCAATCACCTCTTGTGACCGTTCGGACCGTTCACTTGTCAAGGCCGCAGCCTTTCACTGCTCGGGCATTCGCTACCGATAGCGTTCAACGAACGTTTGATGTTTCCCCAATCGGCTCTTAAAACTCGATTCTCACTATCGAAGAAGGAAAAGAACTTCCCGTACTACTAGGTCTGTTACTCCTCTTCCAAACCCAAATTGGCGTTTGTTGGTACTACCGCACCTCTAGTCGGTGTATTAAGATACAGGTGGGCGTACTAGTTTTAATTTCATTCCAACAGAAAATAACCACGCTAACAATATGACCAAGTGTGAAGCTCAAGTGTTAACAAACACAATCCACAATGTAAGTCGTAAACGGGCACTCTACGCGATCTAAAGATCGGTATCAAGTCCCTCAGCTCGGAGTCCGGCAATCGCGTATGCTCGGCACTGCTGAATCAGAAGTCCTCCTCTCGGTGGTGATGAAAGAATCTGCTGCTGTAATAGCATGTCCTCTTATCGTCTCTCGTAGGCCAACCTGCAAGACGGTTTGTAGATCCAACGTTCCATGGGCAATCCCGGCCCAGATGTCCCAACTGTCTGCACGAATGAGAAAACTGTGCCACCGGGGCAGATCCAACCGACGTTGCTGCCCCAACCCGTCGTGTCCCATTGGACTGGGTCCGTGGTTGAAATAAACCTGAGGTCCTCTGCCTCTTAGTACTGAGATTCCTTGACGACCTTAGGAAGTCACTCGGCCTCGGCCTGGTCCTCCGCGCTCTGGCGGTCTCCTGAAGATGCTTCTCGACGGCTAGCGCCTGATCTACTAGTACAGAAAGTCCTCATTCTTAAGGTAATAACTTGATCCGCGACAGACGGGGTGAGTCCTCTCTCGAACGCACGTGACGACTCTCCTCAGTTTGCACCATCTCGGCGCGAAGCGGTACAGGAACGTGAACCCTGCCTCATACTTATAGACGATCATCCCTCTCTACTGCACATCCAAGAACTACTGGTGTTGGTCCTCTCGAACGGATCGAGGGAAAGATACTGTTCTATGAACAATTTATTGAACAGCTAAAAGTCACCTCCAACCCTGATCTGCACAACTGTCACCAGTATCAAGCTTCTCTCTCAAGCTGAACGATCGCGAAAATATTCTCAGATGACCATCCGAATACTCTCGAGTTAACAAAGTTGCGGGTAATCCGCTCCAACCATAACACAGCTGCCTCGGGGTCTGAACTCTCGGGATTGATTGGCGTACTCAAACTACGAAAATTTCTAAGAGCCTGGCCGTGTCGCTGTGCATCTGGCCTGGCCTCTCGATAGTAACGGCGTTGGCCGTAGGCACAAACTCTGGTGCCGATAATGCAGTCTCCTGCTGAGCGCTGCTGGTGCTGCGCGAACCACCTCATCCATAGGGGTCGCCTGAGTCGACTCTGCGACTGAAAGAACGCTCGATGGTGACCCTACCGGTCTACCTCAAACTCTGGTGCCCTGAGGAAGTCGCACCCTGGCGCTCGCTATCCCTACCAGACCAACGGCTGGTGTCTGGCTCTGCCCCACATCGGGGCGACTCCTGGTCCCTCTCGGACTGTAAACACGGGACATCTCGTGTACTCGTTGCATTTAAACCATAAGTACTCATAACTCAAATTAACTCAAGGGGTTCGATTCATCACAAAGGGACGTTCTCATACGTCTTAAAGGGATCCTACTTGGATCGGTAGTACAAAGTCTCGTTTATAACAACCGGTTCGATCAAAACACAAGGACGTTCAGGCGCGTCCCACCAAGATCACATAGTGACCAACCGCACTTAGGCTCAGTAGATATATATAATACGTTATATATAGGCAGAAAAGGTCGCAACTTAGTGCGTCTCACAACAGCAATCAACGGTGTTCAACCAAACCAATCAACTCCCATAGGAGGAACAATCTCAATCAACTCACACAATTCGCAAAGCAATAAGCATACCCCTCGATTGGGTCTCTTCCCAACAATAGGGTCTAGAATCGCATCACGATAAATCTCACAATTTAAGTCCTCAACTCTTTTCCATAATCTCAATTCCTTACTTTTCTCTCATAACATTCAAGTCGATCTCACGTCGTTACAACCTGATTCAGGCGTCCCCGAATCTCGTTGTAACCACTTGACATCCCTCTATCACGCTCGACTACAGTGGCGCCCCTGAGTCAGCCCGTGATAGTGCAAACACTTCAGATTCTACCGAGAATTTGGCATGACCCGTTTGTATTTTCCTCTAACCATCCGCTTAAGCGAGACATTCATATAATAACCTGTACACAGAGTTCTACCCGAAGGTGCATACAAAACATCTCAAATACACAACATCTTGAACACCAAAGTAACCCACGCGGGTCTTAGCAAATATCTCAATACTACCCGGTCAATTTAGCATTTCAGGTTTTTACATCAATTAGCGGCCGACCCCAACGGAAAATCCTTCAACAATTACTTAACCAACAGGTCATGATCAACCCGAGCACCGCTCGTTCATCCGATCTAAACCCGATCTTAATTTCAATCTCAATCTCTGTCTCGACTTACTTTCCATTTTGAGCTCAATTTCAAATTTAAGTTAAGCCTTAGCTTCAAACTCAGTTAATTTCAAACTCATTATTAGTTTCAACTTTAATTCTTAAATGACGGTTATCACCTAAACAATTCAACAATTTCACAACTAACATTTCATCACTCTAGAACACGCAGCATTAGAATAATACAACAAAGTATGGTGTCGGAGCATCATCGACTCAGTCTTCCCATATCACGAAGCATAGGGGTGTAACCAGTCCCGTATCACGAAGCATAGGAGTAAAACCAGTCCCGTATCACGAAGCATAGGAGTAAAACCAATCCCGTATCACGAAGCATAGGGTGGAACGAGTCTTTCCGGATCACGGAGCCTCGGAATAGACACAATACACTTAAACAGAGCGCAAGAATACACGAGTTCTACTCTTTTCTCAAATCTCATCCCAATTGGATCATCCTTTCAATAAATCAATACTTCGATAAGTCGACCCTTCAGTAAATCAACACCTCGATAACCCAATACTTCAACAAGTTAACCCTTCAACCTTATCAATCATGAAACGACCAACCACGGCGATAACACACCTAACAAATCACTTTACTCACAACCATTTTATAATGGTCCAACCATTGCTCGTTAATCCAATACCGATCTCAACCGTTCGGCTTCACCGATCACTGTATCCTACAGTCCATATGGTAAGGATACCAATCAAGCAAGGTCACCATCATAACAAAGAGATTCAAACTTAAACAACCATTGAACAATTAAGACTCGTGTCGCTCCCACTCTACGCATCAAGTCTCTTCAACTTGCGTCACTGAGCACACGACTTAGACTTTCTAACTCTACCCACTTAATCGACGTTGGTCCGAGGTTTGAAAACAAGTTCAAAATTAGAAACCCATTTCAAATGAAACCAGGCTCTGATACCAAATTGTCACGCCCCAAATCCGGTTTTGGCCAGACTCGAGACGTGACCTGAAACAAACGAGGTAAAAGTCGTAGAATTGAAATAAATTCTTTTAAAGCTGAGAACGAGTCCAAAGTATTCCGCAATAATTCAATCTAAACTTCAAATATAGTGTCAAAACTTGATAAGTGACAAAAGGTAAATAAAGATCAACGATGTGGACCAACACATCTCTAACACAACTCTCAAGACATCCGGAAGCCCCCGAGCCTCGAATTTCCCAGATCCCAAGCACACCTGTACACACAATAAATAAACAAATAGGGATGAGCTTACGCTCAGTAGGGAAAATCGTAAATAATTTTAGTCTCCGAATTTAATATTAAAGCTGCTTTAAATCAATGTCACAAAAGTATTTAAAACCCTTAGACCAAAAGGTATAATGAACGAATAAGAAGCAACAATAACAATAACGCATTCTCGAGGATAACGATAAGCTCTCAGAGAATAAACAGAGAACGTTAAACTAACATAGAAAATCGACACAACGGGAACGAGTAAATTCTATAAATCAATGAAATGTTATAGAATCCGGATAATGAAATAGTATCGCTTTTTCAAGATAACAGTAACTTAAAAGAAGTTCATAATAAATACTTTAACGGATCAATAAGAGTAAAAAATGGGAGTAATCAATATCTTGCCAACCACTTGCTTTCTCAAGCCTCCGATCCATGGATAGATTCTGGGATCACCTCGGTTCCCATATACCGATCCACCAAAGTATCCATATCATATCATATTTTCCCTCGGTCCAGAGGAGACACATAACATCGGGGCTACTGGAAACCTTATGTTATGAAATATTAACATATTAAAGTAATCGTTGATTAAAGTTGATATATGTATCATATTCGTTTCAAGTTACATATAGTATCAATAATATCATGTAGACATGTTAGTCACCAAAGTGGCCTTGTTGTGTGATTATTCTTGATATGTTAAGGAGATGTTATATATTATAGTTTAATTTATTTATTCATTATGTTCATGAGACAACCCAAAGGTGGATCATTGAATATACTAATAAATATAAGAGTTCGATTGTTCATATGATGGCTTAAATATAATGTTTGTCCAAAGATAACATTATGTTTAAGTTTGTATGTGTAGGTACTCAATCATAAAAGCATGACTTTATAACATCGATTATGTTTTGTGTTTAAGTATTGCCCAAAGGTTACTTAAATGCATGTTTAAAGTTTGTGAATTTGTGTTAAAGTTATCAAAGCACTAATGGGTGAAGCATGTGTAAATATCTTTGTAGCTCCATCAAATATCTATGCATCGGCTAACTCTGTTGTGAATTCAATGGCTTAAATTATGAGGAATGGTCTGAACAGATCCAGTTTTACACTGGGTGTTATGGCCCTTGACTTGGTTATAATTATGGATGAGGAACCCTCAACCATCACAGATTAAAGCTCTACGGCTGAAAAGTCTCTATATGAGAATTGGGAGCGATCAAATAGGTTGGGTTTGAACCTCATGCGAATGACCATGGCTGAAAATGTGAAGCCCTATATGCCAAAAACAGAGAAGGCCAAGGAATTCATGTCAAAGTTAAAGGAGTGTTCTCAATCTGAGTTGGCTGACAAATCGATTGTAGGTAGTCTTATGAATGAGTTGACAAATAAGAAATTCGACTGGTCCAAGCCTATACACGGTCATGTGATAGATATGTCAAATCTAGAAGCAAAGCTGAAGACCCTTGGAATGGGGTGAATTTTGTTTTTAGCCTTAATAGAAGATTGAATTTGAAAAAAAACATCAAGTAAAGATGGAATTTGAAAAAAAAAAACCTTCAAGTTAATGAAAGTTTCATCATCCCTCTTCTACCCTTGTCTTTAATTGCAAAAAGAGAACCCGAGTTTCTATATTTACAAAACACACCCCAAATACTCAATTTCTATATTTGCAAAACAAACCCAATTCCAAATATATCCCCACAATTTGACCCGACACGAGCTGCTTCAACAATTCTCCTCTGCCAGACGTTCACCGCCGTCCAGATCGCCGGCCAGCACCGTCCCGAGCGCCGTCCACCACCGTCCCGACCGTGTCTTCCTCCTAGGCAGTGAGGCCAAGTAAGTAAACCAGAAATCTTAATCTGAAGCTTTAATTTGAGTTATAGGGTTTTGAGAAAAAAAGCTATACACACAAAGATTGGAATAGATTGGAAAAGTTCGGAGTAGATTGGAAAAGGTTGGAGTAGAGTAGATGCGGTTTAGGGAAAAAACCAGAGGAATGCATTTGGTAGGAGAAGGTCGCCGATCGGAGTCAATCGGCCAGAGTCTCCTACCCAGACAATCGGCCATAGTCGCCCATCGGCCAGTGACTCCCTTCGGCCACATCTGGCCGATCGGCCGGATGCATATTCCTAGACTAGCCTACATTTTTAGTATTGTTAGTATTATGGGTCTGTGTATGGTTAATGTAATGTCCTAAATGAAGTAGGTTGTAATTGTACAGGAAATGGGTGAAGTTGCAGTGATCCATGCTACTTACGGTGGGGAATATAAGGTAGAGGAGGATGGGAACTATAAATGGATATCATCAACAAACAATAAAATTATTGTTCTTGCTATTGTTGATGGTGCCAATGCAACATTGAAAACATTAAAGGACCTGCTGTATTCCGAAATTGGGGTGAATGAAAGTGATACAGAATTGAAACTTAGTTACCAACCTTATTTGCCCAATTACACAGAAATTATCTCTCCAGTTTGGATTGTAACGGATATGGGTGTTCGGTATGTAGTAGCTGAAAAAATGAAAGAATGTCGTAGAACCATGTTACGTGTAGAGCTGATAAAAAAAGATAACAGTGGTGCGGAAGTTGAAGAGAGGGTCCATGATGATGGAAATGAGAATGGTGGGTACGATGGTCATTTTGACTTGGATATTTGTAGTCGTGTAGAGAACGCTGAGAACCTAGTTATTCGGCGTCGACGTACAGAGGTTGACACTGAGGCAGAAGCATCAGCTCCAACGCCAGTGATTGTAAGTTAGGATGGTATACCAGCTTCTACGCCAGTGATGGTAAGTTTTGATAGTATACCAGCTCCTACGCCAGTGCCGGAAAGTTTGGATGGTATCGAAGAGAACGGTCAAATGGTGGAGTATTATTCTAGAGACCATCAGTTTCCGTTAGATAGCGTGGATCCAGAACAAACCAATATCGGTTTCAGTGATCGGTCAGATTTAGTAGTTGGTAAAAAGTTTCGTAACAAGGAAGCATTTATTACGTATCTGAGAGAGGTTGCAAAGAAGGGTAAATTTTGGATAGACCGAGATAGATCTTCAAAAACGCTATACATTGCAAAATTTCATGGTGTTGATTGTAGATGGAGAGTGCGTGGAGCCAAAGATCGGGGATCTGATGAATTCTCCATTAGAACCTACGAGCCTTTCCATACTTGTTTGGCCCGTGATCGTAGCACCCGAAGAGGTCAACTGAGTTCAGAAGCACTGGCCTGTAGGGTGGCTAAAAAATATGCTGGTCAGAAACATATTCCTTGTCCAAGGATGCTTCAAGACGATTTCAAGAGTGACGATCTTTGCGAATATAAATACTGGAAGTGTTGGAGGGCTCGGTTGTTGGCGATGATTAAACTTGTAGGGGATCCTGATTTAAGTTATGGATTAATCCCTGCATATTTGTTTCAGGTTCGGAAGATGAATGAAGGGGCAGTAACTCATTTGAAGGTGGATGAGCATGGTAGATTTCACTATGTTTTTATAGCATTTCGACCATGCATTGATGGATTTAAACTTTCCTTGAGAAAGGTGATCTTAGTAGATGGTACGTGGTTGAAAACAAAGTATAAAGGGGTATTGCTACTTGCAACCGGGGAAGATGGTAACCGTCACCAATATCCTATAGCTTGGGCTGTGGTTAACAGGGAGACAGACGCTTAATGGAATTGGTTCTTCCAAAAGTTGAGGCCGGAGATCCCGGACGAGGATGACTTGGTTATCCTTTCCGATAGACATGGAAGTATCAGGAAGGCAGTGATGGAACACTACCCAAAGGCTAAATATGGCCATTGTAGGTGGCATTTGAGTCGAAATGTCAAATCTCGTCATGGGGGAAGGGACAGGGACGGTCTTAGTCAGTTATTCCAAAAAGTTGCTGAGGCGTACACACCAGAAAAGTTCAATGCTAGGTGGGAACAGTTCCAAGAATTGTACCCCGAGGCTGCGAGATATTTGGAGACAACGAACATAGAACGTCCTCAATGGGCGAGAGCTTTCTTCGAGGCCGCTCGGTACAATATCATGACAACGAACGGTTGTGAATCCATCAACAACGCATTACGAAAACAGAGAGAGTGGCCCATTATTGCGATGTTCAACGCCATACAGGAAAAGGTTAGTGAATGGTTCATGCTACGTCGAGATGTGATGGCCAAATTACCGGATCGCCAAGTTGTGGTTCCGAAGGTAGAGAGTATCATTGCTAAGAGGATCTTCAAAGCGAAGGAAATGCAAATAACACCACTGAACAAACTTGGCCAGTATCGGGTTACCGGTCCTTTCGATGACGTCTTGGTTGATTTGGTTAAGAGGACATGCGGTTGTCGGAAGTTTGACATCGATATAATTCCTTGTACTCATGCCTTAGCGTGTTGTGAGGATGCTGAAATGGATATGTACGAGCTATGCGACGACTACTATTCGGTAGAAGCATGGGCGCTCGCTTATCATGGAACCATTTATCCAGTGTTACGAGAAACGGAGTGGAATGTTGATGAACTTCGTGGCCTTATTGATGTTGAGCCACCAGAGTTTTTTTTTGAACTCGGTAGAAGAGTTGAGAGAAGAATTCCTTCAGCAGGTGAGGACCCTAGAGCGACTGAAGCGGCTCCAAAGCGTCCACGAAAATGTGGAATTTGTTCGACTGTTGGTCACAACAAACGAACATGTCCTTCGGTTGCTTCTACATCTAATGTGTAGGATACTTTATGTTTGTTTCACGGACTATGTATTTGTTTTCGATTATGCTACTATTTGTAACTGGAATCTATGTTTAAGGGTACCATGTAGTCGTTAGATGTGTTGAATGTATCCTCTCTTTGTTTGCACATGGCAATGTTTGTATGTAAGTGCATTTGGCCGATCGGCCAATTACACAAGGCAGTCAGCCGATCGGACATTCCAGAGAGCACTGATGTTCTGAACAAGGCCCAATCGGCGGAGGAATGAGATATTCGGCGGAGGAATGAGGTATTCGGCGGGGGAATGAGATATTCGGCGGAGGATTGAGATATTCGGCCGAGGATTGGGCCTTAATCAGAACATCAATGCTCTCTGGAATGAGATAGTCGGCGGGAGAATGAGATATTCGGCGGAGGAATGAGATAGTCGGCCGAGGATTGACATACTCGACGGAGGATTGATACCACAACAACGGTATATTGAAAAACATAAACTTCTTTCATTCATCCGAGTAGCATAATTAAACATTACAACAAAGACTATCATAAGGAGTTGAAAATTGAGGTCTTTGTTTCTGATACAAACTTTTACCAACGGGTAGTGATCTCGTCTTGGTGAGTGAAGGACAAGACGAAGTGTCGAAGTCCTTCGAGCTGCTCCAACATGATACGCGCATTATTCTCGTCTGCATCTGTCCATCCATGTCTATCGGCTAGTCTCAGCTCGTCCATCAGTTGATCAGCCTTCACTTGGACCCAGAGAAGACTTATCCTGATCTTCTACAGCTTATCCAACCTCTCCTGGTGTTGAAGTTGAACATGTTGTGTAGTGATGATGTCTCTTAAAGGTTCAGCCATTTTTGATGAAGTGAGTGAAAGATTAGTGATGAGTGAAGTGAAGAGGGTTGGAGTGAAGAGTGGGTTTTATAGGCGTGGTGTGTTCCATTAATGTAAGTTGGGTGGTGGGTTCCATTAATATGGGGTTGGTGGTGGTTGGGAAGACTTCATTGGTGGTTAGAGTTTTAGGGTTAGAGATTTTGGGGTTTGGCCTACTCGGCGGCGGATTGATGTGGTCAGCGGAGGATTGACAGCATTCTTCGGAGGATTGACATCAGTAGGCGGGGGATTGGTTGTACGGATTAGGGTTTTAGGGTTTATGGATTAGGGTTTGGCTTACTCGGCGGGGGATTGACATACTCGGCGGAGGATTGACATACTTGGCGGAGGATTGAAATGTTCGGCGGAGGATTGACGTCAATCCTCGGAGGATTGACTTCATTCGGCGGGGGATTGGGACCAGAATCAACGGTATATTACAAAACATAAGCTAATGTAATTTTATTTCATCCAAATAGCATACTTATGGATGTTCAAAACCAAACAACATTACTCATCTAGCCGACTTTTAGGGATAGAGTAGTAGGGTTAGACTGTACGTATTAGGTTTAGGGTTTAGGGTTTCAAGTTTAGGGGTTATAGTTTTAGGGTTATAGTTGTAGGGTTAGAGTTTTAGTGTTAGAGTTTTAGGCTTCAAGTGTACTTATTAGGTTTGGTTTCTTAGGGTTTTGGGTTTATGGGTTAGACTTTTAGGGTTACACTTTTAGGGTTAGAGATGTAGGGTTAGAGTTTGAGGGATAGAGTGTAGGGTTGAGTTGTAGGGTTAGGGTTTTAGGGTTTAGAGTTGACTTATTAAGGTTGGTTTTAAGGTTTCAAGTGTTGAGGTTTATGGGTAAGGGTTTGAGGATTGGTTTTAGGGATTAGGGTTTAGGGTTAGAGACTTTGGAGTTTGTCCTACTCGGCGGCGGACTGACGTGGTCGGCGGAGGATTGGCACACTCCTCGGAGGATTGACATCAGTAGGCGGGGGATTGGTTGTACGGATTAGGGTTTTAGGGTTTAGGGATTAGGGTTTGGCCTACTCGGCGGGGGATTGACCTTCTCGGCCGAGGATTGACATACTCGGCGGAGGATTGAAATGTTCGGCGGAGGATTGACGTCAATCCTTGGAGGATTGACTTCATTCGGCGGGGGATTGGGACCAGAATCAACGGTATATTACAAAACATAAGCTAATTTAATTTTATTTCATCCAAATAACATACTTATGGAAGTTCAAAACCAAACAACATTACTCATCTAGCAGACTATTAAGGAGCCTCTCCTCAGCTTCTCTACATTCGTCCATCCACTGTACGAAAGCATGAAACCATCGAGGCCCTTCGTAAGAAGGCCTCCGAAGGTCACGATCCATTCCGTCAAAAGTAGGGAATTGAAATGGGTGTTCACCATCAAGGGGTGGAGGACACCGTAGATTCTTCTGTTGCAAGACTTCCTCAATTCGGTCCCCCCGCTGATGTGACTCATCGAGTATGCGGTCGTACTGAACCAACCACGGTGGTGGCGCCACAAATACTACAGTTCCGGCGTTCTCCCGACGCCTCCACCTACGCTCAAGACGAGGATCGTTGTTGGATGCCATCATGTCACAAACATATGTACGAGTCGAATTAAAATGAAAATGATAGGTTGTATGAATTTATAATGCAAAAATAGTACCTATGAAATTATTGTGTTTGACAGAATGACAGATAAGAGCGTTGGAGTGCATAGAATGGGTCTCCTTAGCCCAATTTATAGGTGTGGTGAGACATGGATAGGTAGGTGTGTGTGTCATAATAAATTTGAGACATTAATATGTTGACTGTCTTGAATGTAGTACGTGCATAGAATTCATTGGAGACATTAATATGTTGACTGTATTGAATGTAATGCGTGCATAGGGACATGGAAAATCTGTGTAGGAGATGTACCCATCAAAAGCAATTAAATGCAATGCAATTCATTGAATTTAATTGCGAAAACAGAAACTTCAATCAGCGGGGGATTGAAGGATTCGGCCGAGGATTGAATCACTCGGACGAGGAGTGAAATGTTCGGCCGAGGAGTGAAATGTTCGGCCGAGGAGTGAAATGTTTGGCCGGGGAGTGAAATGTTCGGCCGGGGGATTGACATAATCGGCGGGGGATTGGTACCAGATTCGGCCGAGGATTGATATAATGTCAGTACAAGCCAACCCTGGAAATGGAGGTCTTTGGTTCCCATAAAAAACACTTTATTCATCCAAGTTCCATAAGTAATACAGTTCAAATCCAAAATACACTACACTACGCAGCTAGTAGAATGTTAATGAGCCTCTATGTAATTTCTTGGTTTCGAACCATCCACTGTCTGTACTCCCGGAACCAAGCAGGCTCCTCCCAAGAATGAAGAAGGTCATCCTCGTTCATCCGCGGTTGAATAAATGGGTTGTTACCAGGAGGGAATGGAGGACATGGTAAATTTTTCTCGCGCATGAGGGTCTCCAGTTGGTCCAGGCGCTGATTTGCTTCTTCAAGTAACCGGTAGTACTCTACCGACCATGCTGGTTCCGGTGCTTGATAAAGTCGTTCGGGCATTCTGACTATTCTCCTGTCGGCCAACATTGTGACGTATTCTCCGGCTAGCTCCCGTCTTATCCATCGACGCTCCTCCTCACGATTCACATCGTTGGGATCCATTTTGTCAGAAACAAATACATGGTTATACTACTACAACAACAAACACATCTACAAAAAAATGTGCTGAGCATACGTCCACGACTTACTATGGTTCACCGACAACTTCCCCCGAGCATATTCCATCAAACGGAGGTCTGGTTCAACTCGTGCTTCAAACTGTTCCTCCAATAGTTTATGGAACGGGACATCCAGTACTATTTGCCCCGGAACTTTGAAAACCCTAGGATAACGAAGTTGCCTCAACCGTATGCCAATCAACGCATCATCCATTTGCTGCAGAAATCCACAATACGGTTTAAACGTAGTACTGTTTATAAGCATTAAAAAATTAAAGAATGAAAAAAAGTAAATAATTTAAAACTAATTAAAACCTACCTCTTCCCAGACCCATCTATTGCTTTTTGCGAGGGCGTCGAAATAAGTGTTGTTCCTCGGGGCATCCGCGGGGAAACGCATGTCGTCGACGGCCTTCGAAACCATGGCCAGCTGAGGAGGTATCGTCTTTGTAGGATTCCATTCTGTCACCTCAGTCCCTAGTATCGTACTAACCACTCGGGATCTCTTCCTCTTCCGTGAACTGGGAGGCGGGGGACTGCCGAGGATATCAAATAAAGATCCCCTGACAACAGGACTACCATGTTGAGCCGTAGACTGAACCTCCCCAGTGCCTTCTGCCCCCTCATCTGCAGCTTCTTCTGAGTTGTCCTTAAGCCAAGAAGTCACAGTCTGAAACGCACCCTCAGCAGGCTCAGCTGCAGCCACCTGCTCCGAATGATGCTGATCCTCCGACTCCCCCACCCCTTCAACTACTGCACATGATGCTTGTGGCTGAGATGTAACAACCCTTACAGTTAGAGGGAGAGGCTCAGACACTTCCACCTGATGCGCTCCGCCAACCGAGGTACCTGATGGACGAGCAACAGAATGAGCCTGAGACTGACAATCAGCAACCTCCACAGGGGCAGCAAGAGGCTCGTCGAGGGGCCCATCAAAATGGTGGCGGAAACCAGATGGACGGGGACCCGACTCGCCTCGCTGGGGGGTGGATGCGACTCGGATGGCAGGCGCCGAGGCACGTCACGGGCACCGGCCTGGGTGCGAAGTAGGTTGAGGATCTCAGTTAGTTGACCCTCTACCGCTCGTAATCTACCGTCCACACCTCGGATCTCGTCCCGGACCGTTCGGATATCATCCCGGACAGCCTGGATATCAGCCGGGACTGCCGACTGAGCACCAGCCGCCCCTTCCTCCTGAGCAGTGTGTACGGGGTCTTCTTCACTGTGTCGATCTTCTCTGGCTCCCTCACCAGCCCTATCTGCCTGCGCCTCAGCCTGACGAGACGACTGGCCAATTTCCATCGTTTTGGCTGCCTCGTCACCCCACTCCTCATCCACAACCGGGTTCCCTTCCTCATCCTCCCATTCAATTGTCCCGCCCCTCTCTAGAATTTCAGAAATCCTGTCCGTTCTTGGATTCCTCTCCGCTGCTGGTATTTCTGCGATATTCTGCATCCACGGACATTGCATCTCTGCTTCCGTAGGTATGAGGATACTCTGCGCCACCTGCACCTGCACACAAATTACATTTACGTGAATTTGATATTCCCGATGTCCTTCAGAAGTACGTTAATATATACATGCAATTGAATTAAATTGTATTACCTCCGCTTTTGCAAGTTCTGTAGTAACTGCTTCCGCCGCCGGTGCCTTTGCCCACGGCATGTTCCATTTGAACATTCGTGGCAACTCCTTAGTGTATCCCTCGTTCTCCTTCACAAATGCTTCGGAAAGTTTCAGAATACACTCCAATGCCAATATCTATTACGTACATAAGTTAATTTATCAGCGATACTATGATTTAGAAAATGATAAAAGTATTAATAAATAATTTGACTGATGTTTGAAGGACACATATCCCCAGGGGAACCTCTCAAACATTTCTATGTTGTCCACTAACCCCAACCACTTGGCATCGATCGCTTTGTGTTTTTTTGAATGGGGTACCAAACAATCCCCAACGAAGATCAAGTTAATAACGTTGCAAATTTCTCGCTCTTCCGCGATTCTTCGGCGGCCTGAGGTCGACATGGTGTTCTTTAGTTCTTTTAACTTCGTCTCAAGGTCTAACACCGAGACTCCATGATCGTTATCTTCTAAATGTCTTTGCTCTAATGTTGTCGACTTCATTTGCTCTATCAACGTTGGGTCTTCCAAATCTAGAGCTGAGCAGCATAACCCGGTGATCATCGCATACTCCTTGATGGACAACATAATTGGTGTCCCTTTCACGACGAACCACACCTCAGACCATGGACAAACATCTGCGCTCCTCACGACAAGGGCCCACGCAATGTTGTTTGACTGGTTAAACTTCGTCGGTAAGTTCAGGAACTTACCGAATGGACCCTGCTCAATAGCTGCAACTATGTTCTCATTACCAGCCCTGAACTCCTTCACGTCCTTTATCCACTTTTCATACCCACATCTCATGGTTATCCGACATTCGAACAACTCATGTTCTTGGAGTTTAGTTCCAAGTTGACGAACCCTATTCGGGTGCTCAGAGGGGGTTGCACTGGCAACTGACCGGGTGACACTGTCATCGCTTTGTTCAATACCTTGCACTTCTGATGCCATTTACCGAGGCTATTGCAATTCCAATAACAATATAAAACAAGCTCAAATAAATAATTGTTCAATTCCAATACCAATTGAATAATTCAATTATGAGTGAACCAGAAGCAAAACATGAAAATCTGACAATGACTCAAATTTGTGTCATTGGCCGATCGACGAATATCCTCGCCGATCGGAAGTTCCAGAGAGCATGTGTTTTGGACAACTCCGCTATTCGGCGGAGGATTGACCCACTCGGCCGAGGATTGACAACCCCTCAGTGTTGACTTGGAGGATTGACAAATCCTTGGTCAGACTTAGGATGATTGACCAACTCGGCCAACTGGAGGATTGACACACCCTCGGCCAAATTTTGGAGGATTTCAGAGAGCATGTGTTTTGGACAACTCCGCTATTCGGCGGAGGATTGACCCATTCGGCCGAGGATTGACAACCCCTCAGTGTTGACTACACTGGAGGATTGACAACTCCTCGGCCAAATTTTGGAGGATTGACCCGCCGATGATTGACTGGAGGATTGACAAATCCTCGGTTAAATTTAGGAGGATTGACCCATCCATTCCCTCAGTGTTTACTTCACTGGAGGATTGACATATCCTCGGCCAGAGTTTGGAGGATTGACACATCAATCGGCCAATGTTCGGCCAGAATTAGGTTTTGCTCGGCCAGTCAAATAGGTGGCCCTAGGGGTTCAATCCGCCACCGAATTAAAGTAACTCGGCGGGGCTTTGGCCATTTCCCAGCAATGGGCATCATCGCCGGCGATTTCCCACATTTACCGGCGTTGAACCAAACTCTACCATCTACCTAAACAAACCCAAAATTCTTACCTGAAACGAGTAGGTGAGCGTTGAATGGACCCTCGAGACTGAGTTGGAGCCGCCGCCGTCGATATTTGCAAAGACCTAGTGGTTGGATGAAGACGAAGAAGACGGACTCGGCAGTTGATGGTTTTTGCTTGTGTTTGAATGCCGAGAATCGAGTAAGGAGGAAGAAGATGAAGAGGTGGGGTCAGGGTTTGAGGGAAAATTTTAGTAAAGTAGGAAGGGTTATTTGGTCCTTTCATAGCTTTTCTATAAAAAAAATAAAAAAACAAATGCCAAAACCCAGAATGCCAATTTACGGAGGCTACCCCTCAAATTCCATCTTCTATTAAGGCTCTCAGCACAATTCCCCCCTTGGAATGGAGGTAAATGAAACCTTCTTGGTTCAGTTCATCATTAACTCTCTACCGGATGAGTTTGGCCAGTTTCAGGTGAACTACAACACCATTAAAGATAAATGGAACTATCAAGAATTAAAGGTCATGCTTGTTTAGGAGGAAGGGAGATTAAAGAAGATGAGAGGCCAAGCTGTCCATTTCGTTACCTTTCACCATATACCAAACTAATGGTGAGAAGCCTCGAACAACCTATGTGAACAACGTCGACTTTTTTAGCACATTGATGTCATTGTTCGATCTCGGCATCTGTAAAACACATGTCATATCCACAGGGCGTGGGATGCAACAATTTCTTGCATGATTGTGGGGATGCTCCCATAACCTTTCCTTGAAAATTGTGCAGCTCATGCTACCAGACAGTTCTTCCACTCCCATCACATGCACTCAAGGATCCCTAACATTCCCAAGAATTTGTGTGCTTCATTGACTGTCATTATACGTCCGAAATCTTGTTCGTTCGAGTGACTAAATATTTTAATGATGCCTAGGCAGAACTTTTGAGAACCATCCAAAGAAACAATCTTGGTCATGCGCAAGTACTCATCAAAAAAATCATTTTTAGATCCATAACATAACTAATGAATATATGAAGTTCATTTGTAATGGGGAGTGAAGTCGGGTTTATCGCAACCATCAATTCTTTTACGAAAGTATCTGTACCATTCACTTAAGCCATCCATGATATGAATGAATAGGGCCTTATAGATTTAGTGTTGACGGTGGAATTTTCTTTCATTATACACCAGTAAAATGGAAAAATAGTCATCCATCAGACGTTTTTTTATATCGACGACGAAATTGTCTTGCGCCCCACCTTCAATGATTAGCTCATGACAGACGTTGCATCGAACAATTTTACCCTAACTTTAGTCCCTCTACTAAATGTGCTCCTAAGGTTACATTTTTGTATCTTAAGGTGGAGATATTATTAATCAAAAACATGTGGTAACAAAAATGAAGACAGGATGTGAGGGCGATAAAGTTTCAGACATGCCCAAAATGCGTACCTTGTATCTAGAATGCTCGACTAATACAGGTATCGATGTATGGGATGTGTACCTATTCTCATGTGGTTGCACATCACTTGCTTCTTTCACTTTTCCTAGATCAACTCGGATGTACCTACATTTCTTACAAAACACATTAGTCCCCCGATGAAGAACTTGAGGGAGGTGAGGATGATGTCATGTAGCTGAGGAAGTCCCAAGAAAAGAAGGAGACTTAGGGATCGAGTTATGTCAGATCCAAGTAGAATGGGGTGTGTCTCTTCCACAACACCTCGTGGGTCCCTAAAAGACTCACTGAACCTGGCGAGGCTGCTTCGCAGACCACACATTCTGCCTCGGGCCATCTACCACCGCCAATACTTTTGGGTCGGGGAGAGCACATCAGGTGTTGCGTCTGGAGTACGGGGCTTGATCTTTCCTCTTTTCCCCATTCCCCCTAGGAAGCTTGCAAGTCCCTAGATGTGAAATGGAACACCTTTCGGGTGGTTATAGAGGTTTATATTTTCCCCTCTAGACTAGGCAGGAGATCATGTGTCACCCGTCCCGGCCCGGCCCTACACCCCTCATTACTAGGGGTGGAAGGTCAATTCGGAGGGCACATGCTCCCTGTCCAATGACACAATGATTCATTAGGAGGGAGATCTTGTGTCAGTCTTAGATGACTGGGGTGTAGCGTCCCAAATTCTGGTGGGCAGATCAGCTGCCTCGGTTTGGATAGGAAGCTTATGGGCCGAATGAGGTTCAACCAGTCCCTCTGAACACCCTTGCTCAGATTAGGGGCCTCCGCGACCATCAGGGAGAGGTCAAAACTAGGTCCCGAGTAGGTTTCCTACCTTGATACCTTGTCGTGGGTCGTGGCCAGGCGTTGTATGCACATGCAGGTGAAGCAGAAGTTCAGGAGGTGTTCATACTACAACTGAGCTCGAACGGGAGCCGGGTGGCAGGAGAGATGCAGGCAAATGGTCCGACGGAACGGATTTTCCAGATCCTTACAGAAACAGACATGGATGGCGCTCCTCAAGTCGTACCTGCCTCATTAGCCCTGATGTCCACAAATCCTCTAAGGGAATCCCCGATCATGAATTTCGTGTGGGTCGTAAGACCATCTAAGGAAGATCGAGTACCTTCGCCCACATTTGACATGCGAGGGGTATCTTCCAAAATGAGGGGTGCATGGTCGAAAGACCACGACTCGCCCCACCCGCGATGTGAAGAAAAATCCAAAGATCCCATTAGTGCTTAATGACGATACCATCATGGTGTCAAACTTTAATCATGATGTTTTCCATCATCGGTCGACTATAGCTTCGGAAGGTGAACAAGCGGCCAATAAACCCAAACGTCGTTTGAGTCGTACAACGAACGGACATCAGGTCCCGTGGCACCTCCACAACCAGATCCTCCTCTAAGTCAATGGTTAAGGCGTTTAATCCTTCCCGAAGGGCATAGAGTTCCTTCATCGGAGGGAGGGTTTGTAAGAACCGCCCCCGGTCGATCCAGGTCGAACCGGTGATTTTCGGTGATAGTTAATTTTTTGCCGAAAAAGTCAACCGAGGACTCCGAGAGTCATTCGGGACCTTTCCGGGACACAAAAAGCTTAGTCGTCGTTACGGTTAGCTTAGTTCGGTCGTTTCCTTTCAAGCGCATGTAATTGTGAAAAAGTCAATTGTCGGTCAAACTCGGTCAGATTAAGGACTAAAACTAATTATTTTATTTGAGCTGGATATTTGTGGGGTAGAGGCGGTCCCCACATGGACACTTGTCCATGATGGCTTGGAAGGGAAGAAATGGGTGCAAATGGACCATTATACTCCCAAGTGAGCCTAAGAAGGAGAGAGGGAGCAAGATGGGCACTTTAGGAAATTCTCCTTTAGGTTTAATACCTCATTGGGACACATTTCAGCCCAAAAACTTTGTGTTTGTAATAACCACTCCTGGTCAACGCCAGTCAAACCTGCGAAAAACAGGAAAAATTTAAAATTTTTAAGACAGACACTTAATTGAACCTAAAATGACCCCGAGGGTCATACCGGACTTAAGTTGACCCCGATATCGACCAAAGTGAGTTCCGGGGGACTCAGGGCAACTTTCTGATCAATTTGGGAAAAGTTGACTTTTCGCTGGAAAAGTCAATCGAGCGACGTTTTGGTCCATTCGAGGACCGTTTTGGATCCAAAAAGCTTAGCCATCGTCGCAGTGGTCTTAGTTGAGCCATTTCCTTGTAGCCCGCCAAGTTTTGTAATTTCTTGAAAAAAGTGCCCGTTCGGGGCCCTATAGGTTCGGCCAAAGGGGGGGTTTTAGTGAGAGAAACACAAATCAAAAAGGAAGAGAGTTAGAGAGAGAAGGAGAAGAAGAAAAGAGAGGAGCTAGGTTTGTGGTGCCACTATTCACGTCATCCATCCATTGGATCGTCTCAAGGCTAGGAGGAATCAAACTCCCCTCGTCCTCCTCTACGGTAATCACTAAACCGATCGTCGATTTGATTAATTTTGAAAGTTAGGGTTTGTGTAAAACTATTAGTTTAGGGTTGCATTGAGGTTGGGGAAGTGTTGGAGAAGTTTTGGAGGTGTTTGGAGGTGAAAATTGACGTTTTCCGGTGACCAGAAGCTCGAGAGGAGCTCCGGCCACCGTGGGTGGTGCCCGGCCGGCCATGGGGTGGCTGGCCGGAGCTGGGACCAGCCACCACCATGGTGGCCGGGCCCCAAATTGAACCCTAGGACCCACGGCCAAGGTGGGCCGGGTGGGGCCCACGTGCTCGGGTGCTCGGGTTTAGTGTTCGGGTGGTTTAAAACGTTCCCCGGACCATTTATCCATAATCGAATCGAAATTTGGAATTAAATTGGAAAAGTTGTAATTATCGGGTTTAGAAACTTTAAACATTAATTAATTGACTCGGAAGTCAGAATTCGACTCTGTCGAGTGCCTTGGGATCCTTGAATTATTCTAAGACCGTAGAAACGAAAACGGGAATTTTTGGAGCCCCGGAAGGGCATTTCCAAAACCCGGGCAGATTCGCCATGCCAGGCGAATCGGGCCTTTACGAGTCCTTTATCGACAATGTCGAGTAATTGGGAAGTTTGGGAGTGATCGACATTGTCGGGGTTACGTTTGGGCGTTAAGTTTATTGAAGTTCAGCTTATTTTCCTGCGAGTTTAAAGTACCTTAAAATTGTGCTCTTTTAGATTGTGCTGCGGACCGAGGCAAAGGGAAGTTAGGCGAGTGACGGGGATCGCGCCGGGGCTTAGTTGAGCACTTTTGGAGATTATACGAGGTAGGGAAAAGTAGCCGAATCTCGGCCCTGACTGGGGAAAGTTAACAGTAGAAATGCATGTGACACTGGGGTGTCGTGGGTTAAGTAGGTTTATTTGAATATTAGAAAGGCATGATACGGGAACGTAGAGATTATTAGAAAAGCATGTGACACTTAGTAGTGTCGTAGGAACAGAGAACTTAGCGATATTAGAATTACTGGAGGCATATGACCATGCCCGGAGGTTGACTGTTTAATTTATGTCTTGGGTGGCCATGAGAGCCCGTGTATTATTGTTGGTGTCTTGGGTGGCCATGAGATCCCGTGTATTATTGTTGGTGTCTTGGGTGGCCATGAGAGCCCGTGTATTATAGTTGGTGTCTTGGGTGGCCATGAGAGCCCGTGTGTTATTGTTGGTGTCTTGGGTGGCCATGAGAGCCCGGGTATTATTGTTGGTGTCTTGGGAGGCCGTGAGTGCCCGTGGGGTTGTTGAGCCCGTGAGTTACTGTTGGTGTGTCTTGGGAGGCCATGAGGGCCCGTGGGGTTGCTGAACCCGTGTTTTTATCGTTGGAGTCTTGAGTGGCCATGAGTGCCTGTGGAGTGTTGAACTGTTCTTGACACCGTTTGTTGAACCTTGCTTGTGATTGTGATTGCGTTTGCCCAAGGTTAGCGACCCGACTTCGTGTCGGGAAGTGGTGTGGAGTTTGGCTGGCCTGACCGAGTTCGAGTCTCGGGAGGTTGCGAGCGTCCTTTGGCTGGCCTGACCGAGTTCGAGTCTCGGGAGGTTGCGAGCGTTCTTTGGCTAGTCTGACCGAGTTCGAGTCTCGGCAGGTTGTGAGCATTTTTAGGCGATGCGAGGGCAGCTCCCCTTTCGACTAGCTATCGGAAAAGTAGTTCGGTTTATCGCCAACAGGTCGACCGCCTGGAGCCTGACAGTGATAGGCAAAGCGCGTGGGGCAGGCTCGAGCCCAGCCGGTTAGCAACCGGCACTGAGCAGCTGACAGATCCTTTGCGATCTTGTTTGGTGTGCGATCCTTTGTGATCTTGGTTGGTGTTGCGTGGTGTTTCTGTCGTGTCTTTGGAGGAGGTCGTCAATCGTTGTTTCGGGTCTACATTGCGAGTCCGAGTGTTGAGTCTGTTGAGTAAAGTGACCGGTGGGGTGTCAGTTGAGGTACTTGAGTTTGGGATGGTATTTTCCCGGCGTTGGGTTGGTTTTGAGTGTTACCGGCATTGTCTGCTAATTATGCCGTAGTCAGTCTGTTATCTGTGGTGGTGAGCGAACGCTCACCCCTAGCTGCTTTTCCTACAGGTACTGATCACAGGACGGACTAGGTGAGCTCTCGAAACTTGAGGAGCTGGGAGCGGAGTCCGGGTTTTGTATTTTGAGTCTAGTAACGGATACCATGTACCTTGTCCATTTGTTGGGACGTTTTGTATTGTAAATATTATTTTGATTGACTAAGTGGAAATTTCAAAGTGTTTATTCAAAACAGGTTTCAAATGTTTTATGATTTTAAATGTTCGCGTCCCGAGTTCGGTTTACTGAAATTGGGGCGTGACAGTGTTGGCCGAAATTCACCAAGAGAGGAAAGAAGGAGGAGCTCAAAAACTTGGAGAAGAAGAAAGGAGAAAAAGGAGAGGTCTTGAACTCATTTTCTTCCCAAATCTTCCCAAAATCAACATCTTCCTCTTCTATTCTCCATTCTCAAGGTAAATCTCCAACCCTTTTTCGTTTTTTGTTGAAGTTAGTTCATGGGTATTGAGGAAAAAGGATGAACATGGTTGGATTGCCATGGGTTTTGAGTTACAAGCTTAGATGATTTTTTTTTGGAGAGAAAAGGGAGTTGGTTGATGGTTTTTGATTGGATTGTTGTGGTTTTGATGAAGACCCATCATGGGTTTTGAAGTAGAGACGTTTTTAGGACTGATTTGGAGGTTGGGAAGGTCAAAAATGGAGGTTTTGAGGTTTATTTTCGTGAAATAGGAGCTGGAGGAAGAAGAAGGACGAAGTTGTCCAGACCCGCCACGGATCCGTGACGGGGACCGTGACGGAGGACGTCACGGCTCCGTGAGGGAGACCGTGACGGCGCCAATCACGGCTCCGTGAGGAAAACCGTGACGACGCCAGTCACGGCTCCGTGAGGAAAACCGTGACGACGCCAGTCACGGCTCCGTGAGGAAAACCGTGACGGTGCAGACCACGGATCCGTGACCCGAATCGTGGCAGACCAGAATTGAACCTTTTGGGCCCTTTTTGATGAATTTCGAGTAATTGGGACGGTTATCTATAATCGAGCCCTTTTGGGTTTAATTGGGAATGTTTTCCTCTTTAAACCACTCTTGAAATACGCTTATTTCTCGTATTAATTTATGATACTAGACTTTGGACCCGAGCTCAGGGGAGGAGACTTTTGGACCTCGTGAAGTGACTAAGCGTTTGGAAAGCGATCGAGGTTGGGAAAGTAGCGAATACCGGTTTAATTACGAAAAGTTACTAGTATGCATATAGGTTGTGATTACTTTATTAACATGATAGAAATGTATGTAGGATGTGAGGAACGAATGAAATGAGGGATAGCTTACGAGCCATGTCGAGCCGTAAGTTTGGGAATTGTCGTGCTGTAGAAATGCATGTGGGCCATGTCGAGCCCTTAGGTTGTGTGTTGATTGAAATGCCATGATCTATGATTATGATTCTCGATGTGTGATTATCCATTGTTAAATTGAGAATCATGATATGGTATACTCGATGTAGTATGTTGTTGTGCTTTGGCAAGTGTGATATGCTTGATATGACGTGAACCAATGTTTGGGATATGATCGGGTGATTGATAGACCGATGTGATGTGTTGTGGTAAGTTGGCTCGGTTGGTATACCGTGGTTGAATTATGGCATTGTGATGTGCGAGACTCTCTTGATGTATGTTCCGAGATGAGGTGTGTTCGGGTATGATACCTACACCGAGGGGGTATGCCGGTGTAGGGTGGTATCTAGGCCGACGGTGTGGTCCCACGTACGCGGTCCCCCAGAGTTATTAGTTCCAGTACGATACCTACACCGAGGGGGTATGCCGGTGTAGGGTATCTAGGCCGACGGTGTGGTCCGTACCCCGATGCTATGTGGTCCGGGAAGACATCTAGGCCGATGTTGTGTGGTTTGGTATGATGTGTCGTGATTGTGCCCCGATGCGGTTCCGGGAAGATATCTAGGCCGATGTTGTGTGGTCCGGTACGATATGGTTGAGTCGGGCTGTGGACAGCCGGCGGAGTTCGGGGACTGATGTACGGGACGTGTGACTGTTTTACTGTGTGATTGTATGTTTGGTGATTGGGTAAGTAATGTGAGTATAGTGTGACTGTGGTCATGTAAGTGTGTTTGTGAGTATGTGTTCTCCGTGTAAGTCTTTAGTGTTGTTCCTTACTAGTATGCCCTAATTGGACGGTTACTCCTGGTGGTGAGCGGATACTCATCACCTTAACTACTTTTCCTATTGAGCGAAAGCTCACCCCTTTACTTTTCTGTGCTACAGGTTTTAAGCGGGATTTGGTCTAGCGGGATTCTCAGAGCTTGGGCGCTAACGACGGTCTTAGGCTAGTATGGTCTAGAGACGTACTGTTTTGTTGTCACTAAACTTATTTATTATGTGGTTTAGCCGAGCTTTTGACTCGTGTTGTTACTTGGATCTTTTAAACTATTATTGGAGACGATTTTTGGTATTAAAATTGCTTTTATTATTTATTATTTTAGCTCACGCCTCGAGTCCGGTCAAAACCGGATTTGGGGCGTGACAGAGTTGTTAACGAAACCCTGTAGGTGGTGGATGGGGATCCTTAGAAAGACAACGGTGCAGAGGTGTCGGGCTAAATATAGCAGCGGAGACCAAAGGGGAAGTGATCAATAATGGGGAGAATGAAGCCAACGAAGGTTGAGATGACTTCTTCTAGGGACAAGTCGGTTTTATAAGTCCCATAGGCGGCTTGGTAGGCATCTCCCTCGGGACCTAGGGCTACAAACGGCGCAATGAGCAGCAGGGACACTACATGGGAAAGGGAGGCCAGGTGGTTGGTGGGCAGGAGGTGTGAGTGTTGACCGATAGTTATAGGCAACGCTATGGAAAATCAGAACATGAGAAAGGCTCGAGAAAGAGAGAAAGAGGAATATTTGTTTCTAAAAAGTTAAGATTATATTTGATACAACTAAACTTTAATGCTCAATATATTTGAGTCTATATATTATAAATTATGTTAAATGTAGAGACTTATCTCTACGTATTAGTCACGAACAATAAAATACCTAAAATTTATAAAATATTAAATAAATAATTTTATGTTTTTATCGCATGACATTTACATATATTTATGAATTTGTCTCGTATCTTTTACATATCTTATGAATTGATCACACTATGCTAATTACATGAGATATATTTATAGGGTCCTTGTATATTTATTATATACTAACACACTTTTTGTTTGTTTAGTATTGAGGTGTGTACCATTTGATAAAAATCTTTATTAACAAATATAGGATATATTATATACATAATTCAGCTATTAGTTTTTTTTAGAGATGATGATTTATTTATTTAAATATCGATAAGAAGGATATTTTGAAGAGGCTCGGGGATATGACCCCGGACCAATTCAAGACAGGGGAGGAACAAGCCGCCCTGGCAAGCCAATGAGCTGCTTTGTTCGATGTCCGCTTTACAAAGACGAGTTGCACGTACTCGAGTTTAGCTAAAAGGGAGATACAATATGTGATAATTGTCCATAAAGGAGATAGCAGTCCTCCTCCTTTCCTGATCATATCCATTATGATCTTACAGTCGCTCCTCACGGTTGCCCTTTGATGTGGGTGTTGCAGGAGCCATGTTAACGCCTCCCTGACCGCATACGCCTCCACCAAACCCGAATTCTGAGGGCCATGAAAGGATGCCGATCGGGCCCCTATGAGACATCCCCGGTCGTCCTTGCATATCTAACCAGTCCCCATCAAATTTGCCGCCGCGAAGAGCGCTCCATCTGTATTCACCGCCCACGTCCCCAGAGCCGGGTGGTCCCACACCTCCGCGGCCCCTATATGGTCTTGCCCCGACTTTGTCTGATTCTGCCGCTTCCGCTTCATAGCTTCGAGCCATCCTGCTTGTAAATGGAAAGCCGTCTGGAAAATAGTGGTCGCCAGTTGTGTCGTTTGTTCTCAGACCACCTTATTTCTAGCCTTCCACTCTTCCCACAAAATGCAACCTATTAATCCTCCGCTTGCCGGGGGATTACTACTCAGCGCTCTCTGCAGCCATTCGGAGATAGTCTGAGCATCATGGGGAGTGCTCAAGCCCGACTTAGCCCAACACTCAGCCGCCACTGGACAGTGGACTAGGAGATGAAGTTCCGATTCATATGCCCCTGTGCAGACCCGGCACACCGCTTCCGTTGCCACATGTCTGCGCCTAAGGTTGACCGCGACCTGGAGGCACCCTGAGCACGATCACCATAGGAACGTCCGCACTTTAGGAAGTATTTCCAATTTCCATATCCTTGTCCAGATGTCCGTCTGGGGTTGGAAAGAGGCTTGCTCCTGCTGACACATCTCATAGGCAACCTTCACCGTATACTGCCCCAATTAGTTCCCCGTCCAATACCAAGAATCCAATACAGCTGATCTGCTTATTGGTACTGCCAGAATCGCCCGTTGGTCGTCCACGTCAAACTTTTGTTGTATCTTGGCTATGTCCTATCGCCGCTCATTTGGCAACATAATATCCAAGATCGGTCTTGTAGCAATATCCGATCGTGTCGAGCGTACTCTCGCCTCGACCCCTACCAACCACGATTGATTCCCGATCATCGTGGACGTCCCCGGTCCAATCGATCTTCTTGCCCCTCCCTTGATCAAGTCTTGAGTTGATAGAAGACTTTGCCAAACATAACTCTGATTAGGTTTCCGTACTGCATCCAAGACCGAGGACTCCGGATAGTACCGAGCTTTTAACACTCTCGCAACCAAACTGGATTCGTCCATCAGCAGCCTCTAGAGTTGCTTTCCCAGTAGGGCTGAGTTGAAGTCATACATATTTTTAAAACTCAGGCCACCTTCCTCCTTTGGGTGCGACATAGTCGTCCATGACTGCCAGATGACTCATTTCCCATCCACCCCGGTCGATTTCCACCAAAAGCGGGCCAACGCCACATTCATCCTGTCTAGTAGCCCTTTTGGCATCCGCATAACACTCATCGTGTATGTAGGGATTGCTTGCATAACAAACTTGAGTAGTACCTCCTTACCCGCCCCATCGAGTAGTTTTCCATCCCATCTTTGGATTCTCCGCAATACTCTGTTCAGGATATATTATAGCCCCTGCTTTCTGCTACGCCCCATCATATTTGGGATCCCCAGATAGGGGGGTGGTTGGGTCAGCTCCGGAATTCCTAATATCCGAGCTCCTTCCTCTCGTCGTGAGGTAGACGTGTTGGTACTAAAGAAAAGAGAGGATTTTTGTTGATTCACAATCTGACCCGGCGCCTCTTCAAACAGGTGTAAATACTCCTTTACTCGACTCATTTCCAGCGGAGTCGCCTTGCAATACACATAACAGTCATCAATAAAGAACATGTGGGTCAGCGAGGGTGCTCGGGGGGTTACCCAGACCCCATGTATTTACCCCGCACCTTCTGCCCCTTGAAGTAGCCTCGAGAACCCTTCCATACAGAACAGAAACAGATATGGGGATAGTGGATCTCCCTGTCTTATTCCCCTTTCCGGTTGGAGAAAGCCCGCTTGCTGCCCACCGGCTACAATATTGTACGTGACAGAGTACGTACATCTGCGAATGAGATCTATCCAGTCCTCCCCTAGTCCGAAACCTCTCATCATGTCCCACATGAACCCTCATTCCACTCTATCATATGCCTTACTCATGTCCAACTTCAAAGTCACCCACCCCTCCTTGCCCTGCCTCTTACTCTTCATATAATGAAGGGTTTCATATGACAATATGCCATTATCCTGGATCGATCGTCCCGGGACAAAAGCTCCTTGGGTTGCCGAGATCAGTCCATCCAACAATCCTTTCAGTCGATTCGCCACCACTTTCGAGACTATCTTGAAAATCACATTACACAGTGCAATAGACCGCAGATCTTTCAGGGACACCGGACACTCAACTTTCAGAATCAGGACAAGCATTGTCCTATTTAGATCTCTTGGTATCTCATCTCCCGCAAAAACCCTCCTAACCCAGAGGGTGACATCCTCGCCCACCGTTCCCCAATGCTTCTGATAAAAGAACGGATTAAGACCATCTGGACCCGACGATTTATTCGGCCCCATTGAAAAGGTAGCATCACGGACTTCCTCAAAGGTCACCTCGCTCATAAGTGCCCGATTTTTCTCTTCTGTTACTTGTTGCTGAACCGAAGGAAATTTATCCCGTCCCCCTAGTTTTCCTAGACAAGGTATTGTAAAAGTCCAAGATATGATCAACTAATCTCGTATCCCAATAGAGAACATTCCCAGCTTCATCCTTCAGCTCCGTCACCTTGTTTATATTTTTCCGCTGGGAAGCCGACGCCTGAAAGAATTTAGTATTCTGATCACTCTCCGTAAGCCAGTGTTGTTTAGCCCTCTACCTCCAGAACTCCCCCTTCTTTTGCAAGGCAGACACATAAAGATTCTGCAGAGCTCTACGTCGTCGGATACTCGTCCTATCGGTTTTCCCATTCAACCATAGTATGTCCTTCTCGTACCGAGAGATTTTCCTGGCTAAAGCGTTGTAGACCTCCTTGCCCCAGACCTCCAAAGCCCTTCCTGTTTCTTTTGTTTTTCTGCCAATGTCCATATCCCCAGGAGAGCCCCACCATGCCTGGATTAGCTGACCACATTCCGGGTCTTCCGTCCACATGTTCTCAAATCTGAACTGCCTAGATCCCACCGGTTCCACCCGCCGCTCAGAATCCAACAATATAGGTAAATGATCTGAGGTTGATATGCCTAAGTTGAGCAAATGAGCATCCGTCCACATATCCTGTAATTCGGGCAACATGAGAGCCCTGTCAAGCTGCACCGCCATTCGAGTCTCCGGTTCACCCCCGTTATGCCACGTAAATTCGTACCCTTGGAGCGATACATCATCAACATGTGCCTCGCGCATCGCCCCCCGGAAACCATGGATAAGGGATGATGGGTGATGTGGACATAAAATACATCTATTTCAGATGTCATTAGCCCACATTTATGTTCTTTTTAATCCCGAGTTAAGATAAAATGATGCATTTTACTCTCATTTTGTGTAATTGATCTTATTTCAGAGTTCGCCAAGCAATTGGAGCAAAAAGGGGTGAAACGGGAGCAAAACAGAGCCAAATTGGAAGCTGGTCAGAAGTGTCAGTAAGGTGCACCATTTATTTGCACGGGGTGCAAAGAATCATTGCACCACTTGTTGCACGGCGTGCAACCTGGTGGTGCATCCAGATCAGAGAGAAAAAAATCTACACCGGAAAGTTGCACGCCGTGCAAATAACCGGTGCAACTTAAGATGCACCCTGAAATGCACGGCGTGCATGCGACAGTGCAGATGTCAGAAACGCGAGGATCATAAGATCCATCTCATTATGGGGAGACCACTTTTGGCTACTGCTAGAGCCTTAATTGATGCAGAACGAGGAGAAATCAAAGTCATGTATGGTGAGGAGGAGAAAACATTTTATGTAGTCAAGGGTAGTGTCAAGTCCAAGGACTCAACATGTAAACTCATCGGTTCCGAGGATGAGCACATGACTGAGGTGAATCAAAAAGACAATAGAATCCCTCCACAACCTGAATTAGAGAATCATAATAGGGTAGTTCAGAAAGTCAAACTCAAATCTCTTCCTGATAATCTGAAATATGTATATCTGAATGAGAATGACTTGTACCCCATTGTAATACCAGGTGACTTATCTGATGGCAGGGAAGAAGAATTGTTGAATGTACTCAGGGAAAAGAGTAAAGTTTTAGGTGAAACTTTAACTCATATTCGAGGTTGTAATCCTTCTTGTTGCATGTGCAGGATCCTGGTAGAGAATGACCTGAGCTTGGTGGTTAATGTGTGGAAGAAGCCGAAGGAGATCAGTGAAGGTGTCTGGGCGAGAGAAAGCCTCAGATCACTTTCCAATGAACCTTGAAGAGGATAAAACGGGGGGCTTAGGCCGCCCCTTTCGTCGAGCTAACGACGTTAAACAAACGCGCTTGTTGGGAGGCACCCCAACTATGGATTGGAGAGTGTATGGACATTGATCACATGCGAGGCGAAGGGCTTACACGAGTTCGACCGGGCCAGGATTTTTCCATCCATCCATGCGCCACAAGATCCCCAAGTCAATGGCGTACCACACAACGTGTCTTCGAGGGGCAGTTTTCTTATCCTCTTGCTTATTATTGTTTTTCGCTGTTTTACTCCTATATGTCATATGGTGGGTGTCGAGCACCCGAATTGTTGTGCTGATAGTATAAACATATAGGACTGTATGGTGGTTGAATTTATGCCAATTGACAAGTGTGGGGTAACATGTTATGAATATTTGTTGTGGTATGCATGTGGTCATGTGTGTTAGAGTCGCACTGGGACAGTGTTATGTTTTAAAGTGTGGGGTGTGGTGCTTGCATTTCATTTCGCACTTTTGGTCTGCATACTGTGCTGCATTGAAAAAAAATCAAAAAATATATTTTCTGGTGATATGATTGAGTAAGAGAGTGCAGGATCTTAAGACTTCGATGATTGAACTGTAACACATGCCAACTTCTTACACTGTTCAAATTAATACATAGATTATCATGAATCAATTAAGTAGAGTAAGCACATGCGTTAAGATCGCTCTTCTGTTTGCGCTTTGAGTTTCTACTTGATTAGTCGTTGCTTCCTCTGATTCTTATGCATTGTAAGCTGAGTCTAGAACTACTTGTGTATCCCATTCGAGGCGAAATAGATTGAGGAACATGGTTAAATTGAGAAAATGATCTTAGGCCATCCTTGGAACGTTTGAGCCAAATCTCTAACCTTACATTATTTTCTTAGTCACCCATTTTGAGCCTATGACCTTTCGTTTCTAACCATTACATTACAAACCTATGTGCCCATCATTTCTTTTATATCCTCATGTTATTTTCGAACCCATATTTCATGTCTTATGTGCTTCATGAGAGGGGGTATTGGGAATTTATTGGTGAGTGGAGTGAGTACAAAGAAAATGTAGTTCTTGGTGATAATGTGTCATTTGGTTTGTAGAGAAAAAAAAGCAAATAAGATAGAAATCTCTCTTGTACCCAAGAAATTTGAATGGGTAAGAAAAAGAATACAAAATCAAGAGAAGAGAAACGAAAAGGTGAAATAAGAGGGGCAAAAGAAAAAAAAATTATTAGCCCAACAAGTAGACTAAAAAAGAATGTCTAAGGAATGGTTTGGTGAAGACTTGTGGTGAAAGTAAGCGGGATGTGTGAAAAGTGGTTAGGGGTGCGAGTTGAAGCATGTTTGACACGTTTTATTTTATGAGCTTCGTGTTTTAAATCCTTTCCATGACCTTTGCCTAGTCATACATTACAAGGCGAATATAAGTCCTTTTTGATTCTTGATTGCCATGATTCCTCACGATTAGTGGAGATGGGATTAACTAGTAGCATATGAATCTCTAAGATCCGTATAGTAGGGAAAAGAGGAAGCACGCTAGTAGAGTGAACGAGGGGGTGCTCGTTAGGAGAGTCGGTCTTTAATGTAAGTAGCAACTTGCTTATTTGCATTCATCGGTTTATGTGTTTTCTTGAACTTTGCTCGATTTTGTAGTGTGTAATTCTGAGAAAGCTCTTATGATCAGCAAGCACACTTTAACTCAGTCATCATCAAATTTTCGTAACCTTTTTGCATGCTGCATCTTTATTTTACCATGCTTGAATAAAGGAGGCCCAGACTCCTCCTATCGAGGTGAACCTCGGGATTTAACAGGGACATATCTTACTGTTTTGTTAGTTTAATTTTCTCGGGACGAGAAAAGCTTAAGTGTGGGGTGTTGATGTGGACATAAAATACATCTATTTCAGATGTCATTAGCCCACATTTATGTTCTTTTTAATCCCGATTTAAGATAAAATGATGCATTTTACTCTCATTTTGTGTAATTGATCTTATTTCAGAGTTCGCCAAGCAATTGGAGCAAAAAGGGGTGAAACGGGAGCAAAACGGAGCCAAATTGGAAGCTGGTCAGAAGTGTCAGTAAGGTGCACCATTTCTTTGCACGGGGTGCAAAGAAGTAGTGCACCACTTGTTGCACGGCGTGCAACCTGGTGGTGCATCCAGATCAGAGAGAAAAAAATCTGCACCGGGAAGTTGCACGCCGTGCAAATAACCGGTGCAACTTAAGATGCACCCTGAAATGCACAGCGTGCATGCGACAATGCAGATGTCAGAAACGCGAATTCCAGCTGTGTTTTCCGTTTTTAGTCAGATTTAACTCAACATATAAAAGGGATATTAGGTCATTATATTGGGGATGACGAAATTGAGGAGAAAAAACCACACTTGGGAGCTTGGAGAACTTGGAAAGAAGATCGAAAGCAAGATATTAGAACATCAAGGTTTTGTGTAGTTTGGATTCAAACTTGATATTGGTATTATTCTTATTGTTTGATATGAATTTCAGTGGTTTATTCATCTCCTTGTGTTCTTATCTATTTGTTATGAACTAAACTCAAATTGATCTAGGGCTAGGGGTAAGATGTGATGAGTTGAATTAACTTGTTCGGGTTATGCATTTGTTAAACTAGTATTAGGATTTTGTTTATTTAATTCCGTTCGTAATGCTACATTGCCTTGATCTGTATATGTATGATTTAATCTTGTTAACCAATAATTGAGAAATGAGGTTAGGAAGAGGAAAAAGGAATTAAATAGCTCGGGTTTTAATCTAAGCCAGAATATGGTTAGACTGACACGAGTGCAATAGCTATAGGAGTGAAACCCGAAAGTTAGAGGAATTCATATATTATAATGCTATATACCGCCCTACACCTAGATTAGAGATAATTAGGCGGACTGAGTATGTTAGGGTCCTAATACGATCGAGAGATGGTTAGGACTACATTGAGAGAATTCCCGTTGCCCTTAGAATAATATTAGTTGCAAATGTATACCGAACCCTGTTAAGTTGTTCATCACATTCGAACCCCGTTAATGTCCTAGATCGCTTTTTATCTCTGATTTACAATCTTGCTGTGACTTTGTGCTTATTTTCGGATCATTCATATAATATCGTTACTTGCATGAATTTACATTTTTAAAAACCAAACCAATCATCGTTATAGGAATAGCTTGACCATCGAATTAATTAACTAAAGTGATTGTCTAATTGCTCCCTTGGGTACGATATCTCGGACTAAACCCCGAATACTACTTGAAGACCGGTACGCTTGACGTGCCATTCTGAGAGTTAATTCTCAGAGTGCCAATGGGTAACGATTTCCTCCTCGTTTTTCTCTCTGCTTGAGAATGCCATTGAAATCCCCCATGAGAAGTCACCGCTTCGATACCCCCGAACATGTTCCCAACGAGCGAATCATCTCCCATGTCTGCCAGCGAAGCTCCCGCTTCGCTTCTCCATAGATCCCCGTGAACCGAAGGGTCTCCCCACTCGATCCCGTCACCTCCACATCAATATACCTGTCGCGACAATCGACCTTTGTGACCGACACCCCCATCGCCCATAAGAGAATAATCCCACCTTTGTGCCCCTCCGCCGGAACTTCATAGGCCCCAGCGAAACCTATCTTCAGCTTCAGAGTGTCGAATTCCCCTTTCTTCGTCAGCGTCTCCCTCAAGAAATCTATCTGCGGTTTCCGGCGTCTGATCGCCCCCTTCGGATACTCCACCGTTGCCAGTTTCCCTAAACCCCTACAGTTCCAGGACATGAATCACATCTTCCCCCTCCACAAGCCAACCAATCCGAGCAGGAGTAGGAAGCACTCGCACCCGAGGCTCAAACCTCTTCCCAGGTCCCTAATCGGTTAGCCGATGAAAAAATCGATCAGGCAATATCGTCCCCCGGCCGAAACTACCGCTCGCTGTCGATCCTGCTCACCTACGTGCCGACACAGGCGAGTCCACAAGGCGACGTCGAAAACTCGATCACGCCCGAGTTATCCCTTGCCGACACTCGTCCTTCACTCCCAACAGTTCCAATCGAACAAGGTAGGTTAGAATACGTACCTTACCACGAAGACGTGACTGAAGATGCGAACCAGAGACTCGATGCTTTTGCTTCGGCCTCCTGCGAACTCCGGTCGTCCGTCCGTGCGATCGCCTAGGTTAGGGCCGGCGCTTATTTTCAAGGGTTCTTTTACAATATTGATAATATAAGTTTTTTCGGTTTAAAAGTAAAACTTAAATTAACAAAAAATAATACACTTAAATTTGACCATCTCTTACAACTTTTGTCCAGCTACATGTTAAGACCTCGAGTCTGTAAACCTGACCTGACCAAATCAAATTGGGGACATTAAGTTTCTGTTAACTTCATGCTAATTTCAGTTCATTTTAAATCTTTAATGTTAATGAATTATATGTGTAACTGTGTAAGGCATTTTTAAAGCGTAGTAGGAAGATAGAAAAAAGACAAATCCCTTTCATGGACACGTGTCGTCGGGACAGGACACCGTCACACGAAGCAGTTCTAAATCCAAATCCGAAACCCACAAGGAAAAACCAAAAAAACGACGAGGGCGTTTCGGGTAAGGGGAAGCACGAACTCTGTGCTTCATCAACAACTTCACCACCATTTCCATTTCCATTTCTCAACCTCTGTTTCTTCATCAGCTCATAGAGGCTCGATTCGATCTCTACCACCAAAACCCAGATTGTGTGAACCATAAAAAAACATTTCTTTCTCCAGTCGTTTAGCTTAATTGTTTTCGTTTATGGTATACGGGAATGTGCTGATTGTGAGGTTTGGTTGATTTTTGGTAGGTGAAATGGCGAGCACGGTGGAGAATGCCAAGGAGGGCGCACCAGAGGAAGTGGTTTCCGTGGACCTCCCAGCTCCTCCTGGTTGGAAGAAGAAGGTTTCTTCTTTCTCTTCTCTAACTTAGTGTGTCTAATTCTGTTTAGAAACATCAGTTATTGTGTGAATATGGAACAAAATATATATGGGTATGTTTGGTTTTTGCGATTTTGCGATTTTGTAGGTGCTATGTGGTTGGATTGGGCAATTTTGGTGAATGGGGTTCTTTGAAAGCTAGGGTTTTGTGGGTATTGTGTTGAGTGTAATTAAACTTCCCAGCTTACAATTTCTATGCTTGTATTGGGTTTTTTATTTCTGGTCTTCTTTTGGGGGATTTGTTATGTTTGATTGTGTCAAGCTGCATTGGTCTTCCTTTTAGGGTTTATTATATTTAGAAAAGGTCCCATGTTCTGGTTAGGTGTTAGCTTTTTGTGCTTTCAGTTTTCTCTGAGGAAACACAAAATGAGTTTGCAACATAGTTGTAAGTTGTAATTTCTTTGTTTGAAAATGAAGCTATGTAATTGAAACTACAGTTAATCTGATGTTCATATATATTAAACATGCTAAATGAGAATTTTGTATCCAGAGCAGTATGTCATCTATGAACTAGAGTTTCATCACTTTGTTGGAGTTCCATTTCTGGTGTGGCCCTTTGTTATTAGTCCAATAGATTCAGTAATGACTTTATTTTTCTAACATTTAACATTACTATTTACTTGTTGTTGTTGTGATCATGGGTAGTTTTTTTATCAGTTATTAATTGTTACTTAGTTATTGTGATCCTGAGACAGTTATTTATTAGTCCTGTGTAGTTACTTATGGTGTGATCATGGGAAGCTACATGATCTTTGTGTTAGTTTGGAAGTCCAGTTATTTTGTAAGCTGGCCATTTAATGAACAAGATATCAAGAATTATGAACAAAATCCAAAGCAGAAAGATATATATCAAGATCTTGCGTTCTCTCCAATGAGTGTTATATGAGATCTTGCATTCTCTCTAACAAATGCTACATGAGATCTTGCGTTTTCTCCAACGAATGTTACAACACCTATCCCATAACTCGAAAGTTCGGGACTGTAACACCCTTTCAAGTTCGTGTCACAATAAATCATTTTCCTTCTATTATAGGCCATTATTCATTAAGTTTATTGTCATACATGATTTCAAAAAAAAAGTTTATTGCCATAAATGTGTATTGAAGTATAATACATAATAGTATTGTTCAGGTGGCTTTGGGGGCTCAGTTGCATAATACAGAGTATTGTTCAGGGGGCTCAGTATTATCTTTTTTCTTAAATTTCTTGTTAAGTCAATAAACAAGACTATCCAGTATGAAGACAGCTTTCTCAGTGTTACTGAAATGTGGAGAAACTATATGGTAATATTTGGAAACCATCTTGAGTCAGCTGTGAAATTGTTCCACAAGCAGAAAATATTTGAATGGCAATGACAAGGGAGCAAGGTTGTGAACTAATGAACTCAAACTTGATGCCTAGTTTGAGATACCCTTTTGAGCCATTGACAAACAGTTAAATCATTATATTCCTACTATTTCACTGATTTGCTTATGTTACTTTAACCCTGTACTCTGATATGCAATTCCAAGATTCATTCCTTGGTACTGCTAGTATGTGAATTGCACAGTTGGTTCTTGCGTTAACTCTGGGATTTAATCATAAGATGATGCGTGTATTTTGCTTGCAGTTTGTGCCCAAGAAAGGTGGGACTCCTAAGAAGAACGAAGTCATATTCACTGCCCCTACAGGAGAAGATTTCAGTAACCGGAGACAGTTGGAGCAATACCTCAAAGCACACCCTGGTAGTCCACCGATAGCGGAGTTTGATTGGAGCACTGGTGAAACCCCAAGGAGATCGTCGAGGATAAGCAAAAAGGCAAAGCCAAATCCTCCACTGCAAGTTGAGTCTCCAAAAAAGCGAAGCAAGAAATCATCAGCCTCAAAGAAGGATAACAAAGAGGATGAAAAAACCGAAACTAATGCAGAAACAGAAGAAGGTGAGAAAGATGATGCAGAAGCTGGAAAAAGTGAGGTGCCCAATACAGATTTGCAAACAGGCCAAGAAAAGGTTGAGCTTGAGCAACCACCACCAGTTGAGGCGGAGAAAGACAAAGGAAGCACTCCTGAACCTGACAAAGAAGAAGTTAAAGGAGACAATGAGGAACTTAACAACAGTTCAGGTGCTGGTGAGAAGAGCGACAAGGTGGAAGGAGAAGGGACTGAGAATGGCACTGTTGGAGTTCAGCCTTGAGTTTATCATTGACACTAACTTCGTGTGTGAGTCCCCTTTATCTGCTTCTGACCGTTCTAGATTTGTGGAGACTGTAAGTTTTAGTGTTTGTCAACGAAATTCTTGGTTCTATTCATACAATTATATATTAGGTGGTTGCTGTTGTGCAACATGTAGTTCTAAGTGACCTTTGTGACACTATGATGTTAAATACTTGGCACTGTGATACTACCATACATGTAATGCAATAACAATGCTTTTTTTCACATAGGTTCTTTATCAAACTTCCGCAGGTGGTTGTAGAGAGAAAAGCTGCAATTTTTGTTCTCACTTCAGACTTTTGTGACAATGCTCAAGGGTGTTATAGTCATTTTACACAATACTCCATGTAAGATGTATGCTCCAAAATTTCAATTGTATAGAAATTTTGATATCTTTTCTTTAGCAAAAGGTATGTGAGAGCAATAACTTGTGTTTTCACACTACAACTTACAAGACAATTTACATAGTTTACTAACTTTTGTTCTATAAGATACAAAAAATGAGAAGAAATTGACAAACTTAGATGAAAAGTGAGTGCTAATGGGTTTCCTTTGAGCACCATCATAGCATCCATGAAAACCAAGGGTTACTTCTAATGGTGACCTTTTGAGATTCCTTAGGAGTGTGGATCATAGTGGTTGGTGTGATGAAAAGTCAAACCCCTATAGAAGAAAATAGAAATGGAGAAACGAAATGTTAACAAAAAAAAACTAACTTATCTAATAATACAAATCGATTGTTTCATTACATTATATGTAATTATGTTTTCGTGATATTAAAATTAATCTTGTCATATAAAAAGACGATGTTCAAATTTCCGCTAGCACAAAATATTTTTTATTTTTAAAAGTGTAAAATGAATGTCACCTATGCTATCATTGGTGCCATTGATGACCAAATGATCATGACCTTTAATATGATATTTTCTATATTTTTTTACTTCCTCCACCTCCTGCCAACCAGGTTAGGCCACCTTAACATTATAAAGCAAAAAGAGAAAGCTTCAAAAGAAAGAAAAAAAGGAACTATAATTGTAATATTTTTCTCTAAATATAATTCTCACCTTTTCTTAATATATTGGAATGTACCTATTGATTTAAAAAATGGACAAAACATAGATACCGACATAAGAAAACATATGTTGTTCCTGACTGATGCTACAATATAACTTAGACATTACGGCAAACTCAAATGCGTTTTTCTACTTCTCACGTGCAGAGAGACGCATAACTGCATAAGCTTCTTACTTAACAGTAACACACAAAGGTATCACAAATTTAAGAAAATAAAATGTACTATTTTTCAAAAGGTACAAACTATTTCTTCACGCGCCACACACGAAACGTATGATCCTTCTTTTATAATGACGTAAATATCCACGGTCCACAAATATCTTTACCATGTAGTAAGAGGAGAAAAAAAAGATGTCGACCACTTTTCTAGTGTAATTAAGCTGATAGGAGCATACACATCGTGCGAACCACTTCCACACATCGCGCACCACGCAATGTGTGTCCATCCATCGCGCATTCGCAATGCGTAGGTGTGGTTTGCGGTTCACACCACGTATGATATGGTGTGTAGTTTGCGAATCATGTACTATGCTTATGCGATTCGCGGTGCGGCGCATGATGCATATTTAGGCGTCGCGATGCATGGTTCGCACGAATCGCGTCCGGTCAATGGTGGACGGCCACGTGTCCCCAACGGTTAAAAAAATCAGGCCGTTGCCAAACGGTCTGATTCGACGTAATTTATTTTAATTAAAAACAAATAAAATTCAATACAAAAAATTATTATCCCCCACCTATAAATACCCCAAATATCCTACTCACAACACTTCTCTCAAAATTCTCTCCATTTTTCATTTCAAATTTCTCACATTCATTCGATAAAAAATATTCGACGACGAGGCTCAAACAAGGGAGGAGATCAAAGCCGAACTTCATGCTTGGGAGTAACGACTCCTGTAGAGGACCCCCAAAATGATGCAGAGAGAAATGCCACAAATCAACACATGGAGGCAAAAGATCGAACGTGAGGAAGGTTCCCGGCGAAAGATTCAAAAATGTCGTCTCGAAGGCCACAACCAACTGATGCGGGATTATTTTAACGAGAACCCAATCTATGGGCCCGAGTTGTTCAGGCGTCGATTTCGTATGTCCCGACCACTATTTCAACGGGTTATGGACGCGGTTGCAGCACATGACGATTACTTCGTCCAAAAGGTGGACGGTTTCGGACGCTTGGGGTTATCGACGCACCAGAAGTGCACCGTCGTGATGCGTATGCTAGCGTATGGGTGCTCAGCCGGTTCATTGGACGAAAACCTACGTATGGGGGTAATAAGTATCATACTCAAATGTTTAAAGCGTGTTTGTAAGGCCGTTATTGAGGCTTTCATGGAGTTTTACGAGTGGAATCCAAATGAGGATGACATGCAGCGATTACTCGATTCGGGCTACAAACAAGGGTTCCCCGGTATGATTGGCAGTCTCGACTGCATGAATTGGGAGTGGAAAAATTGCTCAATCGCATTGCAAGGCGCCTTCGGTCGGGGGGGCCATCACGAGGACCCAACCATTATGCTGGAAGCGATTGCGTCCTGTGATTTGTGGATTTGGCATGCGTTCTTCGGGATGTCTGGCTCGAACAACGACATCACAGTCCTCAATGCCGGCCACTTGTTTAACGACGCTTTCCATGGCCGTGAAATGACCGTGGACTACGAGATCAACGATCATCGCTACAACCGACTGTATTATTTAGTTCACGGCATTGATTCCAAGACGGTTCGTTTGCTGTTTTCAGGTCAGTGAATCTCAATTTCGTTGACGTTGGCAGCATCATGAGGAACCAGAGCTTAGTATGGTCGGAGTTTTCGATTCAGTAGAGCTCCAAATTAAAAGCAGTGAAAAAATCTCTCAAGAGCTCGCGGAGGCCAAGGCCGGAGCTGCTTTCTTTCACTTCTTTCTGTTCGGGATTGATTGCCATGTATGGAGAGTATTGTACTGTTATCAAATAGGCTCAAACCACAACAGGTAAGAAGGCTTCTACTGATCAGAATGTAAAGGATCATAAGGACTCAAGATCTTCTACAGTCAAGAAGAAAATCAGATGTCCTAGGAGTCACTCTGCTCCGGTGGAACCGGCCAGCGTTACTTCTATGCAGAAGGATGATCCTAAGTCGACGGGGATCGCTTTTGGCCGCGAACAGGGATTAGAGGGTAAAGTTGTCAGAAACGCTTCTACTGTGAATGTCACATACCCTGTGGAAACGTCTTCTACGCAGGCTCTAGAGGTTGTTGTACCCGCCGAAGTTGAGAGCGAGGCAAGAAAACAGTAATGTGAGATGTTTCTATACAACCTCCCGTATGATACCTTGACGGAATGGGTCCGGAATTCGCTGAGAACGTTTGGTGAGGTATTTTCAACACTATATTTAACATTTTTTTAACATTATTGTGGAAAATTTATTAATAAAAGGTAAAAGATAACATGATTGATAACAAACGGGCATTGCACCGAACATGCTCGGAGCGTTGAACCTGTGATAAAAAAAAATTCGGATCTAATAAAGGTAACTTCTGAGGGGGTGGATCCCTTTTCCAATAGAGGCGTTATACTATCATAACATGCACTTTCCCTGGCTTGACACGAATATACCTGTTTTGTCTCAAGAACATGTTGGTACCTCGGCGGAGACCGTTGGGAGGAAGTGAGGATGATATCAGGCACCCAAGGAGGTTCCTAGAAAAAAGTAGGAGGCTTGGGATCGAGTTGTGTCGGATCCCGAATGTGCAGGGTGTGCCTTCTCTACTATGCCCTACATGGCGCCCAAGAGCTCATTGGACCTTGGCGAGACTGATTCGCACACCCGCCTATGTCCCTTCGGGGTTCTCCATTAGTACCGGGGAGCATGATCTTGCCTTGCTTCCCTATCCTCATCCCCGGGAGCAGAGCCCCATCTAGAGAGGCTTGTAAGTTCCTC
This sequence comes from Erodium maritimum, assembly GCA_963921825.1. Taxonomy (NCBI): domain Eukaryota; kingdom Viridiplantae; phylum Streptophyta; class Magnoliopsida; order Geraniales; family Geraniaceae; genus Erodium; species Erodium maritimum. The sequence goes on from OY997595.1 coordinate 13,180,179, forward strand.
GAGGCAAACAGGATAACCTCTTGATTAGGCATGAGATTATGTGTTGTCCCGTCTACCAATGTTCAGACCCCTTCGCCTCAAGGAGTAGTGGGCCAGGCAGAAGGGGCGCAAGCCTCCAGTTCCGATGGCATGTTAGCTCTTTAGGCAAGAAATCCTATGATAGAGTGGGAAAGCATGGTCGCAACGGCTCAAACCTCGACGGGAAATCCAGGCGTATCAAACTGGAGGGAGGAGTCGGGGTTGGATAGGCCCCGACTAGTCTTGGTGAACTCCCCTACGCAAGTTTAGGGCTTCCGCAACCATCAAGGACATGTGAAATGGGGGATTGAGGAGCTGTCCATCCTTTATCCTCGTGGGGGCATGCAACATGAAGGTGCCCTATGCATCCACAATTGAAGCAGAAATAAGGAAGATGCATGTATGGTAGTCGAGGCATAATCGGGGCAGCTTGACCCGATAGGTACAAGCATATTGTCTGATGGAATGGAGTGGCCAAATCCCTCAAGAAACGCACCTGGTGGGTACCACCCAAGACCATGTCTGAATCGTCCGTCTAGATGTCCACAAATCCCCCCAAAGGCTTCGCCTACTTGGAGTATTGAAGGCGCAGTAAGTTAGTCTGGGGGAGGCTGAACATATGTACCCACATCTGGAGACGGACGAAAAAGAGGGTCGTCGAGTTGATCTGTGGGTGGATATCTTCCAAGATGAGGGGCACCCTTTTGAAAGACCAAGACAAATCTGATCCTTCTCCACATGCGAGGCAAAGAAGCCGAAGACCCCTCAACCCAAGTCCTTAATGAAAGGGTTGTCGTGGTTTCAGAACTTCATCATAAGGCCTTCCACAGACAGTTGGTATACGACCGAGAGGTGAAGAGGAAACCGACCAGACCGAACACCATCTGGCCCTTACGCTGCTTAGTCAAAGGGTCATGTAGGATTATGACCACCCGATCTTCCTCTGCGCTCATAGAGAGAACATCGAAACCCTTTTGGAAAATGGTAATAAAGATTTTAACATTTGAGAAAAGTCAAAACCTAATGGACTGACGAATAAAGATTTTTTCAATACCGATTTATAAAGATTTTAACATATAAGAATAGTCAAAACTTAGCGAATAGGTAATAAAGATTCTTTTAACCCCATTTTATAAAACACTTCATTGACAAGAAGAGGTGACCGCCCCCTACAAATCTATGCCTATCAATTTGTAGAGGTGTTAATGTAGTGTGAACATATAATATCATTCTAATTAAGTGATAAAAAGTCGCACATTTATGAAAATGATATTTGATATTTCCCAACCACAGCATAAGATGTTTCATACACACAAAGTGTTTTTGATATTTCCCAAGCACATCATAAGATGTTTCGTACATACAAAGTGGAGAAAGCGCGTGGGCTTGATCGAGTGAGTATACTTTTTGTTTACGAAAATACCCTTGGGGTAGTGACCACAGACCTGACCAACCAATAAGAGAATAATAGTCAGAGCAACGACACAGACACAGCCCAAAACCCACATAGCAATTAGCAACTCTCACTCTGATCGATCAATCCATCCACATTGAACCTCAAGTCCTCGCTCAAACCGGTCGCCGAAACCCTCTATCTCCGTCTCCGATCGCAATTCTCAGAGCGTCCATGGAGGAGAGAAAGAAGGCAATTTGAAAAACATTTTGAGTCTTATGTCATGTCCATGTCTGTGGCTCTGGAGGAAGAGGAAGCTCTGCATTCAAGTCGTCTCCGTTTTCGACCTTTCCATTGATTATCGCCGATTGGGTTCTTCTCTCCCTCTGTGGCAATGAATCCGTTGCCGCTCATCGTCGTCGTGCTCTTCTTCTCCTCGTCCAAAGGTACCTTCCCTTTTCATTCTTTGCTTCTTGTTTGGTCTTTTGAACCTTTAGCTTTTTTGTGATGAATTGGGTTTATTGTCCCCCTTTCTCCTGGTTCTGGATTGGGTCGAGCTTGAATTTCTGGAATTTTGTGGTTTTCGATGATTGGTCACTATTTGATTTGCTTTCAGAAATGGGTTTTTGTTCTTGCTTGCTTTGGTTTGTTTGGTACACTGGAAATGTATTAGCAAAATTTATTGTTATGTTAGTGCTTATCATTCTGTATATATGCTCAATTGATTTCAATCCTTGAATTACACTGTGGCACTTCCTTTTGGATATATATGTTTTGTTGGTGTTCTTAAACTATTTGAACTTCTGGAGAAGAAAAACTTGAATGTTCTTTTTCATTGTCATTGAAATATAACTGCAAATCAACCAAAATATGCTTTGGAGGATTAACATTCTAAGAGGAGTTTCACTGAATTTTCAAACCCAGATAAGCAAACTGCGGATTTTGGTGCCTGAAAGAGTGGAACACAAAACCCAGTCAATTCAAGTCAACTGAAGCATGTCCTAGTTCCTAGTTCCTTTTATTTTTCTGTTTAATCAATATCTTTGAATCTGAACCTAGTGGCTAATGAAGCTTCTTTATCCGCCCAGCAAACAAAGCATTCACCGGAACCTATGGCATAAACTATGGAAGGATTGCGGATAATATCCCTCCTCCTGACAAAGTCGTAACACTACTTAAAGCTGCAAAGATAAAGAATGTTCGGATATATGATGCTGATCACAGTGTTCTCAAGGCGTTCAGTGGGAGCGGGCTTGATTTAGTAATTATGGTTCCTAATCAACTCCTCACAGACTTTAGTGCTAACGAGGATCATGCCATGACCTGGGTTAAAGAGAATGTGCAGGCATTTCTTCCCAAGACGCATGTTCGAGGGATTTCTATTGGTAATGAAGTTTTGGGGGTGGAATCACCTGAACTTTGGGAGGCTCTTTTAGGTGCAGCAAAAAATATCTACAATGCCACGAAGAAGCTTGGTTTAGGTGATGTTCAGATATCAACACCACATTCACTGGCTGTTTTTGATAAGTCTTATCCTCCCTCTGCCTGTGTATTCAAAGATGATGTTGCTCAATACATGAAGCCTCTCTTGCAGTTCTTCTCTCAAGTTGGTTCTCCTTTCTGCTTAAATGCTTATCCATTTTTGGCATATATGAGTGATCCAGAAAATATTGACATCAATTATGCTCTTTTCAAGTCTACCAAGGGAATCTACGATGAAAAAACAGATTTGCATTATGATAACATGCTTGATGCTCAGATCGATGCAGCCTATGCTGCTCTAGAGGACGCTGGATTTAAAAAGATGCAAGTGATAGTTACAGAGACAGGATGGGCTTCCAATGGAGATGGCAATGAAGCTGCAGCCACTGTAGATAATGCAAAAACATATAATTATAACTTGCGCAAAAGGCTTGCAAAGAGGAAGGGAACCCCCCTCAGACCGAAAATGGTTGTGAAGGCTTATGTTTTTGCAATCTTTAATGAAAACTTGAAGTTTGGGCCGTCTTCTGAGAGGAACTTTGGACTCTTCAAGGCTGATGGGAGCATTTCATATGATATTGGATACCGTGGACTTAAATCTTCATCTGCAGATTCAAGTCTTTTGTCTTTGAAGGTATGAAGCTTCTTATTACCACCATGTATAATGTCAATCTAACCTCTCTTCTATCAAAGATGAAAGTTTAGTGGAAAAGTTAATCTCAGTGTATTTTCATCTTACTTTGGCACTGCAAAGACATGGTCTCTGTGAGCTTGACATATTTTTATGGTTCCTTTGAATTTCCTAGGCTGATGAGTTGTCTTAATGTGATCATGGTGGAATATTTACCAATCTTCTTATCATGGTTTTACATTCATACTGCCTTGCTCCAGTTAAATTTTATTTTTTTCACTGCAACTTTTTTCTTCTCAGACAGTCAATGAAATAATTGAAACCTAATGTTTTTCTTACTTCTCGAATAATTCCTCGGTAACTTGTGTAGTTAGCCAAAGTAGGATCATAAATTTACCAAAGCAAAAATAACTGGATTCAGATTGATAACAGGATGTGTGCATAGTTGGTATATACATGTTTTAATCCATCTGGTTTAACACTTCAAATTGTGAGATTTATCTTGTTTTAACACTACAAATTGTGAAATAAGCACAAGTGATAAGTTTTATCTTGGTTCATGTTATTTTTCTCCTGTGGAGATAACTATATTCTTATCTGGTGTCCTTTTCATTTTGTTTTGTTCGCCATGACAGGGTATGAGAATGCAAGCTTTGTCCAGTTCGTATTGCTCGGTATTAACAATCTCAGTTGTGGCTCCACTTCTGTTACTAAGATTTTGAAGAGTTTGGTGGTACACTAATCTTTAATGTAGAGAGCTTGCAAGTATAGCGTAGGCCTGATCTATTTCATATCACTTTCAAATATGAACAATGTACCATCAATTTTTGTACTTCCGAAATAGCTTAGTGGAAATTGCTGGTAATTTTTAACTATCTCAGCAACTCTTGTACTGGACTTGTAATGTTGATATGTTTATAGCAGCAATCCGTAACCATAATTATCGTTAAAATCTGATCAATTCATAAGCTCAAACTGATGGGTGAAGACTGTGAAGTTGGTCTGAGAACATAAGCAAATCCCAGAGGCAAGTGTCACAAATTTATAGACCAATCATTGAAAGAAAATGTTGTTTGATAGACAAGAAGAGATTTGGGTGTTGAGCTAGTTACCAAGCCCCAACCATTTAATAAGGAACTTCATAAAACCCATTCCTACATAAGATTTGCTCAAGTGAACAAGAGCTCATGGTGGAACTATAAGAAGAATGTTGGCGTGTGACATGAACATGGTACAACTTCACCTAATCTGAGTAACTATATCAAAAGGATGATACAAGGTCTCAATCATCCCTGCATAATTATATATAGAAACAACTCATCAAAAGAGGCATCAGGCATGTATAAATGTCAACATTTGCATGGGCTAAGAGCTCATCCAACCTCATAATATGGTTCTCAAATCTCGTTAAAAAAAAACTATTGACAATCCCTCGTGTATGTTAACTTCATAACTGAGGTGAGTAGAAGTCTACCAAAGTTCAGTAAAGACTCCGAGATTTAGAATTGCAAAAGAAAGAACACACAACGCGAAGGCTACTTCTCTAAGAAAACGACAACTGATTTTACTCTAACCCTTCAATTATCTTTCCTCCCATCTAAACATACTTTCTATAGCAAAAACTTTCTCCAAAAGCCACCATACAAAATTAAAGTTTATGTTTCCCTATAATTTATAGAAAAAAAATGCCACCCTCTATTTGTTTTCCTTTGTTACCTCTTTTCTTCTGTTTCCGCTTACTATAATTTATTCAAACTGCAATTTCATGGTTACCTAATTTTTCAATAGAAAAACAGGGTATAACTTACATATATAGTTCTTTTTGCAGCAGTGCAATTGCAACTCAGTATCAGCGCGTAAATATCAGAACCAGAGCTACATATAAGTAGAAGTCAAGAAAAGGACTCACCAACATAATTCGAGGCATCTGAAATTACCAAGGATGTGCGTTACAACAAGAAAAGATTGTCTACAACCTAGGCCTTTCTTATGACTCATGTATTGGTTGGATGAGAGCTATGGGTGCCGGCAAAATTCCACATCCTCTGGAAACAACCTTTTTGGATTGGAGTCAGAGGAACCGTCAGCAAGCTTCCTTGGGAAGAAACAAAATTCCTTGTTTCTTTGTCGAGATGGGTCGCTAAGCTCTCCACATTCATGAGAATTTGTTGAAGCATTTCCAGTCATAGAAGCTAAACTTTTTTCCACACTCGAGTAAGCATCTGATAGGCCGAGTTGCAATGACAAATCACACTCTTTCTCAGGTAGAATCTGAAAAGTTTCCCGGTTATTTGCTTGTGCAGGCCTGCTTGTAGCACTTCCTGCACCAGTACCAGATAAAAGATCCCGAATGCCCATTTCAGCAGGCTCCAAAACTGATGTACAGATTGGTGTGCCAAAAAATATAGTGTTGGGCTTGGCATTTTCTGGGATTGTAGGAACAGCACGGGACTCTTCAGCTTGATGGTTAGTTCCATAATACAAGGGATAGACAGATATAGGGTCCTGTGGACGGACATTGTCATACCGAAACGGGTAATTGCTAGGAGTTGCAATGTTACTTTTCCCAACTACATGACTGGCATGTTCTGTCACAGGGCGAGTAGAATTCATGGTTGTCAAGGTTCTTGGAAAGTTCAACTGATTACTAGACTGAAGAGGAGATGACTGTGGGCGTTTATCAGCAGTGTTATCGAACACTCTAGGAGGTGTAGAGGCTGGTTCTGGTGCTCTTGGGCTAAGATAGCTCCTTGGGGTACTATGACGTTCACTTCTCGAAGCTCTTACTGGAACACAACCCAGATTAAGGGCAGCTGAACAACACATGGAGGGGAAGAAATTGAAAAAGATAGCAATTTAGTTTGTACTGCTTGTGAATGTAAGTCCAAAGAAGCTTGAGCTACTATTGTGTTTCTAAATGAAAATAACCCAAAGAGCAAAACTTCAAACTGAATGCAATAATGTGAAGTGGGTAAGGAAGGGGCAGTACCTTCCACACAGGGCGGCAAAAGCTCTCCTGTCTCGGTGCTCTCATCTCTCCGAATGATTGTGTTAACGGCATCATTGACACGGTCCCATAGTGTATCAGGGTTCAAGTACTCAACCTAAGTGATAAAAATGTGCAAAGTGAGCTGGGGTTTGAAAAGAGACGAGCAGGAGCGCACACAAAACAAACCCAAATCAAAGATCCAAGCAGAAATACCTCGGAATTGGCTTTGGAGTACATAATTTCCTCAGCTTTGAAGACCACAATAGGTAGCTTCTCTTGCCATTCCCTGTTCTTCTTAGTTGCGGGGCCATGAGCTTCATTGACGACCCTGATCAAACACATGGTGGGCAATCGAGAAATGCACAAAAAAACAACCATCCGGGTCGCAAAGAAGAAGCAAAATAGAGAAAGACCCAGTACCTGAAAATCTGCTGAATGATGGAACCTCTCATGGGTCGGTGCCTATCGCTGTGCCAAGCTCGCCGGACGCACTCGTAAGGTCTCGGACCTGGCCTCGGCATCTTCAACCCCCAGAAGCTCGAACTGAACTCACTGTATAGAAGAGGATAACAGTAATCTCCACATGGAGAGAAATGGGCCGATTCTTGGTCCTTTTTGACTGACTCTCCTCCTCAACTTCCAATTCCTATGCTCTGAAGAGAGCTGACCTTATCTACCACTACCAGACCTCGCAATAGCAGAACAATGGAGGATGAAAGAAGAGAGCTTGCTCGATTATTGATAGGGGTTTGGTTCAGCACAGTGCTTGATGGTGCGGTACTGCCATTTCTGTGTACTCTTGGGGGTTGGGTCACTATTTCCTCAAAAGAAGCCCCAGTGGCTCGATAGTTAATGAGTGGGAATCAAATTGGCCCATCATTTATTATTTTTATTTTTAAGAGAAAACATTCACCACAATTTTGACTTTTCTTTCTTTGATATAATTAAAAAAAAGAGAAAATTTTAATATAATATTAGGTCAAATATTTATTTTCAAAATAATATCTTAATAATTTTTGTTTGCAGTTTAATACCTAAATAAAATATTTATCAATACTGTACTATCTATCCGTCAGACTTCAATTAACTTTTCATACAAAATAAATAAAAAGTCTATAATACCTTTAATTATCATTCAAATTTTAAGAAGCATGTCATTGGATTTTTTAAATTAATTCTATTATTTAAAAATCAAATTTTAATTTAAAAAATTCAGTTTTATTTTTAAAATACAATTAAAAATACAGTTTTATTTCAATTTTAAATTTTAATACAGTTCTATTTTGGATGGAAAGTTAATTGAAATCTGACGGATGGGTACCAAACTATTGGTAAATGTTTTGTTTGAGTGTTAAAATGCAAAAAGTTTATGCCAGGGTATTATTTTAAAAATAAATATTTGACAGGTTATTATATTAAAAAAATTCCTTAAAAATATATATTTAAGTATTTTTTTTGAGCATATAGGACTTTTATTGAATAGAAAACAAAATTACAGACACGGTCATTAACATACAACCGAAATAAAATATAGATATAAAGAAACAAAAGAAAATGGTGAGATTTGAGTCCTACCCATAGGTATTAAATGCTAATCTTATACAAACTACCCCTGCTAATTTAAGTGGTGGATGGTATCCACACGGGTGGCAACTCATCAGCAACTTATGGAAATCACTTCCTAACTCGATTTGGAAATGCTCACGCTAGTTGATAGTTCGATCATGCGCAAGAGAGACAGGTGAGACGGATCCCAAGCCAATCATGGTCGTTATGAAAACCCTGTCATAAGCAATGTTGGGCTCAAGTCAAACTAAGTTGTTTACTGCATAGCAATCACTGACTCTTTGGTCTAAGAATACATGAAAAGTTACGACATTGAATATGTTCATGACCTGATCTATGACACATATTCATGTCGGGTCGTCCAACATCATGTCCCACATATCTATGATCAAACTATGAAATCTCATTCCAATGACTAATAGAACGGGATTCATAAAGAGTCATCTTTCATACTAGTCGCTTCCAGTGAAGCTTTATTGACTAGGGACCCATCAAGTGTAATTCCTCTCGATATATGGTTTTACTTTGCATGGTGGACATAGATCAGAACACACTTTGATATATTACTCCAACACATCAGTAATATAAAGCCGTTTTAATTTTATTGATAACGATAATATATATATATGGACATTTACGATTGAACTACGAGCACTAAGACTAACACTATCATCAACAAAGAATATATGGGAAGTAACCGGCGCACCTCTAGCCACAGAGACTCCATGGATCTTGCCCTCTCGTTCTTATTTAGATAAGAGATGGGACAACCCCTCCATACAGAACAAGAAAAGGTAAGGTGAGAGTAGGTCCCCCTATCGCATTCCCCGACTTGCCGAAAAAGCTCTCGTCTTCCACCCCCCCCCCCCCCCCGCCATAACCGTATACTAGATAGATTTCATGCATGCCAAGACTAAGACCCTCCACCAAGGCCCGGAGCCGAAGGCTCCCATCATATATAAAGTATAAAAGGCCACTCAACCCGGTCATATGTCTTGCTCATATCCAATTTTAAAGCCATAAATCCGTTCGGGCCCTAGGTACATCTTCGGTGCGAATGAATAATCTCGTAAGAGATAAAAATGTTGTCATGGATTGCCCTACCAAGTACAAAAGCCTCTTGATTCACCGATATGATAGAGTCAAGTAACAGTTTCAGCCTATTGGCAAACACTTTTGACAAGACCCGAAAGATGACATTACACAAAGTTGTGGGTTGTAAGTCCATAATTCTCTTCGGGTCTTTGTTCTTGGGGATAAAAACCAACGTCGTGTGGTTGACGTTCGGGTCTATGTTTCCCGTTTCCACATCCTCTTAGACAAAAGCTACTACTTCCTTATCGTGGACAGACCAGTAATGTTGATAGAACAAAGGGTTGAGCTCATCCAAACCCGATGATTTGTTCATCCCCATCTGGAACACCATAGTTAGAACCTCCTCATCCGACACTCATATCCCTAGAGTGATATTTTGATCCTTCGTAATCATTAGAGGAACCTTGATCAGTATGTCAGACATCCATTCAGGCCCAGACCCCAATGTGAAAATCTATTCAAAAGACTAGATCAACATAGCATGCATCCCCGTGTCCCAAGTGACCTCCATGCCTTCATCCGTCTCTAAGCTGCAGCCTGAAAGAATTTTTTATTTCCGTCCCCGTTTACTAACTAGTGCTGCTTGGCACACTGACGCCAAAAAATGTCCTGTCTGGAGAGGGCATGTTTATACTACTTCCGAATAACTAGCCTCAGTCTGATCCCTAGCATGTATTGCCGATCATTGAGGCCCACTAAAGTCTATTGCCATCTCCTTATCATGTTGATCGTCTCTTTGTAAACTGTCTGGCCCCAAGTATCCAAAGAGCGATCAATCTCATGTATATCCATCTTGATATGTAAGAACCGCCACGGGTCGATCTCGATCGAACCGGTAATTTTTTGCGAAAGTTGACTTTTGGCCGGAAATGTCAACCGATGACTCCGGGGGTCATTCGGGACCTTTCCGGGACCCAAAAAGCTTAGCCGTCGTTACGGTTAGCTTAGTTGGGTCGTTTCCTTTCAAATGACTGTCTTTGCAAAAAAGTCAAACTCGGGTCAAACTAAGGCTAATTAACGACTAAACCTAATTAAATTAAAGGTGCTGGAAATTATTGAGGGCAAGGTGGCCCCCACTTGGACACTTGTCCATGGTGGCTTGGTGGAGAAGAAATGGGTCTAGAATGACCCATTTACCCTCATGTGTGCCAAAATAGAAGAAGGAAAACTAGAGGGCATTTTAGACTTTTCTCCCTTAGGTTTAAGACCCATTTTGGGTTGCATTTCAGCTCATTTTATTCCTTGGTGGCCGAAAATCACAAGAGGGAGAGAAGAGAAGAGCTCAAAAGCTTGGAGAAGAAGCAAGTGGGAAAAAGGGAGCTTTTGGTGGATTTCTTCTCAAATCATCTCCAAAATCACTCCATCTTCATCCCCTTTCCATTCCCAAGGTAAGTAATCTCTAAAATTCTACTTTCAATTTAGTTGGGGTTATGGGTTTCTATGGAAATTGCTTGAATTAGATGGGTTTTGGTTTATTTGTTGTTAGATGGTTGTTTTGATGAAGATTAGTAGAGGTTTTGGTTAGAAATCATTTGGTGGTTGATACTTTGATGAAACCCATTATGGGTATTGAAGTTTGGGGGTTTTGGTGACTGATTTTGGAGTTTGACGAGGTTGGAAAGGAGTTTTTGAAGTATATTTTCGTGGAAACGAAGTTGAGGGAAGAAGAAGATGGTGCTGCCCAGATTTGGCACGAAAAGGGCCTCTGGTCGGCCCTCTGAGCGGCACGGAGTGGGTCCCTGACCGGCCCTCTGAGCGGCACGGTCCGGGCTTGGTACCGGCCCTCTGAGGGGCATGGTCCGGGTCCTAGACCGGCCCTTTGAGTGGCACGGTCCGGGTCCCAGACCGGCCCTCTGAGTGGCACGGTCCGGGCCTCTGGCCGACCCTCTGAGGGGCACGGTCCGGGCCGGGTGCTGGATCTGTGGGCCGCCTGAATTGGGCCTTGTTCGGGCCCAATTTACCTTTTGGCCCAAGTTTTATCGTTAAGGGTAATTTAGGTATTTGTCATTAACACCGACCTTGAATGTTTATTAATTTATGATCCTAGACCTTTTTCTCGAGATCGGAGGAGGAGACTACTAGGCGTTCGTGTGACTAAGCGTTTGGAAAGCACTTGAGGTAGGGAAGAGTAGTAATTACCGCTTTTTATTAAAGAATGTTAATAGTATGCATATAGGATGTTAATAACCGGAAAAGTCTTAGCTTGCATATAGGATGTGATTAACTAGAATAACCGCTTTCAATTATGGGATTTGTCGTGCTGTAGAATCACATGTGGCCATGTCGGGCCTTAGGATTGTGTGTTGGTTGTGTTTGATTGTGATCAATAGTCCGAAACTGTCGAGGCATAGTATATTCCTTGTTTACTTTAAGAATCATGGTATGCGATATGAATGTCATGAATGTGATATAAATGGTGATTTCGTGTTATGATTGGGTGAATGAATGTGTTGAATGTAGTATGAATTGTTGTCTTGTGATATGATCAGGTGAATGATAGACCGATGTGGTGTGCTTGGTAAGTTGTGTCGGTAAGCTTTGATGGGGTGATAAGATCGGTGAACATGTTTGGTATGGTATTATGCGGTGTGATTTGTTCCTCGTGCGACGGGAGGATATCCGACCGAGGTATGTGCCAGTCCGGTATGTGTGTGATGTATTGTTGCTTACCCCGATGTGCGTTTCCGGGAAGACATCTAGGCCGATAGTGCGTTTCCGGTATGATGTATTGTTTGCTTGCCCTGATGTGCGTTTCCGGGAAGACATCTAGACCGATGAGTATTCCTGTCACGCCCCAAATCCGGGTTTGACCGGACTCGAGACGTGAATTAAAACAACAATAATTTTATAAAAGTGAAGCCAAAACAGGTCTTTAATAACAATTTAAAACTCTGAAAATCACCACGAGTCAACAGCTCGGTAAAAACAACCAGTAAAACGGTTTAATAAAAGGGAATAGTACGTCTCTAGATAAACTAGTCTAGGACCCTCGCTAGCTCCCGAGCCTCGAGTATCCGACTAGCACACATCCCGCTCAGGACCTGAAAAACAACAAGATAAGAGGGGTGAGCTTTCGCTCAGTGGGAAAAGTAGTTACGGTTATAAGCAAGCGCTCACCACCACGGGTAACCGTCTAATTAAGGCATGCTAGTACAGCACACAACTAAATCTCGACACGGAACTCGTAACCACAAACCTCAACTCAAGACCAAACCACACTCACAAACATACTCAAACGACCAAGCACAAACTGCAACCACATCACTTAACAAGTCATCAAGCATAGTGTAAACAGTAAAATCACATACACGTCTCGTACCGCAGTCCCCTACTCCGCCGGCTGTCCACAACCCGACTCTATCATATAACACCGGAACACATAACATCGGCCTAGAGTTCTTCCCGGAAACACTCGGGGCAACATCACAATACGTTACACCGGAATCTCCATCGGCCTAGACATCTTCCCGGAACTCCTTCGGGGCACGACTCTTAGAGCCAAAACACGACACCAAGTGTCAACACAAACCGTCGGCCTAGATATCCCACATCGAAATACCCCTTCGATGTAGGTATCGTACCGGAACCACTACCCGGGGGACCGCGCATACGTGGGACCACACCGTCGGCCTAGGTACTACCCTACACCGGCGTACCCCCTCGGTCGTAGGTACCATACCAAAATACAACTCCTCGTGGAACAAACATCAAGATAATAACTCGCATCGTAATGCCATAATTCAAACACGGCTTACCAAGCCCAACAATCTTACCACAACCAGTCACGTCGGTCTAACAACCACCCGACCATATCACAAGCAACGTTCACGTCATAACACGCATGACACACTTGCCCAAGAATAACCACAACACACTACACCGAGTAATACTACAACATGCTTCTCGATCTAACATACTTAAATCACACATCGTGCATTTCAATCAAATCAAGGCAATTCAAACAACACACAACCTAAGGGCTCGACATGGCCCGCATGCATTTCTACCAGCACAACAATCCCAAACTTACGGCTCGACATGGCTCGTAAGCTATCCCTCAATTCACTCGTTCCTCACATCCTAATCATGCAATTCTAGCGATTAAATTACGTAATTACAACCTATAGGCATACTAGTAACTTTCCACAATCGAACCGGTATCCGCTACGTTCCCTACCTAGAGAAGAACAGACAGCTACGTCTCCTAGCTGCCGACGTCCTGGCTCGCTACCTCCGGTCTTCTCCACGATCGAAGCCGGACTCTAAATTAACACGGAAACCTAAAATTAATAACGGTTCCACAGTTATTTTAAAAGTTACGTACAGTCCGAAATAACTTCAACAAGATGCCTTTTAAACTCGAGCGGGCCAAAAGAGGGATTATACGACGAATCAGGTTCGAGCACCCGAGCCCCGAGCACAGAACCCAGTGCACGTTTCCCGAGGCACGTTTCCCAATGCATGAATCCCGAGGCACGGTTCCGAGGTGTCCGATTTAGCGTTCCCTCTTTTAATTTCGTTCTAAGTCCAAATTAAAACGTCTGGTGGCTCAACGTCCCAAAGTCCCTCAGATTCGTTCCAAAGTCCAGTTAAAAACCCTTTTTTTAATTTAAATTAAATCTGATTTTGTTTTATTTTAAATTTTGTTTTATTTTCTTTTCTTTTCTTTTATTTCCTTTTATTTTCTTTTTCAAACTCGTCCAGATCCAAAAACGCATCGGGAAAAAGAAAAGGGGAGAAGAGGGTTTCGGGTCTGATTTTCGACCGACCACCAGCGGTGACAGTACCGGCCGAGGCCTCACGGTGGTTGCGACGCTCACCGTAGGGGAAAAGAGCGGCGGTGTCACGCCCCAAATCCGGTATTGACCGGACTCGTGACGTGACTTAGTGAAATTTAATAAAACAGTTCAAAAGTAACAATTATCTGAAAATATGAATAACATAATTCAACAAAAGTTCGAAACCCTGAGTTCTACGCTCAGTCAGATACATAAGTCCAAAAACAAACCGGTACGTCTCTACGAAACATAAACCAAAGGTAAATCCCGGACCCTCGCTAGCCCCATGCTCCGCGATGTCCTCTACTCCAAGTCAAAGCTAAAACCTGTAAAAAACGGTAAGGGGTGAGCTTGACGCTCAGTAGGGAAAAACACGAAAACTACCTCATTGCAAATTTACCAGATAGCCTTTCCACATTTTAAAGTATATTAAAAAGTTTGATATAACGGTACGACACTTAAGCCAATTTAAAAGTCAAAACTCCCTTTGATCTGACACTCCTAGGCCAACCATACTAACTTAACTCAACACCAACCATTTGACTAAGACATACACCGAAGGGAACAATCCAAATAAGACACCCAATAACGTTTCCAAACTAACTTTTGACAATTAAAAGGAGAAGGCGACAACGAGAACATGTAACCCAAATTAAACAACTTTCACTTTACTCGACCACAACTATCCCGAAAATCCTCGTCCAAAGCCCCTTCACAACCAACTCACGGATAACCACAAAGACGACGCTTTAACTTACACGGAAGCCACACACATGAACTTCATCATCAAACAATCAAAATCAAGTCATTCACGGTCACACACAACTCATAACAAGGAAAACACCCATAGTCACAACACAACAATACTCATTCAATTCAAAGCAATCTCAAACACACAACTCGTAACCATCGCATGGTTTCGGGAGCAACCCGCTCGGCCCGGCGCAGTCGCACGCAACTTCCCCAACACAAAGTCGGGATAGGCGGTCGACCTCATCGCGGAACACAGCGTTTTACCGGCCGACAGAAGGCAGGGAAATCGCCTCTTCGCGGACTCGTCTCTCGCGGTGCTCAACACAGCGTTTTACCGAGTGCTAGTCGGAAGGTACGGAAACCACTTCTTCGCGGGACACAGCGTTTTACCGACTCACAGTCGGAAGGTAGGGAAACCACCTTTCTCATGTAACCACAGCACAACACAACATCACACTTCACCGATTGCGCGCCGGAAGGTACAATACACCTGACGGAAGTACATCTCTCACACTTTACCGGCCGCGCATCGGAAGGTACAACACCCTCTCGGGCACAACTCAACCGGGTATCATCAGAACAATCACAATCACACTCACAATCAGGATCACATTCTCAACATACTTACACACCTTAGGCACTTGCCAGCACTTACCGACACCACACTCAACGTGGTAACCCCACCGGCTTAACCGATATTCATTCCCCAACATTCCCAATCAACAGATCATATAAACAGGAAAATAGTCACTCAATCACTGAAATACATTATCAAGTTCAACTCTACTCGTTTTCATGTCGTTATTTAATAACCGTTCAAACAGCACAGAGTGTACAGTCCACACAATCAGCAAACAATCCTACAGGCACGACATGGCCTGATTCTACCAGCACAGCATACCAACACCTACGGCACGACATGGCTTGTAGGTCGTTCGCATGTTATAAGACTACCCTAGTCAATACCGTCCTATATGCATACTAGTTATTTATCCGGTTATTAAGTTTCCCTATATGCATTCTAGTACATTCGTAATAAAGCGGGTTTCGAGGTAATCCCTACCTCTCAAATATCTATCTGGGTCGCCTAGCTGTTGACGCCCTGGACAACTCCGATCTTCTCCGTGCTCGGAGTAAAGGCCTGGTTTTAACACAAAAGGGATAGTCATCAGTCTCGGTCCAGTCCGTAACGGTCCTCAAAGTTTATTAGGCCAGTTCTTTAAAATGTTCGAAGTCCTTGAATTTAACTGATTTTAATCCAATTAATTTAATTATTATTTTAATTAAACTGACCTGACCCGGATCCGACCCGATTCCGAAACCCGGACCCGAATCCGACCCGGTCCAGATCTCAGACCCGGACGTGACCCGAGCCCGACCCAGACCCGGATCCAGACCTGAGTCCAGACCCAGTTCAAGATCCGGACCCAAGCCCAATCCACGTCTAGGCCCGAGGCCCATATCAAGTCCAGACCTAGATCCAGGGACCGTGTCCTTTGTCCGTTCTGGCCCGAGCCCAATCTGACTGGAGCCCAAGACACAAGCCTGGCCAAGGCCCGTCAGAGAAGAGCTAGGGTTTGGTCATCGTCCAGTTGCACTCCGGCGACGGTGGCAGCACCGGAAAGGCTCGAGGTCCGTTCTTGACGGAGGGGGTGGCGTTAGGATGCTCGGGACGTCGAGGGGACGTCGAGGGGAAGTCGATGGCGCGAGTTCCAGAGCCCTCCGTTAAGATCTGTGGCGTGAGCAGCTCGCCGGCGTGGGGATCTCAGATCTGAACCCTGAGAACTCCGGCGAGCCTTTCTCCGTCCGAGTTCGGACAAATCGACCCTTCGAGGGTTCGATTATCGGTTAAGGGAGGACGGGAGAGGTGGATTTGGGTCGGAACAATGCTCACCGATGCTGATTCTGTCCGTAGAGGGCGCGGCAGAGCTCGGCACGGGGTCGCTGGTTCGAATCGACGAAGGAGAAGGGAGGGAGAGGGTTTTCTGGGTTTCTGGGTGCGAGGGACGCTCGAGGGTGGAAGAGGGAGGAGGAGAAGACGAAGGGAGGTCGGAGTTGTCGTAGGCGTTGTCTGGTTCGAGAGAGAGAGGCGATGGAGTTCGAGAGAGAGAAGACGCGAGGAAGACGAGGCTTTGGGATTCGTGCGGCGAAATGGGGGAAGCGAAGCGGAGCTGTCTCGGTTTTGTTCGCTTAGGGTTGGCGTGGGCTGGGTTGGGCTTGGTTTGGGCCCGGTCTGGCTCAGCCCAAAGCTGGGTCTGATCAGGCCCAGGCCTGATCCCCCTTTTTTATTTCTTTTTTTAAAACGATCTAAAATCAAACATGTTCTCTAATCCGCGACGTTCCAACGATAACTTAAAACAATTAAAAATCCCGGTCTTTATATGGGTGGTGGTTGTAGCCGTGGGAGCGACGGAGCACGTCAGGCTCTCTCTCGCTTCAGATCGGATAGGCACGACGATGTGGCGAGCGCGCCGGCGAGCTTGTCTCGGCTGGACGTACACGACGACAGTGGGGAGTTCGGCGACGCTCTGGTGAAGAAGACGCGACGGAGAAGAAGAAGAAGAAGAAGAAGAAGAAGAAGAAGAAGAAGAAGAAGAAGAAGAAGAAGAAGAAGAAGAAGAAGAAGAAGAAGAAGAAGAAGAAGAAGAAGAAGAAGAAGAAGAAGGGTGAGAGAGCTCGGGCATTTGAGAGGAGGGGAAGAGGGATAGGGAGCTCGGAGGTGAGGGTCGACACCGGCGAGCTTGGTTTCAGCAAGGGGATGAGAGGGCGGCGGCGAGAAGAAGGAGAGAGTGGTTCGGGAGACGGAGAGGTCGGGAGAGAGAGAGGTTGCGCGAGTGAGGGGAAGAGAAATGAGCTGAAACCCTAATTTTGAGGCTTAAATAGCCGGGCCTGGGCTTAAACGGGCCTCTGGCGGAGTTGGGCCGCACGGCCCAAAGCGAAGAAGAGAGGCCGGGTCAGGGCAGGCCTGCTCGGGCCGGTTTCGCTGGTCGGGTCTGGTCCAACCCTTTTTTTTGTCTTTTTTTTGCAACAACTCCCAAACTTTGATCCGTTTTCCAACCACGACGTTACCAAAAACCGACCCGTTTTTCAACCTCGACGTTCCAATCGAACAAACTTTAAAACTTAACCCTTTTTAACTGGAGCGGTCTTTACAATTCCGGTGTGATGTATATTGTTTCACCCCGATGCTGTGTGTCCGAGAAGACATCTAGACCGAGGGTGTATTTCGGTTTGATGTATTAGTTTCGCCTCGATGCTGGATTTCGGGAAGATATCTAGACCGAGGTGGTGTTCCGATACGATAGGTTGAGCTGCGTGTGTAGGTCGAAGTATCCCGGTGTACTTGTCTTATGTTCGAGTCTTGTTGGGTTTGAGTGATGTCGCAGTATAATATTCTGTTGTTTATCTGTTTTCTTAGCTTGGTTCTATGGTCGATAATGTTGGGTTCCTGTTGGTTTTCTATTTGTGATGTCAGTTATTAGTTTATATTCTTGACTTAATATTTATGGTGAGAGAGCGGAAGTCCATTCCCATTACTACTTTTTCCTACTGAGCGAAAGCTCACCCCTCTGTTTTTATTGTTTTACAGGTTTCGATGATGAGTTGGTGTAGAGGACGTCTCAGAGCTCGGGAGCTCATCGAGAGTCAAGGGGTTTATCTTTTAGTGAAGACGTACTTTCTGTTTATGAACTAAACCGTGTCTTTATTTATCTAGATTGGAGCGTTTGACTCGTGGCATCGGATTTTGATTATGAACTACTTGGAGTTTTATGTTATTTAAATTTACTTTTATTATTGTTTTTATTTTATTTTAGTTCACGTCTCGAGTTCGGTCAAAATCGGATTTGGGGCGTGACATGATATGTCGTCCCGCTGGTTGGGCCCATTCCTGTTGTGTCAGTCTACCACAATCGGGTTCTGCGACCCATGTATCCTCGAACCGGAACTGTCTCTCCATCCGGACCCTCTTTTCTTGTACCAGTCTGAGCACGATTGGTATATGGTCAGAGGTAGTATATCCCACATTCCGAAGTCATGACCGAGGAAAATGGTCCCAGAGAGATAGGGACATAAGTCCTCTGTCCAGTCTAATCTCCTACCGATTGGCCGGGTCTTTCCCCTATGTCCATGCAAACTGTTAGCCCTCCATCGGAAGGTCTTTAACTCTAATATCATTCAGAGTGTATTGAAAGCTCTGAAAAAGAGTTATAGGGTGAGGCCACCTTTCTTGTTTTTCATCCGGGTGGAGTATACCATTACAGTCTCCTATGAGGATCCATTGTTTCATCCGATCATCTCGTCCCAACCGACGTAAGAGATCCCATGTACGGTGACGATGTTCTCGTGCCGGTTCTCCATAAATACTTGTAAACTGAAATGGATGCTATTGAAAAAAAAAACACTTGCACATCAATATGGGTCTGTGTCGAATCAACCATATCAACCTGGCATCGATTAGACCAAAGTAGCATAACACCCCATTTTCTATCCTTTATTTTCCGCCTCATACCCCATAGAAGCCTAGGTTACGGCGCAATAATGCTAGTCTGAATTGGGAGTGTCTCGCGTCTGAATGGTAGGTTTAAGATAAAAAATAATAAATCGGGATTGACTTGCTTGACTAGGTCATAGAGTTGTTGCTGGTTCCGATCAGACCATAGTCCCCGGTAGTTTCATGCCATAATAATGGCTATAGTAACTCAAATATAAACAACATAGGACACACAACAATCCAACAAATCAAACATCACATAAAACACGGTAGCAAAAAGGCCACAATCAAACACACAACAACTCAAAAGGGAACGACGTCTCAACCTTGAGAAACACAAACCAATGTGTTCGTGAAAGGTAACAAAAATAGTCGGGAACTCGTAATCACTCACCGACATCAGCCTTGGTCAGCGCGGTTGACGATCGGACACCGGTAGACGAGCGTAGCAGGAAAAGAAAAAGGGACAATCTCGGCTTGGCAAAGACGGAAACACACTATGACGACAAAGTCGTGGCTTGGAGCGTAGAGTATGTACACTGTGGGGGTAGGTGGTGATCGACGACAACGGCAAGTACGCAGGGGTCACATGCGAGTCGGTGGCGATTGCAAAAGCCCTAGGAGCGGCTGAGTCTCTTATTTTTTTTTGATAGGATGAGCAATTTAAATGTATCACCTTTGAAAATAATATTTTAAAATTATTCTCTACACAAATATTTGGGTTAAATATCGAAATTTACTCTGAAGTATTGGTTACGAACACTAAACTACCTGACGTTTCAAAATGATAAATGCATTATCTTAAGTATTGGTGACACGATTTTGTTAGTAAAAATGAACGAAATATTCCATTCCGTTAGTCATATGATCTCAACTATCATATTTTTTTGACGGGAAAGAGGTAGTTGTAGTACGAATTCATATCACGGTTACAAGGAGGGACATAACAGTCCCGGATACCAGCTTTTTGTCCCAACCGGCCGTAGCCCGTCGGGCGCACATGGTTCCATACACATAGTCTACTTTGATTCGCAGATCCGAACTCAAGAGTTCCTCTATCCAACCTTACAAGGAAATAACAAACCAAAGTTCTAAACTTATTGAGCCAAAAGGTTATTCGACCTAGCACAGTGAATAACCAATAATTTATTCGACCTAAAACAGGATAAAAAATTAGCACACGATCGAAAGAGAAAACTACCAAATCTGCGATGCCAGGTCTTCTAGAACCCGTACCATTGGAGCGATCTGGTATCGTCAATTCTTCGTCTTGATTTTCCCGGATCTTTCGAAGTAGTGCGGAAGACGAGAACATCGATTCGACCCGTAGCGGTTTGTTCGAGATCGAGGGTCCCGACTTCGGATGTCGTGGAGGCAGACCCCGGATTATCGTCCTTCCTCCCGGATCCCAGATCCATCGAGGGAACCGACCCATGCCGGCGTTGGCGCGTGGATCCCGTAACCCGGAGAATGGCAGGAGGGCCACGGTGGCTGAGAGACGTCTAGGAAGCAGGACGCGGGCTGGGGGAACGGCTGGTAGGCGGCAATGGATGGTGATGACGGCGGCGGCGAACCCTAAGTAGGGTAGAAAGGACCTCACCTGGAGGTAGTGGAGAACCTTGAAGCCGGGGCTTCGATGGTGGAGGCAGAGAGCTGCCATGATGGAGGGTGGGGAAGGGCTGTGTGTAGAGAGAATTAGGTCTCTCTGCCGCCGCCCATCAGTTTCCTACCTATCTCAAGTGTCATATAATGTGGTAAAATGACATTTTTTTTCTCCTTAAGTATTTGACCTCTATACATTTTTTAATGATCAATAACGAGGGTATATTGATAACGTTTTTTTATAAAATGTATAGAGGTCACATAATTAAGGAAACATGTTATTTTATCATCTATTATATAACATATGTCATATGACTAACAAAATAAAATATTCCGTTAATTTTTAATAACAAAACTGTGTAATTAATATTGAAGAGTACATTTATCATTTTAAAACGTTTTTAACAGTATAATATTACATGTTGTCAACCTTCGTATACGAGTCTGTATACTATACATTATGAAAAAAAACTTAAAAATCAGTTCATCAAAGCGAGGTTGTGGAAATTTTACGAAGTTTCATAATCTATATTGGTCAGGAGAAGAAACAATTAATACGAGGATACGAAAATTTGAAAACCGATGATGATCGAGGAGCAATTCTCTAACAGATGCACAGCAATATCTCCATTGCAGAAGCTATCAGAGTCATAGCTTCATCTATCTGGTCTCCGTCGACGCCACGCTTTCAAAGCTCGCGTAGCCGGATCATCACGATTCACCACAACCCCAAACCGATTTGAACTGGGCATTGCGAATTCCGATTCAATTCGACGATGTCGATCCCGAGATCGCCGCCGAACGAGTCATGGGACTGCATGCTCCCAGGTCCTCCGAGCCGCAACAACTTCGGATCCGCCGATATCAGCCCCTCCGGCCTCATCGCCTTCCCGTCCGGCAGCTCCATCTCCGTCCTCGACTGCCGCTCAATGCAGCTCATCGCCACCCTCCCAATGCCCCCTCCGGGCTCCTCCCCCGCCCCCGCCGTCGCCCCCACCGCCAATACCCTCTCCCCCTTCGTCACCACCGTCCGCTGGACCCCCTCCCCCCTCCGCCGCGACCTCCTCTCCACCGACCCCTCCACCTCCCACCTCCTCCTCGCCGCCGCCGACAGCCAGGGCCGCATCGCCCTCCTCGACTTCCGCCTCCGGACCATTGCCCTATGGTTCGACACCGATCACGCCACCGCCAATCACGGCGTCCAGGACCTCTGCTGGATCCAATCCAGGCCCGAAACCTACAACCTCGCCGCCATCATCGGCCCCTCCGTGGTCTCCCTCTTCAATTCCGTCTCCGGGCTCTGCATCTGGAAATACGACGCTCACCCGGAGTTCTTCTCCTGCATCCGCCGCGACCCTTTCGATCTCCGCCAGTTCTGCACCATCGGCCTCAAAGGGTTTCTCCTATGGGCTCAGATCCACGGAGAGCATGAGGATGACGTCGTCGTCAAGGACTACCGGATACCCACCGATTGCACCGCGCTCCAGAGACTGGAGAGGGAACACTCCGCCGGGTCCTCGCCGGCGTCGGCTGCGTTCCCGCTCTACGCCGTCAAGTTTTCGTTCTCGCCGCAGTGGAGGCACATCATTTTCGTGACGTTCCCGAGGGAGTTGCTGGTGTATGATTTGCAATATGAGACTGTGCTTTATTCGGCTCCCTTGCCTCGTGGCTGCTCCAAGTTCCTCGATGTCTTGCCGGACCCGGATAAGGAGTTGCTCTACTGTGCCCACCTTGACGGCAAGCTCACCACTTGGATTCGAAAAGGGTAACCCCATTTCTTGCCTTGATTCCTAAGCTTCTGCTCTGTTTTGTCTATACTTGACTAAATAATTAATTGGCTCCCCCAATACATGCATAGGACCAATATTTTTGTTTATCAAAGTTGCAAATGACTGCAATATCAATAAGAGAAAATATCATATTGGTATCCTTAACTATACGTTTTTAATATATTGGTACCCTTAACTAATTTAATCACTAAAAAAGTACCTTAAGTTTCTAATTAGTAACACTTTAGTGTTTTTCGTTCATTTTTGGACGAAAAATGGTCATGGTGGTGGAGATGAAGGCTGGGGAAGAAACAGAATGAAGGAGAAACAGAATGAAGGAGGCGTATGTATGAAATAAAATGGGGGAGATCAAGGTTGTGTATGAGAAATAAGGTAAAAGAATAATTAGGGTTTGAACTTAGAGGGGTATTTTTGTCATTTTTTTAAAGTTTAAGGTCATGTGCATTGCACATGACCATTTTCCGTCCAAAAATGAACGGAAAACACTAACGTGTTACTGATTGGAAACTTAAGGTACCTTTTTAGTGATTAAATTAGTTAAGGGTACCAATGTGTTAAAAACGTATAGTTAAGGGTACCAATCTGATATTTTCCCATTTCTTAATAAAGATTTTTTTGTCCAAGTTTGCCGAAGCTCATAGATTATATTAAAATTTTACTATGCAGAGTTTCAAGTTGAATCCATCAATTTGTTGGGTTGGTCTATGAGGGTATTTCTTTTTTGAAAGTATGATTTCTGATTGAGTCGAGCGTGTACTGTAGACGTCCATGATTTTGCTGTTACTATCTATTAAAGCCCTTTTTTCAACTGCATGCATGCTTGCTATTGTTTAAAGTAGAAGGCTTCGGAATATCATATGATTCATTAGCTATTCTCAAGAAGTAGAATTTGGACTGAAGTTATTTTCCCCACAAAAGATATGCCAATGAATTAGTGTTCTCGCCTAGAAAATACTTATTTGCATTTTATCACACAGAGAAGAACAGGTGCACGCAATGTGTGCAATGGAAGAGTTGATGCCCTCAATTGGATCATCTGTTCCTTCTCCCTTAATTCTTTCTGTCAGTGTCTTCCAGTCAAATTCCTGCCTCCATAATATTGAAATGCTTTATTCCAACGGACCTCATTTTCCAGAACCAGATGTGAATTTCGATAACCATTTTGATATTAGTGACAAATCTGTTAGTGCTTCAAAGACACATTTGATCTCTATTTCTGATGATGGGAAAATTTGGAAATGGCTCTTAACTGCTGAGGGAATTGGAGACCATCACAAGGATGCTAAAAACACCGGGGTGGGTACTGATGCTAGCGAAGCGCCAGCTAACAGACCCAGCAGCGGCACCTCAAACAATGCCCTTAACCAGGCAGATATGTCATTCAAGGTTAGTGGCTTAACATTATCTTCTTGATCCTTATTTTTGTATTATATATCACCTCTTACTTGGCATGACCTAAACTTAAGTAGACCTGAATATATTTAAACAACTGGTTCGATTTTATCAGCAATAGTTATTCCAAGACCTATCACCTTCTGGTCACATTCCACTACCAGTTAATCTTAACTTCCATTTTGTCATGAACAAAACAATTCCAATTCCTTCAATATGGCACATAACTCAGCAAGGTTCAAATTATAAGTCTCAATACCTTAAGAGAATGGGCAAAGCACCTTAACCTGGAGTTCCACACCACCTCCAGCTCAAGCTGGACCCCTTGCTGCACTCAATGCATATATTACACTGGTGTAACTTCACTTAGCTTCTATAAGCCGTGCTCTTCCTTGTTAAGATTGCTGTGATGTGTAATAGTATAACTTTGCTAAGCTTCTATACGCTGTGTTATTTGTTGAGATTGCACTGAAGTAGAAAGGTACCTCCCTTGGTATCAGCTGTTTAGGCCATGTGCAAGGGCTGTCATTGGTGAATACTCTTAAATTTCTCCACAATTTTTTCAAGTTATTCGCATGAAAATTAACAGGTCAAATAATTGGTGAAATGCAGATTAGCTTAGTTGGACAAGTTCAGCTTCTTTCTTCAACTCTGACTATGCTGGCTATACCATCTCCATCACTCACAGCTACTTTGGCTCGTTAGTTACAACTTTTTCCTTACTATTTCTGCTGAATTTCCCTTTTGTGAACTACTTTATGAGCTTGCATCATCTTCTGAACTTGGGATGAATCTTATGAATTAGTTAAATTCATGTGAAGGTGGGGGAAATTATCCTGGTGTAGCTGTTCCTCTGGTTGCTCTGGGAACTCAAAATGGGACGATTGATATCGTTGATGTTTCTGCCAATGCTGTTGCAGCGAGCTTTTCTGCTCATAGTGGTGTTATTAGGGGATTACGTTGGCTTGGAAATTCCAGATTGGTTTCATTTTCATACAACCAGGTATTTAACATTTGACTTTTGACAATGCATTGGATTTACATTCATTTCCTCACTTTTGTTCTCCACAGGTCTATTTTTGTTACAACTTTCGTTCCCTATATTGTTTAGTATTAGTATTTCCTATTTAATATAGATTAATCCCTATATAAAATGATACTCTCATTGTATTGAAACATCAAGAACGTATCATCAATAATATTTCAGATTTTTACATGGTAGCATAGCTTATTTGATCCTAGGTTAGATTTTCGTGGGTTATTGCATTGCCCACTCGTTAATATATGATTTAGCGGGTGGGCAAGACATTGTTGTTCAGATTTTCCAGCTTGCATCGTTGGTACTGTTACTACTGTTGTTGTCAAGCTGATGGTTGGCTACGTCCAACCAATTTTTCTGATTCTCTTCTTTCCGATTTAATTTTAGGGTTTTGGAGATTTTTCTAAAACTAGAAATCACATTCTTGCGCGTCTGTAAAATCAGCATGGTCTGCACCATTGTCGTGCTACTTGAAGATGTTTTTCTTTTGCACCATCGTTATACGATGTACTTGCTCGAAGTTTCGCACCGTGGTTATGCGACATAGTTGCTCGAAATTGTTTCGCACCGTCGTTATACGGCGTAGTTGCTTGAAGTTGTTTCACACTGTCCTTCTGAGACATAGTTGCTTGAAAAAAACGGCACCGTCGTGTGACGTAGTTGCTTGAAGAAGTTTGCACCGCCACTTATGTGACGTAGTTGCTTGAAGTTGCTTCCCATTTCTGTTATGCGGCTTTTGTGAAGATGTTTAGCTCCCACGTGATGTAATTGCTCGAAGCTGACTCGTGCGTCCGTAACATCAGGGTACGAGTAAATGGCGCCAGATTGTCTTACACTTTAAAAAGCCGTTACTGGGTATCGTCCCATTTGTCACCTCCACTCTATATAATGTTTAAACCCATAAGCAGATGTACATTCCTGCTATGGCCCATATGCAGACGTCCATTCGTGCAATGGTACACGTGTAGATGTCCAGTCCTACACATAAGGGGGAGAGTTAAGAAAAAAATCTAGGTTCTTCGACAACTACATCACAGTTGCAATGCAACAACATGAAGTTGAAATTTGAATTTTATTCTTCGTCTACGTGCAAGACTCGATATCTGACTTGCAAGTTGCACATGAGGGGGAGTGTTAGAGTTTAGTTTATTTCCAATTACTAGTATTTCCTATTTCTAGTTTAGTTTGGTTTCCTATATTATTTAGTATTAGTATTTCCTATTTAGTATAGAGTTAATCCCTATATAAAGGGATGCTCTCATTGTACTGAAACATCAAGAGAGTTAGTGTCAGCCATTTGTGTTTTTTTTCGTGTTACACAAGTCATTGTTTCATTTATTTATTACCCTTTTGGACTCAGGTGAATGATAAAACTGGAGGCTACTCTAATAGGCTTGTTGTAACCTGTCTTAGAAGTGGCATCAACAGACCCTTCCGAGTTCTACAAAAACCAGAACGTGCGCCAATAAGAGCCTTGAGGTCATCTTCATCTGGAAGGTGAACTTTATACATGAATTCTGATCTTAAGCTCCTCTAATTTCACATTTTCCCTTTCAAGGTATCTATTTACATCAGCTTATTGTTAAGTACTTGTTGGCTTTCACGTGTTTCTGTTTCCTTATAATTTGGTAATGATGAAATGAAACCAACTTTATCCTATGACAAGAACTTATACCACTTCGAATCTTGTATGTTATCATTTATGATCAAAGGTATTTGGATGTGCCTTACACTGAATGCAAGAGTCAAGGAAATTGTTTGAACTGAATATCTTTTTCTTAGAACAAGTCCCTGGTTATCAAAGTAATTAAATGTTACACTTTCTACACTGATGGTTCACCTATCACCACACCTGTAATGCAGGGTAGAAGTATTCCATTTTCAGATGTAGCACATTGAATAAAAGTAGAAAAAAGAGATACCTATAAAGGGAAGAATCGAACATAACTATTAAGGTTGACCTTTTAATTGTGGAAATTGACTCCATATATGTGGCCCGATTTTAAATCTCTTCATAGTATCTGAGCCCAATTCGTTTGGGCTTGTAGGCATTTGGCCACATGGCCCATTTGTTGTCTCCCCTATGATTTCATATGCAGATGGGTTGTCTGCTATGGTCCATGGATAAAAAATTAAAATGTCCCAACTAAATAAGATTGATCTTTAAATTTTGGAGCCCCATCCGATATATGTGCTCGATTCTAATTGGGGTTTATTCTTGCCTTTATATATCTTATTTTATTTTCTACGATGTTCATGTGAGACTTTATACTTCAACAAGAATCATGGAAGTTGTTAAAAGAGTTATCACAGGTTTCAACAGAACATTGAACAGTTTCACAGTGTGCATTTAAGGGGGATTTAATGTATTGCATGAAAATTATTTGGTTTTGGGTAATTTTTGTAGTGGTGCACTCATATAAATTTCGTCGGCTAATACACGACCAACTAATGTTTGAAAAGAAAATCTTATCAACTTTTTATGAACATTTTCCCCCTGTTTTCTTCATTATCTACAGTTGAACTCAGTTGAAAATATATTTGCTTTTTTAAAAAGATCTATTTAGGTTTGTACTGTTCTTTAATGCTTGTTCCATAATCCAATTAGTCATGAACTAACATCATCTATAACTCATGGTTTTAACTTTTCTTACAATAACAACCAAATTGCAGGTATCTGCTAATTTTGTTTCGTGATGCACCTGTGGAGGTTTGGGCAATGATGGAAATGCCATTTATGGTAAACCGGCAGATATCTTCTTTTTACAAATCTTAGTATTTATTTAGGGATTAGTTGAACTGCTCTATGCATTCTTACTTCTACTTTGGTTGGAGAATATGAAACCTCTGTATCTTGCATAAGGATATATATAGTGTCACCTGATAATATCCATTGATGTTTATTTGTTTGCTGTCTTATGAATTTATCATCTATATATTGATTGTGTTTTATATCTCTATGTAGATTAGATCTTTAGCTCTTCCATTTACAGTGTTGGAATGGACTCTTCCAACAATTCCACGGCCAGTTCAGAATGGACCTTCGAGGCAATCATTTTCATCCAAGGATGAGGCTACCTCTTCTTCACCAACTTCATCTGATTCTAGTGAGCTTCCTTACTTGATATGTTTGTGTATTGTATAGACCACCGGCTTATACAATAGTCTCTTCTTCCAATCATAATGGTTGTACCTAAGAGCTGCTTTGATATGCAGAGGGAGAAGGCACTCACGATGACAGCGAAAGTTTTGCATTTGCACTGGTTAATGGTGCACTGGGAGTTTTTGAGGTTCACGGGAAGAGAATCAGAGACTTCAGGTAGAATTCTTCTATGTGAATGTTCTTGTTTTATTCTAGATAGTCATGTATGTTTTAACCCTTGCAAGTGCATTTGTTAATTGCATTTTGGTTACACTACCAGTAGACAGTGTCAAGAGATTTAAGTTTCTAGAATATTACACCCATAATTAATTTTAGAGTTAATTGTCCAAAACTACATTAAAGTTTTGTCCACAAACGGATGCATGCATAAAGTTTTGTCCACGCTTTGTGGGTGCACTGAAGTTTTGTCCACCGACATTTTTTTAGAAAAATGTATTTCCCACACAACTATAGAATGCATTATGAATTGCCCACACAACTTTAGAATGCATTATGTATTTCCCACAAATCTATTGAGTCCCCGAAGAACTACCCAGACCATTCATTCTGAACATCCCTGTTACGTTTTTCTAAAAAAAACGGTGGACAAAACTACAGTGCACCCACAAAGCGTGGACAAAACTTTATACATGCATCCGTTTGTGGACAAAATTTTAATGTAGTTTTGGACAATTAACCCTTAATTTTAAAAGGAGGGTTAATTTTGTAGCAAGCATTACTATCATTGCTTGTCACACACATTTCGGTTCTCTGCGTATGTAACATTATGTCGTTTCTTATAAGCTATAACACAGGTAAGGGAATTGAACCAGTGACATTTCTACTTCTCTCACAAGCTTTTATTTTATCTCATTGAATTTTCATTTTGTTTGTCCCCAGACCAAAATGGCCTTCTTCTTCGTTTGTTTCACCTGATGGATTAATTACTGCAATGGCCTACCGCCTACCTCATGTAGTATGTATCACCTGTTCTCAAATTTTTTCATCTTATCACAGCCTTAGTCAGAACCTTGCCCAAGACTTTTATGGTTAGAGGAGGCACTGACTTCAATAGTTCTCAGGTTATGGGAGACAGATCTGGGAACATTCGCTGGTGGGATGTAACAACTGGATATTCTTCCTCATTTAACACTAATAAAGATGGAGTCCGGAGAATCAAATTCTCTCCTACTGTTGTTGGGGATTGTAGCAGAGTTCGCATAGCTGTACTATTTTATGATAACACATTTTCAGTGTTCGACCTTGTAAGTATGTAAAATTCAATTAGTTGATATATTTCGTTTCTCGGAGCTGACGTTGTTAAGTATTTTTACCCCTCCATTTGGTATTAAAAAATATCTTTGACTGACCCTGAATCTATACATGTTCCTTGTTTGCAGGATTCAATGAACCCTTTAGCCAATTCCCTTATACAACCTCAATTACCTGGAACCCTTGTATTGGAACTTGATTGGTTGCCTTTACGATCTGATAAAAGTGATCCACTTGTACTATGCATTGCTGGAGCTGATAGTAGCTTTCGCCTTGTTGAGGTTCCTATGTAAGTATAAGTGACTCTTAAAGTTTCGGAACACTTCTCAAGATCTTGTTCTCATCTTTTTATTTGGGCAGAGTGAGCTGATATTTACATACTTGATAACTATAGCATTATTTATGAAACATGCTCAAGTCTTTAAACAGTGGCCTGTTGTGGTTTTGATTGGTGATTGAGGAATGGAGGATAAAACTAATTAAAATGGTAATTAGTTGAGTATGTATGTTTTATAACTTTTGCACATTGTATTGCTTTTATATTGAAACCCATGTTTCAATTAGTGATTGGGATATATATGATTACCTTCATTCATTCCTTGCAGAAATGACAGAAAAATTGGACTGCACCGCAAAACTATGAAAGAGAGATTTCGACCAATGCCTTTATGTGCACCCATACTATTTCCTACAGCACATGCCCTGGTAACTTTCCTTTTTCAATTACCCTTACTAATTTCAGATACCGAATTGTTTGAAGATATAAATGCTTGCCCGAAGAGCTTCTCCTCTACCCTTATAAAAAGACAAAAAGAGATATCATTAAAATCATATAGCTGAAACATAAAATTTTACCGATTAAGGAAGAATGTTCTTTAAATATGATGCCAATTCTTCCATCTTAAAGAAGAAGAAATGTGGAAATTAAAGAGCGGTTATGGATGTAGCTGACTTTCAGTATTGCTTCTTCACTGCAGGCACTCCGGATGATATTGCAATTGGGTGTTAAGCCGTGTTGGTTTAACACTTGCAGTACGATGTTAGATAAGAAGCCTCAATTAATCGCCGGGACTTCTTCAACCACACAAGATCTACGTAGTTTCATGATTGATTCACCGCCTATTGGCGATTCTGTTGTACCAGAGATGTTCCTCAAAGTGTTGGAACCTTATCGAAAAGAAGGTATGATATTTTTTTTTACATTTGAATATTTGATGTAACTTTTCTGAAGTTACATGTTTTTTTCCTTGCTCAGGTTGCATACTAGATGATGACAACGCTAGATTATATGCCAGTGTAGTGGATAAAGGTTGTGCCGCAAGGTACGCATTTGCAGCTGCAGTCTTTGGTGAATCATCAGAAGCACTATTCTGGTTACAGTTACCTCGTGCTCTTAACCACTTGCTGAATAAGTCAGTAAAAAAAGATCCAATTAGATCCCCTATATCACCACTAGTTACTGAGCGAGACGACACTTCTATGATGAGTAGGATGGCATCAAAAGGATCAGAGCCCACGACATCAAAGTGGGATGCATTGGTAGGTCTGTCAATGCTTGAGTGCATACCTATTTTCAAATATTTTATAATGACGAAAATGTTCTTCTTACTGCTACCTACTAATACCTCTTTTACCTAGGTTTTACGTTGTAAATATTGTTTTTCGCTTTTTCCCTTGTAAAATAACTATATTTCACCATCTCTTATGTAAATTGGGCTGTCTAGTGCAGAGTCACAGCCAGCTTAGCTTGATGGCTTTTGAACAAGAAGAGTTGTGGGAGACTGCCAACAAGCGTATTCCTTGGCATGAGAAATTGGAAGGAGAAGAAGCTATTCAGAACCGTATACACGAGTAAGTGCTCCATACTAGTGCTCCTTTTTTTTTTCCTGCAGGTTGAGCATTTCTTTTCAATTAAGTACAAGCTAGTCATCAACATGAATGAGCTTCATGTGGTTCATTCTTGCTTTACAATCCTGGTGAAAACAAAGTGCCTGAGGGGATATAGTTTTATGCTGAATAACGTGATTTGAACATGGAAGTTCCTGATACACCAGAATGATATGTTTCTTGTGTGTTACATAGTCCATGTCTTGATATACTTAGTTGGTATAAGTCAATCCTTTTGAGATAATTTTGTACGCAGGCTTGTATCAGTTGGGGAGTTGGAGGATGCAGTTAGTTTATTGCTTAGTACTCCTCCAGAGAGCGCTTACTTTTATCCAAATGCTCTACGTGCAGTTGCTCTTTCTTCTGCTGTGTCAAGATCTCTCCTTGAACTCGCAGTGAAGGTGCTTCTGTTTGATCATCATATTGATAGGAATGAAATGTACACATTATTGCCAGTGGTTTACTTGAGTTTGATGATCTAGGTTGTGGCGGCAAACATGGTCAGGACTGACAGGTCATTGTCTGGAACACATCTTTTGTGTGCTGTTGGAAGATATCAAGAAGCTTGTTCTCAGGTTAGGTTATATTTAGTCCAACTATTTTTTATGTATCTCCTTTCTACTTTTGGAAGGGATTGTTTTTTATATGTTGTGTATGGAAAGTTTATCCTGTATTCTTTTCCTTCACTTAAACTTTGAACATTTCCTCAGTTTCTCTGCTTTTAAAGAACAAAAATTTATATTCATCTCAACAGTCCAAGATTTCCTCGTTCCTGTTGCTGTTTGCTTTGAGAACTAATGGTAGTGGATGGGCTTCCCTTTTCTTATTATGCAATAACGATTCACTACCTAAAGGCTTTCTTCCCGCTTTCCAAGTAATTTAAAATTCTTTCTTCGTAAGGATCATTGCTGAGTTATAAATTTCCACCTGAACCTCATTTTTATTTCTGCTTGCAATTCAAGTCTATGGTTTCTACTACTCCACAAGCAGAACTTGGTTTTATAAGAAACATGAAGCACGAGCTTTGCAGAAGTACTAGTGAGAAGTGAGGACACCTTGCACATTCTTACCCTGATTTGCTGGATAGTTTTATTTGTTGCACAGATAGCATTCTATAGGGTTAAAGATGTATAATAAGCTTGATTTACTGTTGCAGTTTGAAGATTAAAACTTGGATATGCATTGATTAGGTGATGTGCTGTTTAGATTCTGTTGCTTTTCTTTTCAAAATTTCTAAACCTGCTGAAAGGATTATTCATCTCCACCTGCTTTTTAGTGTAGCGAAACCAGAATGTCATTTTAAGAGGATCAGTTCTGCAGTGAGTGAAAATATTGTCAATGAAGATGCTTAGTCAAATGAAACAATGTTTCTAGTTGACGAAAGGTTCTTCTCATGTTTTTAACAGCACGTAGAACTTAAATACAATGTGCTTGGTCGATCTTATTCTTTCCAAGGACTTGTCGATGTGAAGTTTGCATTCTACATGTGTTTTTTATACTTATTCTTGAGTGATTATTAAGTGTTTCAATTGCAGCTACAAGATGCTGGATGCTGGACGGATGCTGCCACTTTAGCTGCTGCTCATTTGCAGGGAACTGATTATGCAAGGTTGCATTTCCTTCTTTGCTTGCATTATTAGAACAATAGACTTTTTCCTATTCTGTCACTATTGGAATAGCCAATGACCGATGGTATCAGATATTCATTAAATCTTTCGCAGTTCTTACTGTGCTTTTTGTGTGATCACAACCTGAGCTCTTGTTTATGTGTTGACATGCTGTAAGGAAAGCTGTCATGTCCTCTCTTGATGAAATCTCCATCACTTTGGTCAGAAAAAAAACCTTGATTTTCTTGCAGGGTGTTGCAGAGATGGGCTGACCACCTTCTTCGTGCAGAACACAACATATGGAGGTACTTGTCTTATCTATCCTAAATCTACCTTTCCAAAGTGTTGCAATCTCATGGTTGAAGTTGAATATGACGTGGCAGGGCTCTAATACTATACGTTGCAGCGGGCGCACTTCAAGAGGCATTGGCCGCTCTTAGGCAGGCCCATCATCCTGACACAGCTGCCATGTTCATTCTTGCTTGTCGGGAAATCCACTCAGAAATCATCTCAAATTTAGATGACCCCAAAGAAGACTCGGCCTCTACAGAAAAGCAGAAGCAAGTGACCTTGTCTGGATTCAATCCTGAAAATGTAGATGTCATTGCTGTTGGTGAATATTACGGGGAGTACCAAAGGAAACTTGTGCACTTCTGCATGGACTCCCAACCATTTTCTGACTAAACCAAACCGGCAGGAAGAGCTGAAAACAATCCTATCATGGCATTCCTGAGAGTTGGCATACATGAACTCGGGCAACTTGGAAACTGAATTAGTAGGCAAATTCATCAGCATGGTTCAGGAGAAAGTTGCACTTGAAGGCATTGGATGTACAAATATTTGATAGCAACAAGATTTTTCAAGTTTGGTTTTGGTAGGATTTGATTGTAAAGTCATCTAATCTACCCTTGAGAGGAAACTGACAACAAAGTTATGTATTTCAACGACAAAAAATTATTCTAAATTTGAGGGCAATCAGCTCAGTAGTTTCTGTTCTAATACATCTACACATGATATGGTGAGACCAGAAGTATGAATGAACAAGTCAGGCACACACAATTTCGATTATGTCAAAAAGGAACAAGGTCATGT
The DNA here is from genome assembly GCA_963921825.1 of Erodium maritimum. Classification (NCBI taxonomy): domain Eukaryota; kingdom Viridiplantae; phylum Streptophyta; class Magnoliopsida; order Geraniales; family Geraniaceae; genus Erodium; species Erodium maritimum. The sequence goes on from OY997595.1 coordinate 13,214,199, forward strand.
AACAATACATATAATCTGTAAGCACATACAACAGTTTTAGCACACACAAATGGACAAAATCAGTAAGCAGAAGAAAAAACAAATGAACACAATGAGTAAGCTACATTACAGTGATGTGGAACATAATCAATAGGGTGCGTAGTATCCTCCAGGGTGTCCCATAGGAGGCATTCCATAGACCATCATTTGTTGCTGGGGAGCAGCACCGTAGAACCCAGTGCTACCACCAAGTTTGGCCAAACTAACTTGGCCTTGCATTCCTTCTCTTCCATATTGCTGCCACAGATGTTGCTCCTGCACAAGTAACTGCTGCTTCTTCTCCATGTCAGCCATTTGAACATAAGAAGGAGGAGGCACAGCAAGAGATGCAGCAAACGGGTCCTGGTTGCCCACGGGCTGAACCGTGCCATCTGGGGCCGGCAAGGCCAGCATCGGTGTAGCACTCTTGCTTGTCCCGGGCAATGCTACGCTACTTGCACTCCCACCACTCAGTTGACTGTAACTCACATGCTGCCTCACCACTCCCTGATCATACATGCCATTTAGCAACAATGGATCAAAACCGCCTCCTAATGTAGCTTTCTGCTTGGCCAGGTTACTACTTGTCTCCACCAAGGCAAGTTCCCAATCTGCTTTACCACTCTCAGCAGCCGGTGTTTGCCATGCTGAGGTCACTTCAGGCTCTCCATTTGAAGGGAATGATTCCCAGGTACCATTTCCATTTGGAGGTCCGGAGAAGAGAGCTAAAGCAAACTTGTTGCCTTGATCATCAGCTGAAACTCCATCATCCCTCAAGTTCACCAAATCCTGAGTCTCTTGCTGAACTTGTGGCTTGGGTTCAGGCTCAGGTGGAGGTGGAGGTGGTGGGGTATAGCTCTCAGGTGCGGGAAGAGCCTTTATTTCATTCATATCTATCTCAGGTTCAGGTTCTGGCTCTGGTGTTTTGACTCTCTCAGGGCTTATTGGTCCCTTGGCCATCTCCTTCAAGGAACCCTCCAGAGCCCCCAACTGCTTATCGGTAATCCTCTGCACTTCTGGGAACTCAGAGGATCTAGCTATGCCCACATCCTTACCCCAATCATAAAACCCCACAAGTTCATCCATCATTTTGGCTGCACTGACATAGGCATCAAAAACCTTAACACAATCCTGATACTCCATCTCCATAAACCGATCCAACAACACTCCCAATGCCTCACGAACCTCAACATATATGCCAAAGCTCTCCTTGACAACCCTATAAAGGGACACAAGCACCAACCGGCTAGTCTTGGCAGTACCAGCCGGTCGACAACCCAAGACCCTGTCAAATACCCTCAGCAACCTGTCCAATTTAGCCAAAACCCTCTCGGGCTTCATTTCCCTCATTGGGGTTCCTTCTTTCTTCTGCTCCTTCCCCACGGGGTCATTCAAATCACCATAAGACCTTGCCCTCCTTCCCATCCCATAATTACCCTCATCCCTGAACTCTCCATACTCCAATCTATCCCGGACTCCATGGCTGCTGCCCCCACCAGCAGCACCTCCTTTCGATTTCTTCTCATACACCAAAGCCTCAACCTTTTCATCAAGATACATGGCGTAACACCTCACAAAGGCTGCATGATCCCAGGAATTGGAATGAGCCTCATCTCTAAAATCCGACAGGTTCAGAACCCGCATCCCTCTCCTGGTGGCAAACACAATCTCCTCCTCAAACAAAGGGTGGCCATCAGCGAGGAGCCTGTGGACAAGCATGAGGACCTTGAGAGCCACAATCCAATCATGGGTCTTGCTGAGGCGCTTGGAAATTATGGAAACACAAGCATTGACATAGCCTCTGGAGGACCAAGTGAAGCTGATGATCTCGCGCATGTACTTGTCGTCGGCTGGGTCCTCGTCGTGGCTCGTGGCCTTGACGACCAGAACCTTAAGCTCAGGGGCCATGTTGCTGGAGACTTTGGCTATGCTTATGGTCGTTTGGTCCTTCACCGCACCGATCGCTTTACGGATCGTGCTCGGCGCCATTTCTTGCCTCTAACCTGATGTAGCCTAGTCTAATCCACTAGATCGAGAACAAAACACTGTTACTGGGTTTGTCTATTAGGAATCTGATTAGAAATCTACGAGATCTGTCTCATCCAGAATGAGATTCAGAGAAGCTTAACGAGAAAATTGTAGTTACAATTACCTCAGCTCCAGCTCCTTCCTCGGTCTTCTGATCTGAAGCTTTGGTGGGTCGGCAGATCTGTTGACTTCCTAGTCGCCGGCGGGATTGGAAGAAGAGGGATTGGCCCTCTTTGACTGAATACGAAAAAGTAAAGGTTGGATTTTTATGTTTTCGACAGCTATAAAAATGGAGGTGGAGAAGCGAACCACACAGCACAGGACAGCCTAATTTTTTCGTGAAGACAACGTAGTCGCGTAATGGACAGTCGGCGGAAGCTTCTAGTAGTCTGGAAGGATGCGCGTTTTGACGTGGAAACGCTGTCGTTTCCGCGGTTTTCTGTTGTGGATGGAACGGTATCTGGATGTGGTTGAAGGGAAGTAACGGCGATGGAATATAGTATTTTTATTAACTTGAAATTGAAGAAAAATACGAATCTCTCAAAGATTTATAATTGGACAGTTTTGTCGTTGAAATCCTTGTTAGAGTACTTTATTTCAAAATATATTTAGGTCCGATCTTATCATCATTTCAGGATTAATTGTTAAAAATTATACACATGAATTTTTTTTGTATAATTTTGTCCACGAATTTAGGGTGTCCTAAAGTTTTGACCACCGTCTTCGGTTAAAAAAACTAACGGAATATTCCGTTTTGATTATGTATGTGATCACATGTGCAATCAAGAGTAAGGCCGACTCAAACTTTAAGCGAATTATGTAAGCCCTGGAACATGTGATCATACAAACACGGTATAATCACTAAAAACAAAGTTACGATCACTTACCTCCAGTCATTAGTGCATTTAGAGAAGAAACTTTGAAGACCAAATTTAGTGTTCTTGCTTCAAGTCTTCCAAATCCTCACACCCTTATTTCTCACTTTATGAGGGTTTATGAGTACGTGACAGAAATTGTTGATATGTGTGGATTTGGAAACCAGAGGGAATATTAATATTCATATTTCCAACTTCCATGGCTCACCGTGTTAGAGTGTGGAGGTCCTTCTGCTCGTTGAGGGTGTTGGCGCTCGGAAGGGAAGGGGTTGGTTGCAGATCTGGTGGAACCTTTGGTCGGATCTGCTTCCATGTCGGACTACTGCTGCTTTGGCGAAGGTCTGGAGTTGTCGTTGTGGCTGATCAGGGTCGCCGGAGCTCCAAAGCTCATCCAGGGTTCCTTGCTGCTCGGAAGGGCTTGGCTCGCCGTCGCCGAAGCTCGGAGGTTCCGTCCGGGTTTGTTTTCTCGATCTACTTGTTTGGGTCGGGTTCGGTTGCGTTTCTGGGTCGGGTCAGCTTCTTGGTGGGTTTAGATTGGCTCCACGGGCCTGATCTGGGCAGCTCAGGTTTGGGTCGGGTTGGTCTGGACCGGGTCTGTTCCAGGTCGGGTTGGGGCTGGTGGGATGGGCTACGTCGGTTATGGGCCAGTTTTCTCGATTCGGATCTGTTCGTGTCGTTTGTGCCTACGGTCGAGCAAGGTGGGTTTGGGCGGTGGTGGGCAGCTCCGCTGGCTCGTCACATTGCAGACTCGGCTACCTTTAGCGAGGATATGGAGTTCGTGCTTTCTGGATTCCTCGGGTCAAGGTCCCTTCTCGGCTCGGTGTTGGCCGGCGGTGGTCAATTCCGACGACTCGTCTTCCTGGAGTTTCGGCCTTTCCGGTCTCCTTCGCATGGATCTGAAGCTTCTCCTTGCTACCAAGGTTCGATTTTATACTTTTGGTGGCGGGGTTTGGTGCGTGGTCGGATGGTGACGACTCTGAATCGACTAGGTTTAATTTTTCCTTTTGTGTTACTGTTTTTCAATAACTGTACTTGGTGCAGATTGGGTGTGCACTAATGCACACAAATCGTGCACTAGTGTAATTAGAAACAAATAGATGTGTAGATAGAAGTATAGATAAGGATAAGAGCACAGTAGATTTTCAATATTTTTTGTTTTGATTTGTATAAAAAATCATTATTTTCTAATTTGTTAAAAACAAAATCTGAAATTTATTTATTATTTAATTGAATAAATAAACGAATAAGGGTATTTTGGGCATTTTTAAAAAAAATGAACAGCAAACAGACGGAAATAACTAACGGAAGGGATTTCTGGTTACGAGTTGTAACTTCAGGGTATGAATCAGGTAAATTTAAATTTAAGGGTAAAAATAAATTAAACGTGCCAACTTAAAAATAGTCATTTGTAGTTTTTCTAAATTTTTAAATAATATAATGTTAGTTAGACTGTATTTCATTGTTTGGTTTTGTTTTTTTTTTCTTTTTGTTCTGAGCATAAGAACGAACGTTATTATTGATAATAAGACATTTCTGAAAATTCAGAAATGGTTTTACAAAAGTGGAAATTGTTCTGGTTTTGCTTGAAATTGCTGGATTCCAAACTTTTAGATCTTTCAGCCAATAGATACTCCATAACTTGAGTAAGAGGTCTTTTTCTCAGTTTGAGTTCATTCAGTGGTATTATTTTCCTGACTTAATTTAGGGACAACTGACTTAACTTGGTGTACTGGCAAAATGACTTAACTTGATGTACCATAAAAAAAAACTTAATTTAGGGATTTATTGATAAATATATATTTAGAGCATCTCTAATGTTAGTCTATTGGTGCTGATTGTTAATAAACACCCTCCAATGTTATTTTTTCTGCAGTTCGTTGTTGACCGTTCGCATAAATTAATATTAAACATAATACTTTTATTATTAAAAAAACACTACACGAAAAAGTTAGTAAAAATAGAAAAAACATTAATGAAAATTCTTTAAAATATAAAAAAAGTTAATAAATGAAAAAGAATTAACAATAAACAAAGAAAATAAAAAATAAAAATTAAACAAAAGTATATGAAAGTTAATAAAATAATTAATATAAAATATTAATTAAAATTATTTAAAATAAAAAACATTTAATAAAATAATTAAAAAGAAAAAGAATTAACAAAAAAATAAAATAGAATCTATATAAAAAAATTTAAAAAGAATGAATTTAAAAACAAATAAAAAAATGATAAAGACTCTTAACGGCTTAACGCCAATGAGTGCCAGCGGTCAGCTCACCGGTTGTACTCACCGTCAACAAAGAAACGTTGGCTTACCGTCATCTCCCCGTCAGCGTTTTTCCCCACCAACAATTCCCCGCCAGCATTACCAGCAGGATTGGGATGCTCTTATTAATTTTACATATCATTGTTTCCTTACCCCTCACTGTTAGTTTGGTGCACGAAAACCCACAGGCTCGGGCAAGATAAGCCATTGATGTGATTAGAAAAAGGAAAATCGTTTTCTTACATCAAAACAATAATGAAAACAACGAGAAAAAGAAAAGCAAAAGGGATCAAAATCCAAGCCCCAGTCCAAGAAACCAACGCCAACCCAAAAGTGTTACCAAACATGTCACATGACTTCATCACATGTACACTTGTGTTCAAAACCATGTTGACAACGTAGTTGTTTTCGAACTCCATAGCACAACCTTGTCATATATACAGTTTTGTTCGGGTCACACAAAAATCCATATACAACAACGTAAAGACATGAACCGTGCTGTGCAAACCCACTCGTACACTTCATGAGTAAAACAAAAAGATAAGTCGTTTTTTTCTGACTCACGCAAGCAAAATCTAGCTGATAGATTTTACCTGTACTGAATCAACAGATTTGAACAAAACGGTGGACAACTTTATGGATTGAAAATACAGAGTGTGGTGGTATATATGTAAGAGAATAACGTGAATGAGTGAGTGAGGTCACTAATAATGCATCCACTACCACTACATGTGTACGGACAGCACTGTCCCTAGGCCCATTCATTCAATAGACAAGGACCAATGCCATTTCAACTGGACATCATGAGAGACCAACGTATGATCATGTCTCAATCAAATGAGGTACACATGTGGATCACAAGTGTGCTCACCATACCTATTTGTGGCTAACTTGCAAGTTTCTCGGATTCTATGCAATTATTGATCAACAGATAAATGACATGAACTGAACACATAAAACATCATCAACACGACGCTTCTTGAGATCTGTGTTAGCAAAACTTACATGGCGGTGTAAAGTTTCTGTTGAATCATTGTTTGCTGGTGATGATTGTTCGAAACTGGCTTCATTAGATATTGATGATTTGTTGAACTCAATTATGGGTTATCTGTAGAATTATTTGACTGTGAGCTTTAGCACAAGACCTGCTTTCCAGTTCAGAAAACAATTTTCCTGCAAAAGCGTGGTCATGATTTCATACATATAGGGATATTTGTTAAAAGGAGTAGTAAAAACCAGATATGCACAAACCCAAAAAAAGCTGCACCAATATGCTATCAAATGCTCACAGTGTTTTCCATTTGTTTTCTCTGAATTATTCTGGCCACTAATTGTCTTTGAATATCCTTTTCTCGTGTAACATCACCTTTACCGAAAGACGGTATACTAACAAAACAGTCTTTTATATTGTAAGCATTCATGACTGACTCGCCTTTTACCAGTTTCAGAAAGCTCCAATTACCAATTCTAACCCTTTTCACTCACTACCCTTTACAGCTTTACATTACTCAGATAACTAGTTCTTTGCAGCCTAAAAAGTTCATTTACTACCACAACCAGAGCATCTTTGAGTGAGTTTCTGAATTCTCAACTTTTATAACTTCTGTCATCAACTAAGTTCCATGATATATCAGCATTGTTCTAAAAATACCGACTAGGTTTCGCCTAGGCACCCGCCTAGGCCCCATTTCTTTGTTGGCCGACCCGATTAATTCCCGATTAATTGAGTTACTCCCCGATTAATCCCCGTTTAATCCCCGATTAATCCCCAAAAGGCCCTAGCCGCCCGACTAGCGCCTAGCGACTTTTAGAACCTTGTATATCAGAGCTCACAAGACTTACCAGAGCTATGTGGAGCCTTTCACGAGCAACATAAATATGTAGCAAACCTGTAAAAGTCATGTGAATTTAATGAGTGCCAATTGCGACATCAAAAATGCAAAGGAGCTATACAGATACATGAAGCTAAGCTAGCAAGAGCCATTAAGAGATTCGAGGGGAAGTGGAAGTGGAGAGCAAACAAATTTACTTTATCAATTGCAGACGATTTTGTAGCAGGAAAGGGAAAGATAATAAAGTAAAAGTAAAAGCAGTCTATAACAAATAAGCTGTGTCACAAAGGAGTAGCAAGGCAGGTCCCAACCCAAAATAATCCATGATCGTGACGTAAAATCCATTAATAAACATATAAACCATGCACGAGTTGTATGGCTGAGTTCCTTCCCCCCAACAACTTGTTAAAAGCCATGACATGTGTTTGAATTCACACTTCTTCTTTTCCATATAAAGTCCCCTTGTAGCTATACCTCCTTTTACAAGGCAAGACTCACGAGTGGAGTTGTTGATGGAGACCAAGACTAGCAGTAAAGGAGTCATGAAGAATGTGATCAAGAAGCAGCTCAAGAGAGGTCTGTGGAGACCAGAAGAAGACTCGATCCTCAAAAACTATGTACAAACTCACGGTGAAGGCAACTGGGCCTCTGTTTCTGAAAAATTAGGTGCATACATGCTAATATTCTCTTTCCCTACATGATCAAGAATTGGGCAAGTTTTATTTTCTGATATGTCTATTACTTCTACTGAATAATATGTCACAGGTTTGATGAGAGGTGGGAAGAGTTGCAGGCTAAGATGGAAGAATTACCTGAGACCCAACATCAAACGTGGCTGTATGTCTCAAGAGGAAGAAGACCTTATCATTCGAATGCATAAGCTTCTAGGCAACCGGTTCGTACCTATAATCTTCACTTGAAAACATTAATATTTTGAACCAAACAATTATTCCTATTATGTGACTAATAGTTGAGATTGGCTTACATATTGTATGTGTAGGTGGTCACTGATAGCTGGTAGGCTTCCTGGTAGAACGGACAATGAGGTGAAGAACTACTGGAATACACATTTGAGCAAGGGAAATACCCACTCAAGCCAGAGAAACCTTAGAGGCAAAAGAAAAGCCATGGACTCCTCCCACCAACACACTAACAACAAAGAACAAGAACCCACTAAAATATTTCCTGTTAACAAGAGAGCTCAGCCATTATGTAACCCTCTTGAGCCCAGTTGCAGCACCACCAGTAGTACTGCTCCAAACCACGCTAGTCGAGGATGTGATGCTGGAAGAAAGGAAGATAGTGCTGTCACAGTTTCGAGTACTGATCATCCATCTTGGATAGAGGACTTGAAGAGCTTCAGCTATGGAGATAAAGAATCTTCATTCGTAACCAATTATGCAGCATTGGCAATTGATGAGGAATCTTTCATGCCATACTTTGATTCTTTTCTTCTGTTTGGAGCACTAGATTTTAATGCAAATACTGATTACATGAACCCAATCTGATACTGTTACGTATAGGAACTTCTCGTGTACCTTCTGGGGAGTAGTTCCTCGGAATTTAGCAGCATAATAAAGCTAGTTGCACCAAACTTGAATAAGCGCTTTAATTTTGTCCTGCACACTATAAGGGGTTCTCTATAAACTTGTGTTGTGCTGCTATTACTGATATGTAACAAGTCATCAAGAATATGGAACATGTAACCAGTCAATGTACACTTCAACAACTAAGTGGCTCCTGGCACTGGCAGCTTAATGGAAAATAATGCTTCCTCAGTGAATCATTTCAATTTCCCCTTTTCAGAGTGGTGGGTCAATCATAATTTTCTTTCTTGATCAACCTCAAATCTTGAACGGTCCTGTACAAGAGAATACACGTGAAAAAGAAAAGTACAGCCTGCAAGTACAAAGCATGCATATCAGTGTTCCATAAGGCAAGGGAATTTCCCCCCAACCTGCTTTAAGTACCTCTTTGACAAGAAAATGAAAAGGAGACCCCTTACCCTTTCACGGGCGGCATTAGAAGGTAGACTGAATTTGATTGTTTAATATATTGATAATTACAGGAAGAAGCAAAGTAATGTGTTTAGAAGAAATACGAACTGACAAATGTTGCCCAAGGGAAACCGAGTTTACAATATTTCATCTTCAAGTTGAGAATTTAACAAATCATCCTCAAGAGGCAATGAGGGTGGAGTTCCTGGTGGGATGCTGGCAGCACCATTCTCACCGGCACATAGGCACAGAGCCTCTGCCTCCCTGAGGGTTGCATCAAGGTTGATTTGACCGCTCAGCTCATTGGTGAACTTCAACAGTGTGTCAAAGTCCATCTGCTCCCCGATAATCTTGTTGCGGTATTTCTTCAAAACTGCAACACATGCATAGAGGTGCAGATGCTCGGACGGGTAATGTGTCCACAATGCTTCCCACAAACACATCGTCTTCTCATATTCAAATTCCCTAAGAAAGGAAAATGGCATAGAGGGTCATATAAACATAGGTGTAGATGATAAAAAAAATCAAGGAAACATAGTATAACATGAAACTTAAGCACACACAGTGTACGCTCAAAATACAAGCAATAAGCAGTTATCTCATAAGAATAACTCACGGAATCATGAAAGAGAACATAATCAGTCGAAATGAATATGCAGTACCTGATATCTTACCTTTTAAATTGTATTAGAATCCAGCGGAAACAAAAGAAATAATTCAAGCAATCATTCTGGCTAAAATAGTTGTGCAATGGTGCGTCCAATAACTCCACGAGCTGCCAAACATCGAGATATCAGAATTAAGCAGGAATGTAACCCATAAACAACAAAAGACAACATCAAAGTTTTAGTAAAATATTTAATTGAAATTCACAGCTATTCATGTCAATTCAATTTGAAAAAAGAGATGAAAAGTGGGTCTAATAAAACTGTTATAGACTTACAATCAAACACATGAAATGAACAAATTTAGTACCTATATTTTTATACTCATTTTCGGACTTCTTTCTACAATGATGTGCACCTCATTCAAGTAGATGAGTAATAAGTTCAAACAATAATTTAGTTGAATCTTGATAAATTAGAAAATGTCCATATCCCTCAAATATAATAATTTGAATTGAATTATAAAATTACCGATTCAATCATAGATATGAGCACGTAGACTAACTAGTAGCCTGGTGTAGTCTTTTGCAGTAATTGTTAGTGATCCCAAACTCCAGTTAAGCAGAAGAAAAAAAATAACAACTGGATGCTGGTCTAGCTATGCAATCAAGGAAAAAATCCAAGTTCATCTCCAACACAACCATATCAACATCCCAAATACAACACAGTAGTTAAAATTGCAAGGTGTCGTGCCATTCTTAGTTTTAGTGTTTTAAAAATCTTGGTTAGTAATTCAGATGTTTGAAAATGAGAACTTGTTTTGGTAAAGCATGCCTGTTTCAAGAGTTAGATTTTATTTTTCTTTTGTTACAATATAGTTACTTTTTTTAACAGATTGAATCGAGACAATTGGACATCTGAATCTGATAGAAATGATATCTTGACAAGACTACAGAGTCAAATTCATGGGAATTATTTGACTGTCTAGACTAAAGAAACAGGAGTAAAATGTACAAGAAATATACACATTAGAACTCAGATTTTAATCTAGATTCAACTTGAATATACTTAGTAATAGTATCCACTGGATTTAAAGTCAAATTTCGACACACATAATTAGATAAATTCTAATTGCAAAGTGAAAACAGCAAAGTAATACAGGGCATTGCTAGACCAAAACTCAAGTGACTAGGAGAGAGACCTTGGTTAGTGCAAGAAGTTGAGAGTGCATGCCACTCTGGTCACGGTTGAAGTTTGGTCCAAGTCGTTCCAGCAGTGCAACAAAACACCAAAATGATTCCGATTCATCTCTCATTACATATAGTATTGGGGATAAAAAATCGCTCATGCCCTACAGCAAGAAAAAAAATAAGTCCACTATATATGGGTAGAAGATTGACAACCCAAACTGTGTATACACAATAGAGTAAGGAAAATGAAGTTATATCTATAAGCACCATATAGAGAGAAACTTTTAGAGACAATGCAACATGATAAAGCAATAAAAAAATGCTTGTACCAAGCAGATAATGTAAAATATATCTGCAGAGAATAGAAATCACTTAGTAATGCTATAGCAGCATCAGTGTGACTAAGTTCTGCATTAAACATTTAACATTAACATTGATGAATAAAATTAACATTAGCTTTAGCATCAGTGTGACTAAGTTCTCCTATGGAGTTTTTGTTGAGATGAATAAAATTACGTATTTTTTGTGGATAAAAAAACATTGGGATAATTGTCAAAACATGCACTAAAGTTTCGTCCACAAATGAAATAGTGCACAATGTTTCGTCCACGTTGTGTGGCTACCCTAAAGTTTTGTCCACGAACATTTGTTAGTAAAATTACTTATGAAACCTAAATCAGCAAATTACTTTAGGGTAGCCACACAACGTGGACAAAACGTTGTGCACTATTTCATTTGTGTACGAAACTTTAGGGTAGCCACACAGCGTGGACGAAACGTTGTGCACTATTTCATTTTGTGGACGAAACTTTAGGGTAGCCACACAACGTGGACGAAACGTTGTGCACTATTTCATTTGTGGACGAAACTTTAGTGCATGTTTTGACGATTATCCCAAAAACATTTAACATTAACATTAACATGAGAAAAGATTATTTGGAAGCCTTCAGGTCTTGGCTTAGTGAATAAGGTTGCAAATAGCACTCACTGAGCTGGCTCAATTTTATATGAACGAAAATTACTAAAATACTCATCATGTTAAAAAATTAAAGCATGTATGTTAGTTGCAGACATGACCCCCTTAAATATTTCTTTTAATACATTATATGTAATGGATATGGTGTAGAATTGAAGAGCAGGAGTGTGGGGTGAATAAATAACTAAACTGGTTCACTTAAATGCTTGTTAAGGTCCCATGGATGTGAAGTCGATGATTTCATGAACCCAACATCAACCAAACATGAGCAAATCCATGCAATTGAAAGTATTCCAACAAAAACAACTGGAGTGATAATCACCTGGCAGTAACCAAGATCAAAATTGTAAAATGAGTAGGTCAACAGGATGTCATGCAAAAGATCAACATTTGGATTGTCATCCCCCTCGTAGAAAGAGAGTGATCTATCAGTCCTCACCTTAAGAGAAAATGAAAAGGCCAAAGGTAAGCATTAAGCATTAAAAGATGTTGCTGTAATAAATTTATACAATCAAATTTGTATTAAAAGTACAACATCAGTTTTGATAAATTTATGCATACCACATCTTTGTCAACAAGGCCTTTCCGCTCCCTGAATTTTGTAAATCTTTTTGCTTGTTCTGGAGAAATACTCTGCACAACAAGTGGGGAAGACATAAATTACAATACATAGACAAATCTACCAAAGATACAGAAGCAAGAGGTGATGACTGATATAAGGGAACTCAAATTTGTAACTAGGTATTATATGCTTAGGCAGTAGATCCTCTTTCATCTAGAATTTATGTACTTTTAGAAAGGCAAAAGAGCATTGGAGCCCTGGATGTGAAATATACTTAATGGAAGGAACAAGTGGGCAAGACAGTCACTAAGCCCTAAAAACTTCAAAGCTATCTCCTTTCATAAGAGGAACGGTGGAATGAAACAAAACAAAAGAGCAAGGGATAAATCCAATCAACCTTTCCCATTATTGCATCCAATCCCAAAGCATAAATCTCAGAGACAGACATATAATACCAAAAGTAATGTTTGAATGCTGAACTATGAAGCATTAGATGGGACAAGATGTTACCAAGTATCAAAAGCAAGAAAAGGGTGGATTGACAATGCATGAATACTGATTATTCTAACTACAGAAAGGCAAAAAAAAAAAGGAAGCAACAGTTTTATAGGACAATGGGCTCTCTAAGACATACCATAAGCAAATACGGAGTGGGAACTATTAAAGTGGCTGCAGAAAAAATGGTTATGATCATAGCAACATGCAATAGGGTAAGGTGTATGTCAAACCTTCCACTGGAGTTTTATCGCCTCATATTCCGACTTTTTGATGGCCTTGGTATGTTCCCTCTCTGCATATGTTGATCCATATGCATGGTATCCCAATAATAATGGCCAAACCTATAGCCACAATATACACACCATTAATAAGGAAGTGCATTTTAAAAATAGCAGTATATTTTCTTAGCACTAATGTTGCATCTGTTAGCACCCTGCAATAACATAGTACGAAATACAAACCTCTTTCCGCAATTCATGCTCAACTCCTCCATAAAATATTCTCTTTCTTAAAGCCTCTGAATCCACAACTCTTCCTTCAGAATCCACGAAAATGGCCCACTGCAAATAGAACTCTAATTTAGGAGGATAATAAATATAACCATGTTCAAGCAGATGCAAAAGCAATTGTCAGACTGAACAATGAAAGATGAAAATGTGTATCATTAAATGAGAAAACTCCACCAATGGCTACCATATGAGTCCACATTAACAGGTGTTTGCAATAGCAGAACTTCAAGGAACATATCACCCACCAATAGCTACCATATGAGTCCACATTAACAGGTGTTTGCAATAGCAAAATTTCAAGGAACATATCACCCAGAAATTTGAAGGCATATAACCTACCTCTTCAGTTCCCAGGGGTGGTTGTCGTGGTTTTCCCCACACTAGACTCGTTTTATCAAACTGCCACAAGAAAAGAAAAAAAGTAATAAAAATCATAATAATAGCATCCCAAATAATTTGGTAGCTAAAGATAGGCATACCTGGAGCATTACATTACACTTTTCGTTTCCATGGTCTAACAGTTGTGACTAGTGCATTTTATATTTCATTGGCGACACATAAGCGAGCAATAGCACTCTACTTTACGAGGCCATTTATGCATATAAGTTTGTTTTTGACAGTATAAGCAGGCACGACGAAAAGTTAGTGCATGTTATGCAGGTTTTTAGCTGCATAGGAGAGTTGATTATAAAAAAACACCACTTACACTGACAACTGAAGTAAACAAACATATGGGATTTGCTTGAGCTTGAATTTCACATGGTATTACCATCTCAAATTCATGTTGAGTCGACAATTAATACCAGGATATGTTAAAGCAGTTATTTCATTCAATGTCCCGAGAACTGAGATAAATAGCACGAGATTACCTCTTGGGGATCTGTGATTATGGGAACTTCCTCAGTTACTTTATCCCCATCATGTGTTGCATCCAGATGATAGTCAACGAGAGAGGAGTCACGAGTCCTCATATCAGTGGGAGAGAAGTCACAAGTTCTCATGGCAGTGGAAGAGAAGTCACGAGTTCGCATATCATCATTGCTATGACTTTCACGGAAGAGTTGGGAAGTTGTCTCCCGGGCAAATCTGGTAACTCGAGAAAATTTCTCTAATAGTTGAATGGAGAGGTCTCGGTCCTTAACCTTTTGCCTTAGCCTCCCTCTGTATTGAGAAATATTGGAACATTCATTTTCAATGCCACCATCAGTCTTTTTCCAGTTTACATGTAAAGAAGACTGATCAACGGGAAGGGACACAGATTGGTCGTGGGAAAAGGAGATGGCCCTAGGCAGCTCCAAAGAAGACAATGTTTTCTGTGGAAAGTAATGGAAAGATTCATTAACAGAAAACAATAGCATTGTCCATTCATGAAGATCTAATGCGTACCTGGAGGGGATTTTGAAAATCATTGACGACAAATACATTTGAATCATTTGCTGACCTGCAAATATGCTCATTAATAAGAAAGTAGCTAAAATAAGGAAACATGTGACCAAATTGGATTCCCATTCTTTCCATTTTTCTCCATTCTTCTTACGAGCAAGGCCGGACTGATTAAATAAAGTAAATAAATTAAGCACACTAGTCCAACAGTTTTAACCATTTGAGAATCAGTATTCTGCTCTAGAAACACAAATTAGCACAAATAATGGAGGGTGGAATATACTAGTTAGCAGTTATAACAGGGAAATCCCAAATAAATGTCATGCTTAAGAAATAACCAACCTCACGATAAAAACATGTTGCTTTATTGTAGAAAGGAGCTGACGGAGTCCACCATTGTAAAAGTAAAGAGGAGGATATGCAAGCCCTACAATATATATTTTATCAACCTACTGTACTGAGACATGTAAAGCAAAACAAATACCACCTCACGCAATGGAGCATAAGCAGTATCAAGTGATGTTGGTTATACCTGATGACAGAACAACAATAATGTACTGCCACCCGAATGCTGGAGTGTGCCGCCCAATAGAACTTATTTCCGTAAAAGGCACTGCCCTTATGGTGTATAGATTCCTATCTACATCAAACAAAAACAAGAACACTTAGCAACTAGCCAAAACAAGTAACCATGTACCATATAATTGAGAGAGAGAGAGAGAGAGAGAGAGAGAGAGAGAAAACTAGAGCTCACCTTTCTCAGAGAGACTTGCAGTTGAGTTTTGCCCTTTGTACGGAATCCATGACTACATTCATTAATCGAACAAAAGAGAACTTTAAATTCAAACAAGAAAGAACTCTATGTCACCTCATTATGCTAAAGTCAAACATTAAATCATAACTCACATATATGAAACGTATCAGATAATAACAAGTTTCACGTTATTAATTCTCAAAATGTATCAAAATCTGTTAAGTGTGACGAACGCCATGAAATACCAGTCACATGCTTGTCACGTGCTCTAAAACTTTCCTAAAACGGAAACTTCAACTTTTCGTTTATTCTCAAATCATAACTTCAACTTTTCGTTTATTGTCAAATCATAACCATGAACTATCAACTTTTCTTGTTACTCACTTAACGGCAGTTAGACTTGCGGACGAAAAATGCAATAGTTGTTGGTCAACGTTACTACATGACAATTTACGTTTGCTTAGTTAGGATTTAGCAATAAACGAAAGGTGGGCGTGCGGACATGGAGTAACCCCTTCAACAATAATCTCCACAAACACATGGTAAGCAATTTAGAAAAATGAACTAAAAACATAAATTAGCACGGAAATTACCATAAACAGGGAAGATCCTTGCTTAATCAACTTCAATCTCCCGCTAATCCTCTGGGACGCGAATTGGGATGGATGGATTGTAACATTATCTTTCACGAACACCACTTCGGATCCTTCCGGCTCACTCGCCCTGCTAACACTACTATCGCTCGAAATCATACTCGCGGACCCCTAAACCCAATCAACGAAGAAAACAGCTCAAAACCTAATCCATTACAATTACACAAAGCAATTGAATGAAAATAGATGCGAAAATGAAGCACGCGATTGTTTTGTTGGAAGCAAGCGTATCGAAACTGAAGGGCTCGACGGAGAAGTATGGAGATCGATGGATTGCTTACTTGTTGCTGAGAAGCAGCATAGTCGGCCTCATCGGACAAGTCGTGCAATTCGGTTTCCTGCATCGTCGTGGCCTGTGTGCGAGCTTGAAGAAGAAGAAGAAGAAGAAGAAGAAGAAGAAGGGTTGAGTTTTCTTCCAGACGAAGGAAATGGAAATGGCGCGGATGGAGGTCAGGAAGTGACGGCGAAAGGAGGCGTGTGGGGTCCTTCCGGTACAGTCAGCTACGGTCCGGTACTGATTGGACTCAAAAACCCAAGTTCCTCAGTAGTACGCAACATTACCTTGGTTTGTCCGCATGTTGACCAAAGCTGATAGGTCAACGGTAAATCGAGATTCAAGCTTAGTGTTTGCGTTTAAGTTTTTGGATTAAATTGAATTTTAAATTTTTGACACGCAAATTGCAATCACATGAACTATTGTTTTCCGTGTGAAATCTCATGTGATATTCATCATATCAATCTAACATACGCGTAAAGAGATATATGTTTGAGTTAAATATTGAAATATATTCTTAAATATTGATCACGATTCACGAACACTATAAAATATTGGTCACGCGATTCAGTTAGTGAAAATAGACAGAATATTTCATTATGTTAGCCATGTGACAGTTAGTTGAGAGTAAAATGACGATTTTGACTTTACTCATACCAAACTTATGACTTTAATAGGGGGAATTACTATTTTATTCTTATTTTATAATAACCTTATTGGGTAAACTCCTTCCAATTCCATCAGGTAGTTCTTCCATTGTTAGTGCATGCAGTCAAGACTACCCAACATCCCGAGGAATCCATGTTCCTCATTCACCACTAATATCCGATTCATATTAACTTGTATAGGGTTTCGTAGATGAGTTTATTTGAACACCTTAATTATTGTCTTGCAACAAAAAAATCATGCACTCAAGAGTCGTGCTCTCTTCTATTATGAGGTACTTGTCAATGTCATCAGTTGTAGTTCCATAACACAATTACCTAATGGTTGTTGTATACTTTTGATATATAGAGAATGAAACCTATCCCAAGATGCTGATGTCTTCCTGGAAGTATGCATCGTGGTGTTCCAATGCATGCACAATACGCGTTTACACATCCTTGTGCATTTGGAAATGACGATAAAATTGAAGCTGGTTGTAAACCGGGTTGCTACAAAACGCAGTATACGTTCATGCCCAACAACTATCTTGATGTACCGTTTCTTCGAACGTAGTGGCGCCGCAAGTGGTAGGTTCACGACTCGATTAAACATCATTTGAACCTCTAGGAATGGATTCATGATTCCACTTTCGATTATATGTTCTAGTTGTTGCTCGTGTTGCCTCTTATTGGCGATAAACGTCAAATTTTCTTCTTCGGAATAGTTCGTCATTGAATCGAACAAAGAAGAATGTAGGACAATAATTTAAAGATGAGAGAGTAGAATCACAAGTTGTAGTTTTTATGTACAAAAACAACTCGATTTATAGTAGCTTGTATCAGTTAACATTTAGTTTGGTCTTTAAGTTTGAGTATTCCAGCAACAAATATAAATTCTTTCAGGGGTCAATTATTGGTCAACCCAAAAAATAGTCGCTGGCGTTGACATTTCATGCGGTGTTATTAATTATGTCGCTGCCAAACCATCTCACAGATACGCCGGGTTTTCGGCCTCCACCATGCCGATTGCCCCGACATATACAAAACCTCTTGTCCAAAACGCCTATATTTCACTGCCGATTACAAAAACTATATGTTAGTGTGTTAGATTAAAAGAAAAATTACAAAAACTAACCTTCTAATGATTTTTTCGTCTCAAAAACTAATCCATCATGATCTATATTGTCAGTTCCTACGTACATACCTGGTAGAAGATCAAACCACATGTATCTACTCCTTTCATTTATTTTTTGGACAAAAAACTTCCGTTAAATGGGTGGTTATCTCATGTATATACCTATTTTTTCGGTAATTTTTATCCCAAAATATATAAAACGGATGATACAAGGTGTTTGACCTTTTTGTCAAGTATATCCGTGAAAACAAATATTACATTGAGTCAATTTTTAGCTTATTAATATTTTATGTTATAATTTTACACTACCACTTTTTTTGATCAGTTTAGAGCACGTACAACGGTCCGGTTTGGATCGAGTCATAGACTAGAATCGTGTTTTTGCGTAATCCAGGACGCGAGCCGTCCCGTTGTGACACGTGTTTTTCGCGTCTCGCGTCCCCCTAATCCGAGACCCGGGACGTGCGTCTCGGATCGCATAGTTGCTCGACACGTGTCTCATTTTTTTTAAATACAAAAAAATCAGATTTAATTAAATAAGATTGGTCCACTCACAATACGAGACCCTATACAGGAATCGCCATTATAAAACACAGTTTATTTTGAGTCTTGCATCCTACTATTTTGTACAGTCAACATCCAAGTCCTTAACTCAAACCCTACGACTGTGTATGCTCTTAGAGAGGGTACTGAACTGACCCGACCCTTATCATCTTCTTGAACTCATCAAAATTAACTACCCGTGTCATCCAAAACAACCTTTTTGATGAGCAATCCTCTAGATAAGCCATGTACAATCCTAGCTCCTCCACTAAGATCAACCCATCTTTACCTCCATCAAAAGTCTCCTTCAAACACATCTTAAGGCGTATACGTGTCCCTAGTTTAGTATTGATCAATTGTCAACACAGTATTAACACCGATATGAGGACACTTTGAGCTGAGCTAGAAATGTTGATATATGTAAAGGCCCGTGAGTTATGCATGAGCCCAACAAAGCGCAGACCTAACAGCCCAATTCGTATGTCCATAACGGAGGCCCAGACTGATTATGTAGACACTGCGGTAGTGGGTCCAAACCAATATGCCGACAAGGGCAGAACGGAACGGGACAGACACTGACACAAACGGGTATGGGGGTCCTGGCAATCCCGTGCCGTTGCGTGTCCGTTTGCACAGAGCATCACGTGGTCATCCTTGGAATACAAGCAAGTACATGGTCCCGTTTCGTCGGATCCGCTAAAATACAAACTGATAGCAGAATCATCTTGTCATTCCCTCTGCCCATTTTTGAAAGTATTAAACATAATATATGTGGATCGAGTTTTAACAATATATGTCTTGGTAAAAAGAGTCGCTAGTTGAGATCAATGTTTCACGACTGAAAGATCAATTTTATTGGTTAAAATGTAAAGTTAGTGAAACAAATACTCGTAACAAGAACACTGGAAACACAACACGGTACATAGAAACAGTGAAAAATGTACCAATTTGTATCCCGTCAATAGTAGGGCGAAAGAGACTGGACGGAAGGCGGGGATAGCCCACCGGGCTCACCGATCGTTATCATGGCTTTCCGGTTCCATGTCAATATCGAAGAAACATCATGTCCCAACTCACAGTAACTTGTTAAATTATCGGTATGAACTGTGTTGAGGGCGACCTGTCGCTGCACAGCTGCACCGTCATGGCCGAGCATTTCGCGCTACGACTTAGATATGCATCGTCGTTTTACTCTCTCCAGTCCCCATCTCCACCTCGTCTAACGAATCTTCCTCTCCACTTCACTGCTACACCATGTTTCATGCTCTTTTTTACCGCTTATTTGTCCCCATCTAACACTAATTAAGCGGGCCGTATGCAAGTAAGGCCCAATTCCCATGTAGGCCCATCAAGGTAAAAGTAGGTGACTCCAACAATAATGCTGAAACAAACACGAGCATAGGTTTCTCCATTTGAGCTGGGCCTATGAACAACGTGGGCCCATGTCTATTTTAAGTTTTTTTTGACATTTTTAATTAAAAATAACTACAGCTTTTGGTTCTATTTCACCGCCCATTCACAATTGGGATGTGATTTGATGTGTTTTTGACTTGTTGCTTATGACCATATTATGTTATAATTGGTTAAGGGAATCACAATCAAATTGCACCTTCTGTTCTGCACCAAACTTTTGATCCTATAATTGTAACTTTTGTTTTGGCTACACTTTGATAATTTCAGACCCATCAATTCATGCGGGTCCATAATTATGTCAGTATCATTGAATTCAAATTAAACTTACTTTGATCGAAATGATTATTGCCCAAGTGCAGAAATCAACCGTATAGATATAAATGGCATTTTGTTTATACTCAATTTAAGCTCAGAAGTCATTTTAATGATGAGCTCTAATGGCGAAACAGTAGCGGCAGAGACGAGTACATAGCTGGCGAAATAGGCTCTCTCCGGTCCTCTAAATGATAAAAATAGTCCTCTTGTTTCTATTTACTGTTACTACAGTTTGCAGGTAAGTCGTGGAAGTGAGTGATGATGACATTGTCTTTTATTTTCCGATTTGTTGGGGACCCGCCCTCCATTTGGATTGGAGTTGAGGTCCCCCAACATCATTATTTTCTTATGTGTGATTACAAACTTTTATGTTTTTTTGTAATCGGCTGAATATATGATTTTTTTTTTCTTCTGATCAGCAGATTTTTTTGTTATAAATAACCTGATTTCCGAATTGGAAAACAAGGCCAAGGGGAGTACCCCTCCGATTACAACCCAGAGACTACCACTCATGCAACTCAAAACCTTAACAAGGCTAAAAGCCAACAACAACAGAGGTTTAGTACCTAAATTTTACAGCCATTAAGCAACACAATAGGGAAGATACAACAATCTTAACCCCAAAAATAAAACAAAAGTGGATCTGGAGTCTAATACTCAAAACTCACAAACAAGAAGCTCAAACGAAACAAGAACTAAAAAATAAAACCAAAACCGGACTTCCCGTACCAGCACAGAGTCACCGGCCCCCAACCGACCCTCTCCCGATAAGATGGATTCCCCGACCCCTCAACTTCACCAACCCAATCCCCCAGCTCCCCGATATTCCAGAGGAAACCAGGGAGGCCAGAAAACCTAGCCTCAACTCCCCAAATTCAGCTCATTACCCCTGCAGCCCATTCTAAAGATCCTATAAAAGCCGTTAGGCAACTCGCCATCGATGGCCAACACCAATCGATGGTCCTCGACCACATAAGAGTCGGAGGAATACAAGATCTCAGAAGGGAAGAAGGCTAACTAAAACTGAAAAATAGAGGAGAAGAGGAAGGGAAAAGTCGACCTGCTTCTCTCAGATCTCGGCTAGAGAGATCCCGTCGGAGGTCAGCACTGGTCCGACGACCCAAAGGGGAGAGTCCCAGATCACAATGAACCAGGAAGCAGAAAGACTCGGGAGGAGGAGAAAGGGGAGAAAGAGAATCATACACACATTTTTATCTTACCGAGAAGAGAGAATCAGTGGCGACCGTAACCCCCAAAACACCACTGCCTCCGCACAACAGATCTTCGAAGATCGCCGCCGCCGAGAACACCAAGCCCACTCCCCCGACTCACCAGAACAAAGGTCACACATGACCAAAACACCTCGCCGAGTCACCGCTCCGACGAGGCCCGGGAACACCGGGAAACGCTGAGAAAGACGGAGAGGACGGACCGGAGACTGTGCCGCACCAAAAGTCGGAGATCCAACACACCAAGGAGTGAATCGGAGACTGAACCACCCAGATCTGCTTCATCCCCACCAGATCTGACGGAGAAGGAAGTCCCACGCCAGATCTGCAGATGTCACCCCAAAGGAAGGTAAAATCACCATGTCGGAGAAGGAAATCAAAAGGAAATTAGATAGGAGGACCTCCGACGTCCTCTCTAGCTCCGGAGGAGGCCATCGAAGACGTCGGAGATGAAGGAGCTACAGGGTTTAGGGTTGCGAAGTAGAGAGAAGGCAGAGCTTTTTTTTTCTAGAGAGAGAAGCTCTATTGTGTTACAATCTTTATGATCTGAATTTATGATTTAAGAGTTTAAAAACCACCTCTCCCCCTAAAAATTGAAATCCTAGTATGGATTTAACACGAATTTGATATAGATTTTATGACCTTGAAGCAAAAAAAGAGGTCTTAAGCTTAAATTTTCCTATCGTAACGTGAAATACAGAAGAAAAAAATGCCTAAACAATAAACATGTATTCAGGACCCACAAAACTAAACAAAAAAGAAAGCAAAAAACTTTCTGTAAAACCCTGAAAACCACCTACCACCACAATTCCAAACACCACACGCCTCGTTGTTAACGATCTTGTTCTCGGAAAAACCTAAACTCGTCGGAGCAACCAAGACCTCGACACATCGAAAACAAACACCACTAACGGTAGAGTAAAACCCTTAACCCCGTCCCAGCCGGATTTGCAACAGAGCCAAACATGGCATAACATTCGAAGCCGAGCAACATCATGATCATCGAGCCTTCGCCGTCACCATGAAAGGAGGAGGGAAGATCAACCTAGATAGGAACCAGAGGGAGAGAGAACGCGAGAGTAAGGTTTCACTTGTGAAGACATGCCCGACTCCGACCACGAACTGTCAGATCTAGAGGCTTTGAGCACAATCAATCTTCAAGAACAACAACGAACGTGATAAATCTGATTCCATTGAGGCAAAATATGGTAACACAACCACCAAAATTGACACTAAGACGACCGCATCTAAACGGCGAGGAGGCTAAATATCGTGATATGAAGTCCAACACCTAGAGCACCGAGTAAACAACGCCGTAAGCAAAAAAACGAGACAAGACTGTCTCAACGACACCGAGCCAGGACTTCCCAGAACAACTAGAAGCAACGCAAGGCAGAGATGAGTAGGTAACGACGAAGGAGACACCAAGAAGAAAACAGAACAAATGAGGGAAAAAGGTAAGGGAGAGGTGAGGCCACCACTAACGAGACCATGGGCGGAGACCACAACCATCACTGATGAGGGAGAAGGAAAAGGGGCAGCAGAAAGTAAATCTAGGGTTTTTCGGGGGATGGCTGAGTTGAGAGAAAAAAAAGGAAAGGATAATATTAAAGTTTATAATTTCTTACGTTATCCGATCTTTGTGTATGTTATGTTTTTCGTTTAGTGTCCACGGAGTTGTTTTGAAAATTAAAACATTATAATCAAAGAAACAAATGTCAAAATGGGTGATTGTATTTAAAATTTATCGAGAGAATGTATAATGCTAATTCATTTGTATTAATTTGTTGAAGTTTAACTCGCATAGGAGAAATACAAGAAAAACTAGTTATTTATAAGACTAGAGTCACACTCAACTAATACGATTGATCTTTAAAAGTTAACAACCCTAGCCTATATCGTCGTCGACGGCGGCTCTTCTTCCTCAATAATCACTTACTCTTATTCTAAGCTCTGCCATGTTAGTGTTATCGCCACGTTATATGGGGTTCCCTCAATCTGCCTTCAAATCTATAGTCGAAATAGTCCTTTTTTCGTGGAGATCAAGGCATGTGCTGATGTGAATCTGTTCTTCGACAAGATGCGATTTCTAGAGTGGTATTGGGTGGTGATATGGTATCCCGAATAAAATTTAGTTTGGCTAGCAACATCAAAGAAATAAAGATTAGAAGCGATATGCATGATTCCTGAAGATCGGAGGAAACCCTTACGAAGACACGAAATGTCAGGGAGGAAAAACCTCCTGCTCCAATCCTGATTGGCTATGACCAATCATACTCCTCAACTGCCATCTCTCGGGTTACTCCTCACTCTTCAGTCAGCTAGTATCCCTCAAACAGTACTTCACGAGCCCTTACCCGGAGGATGACATGCATTCATGTAACCTAACGAATCAGTCGAGATGATAATGACAATGCTCTCAACACCTTTAGTCGTCTAGTCAAAACCGACAGACGCTTTGTCATCGCGTTAGATGACTGGCCTCGACCAGTTAATATTCTTGCTCGTTTATTTTTATCTACTTATGTAATGTTCCTTTCATGAAATAATATGATTCTTACTTTTGCTCAAAAAATAAGGTTTACCTTTTAGCTGTGTACGCTCAAGCTCCGATGTATGTAACATGTTCCAAAACAAAATTTACCTATTATCAAAGCTAGTGTGGCTCAATGACCGTTTACCACATTCACCTTGTGGTCTTCAATTCATACGCAGATGTTCAGTTATATACGTAAGGGAGATCGTTGAAGTTGAAACCACATCTAAAAAATATAAGAATAAAAGTTACAGTCACACTATACTAATAGTGTTAAATTTTAGTTGTAGAAGTTTGACCTAATATAATATGAGTGATATGTTTCAAAAAAAACATTGGATGAGAATTGATATCACTTGATAAATTAAAGATTTGGCCCATTAGACCGATTTGTTCAATCTTCTTAGTCATGGTTATTAAAATATATATGCATATATATAAATATACATATATTATTAAAACCTAATAGTCCTAAACAAATTATTTTATAACGAAATTAATTTTAGGGTTAAATATAAAAACTTACTCTTAAGTATTGATCACGAACACTACACTACCCAACATTTCAAAGTGACAAATAAAATACCTTAATTATTGGTCACGCGATTTTGATAGTAAAAATGGACGGAATATTCCATTTTGTTAGTCATATGACCTCAAGTGTCATATAATAGATGGTAAAATGACATCTTTTTCCCTTAAGTATTTGACCTCTATATATTTTATAAGGAACATAACGAGAGTACAACGGTAATGTTCCTTATAAAATGTAAAGAGGCCAAATAATGAAGAGAAAACGTCATTTTACCATCTATTATATGACACTTAAGGTCATATGACTAACAGAATGGAATATTTTGTCCAATTTTACTAACAAAATCGCGTGACCAATACTTAAGGTACTGCATTTGTCACTTTGAAACGTTGGGTAGTGTAGCGTTCGTGACCAATACTTAAGAGTAAGTTTCGATATTCAACCCTTAATTTTATGCTCCAAAAATAATATTTTATCATTAATGAAATACCATCAAAATATAAATAATATTTTTATATTAAAATTTACGCATGCACATGTATATTAAGAAAGTTATTGAAAAGATCAATGAAAACTGCACCTTTTACTCAAAGAGGAAAGTTATTTAAAAAAAGTTGATAAATATAATTTCACAATTTCCAATTTGAATATAAATCATGTAATACTAAAACCATATTCAACTTATTCTTTAAAAAATTATAAATTATATTTAATCAAGACAAACAAGTGGATTTTTTTATATAAAATCTATTAAATGAATAAATAAAATCTAGAAAATAAATAAAAAATAAAATAAAAGATTTTTTTTATAATGAATAAATAAAAATACTTTTTTTTATAAATTAAAATAAACAAATGTAAAGAATATTTAAACATAATCTTTTAAACCTAATCTATTCATTGTAAACCTAACCTTTGACATACATATATCACCTCTCTAAAATCTCTATTTTAAACCCGATCTTATCTCCATGCTTGAAGTTCAATGACTCAACTGTCTTTCCCATATTACCATCACAAACATCCTACAGAGGCAGTTCAATGTCCTCCACGGATTTTGCATCAATAACATGTAAGTTCGAATTAACATACACTTCATCAAGTCCATCCACAAGTTTATAAAGAATGGACATGCTGGTTTCCTTCTCTCCCCAGCCTCTTCGTCATGCTCGGTTGTGAATTTATCACGCTGATATGTTGTTAAGCTGGTCGGATTTTGTCTGCTTCACATCAGATCTTCTTTCTACTCGTTGGTCTTAATTTTGTATCCGAGTTCGTTGCCATATCAATAACTAGGATTCGGGTATTTGAGTCTGAGGTTTAGATTTGGGATTTGGGTTCGAGGTTTAAGATTTGGGATTTAGGATGAACAACTGTCGGGAAGAACTATTCAAAATGAATAAAATCAACACAATTTTAGAAAAAGAATCAATAAAAAATACCAACGTGTGGTATATGTGGGAGAGCCCCCGAATCTGTAAACTATATGTTCTTGGATTGTGGCTTTGCAAAGACGTGATGGGCCCAGCTTGGAGGGCTACCCCTATAATCCTACTGTGGGGTTTATGTAGTGGTGGGAGGACATTGACACTGTAGATCCGAGAGACAACCTTGTTGGCGTTCTATCCATCCTTTGGAAATATGGAAGGCCCGTAATTATTTGAAATAGGGGGAACAACGCCGTCTGCACTTAGGGTGATATATGTAACTAAAGCCCATCTCACGGCATGGCGTGACACGAATGCTGCTAATATACAAACTCGACCGCACCCCCCTAGTGTGGCCTGCTAAGTGGACTCGACCACCTCAAGGAACCAAGTTCATCAATATAGATGGTGCGGTTTTCCAAGAGACTAACCAATCAGCTTGGGGCTTGATAGCCCGAGATGTAGATGAGATGGTTCGTTTGGTAGCTAATGGTCTCCTACCAGGTGCTGGTCCTCGATTATGGTCGAAGTGTGCGCCCTAGTGATGGCACGTCGAAATACACATAGTCTGGGAGCGGGCCCTTTCATCATTCGCTCAGATGCTCAAGTCCTCCTAAATATGGTAATGCAAGGGGAGCCCCCTGCCTCTCCGGTGGGCACCATCATTCGAGATATCCGTCTTATGCTTTCTCACAATGAGGGGATTACCCTTCAACTTGTAAAAAGAACTACGAACAGAGCTTCTCACTAGCTAGCACGGGAAGCTCATTCAATGGTTGTTCTTCAATGGTTAGGGACCCTCTCTGACGCACTATAATGTATCGTTAACTTTGAGATCTAATAATATTTCGCAACTTTTAGTCAAAAAATCAATAAAAAAAACTATATAAAGAAAAAAAAATCTTAATTATGGATGATGAATTAGTTAAAGACTAATTAAGGAATAATGGATTTATCATAGGATAATTAGGAATAATTAATTAATTAATTATTAATTAAAGAATAATAAAATAACTTACGAAAAATGAACTAATCACAGACTAATTAAGGAAAAATTAATGAATCAATCATAGTATTAAGATTTAAATAAATCATTAATCAATTATTAAGGATTTAATGAAGTAAGGGGTATAATCGTCTTTCAATTAATTTTCTTAAAATTAAATTTAAACACATAAGGGTAAAAATATCATTTCATGTTATTTTGTTAATTTTTCTAATAGAAGACGGTGGACAAAATATCAGCACACCCTAAAAATACGGACAAAAATGTATGCATTTTTTCGTTTGTGGACAAAAAATATATGTAGTTTTTGACAATTATACCTTAAAACTATATATAACGATAATAGTGATAAATATATAATTATCATTAACAATTAATTAAGTAAAGTGTACTGCAATGGCTTCTCTCATCATACTCGTAGCAACAACCACATCTTGTGGTCTTGTTTTCGATTATACATTCATAAATCGTTCCTCCCCTCCACCTCTATATATGAGATATGGTAGGGTTTTTTCTCCTAGGGTTATCTTCGGGCCGCCGCTAGTCACCGTATCGTTGGCCCCTTTCCCGCCACCAACGACGCATCTCCCGATCCTGTTGGGCCCCCCATTGCAACCTCGATGGTTGTTGTCTGGCTCACCTCAACATCAATTGATCTCATCGCCTCAGAACCCCTCGATCTCCCTGTATCGGGTCATCTCTCCTGATCAACCCCCGCCATCTCTGAAGCCACCACTGCCGCGTCCTTCTCCATGGCCTCCAACACCGCACTATCCTCGACCCCCCTCTCGAATCTGGATCTAGCTGATCGAGTGGGTCTTTTTTACTTTATCTGATATTATCTTTGTAGGGTCAATGTCTAGTGAGCAGAGATTCAATGATTTTTCCTGGGAGGGAACCTTGAATCACGTATATCCTCCCACTACAACTGATGCAGTTCAAGCTTGGTCGTTTTGCTCCCCATATGCAACGGTTAGACACTACCTTGGGCAGGATTTTCAGTTTCGTTTTCCAACCCCACATTTCCTTCATGCCTATATGGCGCTTCAATACCAGTTATGACGTTTATAGTGTTACAAAAACTGCGAACAACTATGTTGTATGTCTATTCTTCATTCGTGGCCTGGGAGTATGTTCCATGATGCACTCTCTTGTAGTTGATTTTTGAGTTTTAATAAGGGTAAACTTCACTTCACTACCCTAAACATACTTGCGTTTCGTCTCACTACCCTAGCCAAACTTTGTTGCACCTCACTACCCTAACAGAACTTTTAGTTGCATTTTCATACCCGCCGTCAACTTGACATCCATTTTTGGATGGAAATAGTAAAAAGTCCAAAATACCCCTCACTAACACTCAAATTTTCAAAAGCATGCCATTGGTTTTGAAAAATTCTTTTTATTTATTTAAAATCAGTTTATTCTAAAACAAAATCATATATTATTTTTAAAAAAATTAGTTTTTATTTTAAAAATTAATATTTTATTTAAAAAATCAGATTTTTTTAAAAAAATAAGCTTTTATTCCTAAAAATCAGACTTTATTTTAAAAAATTAGTTTTTATTTTTAAAAATCAGATTTTATTTTTTAAAATCAGTTTTTATTTTCAAAAATCAGATTTTATTTTCAAAAAATAATTTTTTTTTAAAAAAATAGTTTTCAAATACGTTCCTTCTTTAGAAAAAAAAAACTATTTTTGAAAAAAAACTGGTTTTTTGAAAACAAAATCTGATTTTTTAAAATAAAAATTGAATTAAAAAAATCTGATTTTTAAAAATAAAAGCTAATTTTTTTAAAAAATTGATTTTTTAAATAAAATATAATTTTTTTTATATAAAATGATTTTTAAAAATAAAATCTGATTTTTTAAATAAAAAATAAATTTTAAAAAATAAAATCTGATTTTTTAAATAAAATATTAATTTTTAAAAATAAAATCTGATTTTTTTTAAGAATTAACTGATTTTTTAAAAATAAAAAACTGATTTATATAAAATAAATAAATAAAAAGAATTTTTGAAAACCAATGGCATGCTTTTGAAAATTTGAGTGTTAGTGAGGGGTATTTTGGACTTTTTACCATTTTCCATCCATAAATGGATGTCAAGTTGGCGACGGGTATAAAAGTGCAACTAAAAGTTTCGTTAGCAAGTATTTTTAGGATAGTGAGGTACAGTTTATCCTTTTAATAATGTTGCACCTTTCGTTCAAACAAAGAAAGTAAAATGTACTGCTTGACATCACTTGAGGAACCACAAGTCAACTTGATGATATTAGATTTCCTTTTTTTCGTATTAATTTATTTATTCTAAAAAAATGTTTCAAATATTTTTTATATGATGAAATAAATTTATGTTTTAATATATTATTATGATTATAATAATTATATTACTGAAATAATTTTATAATATTTCAAAAAGATACATATATATTACAAAAACCAAATCAAACCATAAATCATACTAAAATTTTAAAATAATATTATACTAAAATATGTGAAATTTTAAATTTATTTCTTCTTACAAAATAATATAAAATAAATATTTTCTTATGACAATCTAGTAAGATTCGAATCGAGACATGAGTAGTTGTGTTTGGACTTACTTTTGTAGTTCTGTACTTATTTTAAAGGTATTCCAACTTGAGAGTTTCAATACAGACATTTTATTACCGAGTCAGAGCATTGGGTATACCCAGACGTTAACATGTCTCGTTTATTTTTATCTTATGTAAAGTCGTCCACAAGAAAGTAGTAATATAATCCGATATCGTTGAAAAAAAAGAACAATTTTAATCAAGACATCTCAATGACAAAAACCTCATAATCTTAAATATTCTAATTCATTATCAAGTAAAAAAAAGGAATATTGTTAGGAGTGAAGATAAAGAGAAGAGGATCGATGCATGGTAGTGAGTGAGAAGAAAACAGTGATTAAAGAGTGAAAAAGAAGGGTAGGGACAAGTCTTTCTCTATCTCTACAGATATAGATAGCTAGTTGTTGCTTCCCATTTCCTATAAAGATGATGATCTCTTTCTCTGTAGTGAAACACCACTCCCATAAACCCTTAACTTCCTTTGTGGTCCTTCTCCTTATTCACTCCCATAAACATTAACCCTTTCTTCTTCATTTCTCATAGCTCCTCTATCTCTCTACAATGTTAGAGAAGCACACAGTGTGTACATTAAGTCCTGTCATGCTTTTCCACAGCTTTCTTGAACTTCTTTGATTTTGTGCATAAGCTTCCATGGAATTGAAGCTCAAGAAAGCTGTGGGAGAACATGGCTATTTCAGGATTTTCTTCATCTCTCTCAATTCACCCATTTTCCCAATCCCTGTCTCCATCCAAACCATACTCACAAAGGTAACAAATTGCTACCATAATTCACACTTCGCACCGAATTTCGAGATATTACATAATGTTTCTGTTTTAAAATAAATGTATCATTTAAATACATGTATATATACGAATATGATGTAAGAATTATATACGTGTTGAAGTATTTCACACAAATATAATATATATTCAGCCTAGATCGATTCGAAATTAAACCTGTTCCTGGAGATATAACTTATAATTGGTATTCTGGAAGAAAAAAAATAAGAATTTGTAATGCATGAAAATAAATAATAGGCGTGTGCAGGTAGGTAGCAGAGAAGATTCTCTGGCGGCCTGATGATCAATCTCATCAATAATGATTCTTGCTCTGGTTTTGCTTCAACATATGATGATCTTCTCCTACATTTCTGTGATAAAAGTCTTATCTTTGTCCCTTTCTCATCACCTCCTTTTCTTTTCCATTATTCTTTTTAAGTTTTAACCCACCACTTACTTATCCCTTCTCTCTCTTTCTCTAGATCAGTATTAAGCTTAAGCTGCAAAGATTATGTCTTTGTTTCTACCTTGTATTAAGCTTCAATTCCTAAATCTGATTTACTTATCATGAATTATTGTTCAGATTGAAGTCTCATATCCAATAAAACAAAAATACATATATGTGTTATGAAAATAACCAACTTGTTTGATAAGATCAATTTTTCGGTTCTAAATTAGTTTGAAATTTAAGTTACTGAATTTTATCTTTGTTGGAATTAGTTATAGTATCAATTGTTTCATGTAGAAATGATTGTTAGATTGTAATTATAAACAAGTGATTGACCTTCTAATTTGTCTGTAAACAGTAACATGCTTTAATTCAAATAAAAGGGTTAAAAGTAAAAACTTATTCTAAAATATTGGTCATTAAATTTAAACATGTCAAATGAGATAATTTAAATTTTAGTCACAAGTTATTTACATGCATTCATGAATCGTTCACGACTTATTTACATTTCTCTAGAACATGTACATCGTTGGGTTTTAATTAAGGTTCATATTCAAAAGGGTTATTATCATCCGAGTACCCTAAAAATACTTGGTTTTCATCTGAGTACCCTAACCAAACTTTGCGACACATAACTATCCAAACGAGATATTTTGTTTCAACTTAGTACCCGCTGTTAGTTTTCCATCTATTTTGGATGATAAATGGTCATGTGCCTGGCACATGACCCTAATTTTTTTCAAAAATGACAATGCTACCCTTTGTGTGATGTTTAAACCCTAATTTCTTTTATACCTTTCAATTTTCTAATTTTGTGCCTCTCTCTTTTCATCTGCACGAGACCAACATCCCACGAGGACCTCTCTCACGGCGCCTCTCTCACGCTGAACTCTGGGCACGGGGCTGGGGCTGGCATCGAGCATGTGATGGAGAGCAGAGGTCGGGGTTTGCGGTGGCGTGTTCTGTGCGAGACCAGGGGATGGTGGTGAGGACGAAGCTGGTCTGGAGGTTGGGTTCATCGGAATCAATGGAGGTTGGGTTTGAGGGTTTGATTCCGACCGACCAAAACAATGGAGGTTGGGTTTGAAGGTTTGATTTTTTTTGTTCTTATGTATAGAAATCTGGTTGGGGATGGAGCAGATTTTTGTGGGTTTGGATTTAATTGGAGGATGGAGAAAGGACTTGGGTGGTCTGATTTATGGATTTGCACGTATAGATCTTCCATTTTGCACTGCATAACGAGCTTATAACATGAATACCACGATTGGGGATCTAATGAACTGTTCTTATTTTTTTTCCGAATTCGAGCTTGTCTGGTTCATGAATCAATATGGATGAATAACATGAATGTGAGCTTGTCTGGTTCATGAATCGATATGGATGAACTGAATTTGATTTATTTATTTTTTCTGAAAAAGAAAAAAATAGTCAAAGAAAAATGAGAAAACGAAAGAAAATCAAAATTTAAAAAATATTCTGGAAATTAATAAAAGAAATTGGTAATTAATTTTATGAAATAAAAAAGAATTAATTAAATTATGATTATTTTAAATAAAAGATTGATTTTTTTAAAAAAATAAGTCTAATTTTTTATAAAATAAATAAACTAATTTTAAGAAAATAAATTAATGGAAATAATTTTTACAATTCAATGGCATGGATTTGAAAATTTGACTGTTAGTGAGGGGTATTTTGGACTTTTTAAGTGTTTGGATGGAAAAATGGATGGAAAATAGACAGAATCTAACGGCGGGTACTAAGTTGAAACACAATGTTTCGTTTAGGTACTGATGTGTCACAAAGTTTGGTTAGGGTACTCGGATGAAAACCAAGTATTTTTAGGGTACTCGGATGATAATAACCCTATTAAAAAAAATTGAATCTAAATCTATGCAGAGGAACTCTTGAATTAAAATCTATTGATTTTCACATCGTAGAATTTTAATTAAGGGGTTCACTAGAGATTCTTGTCCATTGGCTGAATTTTGACTGGATAATTAATTATGTTTTGCTAAATGTATTAAATACTGAATTTAAACAGTACATAATATTGAATATTGACTAAATAAGTATTTAATAAAAAAAATGAATATTTAACTCAATAATTATTTCATTAAAAAAGAAGTACAAAAATTTAATCGTCTAATTCGTAATTCGCTCCAAAACGATTCCATATATGCTCCATAAAGTCATCTTGAAGTTATCGGTGGGTGTCGTCAATTCTGACCTTTGTTCGAACGACCAAATATTGTTGGTAGGATAAGGACCCTTCGTGGTACCATTGTTCAGGTGGTGTCCAAACAGGTATGTCTGGAGAGGCTCATAATACCATTCTTCAGCTCCTTGTTCATACCGTTCACGTTCATCCTCTACAATCATGTTGTGTAGAATGATACAAGTGTGCATGATATCAGTCAACGACCTCATGTCCCAAACACGAGCGGGGAGGGAAATGATGTTTCACTATGCTTGAAGGACTCCAAAAAATTATTCAGTATGTTTCCGAGCACCTTCTTAGACTTTATCAAAAAAAAAATTGGGTTGGATGGGATGTCGGATCGACTTCATAAACTGACTCCAGGGTGGGTAAATTTTGTCAACCAAATAATAAGGTCGACCGTATCGAGTCCCGTTGATCTCGTACTCTACGGTATAGTCACGATCGACGAGAATGTCTTTGAATAAGTGTCCTACGTTTCACACGTTCCGTCCGCCATTTCGAAAAACGCATGCCAAATCCATAAATCACGTGAGACTACAACTTCCAACTTTACGGTTGAACGTCCGTGGTGATCTCCTCGGCCAAAGACCCCTTTCTACGCAATTGGGGAATTCTCCAACTAGCAATGCATGCAATCAAAACTCCTAATCATGCCGGGGAACCCTCGCTTGTATCATGATTCCTATAATCAGGTCAAGTCCTATGCATTTGGTACTTGCTCATACTCCTTCATAAGAATCTCAACAACGGCCTTGCAAAATCGTCGCACACATTTGAGTATGGTACTTACCCAAAGTCGTAGGGATTCGTCCAACGAATTGGACGAGCACCAGTACGCTAGCATTTGTATTACGGTAGTGCATTTTTGGTGCGTTTATAACCCATGCGTCCGAAAGCGTCCGACTTTTGAGCGAAGTAATCGTCATGCTCCGCTACCTTTTCCATCACCTGAATAAGAAGTGGTTGGCTCATACGGTATCGACACCTAAAAATCTCGGGCCCATAGGTAGGATTGTCGACAAAATAATCCTACATTAGTCGTTCATGGCTTTCGAAACGACCTTTGTTAATCTCTCTTCATGAAGGTTCCCCGTTTTCAAGCCTTCACCTCATTGTGTTCAATTGCGGCTGCATTCTTGCTCATTCATATTCCTTCCTTCGCCGATTCGTGCCGCCATTTGATGAACGTGTGCTTCTGAATCATCCATAGTTCAAACACAAAAACGATCGGAATACAAACTTTGTGGGAAGAGGAATTTGAGAGAGAGATTTTTGAGATGAAGAGAAATTGTTGGTGGATTGATGAAAGAGATTTGGTGGTTTTTATAGATTGTTAAAATATATTTTTTAAAATTTTAAAAGTATTAATTTTAATCAAAAAACTTACCGTTGTTGTCTACAGCTCTTTTCTGCCACGCCAATTGCCATGTGGCGGCTTCCCATTTGTCATTCGTGACTCATGAACCGCACGATGTCGATTCACGATTGTGAAGCGTAAACTACAATTCACGGTTCCGGTTTATTAAATAGTGAATCAAAACCAAACAAGCCGTCCTTTACACCGCACTACTCAATTCGTCATTCACTATTAAGTGAATGGGAGTTGTGAAACTTACGGAGTGGATGCCAAATTTTGAAAGTGTCAAAATTTTATCCAATAAATAAATAACCGTAATCAACGGTGTAACTCACTAATAGTGACCAAATTAATCCTAAAAAATAATCTTATTATTTATGAAAGAACCAAATGCCACCACGGCACCACATACAAAGCCCATGTACATACTACATACTCATTTATATTTATATAGCTTAGCAAAAAGTACGCATATATAACTTGGTTACACCATCAGGCGATTCAGGCATCAACCAAGGCATGTTACGTGTCTTTGACTTTCGGAGACATGCAGACTTCATTTCTTCATCGTTACATTTAAAACTCATTATAGATATCAAATACTTGATTAAATAATGATCAAATATAAGTACTATGATGAACTATGAAGGGTTAGGGTGGGTCCAAGAAAAATCAGTTCAAAATGGGAATGGCAGGCCTGTAAATAAAAAGCAAGGCCCTGCACAGTCCAAAAACCTGAAAATGGGGTCCTAATCGCGTCCAGAAAAGCAAAGCCTGTGGTGACCTAAATTTGTATACATCATTATGATTCATGAAGCAACTTTTTTTTCTTTGTGTTCAGAGTGTAATGCATGACACAGCAATAATACAGTACAGTGAACTTTGGTAGATTTCATTTCAGAGCAATTAAAATGGTACTGTTCTATTGCCTCTTATTATACAAGTTACGCACAGCTGAAAAAGCCTGAGCTTCATATATATGGCTTCATGAATTTGATGCAGATTCAATGCAGGCACTTCATATGCAAACAATCTTTTCTGCATGCATGCTCAGCCCACCCTCACATGAGCATGTTCCAAATTTTAGACGATCTCTTAACGTGGTGAAAGTTCAATTATACAACTCTGGTTTGTTTGTCGCTTTTACTATATAATTTGTTTGTATAAAAGTAAAAGCGTATCTTGATATGACCGGTGTAAAATGTAATTAACTAATTTGGGATTTACTTGATAAAATTTTAATCCTATACTTATGACATGTTTGTCGTATCCACTTTAATATCACGTTTAGATTTAAATTAGACAATAAGGTTATAATTTGCGTGTTTTGATAGCGAAATGTGCAGATTTCATTAATTAAAATATGGAATGACAGTAAAGTGTATCAGAAACTCTCTGACCTCGATGAACAGGGCAAGAACATTTAAGAATGTTCGTTATTCTTTTCTTAATAGAACTGTCCTCGACGGTGTTGAATTGGTGCCCTATGGGCAATGACAAAGATGGGTGGAGGGAACGGGGTACCAGAGATCCGAAGGGACCTCAACGGTAATGATGATGGTGGGAGGGAAAACATCGTATGGGGACCCCTCTCGGGGCCAGTCCCCGATGCTCCATTGATACCTCACGCCTCCCAGCGGGGCTTCATCCCAGCAACTGATGAGCCGGACCATGCTGTGTCAGGCGCCCCCATCGTTAGGTTCCCAGCAGTTGTTTCCGCACGAACTGGGGTTGGCCCAACTTGCTCGGATGACAGGACGCCGACCCCACCTCCAGCCCCACCATACTGAGGGATTAGAGGGGCAACAGTCCAGGCAGCAAGCTGACCAAATCCCGATCCCCTGATCTTCCCGTGTACAAAAGAACACGGTGGGAGATGGCCTTGGATTGGCCGCGGACTAGTACCCCAACCCGAGACCTTGAAACCCAGGTTATGTAACGGGTCCAGTGTTAGGCCGACCCCTCCATGGGGAGCCATGGGGAGATATTGCGGTAGAAAGTATCGGGTCCAATGTCATCTCTTTTTGTGCAGTGTCCACCATGTATGCTTCCTCAGGGGCCTCGTGGAGACGTCGGTGTGTACAGGGCCGGCGCCTAGCCGACCTTCTGAACCTAGACCTGCCAGTTCCCGACCTATTCCTGGCGGAGGCAAGCCAAGCCCATGTCCGTCTCTACTTCCAACGCCTAGTGATCCAGTGCGACAAGGACTCCACCATACTCCCACGCACCTCATGGTCGTCATGAATCCATCCTCAATACCAGGCCTTCACCATCAAAACCTCAACAGACGACGAGTACTCCACCGTGTCCCTCACCACTCCGAGCGG
This sequence comes from Erodium maritimum, assembly GCA_963921825.1. NCBI lineage: Eukaryota > Viridiplantae > Streptophyta > Magnoliopsida > Geraniales > Geraniaceae > Erodium > Erodium maritimum. The sequence goes on from OY997595.1 coordinate 13,251,131, forward strand.
TAGTCGAGAAGACATGAAACCCAATGGAATCGGGGTGGGCTGAACCTTAGATCGTTCGGTAGAGGGCCTAGACACTAGAGCAAGGGCATGGCTGGTCCTGGCCGAAGGACCCCGGTGCAGACTGGGAGGGATCATGTGGCCTGGGAAATAGGTTGGAGTCCTAGATCCAATGTCATGCCTCTCATGCACCTGAGCCAGGTCATGGTGATAGTAGGCGTGGTGTTGGCGGTAATGAACACTGAGGCGCGAGTTAGGGTTTGGTCCACGGGGAGGTGAACTATAACTTGAAACAAAAAACTCCAAAGGTCGCCGCTCCCAACGTCGGCTCTCCCAACGTCGTCGACATATAGCCACAACAGGGGGTTAAAGGGTAACGGTGGCGAACTGTGCAGCCCATGCCACAAGACAGTTCTTCCAATCCCAATGCATGCAGTCCAGGCTCCCTAACATCCCCGGAAAGCCGCGCTCTTCGTTGATTCGCAACAACCGTTTTGTATCGTCCACGGTCGGGCGTCGTAGATAGGTCCGCCCGTACACCTTGATGACGCCAATGCAAAACTTCTTCAGGCAGTCCAGCGCAGTGGTCTCCGCCATTCGCAAATACTCGTCGCAAGCATCGGCTGGACTTCCATAACAGAGCTGACGAAGTGCTACCGTGCACTTCTGGTGTGGAGTGAAAGAGGCCCTCCCCGTAGCGTCCTTTCCGTTACGGAAGTAGGCGTACCGGCCACTCAAACCATTCATGATCCGGATGAACATGTCCTTCGACATCCGGAACCGTCGCCGAAATTGTTGCTCGCTGTACACCGGTTGAGGCGCGAAGTAGTCACGGATCAGCCCTTCGTGTGCATATTCGCGGTTGCGCTCAATCACTCTCCGCTTGGGTCTCGGCGCCGACAATGAGCTCTCAGCCTCATCATCATCATCACTCATTGGCTGTACGGCTGCCATCAATTGATCCTCCAATGCTTGTTGTGTTGCCTCCAGATACCTATCCACCGCGGCGTCTATTTTTTTCCGTCATTTGCTTCATCTCGTCTAGCGTCGGAAGACTAGCCATCGGAAAAAAAAAATATGAAACACCATAGGATTTGGAGAGAACAGATGAATAGAAGCTCGAAAGAAGAGAGGAGAAGTGAGATTTCAATTGGGACAGATCTGAATTTATAGAAAACTGTTGGGCTTTGGGGGGGTCGGCGTCGCCACGTGGTGGGTCGTGACTGGCTAGCCGACTAGCCGTTGGCGCCAGACACGACCAGCAGCGTCGTTGCCAGAACCAGCAACGACGCGCAGCCACGACCCTACAGACATGCCTCGTAGACACGACAAGTCGTGTCTACGCCAGCAACGACGCGTAGACACGACCGTTGGAGGTGCTCTAAGATGACATTTTTCCCAGTTCAGAACAAGAGTTGTTTCTTCACACCTAGTCAATACTTTATGCAAATTATTTAAATAGCTATCAAATGAAGAAACAAACATAGAAAAATCATCCATAAATACTTCCAGGTAATCCCCAATCATGTCATGAAAAATAGCAGTCATGCATCTTTGAAATGTGGCAGGTGCATTACCTACACCAAACGACATTCTCCTATATGCAAATGTTCCATAAGGGAAAGTTAAAGTTGTTTTCTCTTGTTCCTCAAGAGCTATGACTATTTGGTTATACCTGCTATATCCGTCTAGAAAGCAATAGTATTCATGCCAAGCTAATTTTTCTAACATTTGATCAATAAAAGGTAAGGGAAAATGGTCTTTTCGGGTGACATCGTTTAACTTCCTATAGTCTATGCTTACTCTCCACCTTGTAATAGTTCTAGTAGGAATTAATTCATTCTTATCATTTGTTACTACCGTTATCCCCCTTTCTTAGGAACACATTGAATAGGACTAACCCAAGCACTATCATAAATGGGATAGATGATACATGCATCGAGTAGCTTTATAATTTCATTTTTTACTACTTCTTGCATTAATGGGTTGAGCCTCCTTTGTGGTTGCACAATTGGACTGTAAGCATCCCCCATTAAGATGTTGTGCATACATGTTGACGGGCTAATTCCTCTAATGTCAGCTACTGTCCATCCAAAGGTCTTTTTACGTTCCTTGAGCACCCTCATCAGCTTTTCCGCCTGTAGAGAAGACAATTCAGAAGAAATAATTACAGGTACGTATTGTCTTCATTCAAAAACATGTATTTTAAATTATCTGGGAGGGGTTTTAATTCAAGCTGCGGGGCTTGCTCAACAGAGGGTTTTAGCATAGACCCTTGCCTCGCCTCCAAGGTGAGACGAGTGTGGGGTCTATCCCTCTTTCTTGGAGGGCATGCCTCCAAGAGATTGACCATCTCTGGTTCATCATTCTGCATAAGAAACAAGTGTTTGTATCCCCATTAATTAAACATGCTAATAAAGGATCATCAGTAATAAAATTTTCCTGCACCACTGAATCAATCAAGTCAATCATATAATAAGTATCATCAATTACATCATGTTTAAGGGATCAAAAAACATTAAAAATCACTTTGTCTTTGCCATATCAGATGGCCAATTTCCCTTGTTCTACATCAATAAGAGCTCGGGTTGTGGCCAAGAACGGTCTTCATAGGATTATGGGAATCTCATAAACTTCCTGCATGTCCAAGATAACAAAGTCAATAGGGAAAATAAATCTGTCAACTTTTACCAACACATCTTCCACAATCCCTATAGGGTACTTAATAGATTATCAACTAATTGTAGGGACATAGAAGTTGGTTTCATTTCCTCTTTTAATCCTAATTGCTTGAAAATATTTAAGGGCATCAAATTTATACTAGCCCCTAAATCACACAAAGCTTTTGCAAACGAAAGGGATCCCATTTCACATGGTATACTAAAGCTACCCGAGTCTTTCAATTTAGGAGGCAGTTTATTCTGCAAGACAGCAGAACACTCCTCCCTTAAATTCACTCTTTCATGCTCTTTCAACTTCCTTTTATTAGATTTGATATCCTTTAAGAATTTGGCATAAATAGGAATGTTTTTAATTGCATCAAGAAAAGGAATATTAATCTCAAGCTTCCTAAATACATTCAAGAATTTAGTATATTGATTATCATGTTTAGATTTCTTAACAACATAGGGGAAAGGAAGAGGTGGAGTCTGGGTTACTGAATCAACCACGGGCTCCCTTACCTTCTTACCTGTGGAGTGTTCTCTACTTACTACCGTTAAGTCTTTTTGCTTTTGATCTTGAATTTGTTCTATAGAGATTTCTTGTGGTAGCTCTTTCTCACTTTCCTTCTCTTCTGGTTCCACACCCTTACCACTTCTTGTAGTAACTGCATGCACATTTTCTCTAGGATTTCTCTCGGTGTCACTAGGTAGGGATCCAGAAGGTCTGTAGTTCGATGTTGTGGCAACCTGCCCTAGTTGAGTTTGTACTGATCTATAATTGTTATCTGCTTCAGCTTGTTTCCTAAGCAGCTGCATTACCTACTGATCTTTTTCCTCCAACTGTTTGTGTACTTTCTAGTTCCCCTCCTCCTGTAGCCTGCTCTTCTCCTTCTGTATCAACATCATTTTTAAAATTAAACCAGTTGGGTCAGAAGAAGGTTTTTGGTTACCTTGGTTTTGCTGAGGTTGAGGATTTCTCTGCTGGTTGCCCTGATTCTGAGGTCTCTGATTGAATCCGAAGGTATTGGGTTTTGACTTCTTTGATTCTGATCTCCTCCCCATTTGAGCTCAGGGCGATCTTTCCAACCCTTATTATAAGTGTTGGAATAAGTGTCGTATTTTCTCTCTTGGTTGTTTTTGTGATTCACCCAGTTAGCCTCCTCACAGTCCATTGGATTAGGCTGTGGTGATTTTCCCTGCATACATGCCATCATCAACTTCATTTCTTTTAACTGCTCCATGACTTTATTCATTTCTCTTGATGAATTGAATGTAGAACCTCCAAGTCCTCTTTCAGAATGCCAAGCATCATTGGCCATAATATTCTCTAGAATCTCTTGGCATTCCTCCAGAATGTGTTTGGTGAACGTGCCACCAGATGCGACATTCAAATCTACTTGACTTGCTCTGTTTAACCCTTGGTAGAACGTCTGCAGCTGCAACCAAAACTCTTGTACATGATGAGGACACTTTTTCATGAGTCCTTGATATCTCCCCCAAGCTTCTGGCAGTGATTCAAAGTTTGATTGAGCAAAATTCTGGATCTTGGCTCTGAATTCCTTAGTCTTCCTTGGTGAGTAGAATCTAGCTAGAAAGCTTTGTGATAGATCGACCCATGTTGTAATCGTGTGGTGAGGCACGCTTGTAATGCAATCAACCGCCTCATCTCTTAAGGTAAACTCGAAGAGCACTAGTTTAATTGCATTGTCTGTCACTCCATTGTACCTAAAAGTAGAACAAATAGCCAGAAATTTAGTCAGATGCACATCGTGATCGGGATCCGTGTTTGGATTCCCGCTAAATTGATTTTGTTGAAGTAAATTGATGGTAGAAGTTTTAATCTCGAAGTTGTGAGCTGTCACTGGTGGTTGGCGAATGTTGCGATATAGGTTATTAGTATGAGGTGTGCCATAGTCACAGAGATATCTTGGTGGCTCCGCGACAGGTATATGACCCGCTTGTGGGTCTACGTGTACCACCTGGTTATTCGGCGGTCCACCTCTTGCATTCTGCCCAGTGGCGTCAGCGCCCACATTTTGCATCATAGCTGAATTAACACTTCCCTCACCGAGTTTCTTCTTTAAAGCTCTTATCTTCAACTGCCCTGCTTCTCGTAAATTTGTATCACTAAGCAAATCACTTGGAGTGGATTTAGATATTTTAAGCATAAGATGACTTGAATAACAGACACGAGATGAAAATGGAATATAGAGCAAAAATTTAAAAAGATAGATAAAAAGTGAAATAGTCGTAACATAACTTTTATAGAAAGGGTTGGCTCAATTGCTCACCGGCAACGACGCCATTAACTTGACGCCCAACGGTTTTAGCACAGAAAATAGCACGACAAGTGTACTGGCCGTCAAGTAGTATTTCAGGATTTTTAGTTCCGAGTTACCGAACCCAAATGAGCACGAGTCAAGCACTCTCTATCTAGAAGTTGTTATCAAGCTATTTCGGTAATAAGATGGTTTTAAAACATGTAAAAGTAAACAATAAGCGAATTAACAGTGAACAAGTACTCACAAAGCTTGGAAGAGTTTTAATTCAGAGAAAAAAACTATCTAAGGTTTTGGGTTCATAGAGACTAATTCCAATGCACTTAAATGACGATGAACACTGTGAAATTGTCTGATTTTAGAGGCAACAAATTATCTCTCAAACTAGTCCTAACTTCTCACGTTGTTTCGGACCATAATGGAATCTAACCACCCAGTTCTCACGAATCAAGATGTAGGAAAACCCAAAGCACTACGTTATTTGATAATTTCTAACTTTCGGTAAAAATCCTATGGTTGTTGCAATTGTGTTAACATAGCTATCACTAGTCTAGATTTAAACCCAATTTGTACAAGATTTCTGACTCAATTGTAATCTACCTCTCACAAGTGTCAGATTGCAACTCCCACCTTCTATCAAGCCTACCCGGGAGATAGAGCATTAAGTTCAAATCTAATACAAACCCTAAATCAAATCAACCAACACAATATTCATTCATACATTTAGTACATTCGAAACTAAATCTCTACTCCCTCATAACCCTAGATCATGAGGGTTTAGTTGCTCATGAACAAGGAAGAAGAAGATGCCTGTGATGAACACAAACAAAGCTTCATAATGAAATAGAGTAGAGAAATACAATACCCAAAAATGAATACAATGATGTTCTTCCAAGTAGAAATATCCCCCCTAACTTGCTCTCAACTCTCCTCTCTTCTTAGCTCTCCAAAATACAAGTCCCCCATATTCTAAAGCTAAATTTTGAGTTAAATAGGGTCAAAATCGAGTCTGAAACGAAATAGGGAAGACAGACTGCGCGCGCGTCACGGCTCCTTGGGTGTGTCCGTCACGGCCATCGTCACGGATCCATGACAGATCAGTGGAGTCTGCCCGTTTTGGAACTTCATAGCGTCTCCGTGGCGTGACCCGTAACGGGCTCCGTCACGGCTCCGTGACCCAGCATAGAAGTATGGTCTTGATCTATCGTCTTGAAACGACAACTTTCAAATTTATTCCCTTTTTTTATGGGTTTCCACTCGTATTACACGTTATAACTTGATAACCATGAGAAATGCTGGAAATGAGTAAAACATGGGAGAACGAGACAATAATGGGCTAAAATCAATAACAAAATCCCTCTAAATGTGACATTTTTAATGCTAAGAAGCGTCCGCATCAGTATGCACCCTTGGAGAAATTCCGATGATAATGTCCATAGCAGCATTTCAGAATCATTCTTATCCATGAAATCTTACGTGTGTGTATTTATTAATTATTACACTTTCCTCCATGGTCACGTCGTGTAGAAATATGCAAGTATGCATTATACCTGTCAAAATTTGTTTATCTCACACGCAAATTGGCTGAGTAATAATGTGTCAACTCGCATGTAGAACTCTGAACACCATTTCGACATTCTTCTTCCCACTCTCTTAGTTGCAGGCAAAGAGTATATTCTTTGGAGATAGCGAGCGGGGGATGGTTATAGCAAATCGACTCCATGTATGATAAATATAGTCAACTAACTAGTAAAGATAGTTGTAACAAGTACTGTTTACCTTATAGTCGATGGTTGTCTGTTCTCCTACAGTACTTTAGTGAACAAATGCGAGTCGTTGAGCAGAACAATGACGTTGTTCAACCCGACGATCCCGAAAAAGGCATGCCAAATCCACAAGTCGCATGAGACAATAACTTTCAGCATAATTATTGGGATATTACCATGACTTTCTTGTGAGAATTGTCCTTTTCATGCGATGGGAAAATTATTCCACTTCCAATGCATGAAATATATGCTTTGAATCATGCACGGGAAGCCCTGTCTCTCGTCAAAACACAATAAATGTTTCTCTAAACTTCCGCCTAAATTTTATAGTGTCTCCCTTGTAAAACCACCGTAGGCACTTCAGGATGTTTGTTGCATCCATTCGTAACGTTGCGCTAAGGACTAAGTGGAACAACCATGAGCTAGAATCCTTAGGTAGTCGCTAATTTCTGTTGTGTATAGAACCGTACTTGTTCTCGAGCGTTGGTACTTTAAACGAAGTAGTCGTCCTACACCACCATTACCCTTACAATGCAAAGGAGAATCCCTCAATCCATTTGTAAATGATGACAAGTCGAAAAAACTCTTCTCTGTGAATCAAATGTTCAATAAAGTAATCATTCATCTATCATTCATGTCCATTTGCTCAACCTCGATCCAGGCACCTTCACTTCTGCTCATTCTACGACGATCCTTTTTCGAATACTACACTTCACCTCACACTACGAATCTTTATTTAACATCCTACATTTGTGCCGATATATTCATTCAACCTCCTTTCTGTTGCACTCTTTTTTTTATATGCTCGAAAAAATTTATTAGGAAAAAAGTTAAATCCAAGAAGGATCTAACCAAAAGCGACCATTACAAGGGAGTTCTCAGAAGGAGCTGCGGGAACAAACCCCGAAAAGAAAAACGACCACAAAATCAATCATTAGTGACCCACACTTCACCTTCCGAAGTCAGGGTCGGATCATCAAAAGCTTTGGCTGCATGAGCTAGCCGAGCCTCGTGCACCTGCTTATCAATGTCCACTACATTAACGTATTGCTCCCGACTTCGGGAATGGGCTGGTTTGATTTGAACAGTGTAGTAATCTCCAAAAAACTTAGGAGGTCGGCTCTGACGAGTCGAAGCTCTAGACGGTTGCTTCGGCTGACGACCCTTGTCAGAAGGTTTAAGTAAAGCCTCCTTCCACGGACTAATCCGTTGATCTCCTTCAGGATCAAGAGATACCACCTGATGTGATAGCTGACCCATTGGATTATGGCCCAAACCAAGCTCAACAATATTACCATATGTTAGTCTTGTATTTAGTAAGCCTGAAATGGGATACCCAGACAACGGTAGCGTCTCCTTTCCACCGCACGCGTCCTCGCCTGCAGCATCTTGAAGAAATGGGCCACCCTCTGCCATTGGGCTCAGGTCAGCAGATCCATCCATAGGCCCTGTGCCCCAACTGAACCAAGAAAGAAAGGTGACCCATCTGCAGTAATTTTCGCCGCAGATCTCGACTCCATGCTGGGATTGCCATCAAATGAAACGAGATTCTCAGTTGCGATCCGATTGGAAAGCGAATCCCCACAAGTTTCAATCCCAGATTTATCGCGATTCAACACCGTGATTACTGGGGATGAAACCGGAACCCGATCTCCGTTCAACGTCACCGTCGCACTTGGAGTCACGGGATACTTGCTAGCCGGAAAAGCAACGTTTCGAACAGGTTGGGTGTCACTGATTGTCGCCGGACCCGCCTCAGCCTGAACTCCAACGTTCTTCAGCGACCCAAGCACCATGCTCTATTCCACAATCTCGTTTTCGACGGTGGCTCTCGTACTCCAGTGCTCCTCCGCTTGCTGATCAAACACGTCCTTATCACCAGAGCTCCCCAAAGCGTGATTATGCAACGAGCCCGAAACACGGTCGGCCGTAAATGGCATGCTCTGTTTTGGATTTCCAATGAGAGGACCGACTTTCCGACGCCGGGCAAGGGCTACGAGAAGCAGGTGACCATTCATCTTCATCATGTTCATGCTAGCAACCGCTTGGAGAGCCGACTCCTTTGATCGGAAGCGAACAAATCCAAAAAGATGGTTGTTGCGATTAGGTCTGCTCAACGCCGACGACGACACCACCTCTCCAAAAGGCCCGGAGGTATTACATAGCCATTCCTCCGCAGTTCCATACGAAAAATTGCAGATGAAGATTTCTTCTTCGATTACCTTCCTTGGACGTGTTCGTTTTCTGAGCTTAAGCTTCACATACCTCTTTTTGGAGCAACCTTGACTTGCTGCGCCGAATCGAAGATTGCCTCCTTTTCTTTTGCGACCTCCACAACAGGAGTTGACAACGGAACCTTGGTCGAAAGAACTTTTTCCTCCGGGACTCGAGCGCTCCGAGCATGCCGATGGTGTCGTCGAGAACCACCCGGAACACTTTCCTTGGCACAACCCGTTGACATTGCAATCTGGCAATAAGTCACATACGATTTGAGCAGGACCTTACAAAAGGAGGAGAAGGACAACTCCTTCCTCCTTTCGCGAGCCATTACTTTTTTCTCACTCGGTGGTTATTTCTTTCTGTTGCACTCTCGTCTATTGATTTAGGTTGAAGAGAATATTTTGAATTTTTGAGTGACGGGACAAGTAAGAATGATTCGGGAGAAAAGTATGAATATATGAGAGAATAAAATGGGGTCACGTATTTATAGAATAAATTTATGAATTTTAAAAATTGTAACCTATAAAAAAGAAACTAATCGTTGTTACAAGTGAGATTCAAATTTTCAAATTTTCCTACCCGTGACATACATACATTGGCTGCTGGATGCTCGATATCCTCATCGAGAACGAAGTATGGAGAAGCCGAGCTCAGCATACGTATCGACGCTCGACTTGATTTTATCCACGGATAACGGAACTCAACTTCGACATGTTTTCATTAAACTATCATGTTACAATCGAACACGTCATTACTGTGATTTCTAATAAAATGTGTTAGGAAAATAGTTAGGCTCATGATAAACTCGTAATACAACTTTAAAAGTATGACAGTGGAATTATAATTTTAAAAGATGGTAGGTAATACAGTGTAATTTCTCTCTTCAAAATTTCAATTGTTCTTAAGGGATGATAAAATTATTTCTTTAATCTGTCTACAACGAAACCATGTTGGTTAGTTTAGGAGGAGCATGAAAGCGTTCATCACATCATTGGGCTAAAGAACCAACTCATCTCACGTGGGCCCACCCACCCAATGCCATTATTTGTGAGTAAAAATATATAAAAATAAAAGTTTGGGCTATGGTCTGAATTTGGTACCACCCAATAATAAATAAAAATCCAATTGTCTGTCCAGAACCAAACCTTATCTCCTACAATACAACCACTCTCTCCTCTGTTCGGTCCAAAGCACAAAAAAAAGGCCCAAATTGTCTTTCGTCCTTCTCTCGACCTGCAAAACCCTAGATCTGTTTTTGCCCCTTGCCGATCCCTCAAGCTCGGGCCCCGACCTTCCCGTACGGCCCGCAGGTCCTCCTTTTGGGTCCGTCACTCGCCATTTCCAAACCATCTGGTAATTAGTTTCGAGACCCATTTACTGCTATTGCTTTTCTTATCTCTTCTCCGTGTTTTTGTTCGTTCGTGTTTTATTTGGTTGGATCTGGTTTGTTTGTTCTTTGTTTTCGTTTCTGTGAATATGATTTTAGTCTCGTCGATCGATTCTTCTTCGCTCTGCTGATAGTGTTTTGAATTTGAGAAGGATTTGTTTCTGGGTTTTGTGTTTAGATCTGGGCTGTGTGCTATGTTGGGAATTTCTGTGAAGCCCAAGCTCTCTGAGATGATGAAACTCCAGATCTGAGTTTTCTTCTCTTGTTTCTTTTAGCCCATTGTTAGAGATCCATTCCTTACCCGATCCCACGGGTCGGTCCATCAGAGGGGCAGGGGCAGCTCGGGGGACAATCATACGGACCATATGAGATGTTGACTTTTTGTGATTTCTTTGACTCTTACCCATTTTGGGGTTTTGTTTGTCCCCGCCAGTTCTGTAGTTGGCCCAGAAGCATCTCTGTGTTATCATCCTTGGCTATGTCACCTAGGATTTCATGTTCATTAGAAAATGAAATGTTCTCTGAGGCAAAGTTGATTTCAAATAAGTTTCAATTTTGCAATTCTGATTCTTTACAATATGTATCATGTTTTAAAGCATGATTCACTTACAAGCTTATATTGGCCATGTTGGGTAATGGAGTGTGCTATTTGATATCAGAGTAAGTTATTGATGTATCAGAGTGAGAGTAGTGTGGCCCTTATGTTTTCTTCCACCAAATTTCAGTCATTGGATATGTGCTATTGGTTGCATGTTTTTTTTCCGTCTATACGTTTTTATCATTCCGAATGTACACTTATATGTATCGTCCAATATGTTTTTCTTTTGCTCGTTATGTATTATGAATCAATCTGGTGGAGTTAATTGTTGAATTCCCTTTGTAGCGTGGAACTTGGTTTAGTTATTCATGTGCATATAGGAGTTTCGTATTTGGGACCTGAAACTAAATTTATTTGGTTGACCAACACAGGAGTTTGCTTACTGAGAGTAGATGGCAACCCCTGATGAAATCCATGAAAACAATGAGCTTGCCCTCATGGAGCTTCAGCCAGAGCAAGACCAAGAGCAGGAGCCAGAGCAAGAACCTGAACATGAACCAGAATCACAGCCTCGGAAGAGGAAGAAGAAGTCCGTTGTATGGGAGCATTTCACTATAGAAACTGTGAGTGCTGGATGTAGGAGGGCCTATTGTAATCAATGCAAGCAGAGTTTTGCTTACAGTACTGGGTCAAAGGTTGCTGGAACCAGCCACCTGAAGCGCCACATTGCGAAAGGGACCTGCCCGGCTCTGCTACGTGCTGGTGTGGATAAGAATCAGTTAACCCCATTTACTGCTCCTTCAAAGATGGGTGGTGGGGATTCTGCACCAAAGCGGCGCTATAGAAGCCCTAGCTCTACCTTTGTTTCCTATGATCCGGATCGCTGCCGCCATGAGATTGCTAAGATGATCATCTTGCATGACTACCCACTTCACATGGTTGAACATCCTGGGTTTGTTGCTTTTGTTCAGAATCTCCAGCCCCGGTTTGACATGTTGAGTTTCAACACTGTCCAAGGTGATTGTGTTGCAACTTACTTGAGTGAAAAGCAAAGCCTTATGAGCTTCATTGAAGGACTGCCTGGACGAATATGCCTTACATTGGACATGTGGACTTCAAGTCGGAATGTTGGTTATGTGTTTGTAACTGGACACTTCATTGATAGTGATTGGACCTTGCATAGGCGGCTTCTGAATGTCGTGATGGAACCATATCCTGACTCGGATGCTGCTCTCAGCCATTCTGTAGCTGTTTGCCTTTCTGATTGGAACTTGGAAGGGAAGTTGTTTTCTGTCATTTATAATCAGCCATTGAGTGATGCTGGGCTTGAAAACCTTAGGGCTCTGCTCTGTGTCAAGAACCAACTTATCCTCAATGGCCAATTAACCATAGGGAATTGTATTGCCCGCACTCTTTGCAGCATGGCCAAAGACGTGATAGGGGCAGGGCTAGAGGTTGTCAAGAAAATCCGGAACAGTGTCAAGTATGTAAAGACTTCAGATTCCCATGAGGAAAAGTTTCTTGAGCTCAAGCAACAACTTCAAGTGCCCAGTGACAAGATCTTGTCCCTTGATGATCAGAACCAGTGGAACACAACCTATCAAATGCTGGTTTGTGCTTCAGAGTTGAAGGAAGTGTTCACTTGCTTGGACACGACTGATCCTGATTACAAGGAAGCCCCAACTGTAGAAGATTGGAAGGTGGTGGAGACTCTTTGCACATATTTGAAACTTGTCTTTGATGCAGCTACCATCCTCACCGCAGCAATTTACCCTACTGCCAATACATTCTTCCATGAACTGTGGAAGGTTCAGTCAGAGCTGGCTCGTGCAGTTGTGAGTGAGGATACTTTCATCAGCAGTCTTGCCAAATCAATGCAAGAAACTCTAGACAAATACTGGAAGCATTGTAGCTTGGCTATGGCCATATCAATAGCCATGGATCCTCGTTTCAAGTTGAAGCTTGTAGAGTTCAGTTTCTCCAAAATCTTTGGTGAGGATGCTCCCACATACACCAAGAATGTTGACGAGGGAATTCATGAGCTCTTCCATGAATATGTAGCACTTCCTCTGCCTCTAACTCCAACTTATGTGGATGGAGAAAACAATGGTAAGACAGAAGACTCCCATGCCGGAAATCTTCTTTCAGACAATGGACTGACAGATTTTGATGTCTACATCATGGAGAGTACTGGGCAACTGATGAAGTCAGAGCTGGATCAATATTTAGATGAGTCCTTACTGCCTCGTGTTCCTGAATTTGATGTATTGGGTTGGTGGAAACAAAACAAGGTGAAGTACCCGACTCTTTCTAAGATGGCTCGAGACATTCTGAGTATTCCTGTAACAACAGCAGCTCCTCAAAATGTATTTGATAGCACCACCAAGGAGATGGACCAGTACCGGAGTTCCCTAAGGCCGGAGACAGTTGAAGCTCTTATTTGTGCCAAGGATTGGCTCCAGTATAGATTGACAGAAACATCGAATGCTGTTGCTGTGAAGATGGAGTTTTAGATTCAGCCCGTGTTCCAATCCTTGTGCAGTTTGGGTTTTCTAGTTCAGTTGACCTTTTAGATTTCTAAGTCATCTCAGTGTCCTTCCATTTGTACCATTGAAAACTGATAATTGGGTGCTTGACATGTATGTGAACTTGTTTGGGTAATAGATAAGGTTTATGCTACTACTTACAGAGTAGAAGGTGATCCATGGAATTAGATCATGAGCATTTTGCTGATCTTCATAAAGATATGTCCTACGTACGTAGGTGACAAATTTTGATCTGTAAAGGTGACTTGCTAAATTTCAGAACTTATATCATGCATAGAGTAAGCGAGTCGGCAGCGTTTTCAATCCACTATTACCCACAATAGAATCAGTGAATACTTTCGCTCTTATTGAGACGTTAATGTCTACGCTGACAATAAACATTGACTATAAAGAAAAAGTGTAGTTTGTGGCTTAAATTAACACACAATCGCCTGCGCTTATGATTTCGTGTATTTTTAGAGCATACACAACGGGCGGCCCTCGCCCCCGGCCCGCTACTATTACCCAAAATAGAATAAGTGAATACTTTCGCTCTTATTGAGACGTTAATGTCTACGCTGACAATAAACATCGACTATAAAGAAAAAGTGTAGTTTGTGGCTTAAATTAACACACAATCGCCTGCGCTTATGATTTCGTGTACTTTCGCCTTCGCCCCCGGCCCGCGCGCGCGCGGTCCGCAGCCCTCGGGCCGACCCACTGTGGGCTGGTTTTCACGCGGTCCGCGGCCCTGAAAAACGCGGTCCTGGGCTCGGGCCGACACCTAGCATCCGCGCGCCCGTTTTTTTTAAAAACATTTTTTTTGTCAATTATGGGATTTGAACCCCCAGCCCCAAGGTTTAAAGCCTTGTGGTTCTACCATTGAGCCAAATGGGTTTTTTTGTTACTATGTTTTATTATAATTTATATGATATACTTTTAATTTTGGAGTGAAATGCATATTAAAATTTAAAATCAAATCTTCTTTTTAATATATTATATATTGTATAATTTAGTGTTGGATGATATTTCAAATAAAATAACATATTTATGTAATATATATTTGACCATATTATCATTTTTGTGTGTATTTATATCCGGTCTGATTCAAAGATTTTTCGTTATAGCAACTATTATGAATATTACATAGTTGACCATATTATTCCATACACATATTTTATTGATTTCTTTGTCATTATTAAAAGTTATTATTATTTGTGTTAAATTTATTTATTGTCATTAATTATTTTTTTCACATTTGTTTATATAATTTTAACGGTTTCTAATAAAAAATTAAATAAAACAGCAAAATATCAATTAATAATCTAGTCAGCATCCAGTCAGCACAGGGCCTCACTCTCAAGACCTCAGAGGGCCACACTCACTATTCTGCAGCCCTAGGGCCTCACTTTTGTCCAGTCAGCACAAACGCCTCACTCCCAGGACCTCACCAATGGTCTTTCTGTTGTTCATGCTCTTAGATGTGTTTCACTGCTTATCATCAATATTAAAATCTTTTTACAGTTTTGGATTTATATATGAACCAACACATGTGGCAAGCCAACCACTCAAACTTCTAAAGTCCTCTTTATCGTTGCCCCTCTCTTTCTTTGTTTCACTCTTTTCCGTCTTCTGGTCGCGTCGTCCACCCTACCTCCCTACATCGTCTGTCCCTTCCATGTGTCGGCCTCCTTCCAACCGCATGTGCTCGCCTCCGACCCTCCACCCCGCTCTGCCTACGTAGGCTCCTAGTTAGCCACCCTATTCCATCTTACGCAACCGTCCGCAACCCAAGCCCCGTCGCTGTCCATTGCCCGAAGCCGTGTCGCCAGTTGTTGTTCGATCCCTCCTTCTCGGCTTTTGGCGACAGCAGACCGGTTTCACTTTTGTCATACCTTTGGTGCGACCGTTGGTTTTATTGCCGCCATCATACTGTATGGATGTGTCATATGGATGAGTCAGTGACACCCCGTCAACGGTCTGACTTCTCGATCTTGGTGAGTTGGCGTCTAGCGCAACAGGTCAAGACAACCTCTGATTGGACTTTAGAATCTTGTCTCTGCTTATTGGACGAATAATTGCTTTTGTTTTTTAAGTTTATGTACAGTCCTCCTAATTTTCCTTAAGAGTTTTGTTTAAACCCTTCAAATAGGATTTATTGCTATTGATTCGATGATTCCTATAGGACGCGGTCAGCGAGAATTAATTATTGGGGACATACAGACTGGTAAAATCGCAGTAGCTACGGATACGATTCTGAATCAACGAGGAAAGGATGTAATATGTGTTTATGTAGCTATTGGTCAAAAAGCATCTTCAGTGGCTCAGGTAGTGACTACTTTTCAGGAAGAGGGAGCGATGGAATAAACTACCCAATGACTTCAAAAGAATTGAACGCGGAGTCGTATGAGGTGAAAATCTCATGTACGGTTCCGTAAAGTGGCAGTAAGGGTGACTTATCTGTCAACTTTTCCACTATCAACCCCAAAAAACCAAACTCTGCCTTACGTAAAGTTGCCAGAGTACGATTAACCTATTGACCATAATTTACAAGAACATTCGTTTTTCCAATTATGAGGCTTGGCTAAGTGATCCTACTCACATTGGACCCAGCGCTCAGGTGGTTTGGCCAATAGTAGGCCAGGAAATATTGAATGGTGATGTGGGCAGAGGTTTTCGAGGAATCCAAATAACCTTTGTTTTTTTTCCAGATTTGGCGAGCATCGGGAATAACTAGTGAATTGCAACTCTATTGTACCGCAATTGGTGCATTGGTCTTTGCAGCCTTAATGCTTTTTGCTGGTTGGTTCCATTATCACAAAGCTGCCCCAAAATTGGCTTGGTTCCAAGATGTAGAATCTATGTTGAATCACCATTTAGCAGGGCTACTAGGCCTTGGGTCTCTTTCATGGGCGGGGCATCAAGTACATGTATCTTTACCAATTAACCAATTTCTAAATGATGGAGTAGATCCTAAAGAGATCCCACTTCCTCATGAGTTTATCTTGAATCAGGATCTTTTGGCTCAACTTTATCCCAATTTTGCCGAGGGAGCAACCCCCCTCTTTACCTTGAATTGGTCAAAATATGCAGAATTTCTTACTTTTCGTGGAGGATTAGATCCAGTAACTGGTGGTCTCCGGCTGACCGATATTGCACACCAACATTTAGCTATTGCAATTCTTTTTCTGATAGCGGGTCACATGTATAGGACCAACTGGGACATTGGCCATGATCTAAAAGATATTTTAGAAAATATTTATTAATTTATGAGGGACTTGACCTTAGTCTTGATTTTGTTCAGGTGTATCTCGTTTGAGTACATTACCGTTTCTGTTAAAGCTTTTGATGGAATGAAGCATAACCTTATAGAAAAATATGAACCAATGCATGCATATGAATCCGGATTATATCTATTTAGCGCGTGACCTTCTCTGTCAATAGAAGGCAACCCTAGCCCCATTATTGTTTTGTGCCGCCGCCACTGGTGGCCAGTGTGGCTCCGGCCACGGCGGTTGCCGGTGAGGCTCTTCTCACACGCCTTTTTGTTGTTGTCCGGGCGTCTCTGGGTTTCGCCGTCAACTCGCTCCTCTGCCGGTCGCCGCCTCGCCCCTTCACGCTTCACCTTCCTCCGGCCAGATATGCCCCCTCGCTGCCGTCTACAACCATCCCCTCGCCTCGCTGTCATCTAAGCTGCGTCCCCGGCCGGATCTACCAACAATCCCGCCTCCCACCACCGCCCCTCTGCCTCTTCCCCTCCCTTTCTCACCTAGTCCACCGCCCCTCTCCGACGCCACATCCTTCCCTCCTCCTCCGGCCTGCTCCGGTCAAGCTCGTAGCTCACCTCCGGCAAAGCCTATCACCCTCTGGTCTGCTCAGACTCCCCATGTTCCCCCTCTGCTCCGGCCACCACGTGGGCCAGACCTGTCGACCACCGCCCGCCCTCCTCCACGCTCCTTCATCGCCGACGACCAAGGCAGATCGGCAGCCTTCATCCTCCGGTTTCAGCTCCCAACGACGACGACTAGACTGCCCTCGACCGAGCCTCTTTGTCACGACTTTCCTCCGGCCAAGCGGACAGATCTGCACCCAGTTTTTGTCGGAACACTGCAGTCGAAGCCGTTCAGCTGTGCTCCTGCTTTTAGTGTTTACCCGACCTATCTCGTGCACTAGCCCTTAGCGGATCAGATCTGCACCCGTCGACGCCGTCCGCCTCGCCCCGATCCCAAACCCTCACATCGAAGGCCGATCGAGAGTAGTTCTTGCGTGTCGTCGTTGTTTATTTTGTTTAGTTGCTGTTATTTGGTTTTTGGTAGTTCTCCCTATCAGAATCTCATATATTCGGTAGGTGTAGTTGCTGCCTCTGGTGGCTTGTCCGGTCGGGGATCTTTATCGGTGGATCTCTTCGAAAAGCCGATAAAGAATACCGATATGGTAGTAGTTTGTTATCTAGGTAATGCGTCGCATGTCTCTAAAGCTATTCATCTCATTGGTTGTCCCTCGAGTTCTCAAGATCGACCTATGGATGCAACGCTTGGTCGGTTTGTTATGTATCCAGTTTGTAAGATTTATTAACTTATTAATGAATCTTTCCTTAAAAAAAAGGATTATATCTATTTAATATGTAGTATAACCCCTTCCGATCTACACAATAATCCAATCAAAAACCTCCACCTCCAACCCTTTTTTTTATTAAAGTAATGGTATAGGAGTAACAAAGCCAACAAGGGTTTGGGAGCGCCGCCATCAAGTGCCGATCATGGCTTTGGCCATGTTCAAGGCCATGGATTTTTCCATGGTGTTTGTCTATTGTATCACTGCGGCAACCATGTTTTGTGGGATTGGTCTCACAAAGGAAAAGTGCAGCAGTAGTAATCGGGACTCTCCTCTCAACCCTATTGTTTTGCGATCTGTGGCGGAGGCGGATTCATCCCACGATTTCGACAACCACCACAAGCCAAGCGGTGAAGAGGATGGTAGTGATGCGATGAAATGTCTCCGCTCATCATCTCTCTCGTCCCCGTTTCGGGATCTCTCGACTGTCTCATCCGCGAAGACTCATTCGGGAGGGGAGACGATGGTGACGGTCTATGTTCCCTCCGCAAGCAGAGCGGAGGGAGAAGCACCGGTGCCGACCAGAGGCATAGGAGCATGGAGGACGCTAGGTCCTGTCCTCAGGCAGCGAAAGTTGGTGTTGGTTTCTCAAGGAAACGATCGTCGCTCACTGGATGAGCGTAGGACGGATCGGAAGGGGACGACGACGGTCGATGGGCCTAATTGGGCATGGGAACGGGTCGGATCAGGTTCCGGATGGGGGATCATCTGTAGCGACTGGGGGCTCAACGCACCCTCGCCTCGCGGAATGAGTCTGAAGCGGTCCAGATCGGGGGTCAGCCGGTGGTACCGCCCCTCTGGACGTACGGTGGCATCGATTCCACCAAATATCGGGCGTGACATTCTTCAATCAGATCGGGAATCAACACTTATACGTTTTTGAAGGGCCCTCATTATCATCAGAGGGGGGACGACGTCTGCTGGTTCCTCGGGAGGATGCAAAGTCCAACTGAGCCATTTCAGTTCCTGGTTACAGGGCTGTCCGGGGCGTCACTCTAGGGCTTCAATATTATATTGGAGCACACCTCAGAGTCGATTTATGCCCAATCGGAAACCTCGACACTGGGCCTGCTCGGCCCGTGCCAATCAGTTTGGAGCCGCTGTATCAGTGATCGAAAGACGCTGTCGCAATATCCTCCTCCAGACAACCCTTGTTCTTAATAGAGCCACTTTACTTTCAGTTCGATTGTTATTTCAGTTTTTTGCATTTCAGTATTTCATTATTGTAAGCAAATTTCAATCGTAATATAAGCTCATATTTCCTCAAAAAAAAAAAAAGTAATTGATATTTTAATTATCTGAGTACTTGCTCTTCCGCAATCCTTTTTTTTTTAAAAAAAAAACTCCAAAACTGGCCTCGGTCTCCCACCATCTCTATCCTCCTCCAAAACTGAGACCCACCCAAGCTCTCAAACCAAATCGGACACTAAGCGCCAAGCCTCTCTGGCTCAGTGTCCGTACACTCTCCCCCACTACTTCTCTAACTCTAACCCTTAGGGTTTTCCTGTAAAATCTTCCCCTTCTTTCCATGAATTCTCAGCTCCCACCTCGCTCACTGATTTGATTTCAGTCTCTATTTAGGGTTTTTTCTTCCGTTTTCTCGTCCTTCGGTTACATTGTTTTTGTCCTGACCTGCTCTCGCTGTTTCGCTCCCCGATTGATTTGTTCTACAAATGGAATCCCGAGATTCAGCGTCGCCTACTGTTGGTTTGATTCCGGAGGCCGCCGATGACGACTGTGTTCTCTCCGCCACTGCCACCCTCGCCAAGGAGGCCGCGTTGCTCTTCCAAGCTCGCAAGTTTTCCGAATGCGTGGATGTCCTCAATCAGCTGTTGCAGAAGAAACCAGACGATCCCAAGGTACTGTTTTACTCATCTATCTGTTCTGGATGACTGCTAGCTGACTGTCATTGCGAGGTTTCGTGAGAATTATTTATCTTCTAATCAAGTGTTGGCTGGATCATTTTCTGATTTTTCAACGGAAGGAATGAATTCATAGATTGGACAATGCTCCGTATGTTAATAGTTGAGTTAGGATACTGTCATCAATAGTATATCGATTGGACAAACTCAGTAAAAGATTTAGAATTAATTAACTGTATTTCTTGTTCATATGAAAATAAGCAATACTGTGTCCTAGCTGACCTGATCACGTATCAGCGATCAATTAATGCCTTACTTTGACACTTCATGTATGCTAATTTACTAATTATTTAACTTTTTTTATTTATATTGAAGCTTTCACATTCATCAACAAGTACAGTGATTTTTAATTGGACTGCCCTCTGGCTATAGAGGATTGTGAATTTGTGATTCAAACTATTGAGTGAATTGTGATTTCACATCAATGAAAAAGTTATGATCAGATGTTTCAGAATAACATTTGCCTAGTGGCGAGACATACTGTTTAGCTTATTGTTACTCATTATTGATCCAGTAGGAGGGTACTAGTGGTCAGGACTAAGGATATAACATGTTGTGTTACATGGGTGGTTGAAGACTTGATATGTTTATGTGCATTTGCACTCAATATCTCCATTTGCGTTTTCAATAAAATAGGAAAATAGTTTCTTTTGGTTTGGAATGTTTTATTGTTGGTATTCTGATTGACTGGTTTGCTTGCAGTTTACGAACTTGTTTATATCTTCATTACAACTTTCATATGTTTTTGGGACTTATCTTACTTAGTTGCATGAGTATACAATTAATTGAAATAAAACTTGATGGGCCCTTTTCATTTCCTATGTAAAGTTATTTGAAGTTTTTTAATCCCAATGACACATGTTTCAGGTTCTTCATAATATTGCAATTGTAAAGTCCCTTTCTGATGATGGCTCGAGTCCAAAGAAGTTGCTGGAAGAACTTAATATCGTCAAGGTGGGATCTTTTCAAATCCCTACCATATTTCTTTTACAGGGATATAATGTTATTTCTGATGAACAATATCATGTTGTTGCTGTACTCTGCTGTACTATTATTCAGGGCTGAGGTATTGTTTGCATTAGATTGGGAGTATGATCTATGTTTTAATGCATTGTACTCGTATGCTCATTTGTTGAGGTTGCTGTCTGTCTCAGTGTCCTAATTCCCTTATATCTGTTAGCTCCCTCCCTTTTCCTACTTTCCCCACTTCACGTTTTCCTTTACCTCTTACAACTTCTGTTTAAACCATTCCCCCTTCTGATAGTACGTTACTGTTTCCTTTTTCTTTTGTCATTCAATCATATTTATGTTGACAATAATTTATATGAGTCATTTGGTTTTAACAAATGCTATTGTAACCCCTCCTACACCCGAACTCCCAAGAAAATTATTTTGTCTGTGGAGAATCGAACTGAAAAACTGTGTGAAATGCATGTGAGCTTAAGAAGATGATGTAATGTCTTGAGGTTATGTCTTTAACAAGGTTGTAATAAATGCTAGGTGCTAGTTGGGCGGACAGGGCCTATGGGGATTGATCGGTCTTTAATCTCATTTATTAAGTTACTGTATATATACAAGTAAAAAAAAATCTATGTTAGGAGAGGACTCACAATTAGGAAGACTTAAAACTTAGGAGGAGAGCCTTAAGTTAATTGAAATTTAGATATTTCCCCTTTGTTTACTTTTTTTTTAAATCCACCAGAAGGGAAAAAAATCTGTCTTGTTTTCCACCCTGACCCGCCTACAAGCCCCACATGCCTTGCTCCGCTCAGACCCGCTTAGACGCCCCACCTGCCTTGAGAAAATAGGACCTGTGTTGTAAAAATCAGTGCCTACGAGGCTGCTTGGGCCGATTTTTACAACACTGGTCTTTAATAATAAATTCACTACTTGGTAGAGTCTTGACTGGAAGACTGAACTGTCTGTATTCTAGCTGTTTGTGCATCAGAGTTTAGGATTACCACATACTGTGGTCCTCATATTGGATTGAATTTTTTGTTTGCTGCCTCAAAAATGCGGAACTGAATGGATAGTTTTGTATGTTTTGGTATCTAGTCAATTTCGATAAGATGGTATGCATTTTGCATTAGTTTATGTGATTCAAAGAACGTGTATTATAGTACCATATTTAGGATCGAGTTAAGGATAGATGTTAATAAGTTGGGAGCTCGATTAATAAAGAACTCTCTAATCTAAATTGGGAACTCGATTAATGAGAGAACTTTTGGATCCGTTGATTCCTTCTGGTCTTTTTTTGATACATTGCTTGACTACTTTACATTTCATCGCCATTGGTTTAATAAATTTAGTTTTCCTACTTTTAGGGATACATGGGATAATGTATGTGAATCCGTGAATGTGGACCTAGTGGTTTACATGCTGAAATTATAAAGAACTAAATGAAGAGCATAATTAACCAGATGAAGAGCATGCAGAACTAGTGGCCTATAGTCATGGCACCACCTAAAAGCTCCTAATATCACTCCCTTGAAAAAGCATTTGACTGCGTGCGAGGAAGTAGGATGTTTGGTGATTGAAGTTGTTCACAAAATTCCTGGATCGTAGTCGTAGACATCCTTAACCATGTCATGCACAAGAATCCCCCAGTAGTGCGCACAAGGTGTAACTCCACTTCCATTCCCCCCAGAATAGCTTTTGCACCAAATGAAGGGGAACATAAATGGAAGAAGTTGCCATAGTTTCAGGCTTAGCTTTTGCAGCAAATGAAGGGGAACATAAATGGCAGAAGTTGCCATAGTTTCAGGCTTTGCTTCTGCAACAATGCTAAAAACACAGAAAGCCTCATTTTGGTGTCATACTCGATTGCTTATCTGGTGTGGAAGGTACCATTTTGTCAGCAATGTCTTGGCAAACTACGCAGGTGTTCTTGTCCATAAAAAACCGCCGGTGGCAGCGGTGGCACCAGCACTACTTCAATTCGCCCTTGCTGCCGCCGATGTGACAAGTGTTGTAGTTGATTTGTGGCTCACCTTTGAGGCTGCCCTTTCATTAACACTTTGAGGAACACCTCAATTTTCTCCTTGCAAGAATTGAACTCTGCATTTGGGATAAAGTTATGGATGAATGTTAATAAGTTTAGAGCTCGACTAGCGAGAGAACTTCAGATCACTTGGCACTTTTTGATTCTTTTTTGATAAATTGCTTGACTGATTTTCATTACATCACCACTGCTTGAATACATTTAGTTCGTCCTACTTTCAGGAATACAGGGGATAATGCATGTGAATGTGGCCTAGTGGTCCACATGTTGTCATCATTAAGAACTAAATGGAGAACATGCTGAAAATATATACTTTTGTCTGCAATTTTATGTGTTAAACTTGATTGCGTAAGTTATGATACACTATTCAATAAGACATTGGTTCTTACATGCTTCGTTTATTGTCATTGCTCAGAAGAGAGGTGGAGATCTTGCTCATGCATCTGGTGAACATGTTGAAGCTGATATTAATTCTGGAAAGAAAGTTATTATTGGGTCCAAAGGAAGAAATACAGTAACTAATCAATTTTCTGCTGCAAATGGTGGCAGTCTTGCTTATACAGATGCGTTCGAAACTTCTGTGGCTACTCTAAACATTGTATGCTTGCTTCTCTCGCCATAGTTAATTTACTACATTGCTGCCATGATGCCAACTGTTCAGTACTACTTGATATCTATTTGGTATTATTTCAGTTGACATTTTTGCTATGAATTTGTTTTGTTTAGGCTGTTATTTGGTTTCATCTCCATGAGTATTCAAAGGCATTATCTGTACTAGAACCACTATATCTGTATCAAAACATTGCACCCATTGATGAGGTATTGTAACTGATCTTATTCGTTGTATGATGAGGTTGCAATGCTATATTAACTATTTTTCTATGTTTTTATCTGTAGACAACAGCTTTTCATATTCGTATTTTATTACTGGATGTTGCGCTAGCCTGCTGTGATGCATCAAAGTCAGCTGTAAGTTTAATTTGTACTTTATTATTTTCTTTTCTATTTCCCGCATTTCCTTCATCCGCCTCCTAAATACATATGAACTCGTAGATACATAGAGATTGTTTCAAATTTGGATTATAACTTGTTAGATCACAATATATTACCCAAATCATGATATTAATAATACGTGTTTCTGAAAGCACATAAAATGTAGCAACAGATAAAGTAATATGCTCGTATATGATTCAGTTATTCTGGTTAAAATTTTCTTAGCAAACCTTGCCTCACTCACAAAAGTTATACAGTTATTATTGTTACTATTGTGTATGGCATCGTTATATATTTTTGTACTGCTTCTAAATATTTATTGACATTCCATGGAAGTGACATATCCACTTGTAAACTGGGACGCCTTTTGATATATATTCTGCTAGTTTTCAAGTGAAGTGTTCCTGAATTTATAACCAATGCTGTTTGAATTAAAAATAAACCTATGTGGCCCAATATTCTTGGCTCTACATGAATGATGGTTTAAGGGAGTTCTTAGAAATGCTGGTTGCTTTACATGATTTTTGATGATGTGTCATATAATATTCTATTGTATGTATGCAGTATGCATAACTTGGTTTAGAATTCAAATTCGGGGACCGAGTTTTTTGCAGTCAGTTTCACGTGCTTCATAGATTGTGTGGCAGAGCACTATTGTCTGAGTATTTATCTTTCGTTAGAGCTAAACTTTAAACTTCAGTATTTTTATTGGAATTTTGTTTAGTTTTTTTGTTTTAAGGTATTATGTTCCCCCTTACCATATGGAGCCTGTATTAAATATGAACTGATACCTAGATGGCTTTGGTTGTGATTCAGGATGTATTTTGTTATCTTGAAAAAGCTTTTGGTGTGGGTAATCCGTCCAGTCAAGGAGACAATGGAACCTCTACACATCAGCAATCTACTAACCTAGTTCTCAGACCAAACTCTGCTCCTGGAAGCTCACCGGTTGCAGATGCTGCTTCTAATTTGGATTCACCAGCTAGCGTAAATGTTTCAGAGATTCCTCTATCAAGGACAATATCTGATGAAACACTTGAGTATGAAACCATGCTATCAGCACTTGACAATGGTGGACAGAACATAATAAGACCAGCCAATATCTCTTTGTCAAATAATCTTGCAAGGCCCACCATTGATAGGTC
This sequence comes from Erodium maritimum, assembly GCA_963921825.1. Lineage (NCBI taxonomy): Eukaryota > Viridiplantae > Streptophyta > Magnoliopsida > Geraniales > Geraniaceae > Erodium > Erodium maritimum. Next base: position 13,276,181 of record OY997595.1, read on the forward strand.
TATCAGTAGTGGCGATCTGAAGCTCAAGCTGCAACTATACAAGATTCGGTTTCTGCTGCTTACTAGAAATCTCAAACTTGCAAAGCGTGAAGTTAAGCATGCCATAAATATCACAAGAGGGCAGGATTCATCTATGGCTCTGCTTTTGAAGTCCCAGCTTGAGTATGCTCGTGGGAACCACCGGAAGGCGGTCAAGCTTTTGATGGCATCAAGTAATCAGACAGAGGCAGGATCTATAAGCACATTCAACAACAATCTTGGGTGCATTTACTATCAACTTGGGAAGTACCATGCCTCAAGTGTATTATTTTCGAAGGCACTGGCTAATTGTTTATCCCTGCGGAAAGAAAAACCTATGAAGCTCTTAACTTCCTCTCAAGACAAGTCTCTCCTCATATCATATAATTGTGGCATACAATACTTGGCTTGTGGGAAACCCTTACTTGCTGCCCGTTGTTTCCAGAAGGCCAGTTTGGTTTTCTATAACAGGCCTTTATTGTGGCTCAGACTTGCCGAGTGCTGCTTGATGGCGTCAGAGAAGGGGCTTATAGAAGCCAATGGGGTTCCATATGACAGATCAGAAATTAGACTTCATGTTACAGGTAAGGGGAAATGGAGGCATCTTGTAGTGGAAGATGGTACTTCAAGAAGTGTTGACCATGGTGATTTCTTAAGCAGGAATGATGGGCAGCTTACGCTCTCAATGTCTCTTGCATGTCAGTGTCTCCTTAATGCCTTGCACTTGCTGAATGGGTCAGAGTTGAATGGCCTCAAGTCTGATTCAACTTCAGATCTCTCCATGGATGAAAATGATTCTGGAGATCAAGTGTCTTCCAAGAACTCAAACCACAAGAATATATCCTTGATCGACAAGGCATCTATTATGTCAGTGGGTCTAGGCCGAAGCAATGCAAATGGTGATGCAAAAGAACACAGAGGAGCAAGTCAAGAGAATATCCAAAGCTCTCTGTCCTTCTATGAAGATATTCAGAGAAGAGAAACCCTGATGATAAGGCAAGCTGTTCTTGCCAACCTGGCTTATGTAGAATTGGAACTTGAAAATCCACTGAAGGCACTGTCAACTGCCAGGTCTCTCTTGAAACTACCTGAATGTTCCAGAATATGCATTTTTCTAGGTCAGATGTATGCAGCAGAGGCACTCTGCTTGCTGAACCGACCAAAAGAAGCTGCTGAACATTTGTCCATATATTTGTCCGGAGCAAATAATATAGAATTGCCATACGACCAGGAGGACTACCACCAACAATGGGTGGTTAAGACTGTTGACTGTGAAGAGCAAAATGGAGCAAGCAAGATCTCTGCCCCCGAGGAATCCCACTTCATGCCCCTCAAGCCAGAAGAGGCGCGTGGAGCTCTCTATGCAAATTTTGCAACCATGTATGCATTGCAAGGTGAGATTGAGCTAGCATACCAGTTTGTTTCTCGGGCATTGTCCATAGTACCTAACAGTCGAGAAGCCACCATAACAGCTGTTTATGTTGATCTCGTGGCTGGAAGGTCACAAGATGCTCTTGCCAAGTTAAAAAGGTTCAGTCACATTAGGTTCCTTCCCGATGGTTTGAGATCGAATAGATCTTCATCTTGATACTTGTACCTCTGGTCGTGTCTTCAATTTGTTGTGCCTACTCCACCCACCTCAGCCAGAAATGCTTTTGGAGGATTTGTAACATATATAGCTCCAATTCAGAGAATAAATTTCTGTTTTTTTTATAATGTTTTACACCACTAGGGTTTGTAATTGATGGTTGGTTTGGCTGAGTGTTTTGTTTAGTGCTGAGCCTGACAACCAAATCTGAGATGTTCTGATTCAGATTATTGTGCTTTAGTTTAGGAATAGAGTTATTGCTCTTCTCGAGCAAGAAACATGAAATTTAATTTCTATTCAAAATGAATTTGAATTCCAAGTGATTTTCATTTTGTTGTTTTTTCTCACTGGTTTTGCTTTACTTAGGGATTGCCCAAGGGTTCATGTCGTAGTGTGTGATTTGTATTAAAGCATCGCAATTAGGCCACATATCACTATTGACGACCACGAAAATAAATTGACTCCCCGATTTCTATTACTGGAATAAAGAAATCTTGAAGCAAAAAAAAACATTATGGGGATTATTTGAAAACATAGTCGCATGAAAAATAGGCGATCGAATTTTATGGTGTTTGCAATCATATTCAGATAGAACTACGGTTCACCTAAATATGACCACAGTTCCGACAAGACATTATTTTTTTTATCAGCGAAAAAAATATATTGGCTTTCTTCTCTTGTCATTTTATGTTTGTTGTTAGGGGTGATTTCAGAAACCTATGGTCTATAATTGGTTGAATTTACAAAAGTATTAGTTATACGTAGTTTTGTTTTCTTTTTTTTTGAGCGGGTAAATACATAGTTTTGTTTAAGGTTCACCATCTGTTAACCCAACAGAAATTTTCATTTTCAGTCAAAAGCGTTGCATTTGTTTTGAAGTTTTTAAAAATGACCAAAATATCATATAAACAAAAAAAATCAACCCAAGAACGAATCCGGAGAAACATATTTGAAGTGTGAACCCATATCGATTAAATAAAAGAATAAAAAACTACCTATAATAGTTAGGGTTATATCTAGCTAATAAAGGTTGACCTTTTAATTATTGAAATCCGATCAGATATAAGTGACCAATTTAAAAACAAAAATGTATATAGTATCAGAGTTGGCTCGACCCCTGGCGCGTTCGTCACTTCTATCTTGTGCTCTTTGGTCCATATGTATATGTTTAAGGGATAATTCCACATCAATACCCTAAAACTTTCATTTTTCATTTAGAGTACCCTGAATGTTTTTTGTGCCACCTCAATACCTTAATCTTTCATTTATTCCACTTTAATACCCAAAATCAAATGGCGTTAGATTTCTCCCGTTAATTCCTGGCATGTGCCATCCACGTGCTTAGTAACTCATGAGAAAAGACTTTTCTGCCCCTCAGCCCTTCTCACCTTCACACGATCTCTTCCTCTGCGGTGAAATGAAGGGGAGTGCCTACTTATAAAGGCTAGAGTAATACCCAACTAAAAAGTCTGTCTTTAGTTGTGGAAGTCTGACTCGATAAAAGTAGCTCGTTTTAAACAAAATTACATGGTATATTTTTATATTTAGTCGATGTAGGTTCATACTTCAATAAAGTGAGTACTCTGATATCAAACCCTACAAAGGAGACAATGTGGCTACCGCCTTCCTTATCAGTGACCAACAGTATCTCTGATCAACAACACGATGTGTGAAGGAAACAAATGGTCCACACCGACAAATTGAGCTAGAGTCCTCCCTATATCTGCTCGCCTTGTTGTTACGCATGTGTCCAAATACGAGTTGTCGTGTTCGTCTTCTCTGCACAACTTTCCCAGACGTGACTTTTAACTGGGTCGAAACAAGGTGGAGGAAAATGGGGGGAATCAAATGAGGTCTTCTCGATCTCTCCCCCAACAACTTATGCAACATTGAAGACGATCTTTTTTTAGCATAACCGAAGAAAGAGACGTGATGCAAGTTAAAATGACACACCTCTTCTGCTCTAAAGCCTGAAGATGACCAACGTTTGATCTTGTCGTGGCTTTAATCTCCAAAGCCCAAGGCCTGAGCGATTTTCTTTGGTTTACATTCGGTTCATCGCTTCAAAACCATACAGAACGTATAAAGAAAAGAGGGAGAAGACGACAATAAATCATTACTATTTGTCAATGATTTTTATTTAACTTACGTAAATATGAATTTAAATAAAAATTATCATTAAGTACAAAATTATTTCAAATTGAAAACTTTTTTTCCTCCAGAATTGTTGAAACTTTGGAACTGTTATTTTTATGTTAGATATAAATTTCCACGTTTTAAATGTAAATTTTTATTTTCAATTTTTTAGCATATGGTAACACTTTATTGATAGGAAAGCGAAATTATAGACACAAGACCAAAAAGATACTGGGACAACAATTAAATAGCGAAAAAACATGGAAACTATAAAAACTAAAGTAATACATGAATAAAAGAGTGAGACATAAGTTCTTAACACGTAGGTACCAAACACTAACCCTATAACTAAAGATTCGACTAATTCAGAGACAACATAGTGGATTACTGTTTTGAATCGCAGTTTTGTTGGTGCACAAGGTTTGTTTCCTACCTTGATATGAAAATGTATGGGATATCTGATATGGGGCGTTTGATAAAATAACGGGCATATAGAGAGAACACCAAGAAACGGAGCATCTTCATGCAGAATCCTCGATTGATCGGGTGTGCCACGGTTTTGGCGCCTAATCCAGGGTCTGGCATTCGATGGTTATGAGTGATCGGTAGTCGATTGAGGGAGAAGATATACGGTAGAGGCGGCGTAGGAGGCGGAGGCGGCGACTTTGATGTCGAAAAAGGAGGTAGCGCTGGCGACTCTAGTGGCAGAGGAGGAGATGGCGGTGGAAATTCTGGTGGCGGAGGATGCGATGACGATAACGACTTTGGTAATGAAGGAGGTGGTGGATGTGGTGGTGGCGACAAAGATGATGGCGCTGGTGGTTGCGGTGACGGTGACGTGTGAGTCGGAAGCGACTGCGTTGGTGGTAGTATGTGGATCGGGGGTGAAGGTGACGTCGTCCTTGGGAGCTAGAGCTGGCTGCGAAGAAAACCATGGCCACTACTGCGATTGAATATCGTAGGCCTAGAAACTATGGTAGAGGCAACCGCGGGGATGGGATTACATGTTGTGGTGGTGGAGATGGACGGGACGGCAGCTTGGGGGACGGTGGCGCTGATGGAGACGAAAGCGGAGGCGGCTTAGGAGGCGGAATAGAGGACCAATTTGCCTTTTGTTTGGGTTTTCGGGGTTGTATAAATGTCATTGATGGGGCCGGGAGCATAACTCGAGATTTGGCCGCCGCAGGAACACTGAGAAGCGACGAGATCGACTTAGATAGGAGATTCATGGAGGAACAGAATTGCTGATACTTCTAACGGAGGCAGAGAAAGCTTGAAAAGGCTTGAATGAAGAATGTATAGCTTCAACTTCGTGAGAAAGATTGCTAAAAAGCTTAGCGACGACGATTAGGTCTTGTGACTTGAGAGAACTAATTATTCCTAGAAAGCTACTTTTTTCAATTTATTTTACTTTACTCTAAAATTACAAATCTATTTTCAACAATTTTGTTATTTTTAAAATTAAAATCTCATTTTTTTAGAACACGAACTGGAATTTTATTGATGTGAAAAAGAGAGACCGCAACAACCGTATATACGTGAAAATGAACTAAACAGAATGAGATACAGTCTCTGCGACAACCGAGACACTGATCATATATTTAAGTACCTGGTGTGACTAGGGAGAAACTAGGGGGTGAGTCCCTATTCTGACTGAGTGAAATACGATGAATCCATTGTACTTTTTTCGTCTCGACTTGATCAGTACTGCTATGTCGTAATAGTCGATCAAGGAGTATGTTAGGAAAAGCAGGAGACTAGGAGTCAAGAGGTAGTTGACTCACCGAGGTCGGGGTGTGGCTCCTCAAAAACCCCCCGAGACGCCTTGGGTTACTCATAGAGACTCGTGAGGCCGTTCACCTTGTCTCTCTTCTACCCCCATCGGGGCCTTCTTCCTCATTCGCGTCTATGGACGGAGCCCAACAACTGTCTACGGTGTTTTCCTTATGATTGACAAGGCTAACCTTATTCTTCATGAGAGCGGAGGGATGGAGATTCATATGAGCCATTTTCCAACCTAAAATGATGTAATAGGCACTTTGAGTGGATCGTCAGTCCGAGTGTGCCTCTCATTGGGGTCTTTAAGGAGTGACTTCTAGATGATTGGGTCTTCCGCTCCTACCCCACCCTCGCAGTGGATGTGGTAGGTCACAGATTGGAGTAAAGGGAGTGTTGCTAGAAGAGGTGGAAGCGACACCGAGATTGGTTTCGTAGGAATCAATGACCTGTAGATCGACGACATTGTGGTTGGGTCCACAAAAAGGAATGACGTGTAGATCGACGACCCCGAGATCGGTTTCACAAGGAGAAATTTCCTACAGATCGACGGCTCTGAGGTTGGTTCCGCAACAACCTGCAAAATGGTGGTGAGAGAAACGGTCAAAACTTAATGGGGTGCCTGAGAGATCTTGATCCGTTCTTAGATCCTATTATTCCAAGCCATAGTAAAGTTGTTACGGAGATAAGAACAATGAGACGCGCAACCGGAATTAAGAACAATGGAGGCGACACTAAAAGAAGGGAGGAAGACAAATGAAAGCTTGTTTTTTTTAAATGAGAACATAGAAATTTTATTACTTATGACAATAAATCATAAACATAACTTGGGTCCCAGACCCTGGGTTCCAGTATATGTCCAAAACCCCCGTAGGGATTCTGGAGAACTTGATCCGTAATGGTGATCGCTTTTGTATAGCTGATCTTGAATAAACAAAGATAAGTACATGAGTGAAATAAGAAACTACAAAATCTGTGATGCCAGTTCTTCTGAGCCACGTGACATTGGGACGTTCTGGTATCGTCAATTCGTCGTCTTGAATCACCCGGATCTTTGAAAGTAGTGTGGAGGACGGGGCATGCGCCCGATGCTCCGGATGTGACTTCACCGATACTTCATGCAGAAGCAAGTTCATCGTCATTGATTCGACCCACAAAGGTTTGTTCGAGGTCGAGAAGCCCGACTTTGGGTGCTGTGGAAACAGGGCCCAACCTATTTCCCCTCCTCCCGGATCCCAAGTCCATCGAGGGAGCGGAGCCATGCTGGCTAGGTTTTTCCCCTTGGACGGAGACGCCCAGATCTGGCCGGCGAGAGATGGCCATGGGGCGAGAGGCAGCTGCGGAGGGAGGACGGCGAACGGAGCACAGTTGCCGGTAAACGACGACAGGAGGACCACGGTGACTACTGGCACGAGCACGGGAGGAAGGGAGTACCAGTGAGGAGGAGAATGGTGGCCGGACATCATGGACGTGAGATTGGAAAGGATGGAGACGACTGAACGCAGGCAGCCCTGACTAGATCGATGACGGGCAGAGGCGGAAATGGTGCCACAGTGACGACGACGAGGAGCGGACGAAGGTGAAATATGATCTGGATCAGACCCACGATGACTAACGACGATCTGCAAACAATCGACCATGATAATATTACTCCCCTGAAGGGTTATGGAGGAAACTCTAGGAGGGTTCCAGGGAGAGTGTCGTTTCAGAACTAAATATATCTGATCATGTGTATTCATATCAAATGAAAGCTTGTTAAAAAGGCCGCTTTCACATTCTGTACCGACTTATGAGGATAAATCTAATAGAAACCCCTCTTATCCTAAAAACTGTGTGAACAAATCCTATCCACACACCCTTTAGATCCAACATTCACCATAATGCCACATCATCACCCCAATTCCATCAAAACTCACGCCACTTTCTTACTTTCTCACACAAGCAAGGGCATAATTGTAATAGCATGGTGCCATGTGGACAAGTGTCCATTTTTTCCCAACAATTCATTAATTTAATCATTCCCGCTTCGTTTCAACTCCGATTAGCTTCAAACTTGCGCCAATATTTTTCTTTTTCCAAGGGCTTTAAATCAAGATCAGTCATGAATATATTTTGAAGCACGGAAATAAAAAGTTATATTGGGGGTGATAAAAACAATGTTTAATGTTGATAAATCTTCACTAATAAATTTTTTATATCGGGGTATCAAACTAGTGCTAAATAGTGTTTAGTGTTGATAAAACTAGTGCTTAGTATTCATAAAAAACATGTGATGATGAGATAAAAATCATGTTCGATTTTGGAAAATGAGGTGATAAAACCAGTGTTCAGTGTTGATAAACCCAGTGTATAGTGTTGATAAACCCAGTGTATAGTGTTGATAAAAATTACCCAGACTTAAATTTTTTTAAAAATCAGCCCCGAAATAAGGGTGATAACCTAGAGTTTAGTGCTGATAATAAAACATGTGATGGGATGATAAAAACACATGTAATTTAATGATAAACATAGTGTTTAGTGTTGATAAAACTAGTGCTTAGTGTTCATAAAAAACATGTGATGATGGGATAAAAACCATGTTCGATTTTGGAAAATGAGGTGATAAAACTAGTGTTCAGTGTTGATAAACCCAGTGTATAATGTTGATAAAAATTACCCAGACTTAACTTTTTTTTAAAATAAGCCCCGAAATAAGGGTGATAACCTAGAGTTTAGTGTTGATAAAAAAACATGTGATGAGATGATAAAAAACATGTAATTTAATGATAAACATAGTGTTTAGTGTTGATAAAACTAGTGTTTAGTGTTCATAAAAAAACATGTGATGATGTGATAAAAATCATGTTCGATTTTGGAAAATGAGGTGATAAAACTAGTGTTCAGTGTTGATAAATCCAATGTATAGTGTTGATAAATCCAGTGTATAGTGTTGATAAAAATTACCCAGACTTAACCTTTTTTTAAAAAATCAACCCCGAAAATAATTTTTTTTCGTGCTTCAAAATATATTCATGACTGATCTTGATAGAAAGCTCTTGAAAAAACAAAACTAATGGCGCAAGTTTGAAGACAATCGGAGTTCAAACGAAGCTGGAAAAATTAAATTAGTGAATTAGTAAAAAAAAATGTTAGTTTTACTAAAAAAGTCCTTACCCCTTACTAAAAAATGCTGTTTTTTTTGCAGTCAACAAGTCAACAAATCAATTGCATCTCATTCATCTATTCTTAAAATGAATGACTTGGATTGATTCACACGGGTTTTACGTTAAAGAGCGACTTCTATTTGATTTTTCCTCCCGACTTATAACTAAATAATAAAAAAAATATCTTAACTTCACAACCGTCCGCTTTTACATCACCATGTATCTGTACCGACTCGTTTGTCCTTTTAAGCCCAGCCACCACTTTCTCTTTGCCTCCGACCAATAAGACTCTTCCACGTGCCTGTTTTCCCCGGCTTCAGCACTCACCTCCCTTTCCCGCCAAAGCCGTACACCGTAACGGCGCCGTTAGGAGACAGCCCACGACCTCACGATGACGACGAAGTCGACCTGTCTACTCTAAAACGGAATGTTCTTTTCTGAGCTCGTTCTCGAGCTGTAAATCCCTCAAACTCCTCTCTCCTCCTACTTGAGATCGATCCCTCCGATTTCGAAACCCTAACCGCGATCCGGAGTCTCAATCTGGATCGCCTGTCCCGCCGTCGTCCTGCCCTGTCCGTCTGATTTGATCGGAGTCGGAGATGGGGATGTTTTATGCTATGGTGGCGAGGGGGCAGGTGGTCCTGGCGGAGTACAGCGCCTCGCAATCGAATTCGTCGGCGGTGGCCAGGCAGATTTTGGAGAAATTGCCTCCTGGTAACGAGGACAGCAATTCGTCCTACTCTCAGGATCGGTACATCTTTCATGTTAAGAGGACTGATGGCCTCACGGTTCTTTGTATGGCCGATGACACGCTTGGAAGTAAGTTTTCTTCATATTTATTCATTTTATTTCAATATTGGAGCTGTTGATTGCTGAATGCCAGAATCGTATACTTCCTTATCAGTCAAGCAATTTTTGGTGCTGAAGCATTGGATTTTTCTGGGAAATAGTAAAGGGTTATGGAGAAGGAGCTTGAAATATAGGAATTTCCCATTTACTCTAAAAAGTAAATTCATTACAAGTTTGATTGAATAACTCCGTCTGTCTATGAATTATGTTTACTTCTACGATTATTAGGTACTTGTCGGGTTTTGGAAAGAGTTTGATGTGTCTTAGAAAAGTAATGAATAAGATTAAGATTGGTGAATGATACTGAGAGATGCACTAGATTGTTGAGTTGAGGGTTATGGAAGATGGTATAATTTGGAATTGTATGACATTACGAATCTGCTATACACGAAGCTTAGCTCAAATTTTCGTGCTGATTAAGCCGGTCTTCCTAAAATATGGAAGTCCGTCACCATTAAGGTTGCAGTTCTATGTATAACATTCTCCATCTTGCTCTTATGGCTTCCTATACTTCGTCAAGCCAATTGCAGTAGTTGCCTATAGTTGTTCACCTTTTAAACAAACTGTTATTACCCACTTTTTAATGTTTCTTCTCTGTTAGAGTTTAGTTTATTTACAATTACAAGTATTTCCTATTCCTAGTTTTATATTAGCTTCTTCTCTTTCTGTGTTGCTTAGCATGCTCTCATTGTATTGAACAACAAGTATTATCAATAAAACGTTGAATTTAACATTCTCCAATTACATACTGGTTCATGTTGTGATGAACTCAAAATTTAGGTGTATGAATGACACTTTGTGCTAACTAAAACTACCATGTTGCTTACTAACTAAGTAACTATAATAATTACTAGGGTCCAATTAGTACAACTTGGCAGGGCCTTAGGCAAGCCTCTCTTACTAAAAGAAGGGACATGGAGGAGATGCTTTGCCATCAGGGTTTTGTGGTGGTCAAGACAGTTTGATAGAGATGTGGACTTTTTGGAACGAAGATGTTGATATGAACCTTTTTGGTTATTTCTGATTCTATTGGTTGAATAGAATGACAAACAAACTAGGAGCAGTATGACTTCCCTCCTTTTCAGCTGCTAATTTGCTCCCCTTTATGGATGACTTGATAGCTTACTCTTTGAATGAGTTTAAACCAAAATTTTCCCCTGCATGAAGAAGAAAACATGCCAAGAAGATAGGGATATCATGTAGAATTGAATATGTCCCAAGTACTAGAGCTATTTTGACCCCCTGAAGTGGTTTGTTCGGTAGTTCGTTACAAGTTTCTTTCTGATTCCAATGCTCACATTTTTCTTCTCAACAGTCCTTCAGTACGAGTTTGCAAATGGTAGAGTTGATGCTGACTTATCCTCTGAAACCTTAACGTGTTTGCTGCCATGTTTAACTGATTGTAAATGATCAAAGACATGATTTTTTTGTTTCTATTTCTGTCTAACTTTTAAGCTACGGACTTCACAAATTCTGCTTTTAACTTCTTCATGAAATTGGCCTTGTTATTTGTTATTACATTACAGGTGGTAGTTAGTCTGTGTATTATGGACAATTGAGTTCAATTTCAAAATTTATTTGTGTGTGCAATAAATTTGCCTGCCTGCATCTTTTTGCAGGAAGAATCCCTTTTGCATTTCTTGAAGATATTCATCAAAGATTTGTGAAGACCTATAGTCGAGCTATTAATTCAGCTCCTGCCTATGCTATGAATGATGAATTTTCAAGAGTTCTGGGCCAACAAATGGACCATTACTCGAATGACCCCAATGCAGATAGGTTAAACCGTTTGAAAGGTGAAATGAGTCAGGTATGCTTGGGATGTTGATTCTGGCTTATCATTATGTAGTTCTTTTATTGTTAATTCGGTCTAGCCCCTCTAAATGTAGCTTATCCATTTATTTCAACTCCTTATTTAACTTTTATTCATTTTGGCATATGGTATTTTGCAATGACAACAGGTACGGAATGTAATGATAGACAACATTGACAAAGTCTTGGAAAGGGGTGACCGGCTGAATCTACTTGTTGATAAAACTGCATCAATGCAAGGAAGTACAATGCGTTTCAGAAAGCAGTCCCGTCGTTTCAAAAACACGGTGTGGTGGAGAAATGTCAAACTAACGTAAGTTAGTCAAACGTGGACCAAGTTTGGATTATTTTTTCTTCCTTCTATTGCAATGGTGAATGCTTTGTGCTTCCTATTGCTAAATTTTTTTATAAACACTTATTACAACTTTGAGGGCTTGTGTTTGAAAGTGCGTGGAGTGTCGTGGACCTTAGACTCTAAAAATGGAACCTCGGGATTGTATGTTGAGTCCTCAATTATCACTTAGATTCCAAATTTTAATGGTTGTTTGATCATGTACTGAATATGCCTACAATTGTGTTTTTATGCTAGTTTGGTACTGAATATGATGAGTTTCTACGTGTGTGCAGGGGAGGCTTGCTACTCTTGATTTCAGTCATCATTTATGCAGTGCTAGCATTTTACTGTCATGGTCCATTGCTGCCTACTTGCCTGAAAAAGTACTGATAAGTTTTATCTAGTGCTGTTGATGGTTTTGTAACTTTGTTTTTACTTGAGGTTTTGTGCAACATCTTTATTTCTTGGAGGAGAGGCTTCTCTCTCACTTTCATTACTTGTATATAGATGTATCCCAATCTTGCACTTACTCATACTAGGTGTGGGCACCGCGCGATGCGCGGTGAAAGTCGTAAAATTGTGTGGGAAGCTTCATATTGTAGAAGTTGGTAAAAACAGTGTACGATTGTATGTAATACGGTAAACATGTGATGGACGATAAAAAAGCTGTACTGTTAATAACGAAAGGTCATGACATTCGCTTTCAAGAACGACACATTCAGGATCGTTCAAATAGGTCAACTTTGCTAGATCCTCAAGTCCTCAATGCTCCACGTTTCCATCCCTTAGAAGTAGTTCTTTAGGTAGAGTCAAGACCTGAAAAATCCCAAAAGTTTCAAGAAAATGTCAAGTCACACTGAAAAAACAGCACACATACGACACATTACATGATATATAGGAAAGAAAACCCACCATCTTCAGCCTCTTGTACAAGTCATCTCCCTACATAAGCTCTATATCAGTGTTACGACCTATAGTGAACCGCAACTGACTAAGAAACAGGAAAACCACTCAATTAAACATTGCAATTGGACATCGTAATGATTTGGGGAAAATTTAATGTCCGCGTGTTGTCGTTGGGAAGAGGAAAAAGCTCGAGGTGAAAGATAACTGTCTATTCTTTTTTTTGCTCCAAAAGAAAAACAATTTTATTACTGGTAAATAAATGGAGCAGTATAAAGATGAGTACAGAAACAAGATACAGATAAAATAAAGGGAGGATGAGTCTAGCATTAATGAAACAAAGAGCAAGGATTTAAAGTCCAAATTCCAAAATTTTCTCTGCGATATCACGAACAACAAAGATAGATTATGATCTCATAAACCCTCTCAAGTCAGATCTGATTTAGATCAACAATTTCAAATTCTAGGAAATTATAAATCATTTTAGGAATTGAAGAGTTCCGTCGTCAAATCTGTAACGATAACAAAATTCAGAATAGAAACTGAACAAATAGGGCTAGACATTAAAAGAAGAAATTAAACTCTTGTTCATTATTTGGGTGCTAATGAGAGAGCTCAGTTCTTCTATAGCTTCGCTGGAGTTCGACATTTTGATGGTCACAAAAAGTTACATATATCCACTAAATGAGAAATCATTTATTTGATATAACTTCCTCAATCAATTAGAAGCACTTCAGTGAACGCAATACAAACAATTTTCAGTTTATGAAGGGTGAGTCAATCCACGTTCAATTGTTCGATGAATAGAAGCCGCTGGAGTCACCAATCCCAGTTTCAGAGAAATTGCTGGAGAAGTATAATGGAACTAACTTATTGCAGTAGAATATCAGGGATAAAGGCAGAAGGTAAACTATCTCTAAATATCCTACTAAAATTCAAGGTTCAAATCGTACCACACCTCTCAAGGTGATTATAGTGGCCATTCACAGCATACTTGCCCTGTTTCACAAAAGATGAATGTATACAAGAATTTCCAGAATAAAATATTTCATTTTAATAAAATTAATAAAAATATAAGTTGGCAGATGATTACCTCCCAGTTTTCAAGTAGAATGGTCAGTCCATTCCACCATGTATCAAATAAAAAGATGCAATGGAAGTTCCAAGTAACAGATTCAAGATCGATATTTAGTAACTGAAGAAAGGAAACCTTAACAGTACAAAATATTAAACTTCCTTCGACAATCTTGATTCATAGTAATGTGGAAATTTGATGCAGAGCTAAATGATATTGAGTACAGAAATCAAAAACTAAAACATAATTAAACAAGAAAAGGAACTATTTGTTTCTTTGATAATAAGATGAATAAAAGAAACTAACACAAAAGATCACAACTTGTAGAGTTGTATCATCAACTAAGTAGAAATTAATTTTTTTAATGAAATGGAAGCAGGTGATCAGAGTCTATGTCATTACCATAAAACTTGAAGAATAAGAGGCGAATCTAGAAAGAGACATGAGGCTGTGAGGACTCCGGCAACCCTTTTAGATCATTTGATAAGAAACCACAAAAGAACACTACATATTCCAGCAACCAACAAACAGATAGACCATTTACCCATTTCACCTGAACCAAATCATTTGTACCATAAATGGAATTCATAGTTTCGGTGTTGATGGCTTCATGATGATCACTGTATAAACAAAAAACAACCCACATGTGAGTATATCAGTTTGTGTAAAACAACCGAAGTTACAAAATGCCATCTTATCACGAAGTCTAGGGTCTTGTTCCCAATGAGAATCAAAAGCTCTTCTCACCAGGATATGGGTCCCTTTCTTAGCTATCATTCTAGACATAATAGCACTAACTACGACAATGTAGCTATGTGAGTGCTCGAGAAGAAAATGCCAATTCTTGCTTATAGTTCAGGTACTGGGATGAAACCCCTGAGCCCAAAAGAACGAATACCTCATGGTAATTTTTTTGCAAATATCCCTAAATGCAATCATGCATCATTCGTATACTGACTTAATGAGAAAATTACAGACCAGCACACTCATGTGTTTCTTAATTAAGAAAGCAATTGGAACAAATGAACAGAGACTATAATAAACATTACTACTCATAACCATCTTGGCTAAGCTAATCAAAACAATTGAAAGTTGAAACACAATCACCTCCTAATACAACAGATCCTTCATTCCAGACACAATTTATGAACACACCATTGAAATTCAGAAACTTGGCTTGATAAGAAAATTATAGTCATCCACATTTAGTTTATTAGTTCAGAAATCAGTGGAACTGAAAAATCAGCATTTCTAAATAACAGTACTAATCATAACTATATTGATTAAGCCAAAAAAAAAGCACTTGAAGCAGCAATCCAAAGCAAAAATAAAACAAACCAATATCAAAATCTAACCTTCCCATAGACATACACTACATATTCTACTACCAGTATCCTCTTGATGATCTTAAAATTAGTAAATATAAAATTGTGGGGTCAATGCAATCTAACCAATAACCAAAAACCACAGCCATCCATGTTATAATTAGCACAAGTTACCAGATGGCTATTCAGAAAATAAATTTTACACAAATAGATCAATGTGAAAACAATTAAATAGTTAGCTTTATCCGTGTCAGTCAAGATACTAAAAATGTATAGCTGTAAGAATACCATATGGCCCTTATGTTCTTCATATAATTTATTATATAACGATTCTTGAACCTCAAAACAAATCATATCAGCAAACATATTCATGAGACAAAGGTAACCCAAGAATGATGAAATAGAATAGGTAAACGTTTGAACTTTAAGCAAACTAATATAATGCGACACTTGGAATCTACATCTATCCACATCAGCTTGAACAACCAGGTCGCAACTGCAATGATATGAAACACAATCACACATAGTAAGCTCTAATCAAATAACACAAACCGAACTCAAATTTAGCTTTTCACGTATAGTAGAACAGGCCAAGGGAATCACTCCAAAAGCCTTTACATGCAAAATTCACACATCCGCTAGAACACACATGATGAAAATCAGTAATGAATTTTACCACTATTAAGGTTTCGAAAGCTTAGTTGCATTATTACTAAATATCACTTCCAAGGAGGAATAAATTTTGGTTCAAAAATCAAAATCAAGAAAGCAGTATACCAAAAGAATGAGGTATTCCCCTCTGCTTGTCCAAAATCCTAAAAATGAAAGTTAATAATGAATTTTGGTTTAGAAATTGATTTAATATGCAAGTCTAAGTTTAAGGTACCATGTTCACAACTATTAGAGAAAATAGATACAATTAATGAAATTTGCATTAATAGTCAATAATATATGCATGAATAGGATTTCGGGTATCCTAAAATATAAGTTGCCATCAAGGAACCAATCCCTAGAAAGAGAGTTAGTGATAATAAACAAAATTTAGAGCATATGGGTTGTTTTTTCTCTTGCATTGATTTTCATGAACCAAACAGGAAATCAAGAAATTTGTTGTATAAACCTTTCACAAACATGGTTACTACCTATACAAATAAATTTCACACACATATCCATTGACAACGAAGTTATGCAACCTGGCGCAGACACAGAGGATTGTGAAGTCGCTGCATAATGCATCATCCTCATACACAAATTATAATAACAAAACACGTACATAACAGAAAAGGCGAAAATCAATGATCCAAAAGTTACCATCACACAAGCTACCGAATTGCTATGAACACAATTTAACGTAAATAAAAAAAGGGATATCGATGTCAAATGAAAAAAAAAACATGATTTTTTACGGTTTCAACAATGCCAATGCTGAAATTGTTAGTGTTTTTAGCATAAATAATCATTACTATCAATTGCACATGGACTAAACTATTCTGAGCATGGTTTTGACATAAATGACAAAGTGCATAACATAATTAAATGAACAAAAACACAGATATTTCGAAGGTTCTGACAATATTATCATCATATGTATTCATCAAAACTGCAAAATCAATCGTACCTTTGAGCTGATTATTGTTGAGGTAAGTTTAGATAACACCATTGAACTATCCTAAACCTAAAACCACGAGTGACATAGGACAAATCAAAACACAAACCAAACCTTTTGATGGCAATCTGATCATACCTGACAGATAGTTCCAAAACACGGATTAGTGTGCAATTGAGTGTGTCATCATCGTCTCGATTGAGCAGCAAAAAACCCCAATTGAATGACCTAGAAATCACGAATCGAACCTGTCGATGCTTTCTCCTGCTTTCTGTTTGTTTTGCAGGTTTAAGCTTTGGCTCTGTTTCCCCTCGTCTCGTTGAGTCATTGTGAATCACATGCGGGGATTATATAGCGGTGGAGGAGGGAAAATTGAAGCGGGAGAGAAGCACAGACAGAAGACAATCGAATCGTTTCGGTTGCTTTTGCCGATTGGGCTCCCGAGCAGAAGGTGTAACGGACAAAGAGAGAAGGGAAGAAGCAGCGTAACGGGGAAAGAGAGAGAAGAGGGCGTGAAGTCGTCACGCTGTGAAGGGAGAAAGGAGATCGCGCCAGCGTGGCTTGTTTCATTCCTATTACCTTTAGTAAGATTTTTGTGATATAGTAATGTATTGTATTGAATCAGCTTCTGAACAACACGCATTCCTTCACTTCATAACAGGTTGTTATCAGTTCGGAAAATTTCAGTACAATACCCTGCCAAACATTTAATTTCAGTATAATACTCTGATATAAATTTTTTGCACTTTCGTACCTAAATCAAACATTTAATTTCACTTTAGTACCCAACCGTTAACTTTTTGTTAGTTTGGATGGAAAAAGTTAAAAAGACCATAATACCCCTAACTATTACTCAAATTTTCAAACTCATGTCATTGGTTCAGAATTTGAAAATAAGTGAAATGACAATAATACCCTCCATTGTTAGGGTATTAAAATGAAAATTTCACTATTTTTAAAATAAAATCAATTTTTTTTATAAATTCAGTTTTTATTTATAAAATTATTTTTATTTTCAAAATTTTAACTGTATTTTTAAATAAAAACCAGAATTTTTGAAAATAAAAATAATTTTCATTAATGGAAACTGAATTTATAAAAAAACTGAATTTTTGAAAATAAAAATAATTTTATAAATAAAAACTGAATTTATAAAAAAAAATTGATTTTATTTTAAAAATAATGAAATTTTCATTTTAATACCCTAACAATGGAGGGTATTATTGTCATTTCGCTTATTTTCAAATTCTGAACCAATGGCATGAGTTTGAAAATTTGAGTAATAGTTAGGGGTATTATGGTCTTTTTAACTTTTCCCATCCAAACTAACAGAAAGTTAACGGTTGGGTACTAAAGTGAAATTAAATGTTTGGTTTAGGTACGAAAGTGCAAAAATTTATGCCCCGGTATTATACTGAAATTTTCCCTTATCAGTTTTATGCCATGGCAGGGTCGGCTGATAGTTTGTTTCCATTAAGTTGTTAAATATGTGTTTAAGGTGGTAGATATGTCTACTTTCTGTCTAAGGATAATTGCGAATGTCAACTCTAATCTATACATGTTTTATACATGTCTGTGTTATCGTATAAAAGTTACACGTGATTACACTAATCTGAAAGTAATTAACCTCGTTCGGTTTTCTATCTAAATTTGTTAGATTTTATCGTTCATTTTTGTGAATGACGAAATTACACCAATTCTAAATCCAACCTAAAATGGAACACACCCGTAAACTCAACCCAAACCCTATCCATTTCAACAACTAAATAAAATCACAGTTAATCCACGAAATCCAAACCCTCCATTCTCATGCAACGATCCTCTCTTTAAACCATATCCTCCAAAATTCATTAAAAATCACACCTTTACTCACACCCGTCACAGACCCACGACCACCATATATGGTCGGAATTGAGAAAAACAATTCTCGACTGTCTGGTGGACGTATAACATTTCGTCATCTTTGAAACAAATAGACTATCTAACCAACAAAACTTAGTCGACAAATTTCACGTTGGTAATATTCAAAGCCGAAGGACTGGATTATTACGTCAATGGATCAAAACCGTCGACCAAGTAAAGTTCTACAATAGTGACCCTTCCTTGTAGCTTCTTGGTGTCGGGCGAACAATTTGTTTGTCTCCAATAATGACCAAAGAACCTTTTAAAAAAGGTGATTCCACTAAGGATAAAAGTTATCACATAAGAAGTAAGAGTGATTTTAGTATATACCATTTACTACGTACACTACGAAATGTTGTTTGCTTTATAGTACTTTTGTATACATCGTTGAGTCGTTTAGAACATTAATGTCGTTGTTCGATCCTCTACGCGTGATGAAGTAACTTTAACCATGAATGTTGGGACTCCATGATCTCCATCATATAGTTAAGGCATTTCCATCTCATGGACCATATCTTCTACTGTCAATACATATAGTTAAGGCTAACAATCATGCTGGGGAAGCCGCGTCTTCGGCCAATGCAATGAACGTGCCAAGGTTGGGTCGTCTGAGGTACTGTTGCTTGGAATTCCGATCACAACAACGTAAAAATTCTCGGGCACTCCATGATTGTTGAAGCACCATTCCCACTCTTTCATTTACAAAATAAATGGAGCAACCATAAGGCAACATCTGAAGTGATGCATTTTTTGTGTGGACTAAACCGTAGCACACCGACAATGTCATACTATTGAACGAATTAAACGTCCAACTTAACCATGTGAACCATAATGCGAAGAAACATATATTTCTCCATCCGTAAGTTGGGTGGTTGACAAAGTAAGATTTTATCAGTCGCTTGTGACCCTCCATACGACCCCGTCTGAGATGATCTCTCTTGTGTTTGCGATTGTTGCTAGTTGATCCTTCTCCAATAGTTGTGTCTAACAAAGTAGTTTTACACTCTTTCCAATTCTTTCGATGTTGTCAATCAAAGATTACAATTCGTTCGTATCCATTTGAGTGGATAGGGGAGAAAACAAATTGGGGTCTTGGACCTTCAGAGGAATTTTAGGTGTAAGGCTTAGGTGAAGGTGTGTGCCGTATTAAAAGGGAAAATAATTTAAAATATGTGATTTATTTAATTATTAATCAATAATTTTTAATAATGGGATCGTTGGGAATCTAATAGTCGAGTTTTATCAAAACCAACACTACGTGTCATCACCTCATCCGCCGAGAAGAACTAAAGGTCTCCCATCAGAGATGAGATTGCTTCACAATTGGCCTGCAGTATCGTTGGTTGTGGAGGAAGCTTAGGCCGACCTTCGCCTCAGATGAGCAATCTAAGGTTGCCTACCCGAGACCCCTATTGTGTATGCGCTAATATTTTTAAGGGATAATTCCACCTCAGTACACTAAACTTTCATTTGTGTCATTTTAGTACTCGCCATCAGATTCCGTTAATTTTCTCCCGTTAAGTGGTGGCATGAGCCAGGCACATGCACATTAACCGAGGAAAAATGACATTTCTTCCTTCCCTCACTTTACCTTCACACAAGTATGTGTATCACTCTCATTTGAATACGATTCGAGGAATACGAAGAGCGAAGAAGAAGAAGAAGAAGAAGAAGAAGAAGAAGAAGAAGAACGAAGTTGAAGAAGTCGCGCGTTTCACCGAAGAGGACGAAGATGAAGTGCACTTGACATTCTTCAATGTATCGAGTAAGTACAAAATCATGTTTTTTTTTTATATCTTTTGAACATCGTTAGAATTTAGCTAGGGTTTACTTTTTGATTTAGGATTCTAGGGATTCTTAGTAAATCAAGGTTTTTTTTCGATTCTTTGCAAAATCGAATGGTTGACAAGCATCACCAAATCTAGCTTATGCCTATATCCCCACAGTTGAAAGGAATGTTTGTATTGAAACGTGTTATGGGGGTAATTTCAAGGAGCTAGCAATCAGTATGAATGGGGTAATGTAAACCTTTTGTTGTCACTGAAGACGAATGCAACTTCTTCAAGTTGACTGGCATAGTTTATGAGTTAGGTTGTGAGCCTACAAGCACCCTGCACTATAAGTAAAAGAAGTTAGTCGTGGATATAACCAAAAATGAGTGTGTAGATAAGTGGTTGTAGCAGCAAAAATGTAATGATTTAACTAGGGTTATTTACGATAAGGTACCCTTATGTTTCGTCCACGAACGATAAGGTACCCTAATGAATTTTATGTCCGATAAGGTACCCTAATGATTCGTCCACGAACGATTTGGTTTAATGCTGTTAAGAAACTAACAGAATTATGTAGAATGACTATTTTGCCCTTTGACATTTTAGTTGACTTTTGACATAAGTGTGAAATGACCATTATACCCTCAGTTATTATTTTTCCTTAATTTATATTTTCTAATTAATTTTAATTTACAAAATAAAATAAATAAATTATATATATTTTTTAAAGTTATATTTTTTAAAAACTGAATTTGTTTTTTTTTTTCAAAAATCTGTTTTTATTTTTTTAAAATCAGATTTTTATATTTTAAAATCAGATTTTGTAATTAATTAGTTTTTTTTAATAATTAGTTTTTTATATATAAAAATAAATTTTTTATTAAAACAGTTTTATATATAAAAAATCATTTTAATTTTTAAATTTTTTTTAATTTTATTAAAAAAAAAATTCTGAGAACTGTTCGTCTTCTCCGACGTGTCTCCGGCCAGCCCCTCCTCCGCCGTCGTCGTCCCCGGCGACCCCCACCTCCGCTGCCTCCTCCCTCTTCCACCTCCCACCGTCCTCACCTTCCTCGCAGAGCTGAAGCTCGCGATTTGGTTCAGACTGCGAGGAAGGTGAGGACGGTGGGAGGTGGAAGAGGGAGGAGGCAGCGGAGGTGGGGGTCGCCGGGGACGACGACGGAGGAGGAGGGGCTGGCCGGAGACACGCCGGAGAAGACGAACAGTTCTCAGAATTTTTTTTTAATAAAATTAAATTTTTTAAAAAAATTAAAATGATTTTTTAATTTTTTGTATTTTTTAATATTTTAAGTAATTTAATTTTTAAATTTAAAAAATTTAAATTTATTTATTTATTATATAATTAAGGGTATAATGGTAATTTTTGTCTATCAAATTTATAAGCTTAAAATATGAAAGGGTAAAATCGTCATTTCACACCCCACTTAACTGCAAATGTCTAAGTTAGGGGAATATTCCGTTAGTTTTTAACGGAATATGCCAATTTTAAACCAAATCGTTCGTGGACGAATCATTAGGGTACCTTATCGGACATTAAATTCATTAGGGTACCTTATCGTTCGTGGACGAAACATAAGGGTACCTTATCGTAAATAACCCATTTAACTATGAAGCTTTATGTAATAGATGAAGAGGCACCACTACATGTAATGTCTTCTGGTGGAAAGATTTTGGGAGGTACTAAGGCAAAGAAGATGAACAGTATTGGTGTACAAATACTAAAGAAGGAGAAGCATAAATTATGGGAAGATGACAACGACTACTTCCTGAAGACAGACCTGAAGGATCTATTGAAATGTAGGTACAAGCTTGACAAAGTCGAAATGTTGAATGGGAAGAAGATAATTGAAGAACTGTCAAGTGACAGTAAGGTAGAAATGGAGTCAGATCATGATGGAGGATCAAATGGAAGTGCATATCATGAAGGAAAGGGTAAGAAAGTGCAGAACTTAGTTAATTTTGACACTCAATTTTTTTCTAGATGAATTAGAAATTTGTCATTTATACTTTTGTTTCCCTTATAGAAGCTGAAGAGAATGTAGATCATGATGGACCAGTTACTCAAAAAAGAGTATGGAATTGTAAAAGTTTATAATTTGTTGTATTTTTTGTCCTAAATGAGTTAGAAATTTGTCGTTTCTAATCGTGTTTCCCTTGTAAGAGTGTAAGGGGAGGCAAATCATGATGGACCAGCTATTAGAACTGCAAAAATTTTATGATTTTTTGGAGTACATTTTTGTCCTAAATGAGTTCAAAGTTTTTCCGTTCTAATTTTGTTTTCTTTGTAGGAGCTGAAGGGGAGCCATATCATGATGGACCAACTATTAGAAAGGGTATGGAACTGCAAAAGTTTATAATTTGTTTGAGTCGGTTTTTTTTTCCTAAATAAGTTAGAAATTGTCAATTCTAATTTTTTTTTCCTTTTCTAAGAGCTGAAAATGGAACGGGTATGCGACTGCAAAAATTTATGATTTTTTATATTTTTCCAAAAATGAGTGATAAATCGATAACAACATATTGTATTTTACAAAACTTAGTGTTAAATTTCATAGTGACAGTAACTAAAATCTTTTTCCTTGAATGTAGTAAATGATGAGCATTTGAGGCAAAAACAGATGAGAAAGGGATGAAGAACCATTGAGGAAGGATAATGTCCTAGTGACCGATGAGGGTAGAAAAGAACCAGCCATCTTAGAGGAATCTGATTTTCCAGATTGGTTGAAGGGCTTTCACTTTGACAATAATTGTGAAAGGCTTCATGGAAATGGTGGATGGGATACCATGTACGATGGGCCTGTAAAGGATACCTCGTGTGAAGAAGATGGAGGTGACATGATGGGAATAATAGGGCTGATGAAGAAGTTAAGGTGGTTGAAACAGAAAGGGTTGATAACAAGTGGGTAGTTGGACGTAAAAGTTAGGATATGGATGACTTAAGGTCAAAAAATCATCATGGAGAAAGGACACTTATTCAGGAATGCACGTGTATTTAGGAGGCCGGTGACTACATATTCATTAAAATTTAGGCATCTGTTTTGATACAAGAGAAATGAGAAGAAGAAAATTACATTTCAGTGCAAGCAAAAAGGAGCATGCCCATTATGGTGCTGGGTAGGTTTGTACAAGGGCGCTAATGTATTACAGATACAAAAATGGACACCACATGATGTCTTGTGCCCACCACAAATGTTGAATCACTCTGTCACAACATATTTCTTAACTAAGAGGTTTGCTGTAAAAATAGGAGAGAGTGACTGATCAAACGTAAACTAAAGATCCAAATGGGTAGGACTATAGAAACGGAACGTACAAAGAAAACAGAACGTATGAAAAAAATGATCGATGTAAAACTAAGAAATGTGGAGAATATATTGATGATAACTTGATACAAAGAACAAGAGTAGCTCTCTATTTATAGAGAGTAACACTAGCATTTTAAGTACCTCATTAATGGTAGACTCCTAATTAATAGTAGACTCTTCAACTACTCATCATCAATTCATATTCTAACACTCCCCTCACGTACAAGATGATAACATAACAAATCTTGCACGTGACAAAAACAAATCATTCCGACATGAGCTTAATATACACATTTGGCCACACCATTGAAGTTGAGTTTTACCGATGCACATTTGGGCATCCTAGAACAGAGACTAATTGACTACACGTCGGGGCAGACCAACTGCTACACAATTGGGTAGCACGTCTCTAACAATAAACACTACACGTCTGGGTAACATAACTTAACAAAATCTCAAAGGGTAAATTACAAATACCTACCCCAAACTTGTAGCGTTTAACTGATACTTACCCTAAAGTTTTTTTTAACTGATACCTACTCAGATGTTTAGTGATTTTTTTAATATATATATAATTTAATAAAACTGAAGTGATTTTTGAAATAAAACTTAAGTTATTTAATAAGAAAATATATACATGTAACAAAAGTGATTTTTAAAAAATAATTAGTGAAGTGTAGTTACGCGTATTTTCGTCATTTTAGCTGACGGCTTGGGCTATTTGTTATATAACTAAACATCTGAGTAGGTATTAGTTAAAAAACTTTAGGGTAAGTATCAATTAAACGCTACAAGTTTGGGGTAGGTATTTGTAATTTACCCAATCTCAAAACCAAAGGTGTTACAATTGAAAAACATATGGGAGAATAATAACTAGTCGGAGAATGTACTAGGGTGATATCAGCATGTGAATGACAGCGGTGACGTGTGCTGTTCACACCATTAGATATTGTTCACAACGGTGGTACTGTTCACGTCTGGCTGAGCAACAGGCAGTTCAGGAAAAAGGCTTGTCGTCACGTATGCTGAAGAGGAAGAGGGGATACTCACTATGTAACACCTTGCCCACCCGTTAAATCATAATTTAACGAGTGAGCAAAGTAACAACTCACTCAAATCTAACCTAGGATCAAATCTTGCTCGGATACCATGTAAAACTAGGAAATGTAGAGAATATATTGATGATAACTTGATTCAAAGAAAAAGAGTAGCTCTCTATTTATAGAGAGTAACACTAGCATTCCAAGTACCTCATTAATGGTAGATTCTTCACCTCTTAACTACCTGATTAATAATAGGCTTTTCAACTGCTCATCATTAATTCATATTCTAATAATCGAAAATGGAATTGAGACGAAACGTGAAATCAATACCAAGACATGGACGAGCTCACACAACCCGACCCATTTTCATCCCAAATAAAAGGGTTAATTACCTTTTGTACCCCTGCGTTTTATAATGTTCAATAATAGTCCCTCTATTTTAGTAGTTATCATTTAGTACTCTTTATGAATTGGTCACATATCATTTAATACCCCTTATGTATTGATAATATAACATTTAATACTTTTTGTGAATTAGTCACAGATCATCAAAATGACGTAATTTAACGAAGATTTTGTTCATAGCATTACCAATAATTTTTTTTATCAGCGAGGTTTTATAAATTCCACAAATCCAAAAGAGTAGGAACAGAGAAGCTGCAAAAAGCAGTCCAAGATACAAATCTCCCATGAGGAGAAGTACAACGAAAACAATGAAAAATACAACTACAAAAAAAACACTAAGAGACAAAATGCCCTACTGGAAATACTTGCATAAAGATACCACTGAGAGGAAACCAACAAGAAAGAAACCACTGAGGGGAACACTGAGTGCCAACACGACCACCTGGATCCAGAAAGACGGCTACCAAGCAACAACAGCCTCAGGAACAAAGGTGGTCACCTTGATCAGACTCTCCACCCATATCCTCAACAAAAGCCTACCAATTCTCCTTGACCTCCCATAGAGAAACCAAGTGATCTCTCAACAGATCGTCTTTTCCTTTAGTATTGAACCCCATCTCCTTGACAATTTTGATGGCTCTAGCAAAAGCATCATCCTTGGAACCATAGGATTGACGAGCTATCAGATCATCCGAAGCAGAAATAATTTCGTTATGAGAAAACTGGGATCTTTTCAAAATCTTCTTTCCTCCTTTTTCTTCTTTTTTTGGAAATCTAGGGTTGTCAGATATTGTCTTCTTAGAGTCCGCAACCTGACTAGCATTTTCCGAAACGAGCTCCTCAAGTACTTGCTCAATAGAATCATTTGGTTGTCCCGCCAAAGCTGACTCCTCAGAGTTTCTTGGAGACCCAATATTATCTTCATGAGACTCTTCGTAATTACTGACAATAACAAGAGGAGGAGAGAAATTACAAGATTCCGCTCCTTGGTTGACCACATGCCCGGAATCAGTAGAGCAATCATTCAAAGAGACAGTCGAACTCTCCTTTAAGCCAATAATTGAAGGGACTAAGATATAGTCCAATTCGGAGATGAATAATCTAAAAGAATCCTCTTCCAAAGTGAAGGAGATATCCTCTAAGATTGAGCTTGCAGAACTACAGTGAATCAAAACAAGACCCCTGTGGAAGCAAAGACCTGACTTGTTTCAGGGTGCACCAATAAAGGACTTCCGAATCTGCATGTAGTTTCTTCAAAATTATCCTCACTCCAACCTTGAATTCGCATCCCTTGAATGCACAACCATTTAACGACGCCACCTTTTAACATAAGATTTTCCTTACCATGAATCATGGTGACCCAAGAAGAAAGCCAAGACCAACCTTCTTCGATCATTTTAGACTCAAAAGCTTTGTCTGCACAATTGATCATCATTACCCTGTTTCCCAAATCCCTGATTTGAATGTCAAGAACACCTTGGGAGAAGATTTCTTGTTGAATAAGAGCCGCACTTCTAATGCAGTTACTTACTCCCAACCACACATTAGAAGCCATAGCCCGAAGAGAATTAACTTCAGCTCCTTTAACAGAGACTTTACACCCAGACAACTGTCTTTTTCTATTCAGCAAGGACCTCAAATCTTCACCCAACAAAGCTGAAAATGATTTGGGTTTGAGAGTAAGCTTATCTCTAGCTTGAGCCGCAAACAAGACCAATCCACCAAGCTTTGAGCGATTAAACATCTCAATGGCTCTTTCCAAAACGACTTCATCATGAAAGGTCACAAACAGAAAAACTAACTAGCCTTGTTTGGAGAGAGAGGTATGTGTATATCATCAACAGTCCCATCAGCACTGAAAATGGAGGTAAGACCCTTCCTCTCCAGCGAATCCGGGATGTTAAGGACGATCATCTTTTTTGGGTTCAGGGAGACAGCCATCCCCTCTCCATCACCAAATGAAGCAACCATGGAGCAAGAGTAGAGAGAAGCCAATAAACCCACGAAATACATCGGAAGAAGCAACCACATAACCGGATTGAACTATCTCCTGGAGCTCGCGAGGACCAGCAAACAGTCAGGCACCGGCTACACTTCCCCTCCCTGCACAATCACCCGAGAACCGAGATGCCCTTCCATGACAAAAACCCAGAGCACACAGTCAACCGTCTTCGACAACAGAAGAACATAGGGGTGGCTGAGACACGACAACAACAGGACCCCAGAACAGACGGGCGACCGAATCACGAATGCAACAGGAACTCCTTCTCCCCCATAGAGAGTGAACTGAGAATGGCCGAGAGAAGAGCCGAAAGGGGGTTGGGCTTTGACACCCTAAATCGGGGAAGGGGCGCGTGATAGGTGCGCTCTAACTTGAGAAGTTTCTCCTGTGTTTCGAAAAGTTCAATATTGTTGTTTACCAATACATTAAGGTACTAAAAAAGTATTATCAATAAAAAAAGATACTAAAGTAATTAACCCCAACTAAAAACAAGAACATGTCGTCTGAAATAGAACAGATTGGGTTTGGTAAGATGAGAGCACAGTGACTGGCACTGCCTACGACAAGCCCTAACTAATAATACCAACATAAGTATCTCCGAATTGAACTCGAAGCGACCACCATTTCACTGTCAGTACAGCGTTCAGCTCCATTGTACGTTCGTCGACCGGAGGAAGCTGCTCACTACCTAGGGTTTTTCTCCTTCTCAGGTAATCGACCTTTCCTACTTCTTTGTTGTTTCTCATCTTTATTGTCTCGTCTCGATCCCTTGTTGGCGACCTCAGAAATTTTCCGGTGAAGCTCTATAGCACATTGTTAAGTGGGGAAAATTAAATTCGTCGTTGAATCTGGTTCGAAGTGGTGGTATGATTGGGCCGTAGTGAATTACCAATCACATTTTGATTTGGGTGATCTGGAGTGATTTTGTTGCTGGGTTAAAGTCCCACTCTTTCGATAAATTCCCCCCAATTACTGAACTTTAGTGGTAAATTGAAGTTCATATTTTAGTTCTTCACTATTTGGCAACCCAATTATGCAAGTACACAAAATCAGATAAACATTCAATTCTCATGGTATGTTTTCAGTATAGTTTCATGTATACCCAATTGTGTTTCTGTTTTGAGGACTGTTCTGAGTTGTTGTTTTATGGGTTACATATTATGCCAAATGAAAATTGTCCCTCTCTGGGTTCAGATTTAGTTTCTTCTTTACTGGTAAACTGTGATTTTCTTTATGATCCGGTAGCATGTTGTTAGGTGCCCTGCTTATCGAACGTGTTACGGGACCAAGGTAAGAACTCAGGTCAAGGTTTCGCGTGTGCGAATCCTTGTTCTTCTTCTTCCTACCAATCGTTAGAACACACACAGGCTCGTTAAGGGAGAGAGCCTGTAGATCTTGTTAAAGAACAAAGTAATTCACTTAATTCTTCTTCTTCCTTTATTCATATCTCTACTGGTTTATATATACCAGAGAGGTTACCTAATCCTAAAGCAACAATAATTGAAATTGATTCTTCCCCAAGATTACCCAAATCCTAACACAATTAGAATCCTAGAAAATAACAGTAAAAGGAAATACTAGATAACTAGGATATTTAAATAAAAGGAAACACAACCCTCCAACCCTAGCCGATTAATACAACCGGACATACATTGGGGTGGGCTTATCCCATCATGTTATGGTCCGTACGGCCCATAACACATGTAAGTCATATGACACTTTTTGTGTGAATTAGTTGGTTAGTTTAACTCGATCATGTCGTTAGTCTGATGTATTATCATGCACTGCACATCAAGCGAGTCGTGCTTACTTCTCCTTGATTCAGTTTGTTGTCCTGTATGCAGATCTTAGGTTACCTTATTTTTTTTGCAGGAGCAGAAGTTATTAGGGGGTTCTCTTGAAAATGTGGCATAAGGAACCAAAATAACTTCATCTTACCATGTCCGAGATGCAGACTCCTAAGAGCCTTCCGGGCAGTCCTGTGGAGAACAAGATGCTACTACCACCTCCTCCTCCCTCACGGATTTCTAATGGAGATTTTTTGTATCAGTCATCTCGAAAGAGGACATTCACTGCTATGGATCAACATGGAATTGCAGGTAAGTCAGATTCAGAATATGGTTTTACTAGAGAGTCCAATCAGGAGCATAGAACTGGTTCTCATTCTAGGAACAATGTTGACGGGACTTCCTTAGAGTTGCGCTCTGCTGAGCCAGCTACATTCAGGCATAAGCCTGAGGAATTTCAGTTTCCCAGTCAGAATAATTTCCCGGAAAAAGTGCATAATAGTGATGCAAATATTCATAACTTGAGTGTACATCCTCAATCTTTTCACTATAGAGGATGTTCATCATTGAGCAAGGTTTCGAATGAGGAGACTCTATGGGCGTCCAACTGCCAACCCAAGTCATATAATACCTGGCCTACTGGAGAACTTAAAACTTTGCCTGTTTTCATATTGCCTGGTGTTTCTGTAGGGAAAGCTGATACTGATTCTGGTTCGCTACATCTGACAAGCTCGAGTCACTGTGGTATGGACGATCAGCCATTGAGAGTATCCGGTTCATCACCTAATAGTCTGAAGTCCTCTGAAGTTCTGGAGCAGAAATTGATTAATCCTGGCATTTCAGTAGACTTTGGTGACAAAATTGATTCTCCAGAAGCCATTAAGCATGCAACTTCTGGTTTTAAACAAAGTAGTGATGATGCGAACTCCACAGGAAATAAAGGCATCTCAATTGTTGGAGCATTGTGTTTGGGTGATATATGTACCACAGACAATCAAAGATCATTGCAATATGGAGTACAAGCAGACAGTGATTCTGTCAATATTGTCTCAGAGGACAACTGCAAAGGAAGGGATCAGGGAGATGCCAGTGTCCGGTTATTGAAGAAAATAGATGGATCAGATGCTGGGAGTTTGAAGCATGCCTTGGCAGTGACAGCTTCACCTAGAAACCATGACAGTTCTGTTAACATTGATGGTGATAATGGTAAGAAGAATAGCCAATGTCACAATTCTCGAAAATCAGATGAAAAGGTTAGACCACTTGCTGGAAATGGAGGTTTAGTAGTTGCTGAGAAGCTTTGGAGCGGGTCCCTTCAGTTAAATTCTTCTGTAACTATATCTGCAGTCGCCTTCTTCAAAAGGTCTATTCGACAACTTTTGGCGATTTTGCTGTATATATGTTTTAATATATTGGTTGATCTAGCTCCCATTTAAATGAAATTTGTTGATCTATATGTGGTTGATAGTAAGCTGAGATGCAATCATCTACTGTTCATCTTTTTTTTTTGTACTGCAAAAATGTTCGAATTATAAAAGTACATGAAAAAAAACATGCCTTCAACCTTATCTCTTGGGTCTGAATGGATAAGACTTAGCCGATTTTTGCTATAGACACACACATTAGGTGTTGACACAATTGTTGTGTTCTAAAGTGTGATACACGAAAAATACCAGTGGAAGTGTATCCAGTCATACATATTTTTCAAGTCCTTCATTATGTAGAAAACTTTATCCTTCTGTTGTGAGGGGTTGTTCATATTCATTTGGCTCTTTCATTATATCTCTCTCTATTTAGCAGTTTATGATTTATGTACTTCTACTTATGGAAAGGAAGCTATGATCTAACTAAGTCACAATATATCACTTCACACCTGAGAAGGTTAGCGTATAATCTTTATGTTAACCTTGTTAAAATGATTTTCTTATGTAGCGGTGAGAAAATTCCTGATACCAAGTGGTCTGAATCTGTAGAAGTGAAAGGAAAAGTAAGACTGGAGGCTTTTGAAAAATATATTCAAGATCTTCCTCGCTCACGCAACCGAGGGTTGATGGTAAGTTCTTGTTATTCATGCATAGAATCATAAAACAGTTTTTCGACATCTTACTAATTTATGCTTCAGATATGGATAGGGTTTAATTTGCCTGACCATGATAGAAATTGAGGTAAATGCAGCCAAGTAATGGTTAAGAACAATTCGTAGTTGTACTACTTGAAACCACTAATTTATTATTGACAAAAATTATTTGCATATTGAGGGTGTGTCTAAGAACTTTTGAAGGACCTTTCTGCAATGGGATTTCTTTTGTTGAATAATGAATACAGAATGAAAGCCATAAATACTAAATTGTGGAGTAAACACTCTTGCCTTTATGAAAATATCTAAAACATAACCGGGGAGTAGCCATTGATAGAACTGCAATAGGAAGCAGGTAACGGGACAAAGAAAACGCTGTTAGAAAGAGCAAGTAAATACTAGCAAGTAGGCCAGAACAAATACTCCGTTTTCTGAATCTGTATACATTATTTGATGTATGTGGTACAAATTTTCAAGTTTTCTTTTCATCAACATCTTTGTGAAAACTTGCAATAGGTTGCTTATTTACGCATGGTTTTGGTTTCATGATTTCTTGAAGTTGCTGGTGCATAATGTAAAAAGTTTAGGCTTGTCTGTTGACTACTTTTACTTAGATGATAGTACTTTTGACTGCGACTGGTCATCGTCGGGTTTCTACTTTTCAAAGTATTCTATCCCTTAGAAGGGACGAGCGAAAGTTGATCTCTTGTGCATTTTGTAATTTATTGCTCAGTTTAGTCCTGGTCGGAAGAAAAGCTGGAAAGGTTCACATGTTTTAGTTCTAAATTATTAACAAATGTTAATAAAAAAGGACTAATCCACATATGTTTCTATGCTAGTTTTCATCATTAGTAAATAACAGAAACATGCTTAGTTTTTGGAAGCAAGTTGGAAGTGAATGAATTTGACGAGGATAATATTAACAAACATTGTAGGATGATGTAAGATCCGTTAAGATAGAGGTAACTAGTTAGTATTTGTATTATTATCTTCAGTAGCTTATCCTACTTTCTCTAGTAACTAAATAACTCGGAAATTTTATCTTGTAATGTTTTATTCTTAGCTTTATTGCTGATAAAAAAATACTTAGAATTCATGTGGTTTTGCTTTCTTGTTTTCATTCGCTAACCCATACTATAGGTGCAGCTTTATGCCTTTTGGCACCCGTAAAAAAGCTCCAATTTTTAGTTCCTACCAATATTTAGTGATTTCTCATACAGTTTACCTCCATTTAAACCTCTCTTTTACCACATTGTTTCTTATTCTTAGAGGGGACTAAAGGTAACTCCCACTAAATATGTTTTAGTTATTTGTTGTTTCCACCAACCAAAATACAAAATTTGCCCTTAAAAGAAAGTCACAGTGTCCACTTTCTTGTTAAGGAGGTACACTACATATGATTGTCAATAGTATTATTATAAAAAAGTTAGTTATTGCCAAGTGAATCCCTTTAACTAGTGACAGCACATAGGGGAATAGTGGGAAACTAGATCACTGACTATATTGGTCCTTTTATCTGCATAAAATCAATCAAACAATTATTTTGTAATGAAGGGACTAAGGTTACATTGTTGGACATTATATTTTAACAGAGGGAGTATCATTTTTATCTGGCACATTGCCTATCTCCCATCTAGCAAACATACTGGAGAAGGGCAGGTTCTTCGTTGAACATGGAGCACCAAAGCTAAGAACTATTATGAAAAAATAGTCAAGACATGTTTACTCAAGCATGCTTGGCACTGTTGACAGAATGAATCTGTGAATTGGCACGTGATTTTCCATATTCAAATCTAATAATCTGAATATACTCGACAAGACTAATTCAATTGCTTTAGAGAAGAGGAACATGTAAGGAAATAACCACAAGTCATTTCATAAAGAAAGTTTGAGTCGGCTACATGAATCCGCTTGTAACACTCTGGGATCTTTGACCCGTATTAACCAATGCTATTTCTTCCCTTTACCCAAGTGCCATCATATCTTTTTCACCTTTTCTCCATGTAAAATTTAATTGCTCGAAAGAAGAGGAACATGTGAATTTTAAAAAAGAAGTGAAATCGTCATAGCTGAAAGGGAAAAAGTGGTCAAACTTTGTAAATAATAATCCAATATGTGAGGATGGTCAAATCTAATGGTATCACAAAATGAAAGCAGGTATTATGAATTGAGAGATGAGAGATGAGAGATAAATCTGTCTTATGAATTATACCAACTGTCATTGTACTAAATCTGTTTCTTACCTTTGTTACAGTTTCCACATCTGGATTTACATGTCAAATATGATAAAACAAGGTGATTGCTTACACTGCAATCATATTTCAAACTACCAGGCACAAACCTGACCAAAAGTTTTTGCAAAAAGTTAAAACCAAGATTGATCTGCAGAATCAATGGTTTGTTATAATCACAAACTTTGATTGGAACTCGTCTTTTGAGAAAATGAGCCAATATCTTGAACTCAATATACGGAAATGTTACACCAAACACCTACTGACTTACTCAATTCAAAATACCCATTGTTAACTTAAATTCAAAACAACAATCACTCAAACAAACAACAACCAGTCACTCAAAATAAGCAGAGGAGAAGACTATAACAAACATCTGGTATTTGTGAAAGTCTCTGATCATCAACTTAAACTCTGATGTTTGAGGACCTTGAGAAATGGCAAGGTGGAATGGAAGTTGTTTTTCCTCTCCAGTTTAAAGGGGTGATGGCAATTCATGAAAAAGAATCAATAATCTAAAAGTTGATTAATGATCTCTCCAGTAATTATATTTGTTGAAGTGCTGGAGACTAAAAGTTTGCTGCTTGGAGAGGTGGTAATTCATAAAAGAAAAATAAGTGATAACTGTCGAAAGACAAGTTTTTCAACATTTTTATTTAGGGTTAATTGTCCAAAACTACATTAAAGTTTTGTCCTCGCTTTGTGGGTGCACTGAAGTTTTGTCCACCGACTTTTTTAGAAAAGCGTATTACCCACACAACTATAGAATGCATTATGAATTCCCCAAACAACTTAAGAATGCATTATGTATTTCCCACAAATCTATTTAGTCCGCGAAGAACCGCCCAGACCATTCATTTTGAACATCCCTGTTACGTTTTTCTAAAAAAATCGATGGACAAAACTTTATGCATGCATCCGTTTGTGGACAAAACTTTAATGTAGTTTTGGACAATTTATCAACCAAAGCACCTGTATTACAGAACAGTTCCAATAGTCAGGCCTTCGTTCTTCCAAAGAACAAGAGATTGATGCCATGGAAAATGGGTACCACATGCTGTGTGTGGATTATTTCTTATGTTTTAGTTGAAGTATTGCGAAGAACCGCCCAGACCATTCATTTTGAACATCCCTGTTACGTTTTTCTAAAAAAATCGATGGACAAAACTTTATGCATGCATCCGTTTGTGGACAAAACTTTAATGTAGTTTTGGACAATTTATCAACCAAAGCACCTGTATTACAGAAAAGTTCCAATAGTCAGGCCTTCGTTCTTCCAAAGAACAAGAGATTGATGCCATGGAAAATGGGTACCACATGCTGTGTGTGGATTATTTCTTATGTTTTAGTTGAAGTATTATTAACAATTTGATTATGGTAGGTTTCCATAGTTCTGACTAAAGCGAATGTAACATGAACCTTTCAGCAAACAAACTGTGCAGATAAGGGTCAGGTTGACATGAAATGTGTGGATCAAGAGTGAGATGGGCATTTGTGAAACTGAATGCCATGTAAGCATATGTGGAAATGTTTATGCAACAATGCCAAGATGAGTAGCACAGTAATCATATTTGGTCATTGCAGTATTATCGTGCAGAGCGTATTATTGTTTAGAGAGATTATGTAGAGGAATAATTGAATTTGTCAAAGCGACTTGTGGGTCAAGTAATGGAGCATACACCATTTGTTGTTTAGTAAGTGGTGGGTCAAAGATATTTGATATTAGAATATCTGAAGTTAGCCTTCTACTGGGTTTAGAATAAATAGAATTTGGCTATTCCTTAGTTTTATTGTATGTAGGTTATTTTTATTATCATGTATGGTTTAAAAATAAGAAGAATATAGCTATTTTTGCTTGCTAGGAACCTATTCCTTTGAAAGGCAATTTTGTGTACAATGCCCGACTAAATATGTGTTCGCTTGCTTTGAAGACGGTAGAATTTGTAATCGTAGTTATTACAGAGGTTAGAAAACTCTATCCATGACAGTGACACGCCAAATATCTGAAGACCAAATCAATTTACATGTATTTGCTTGGGTTAGAGTTCTTGTTCTTAGCTGTATCCTCGTGTGGATGAAGTATTGCATTCATTGGATAACTGCACTTCATCGCAATCATCCATGATCTTTCGTGTTATTTCTTCATTTTCAATTGAAAAGACCGACATATACATTCATTCATATTTCAGGTAATCTCACTTCGACTCAAAGATGGTTCTTTTGAAGCCGAGCTGGCAAGAGTGAAAGAGGTTTACCCAAAGCTATAAATGGCATGATGTTTGTTGGGAATGGAAATAATTTGAGTATTTCTCTAATCAACCATTGTTCCTTCGTGTTAACAGGTTGCCAAAGGATACAAAGAACGGAAAAAGGTTGGATTTGCTAAACTCTCCCCTGGTAATGATCTTTACATCTGTCCTCGCAGTGATGCCATAATCACAATTCTTGCAAAGCACGGCTTCTTTAAGGGAAAGGCGGCTGTTGAAACGGACCATGATTCATTCATTGGTTGTGTTGTTTGTCGAAGAAAACAAGGATCGTCAAATTCTATCAAAGGGGACAAAAAATTGCCCCATGACGAACCAGCTCCCAAATCCATGGTCACATCAACCACAGATAGCACAACTTGTGTCAACGGGACAGAAACTCCGGTCATTACTTGTAGTAAAGCTCTACCAGATATGTGCAGTTCTTCCACCATTGATTCTTTGCCTGTTTCCATCGTTCCTTGCTCCTCTTCATTGTCAGTGCCACCTTATGTCCATTCCACTTGTGTTCAGAGTCCCATGCGGCAGTCTTTGAAACCTAAACAGAGTTTGGAGCTTGAAAAAACTCTCCATCCTCCATCTGCTGTCATTAAAGGACAGATCTCTATATATGATGATGATGACCTTCCTGAATATGACTTTGGAATTCCATCAGGTATGAGGACGAGCAATGGGAGGAGAAGGGTTGATTTGCCTATATCAGTATCATCTGAACAGTTGCTGCCAAAATTCAATCAGAGGAGATCAGAAAATGTAATTGAGAAGATGTCACCAGCGAAGAGAGTATCTGATCGAGATCAAATTCATGTATTGCCTCTTCGGGAAGAAAAGAACATTGTACAAAGCAGAGCCACCCAAGCACTCACTAATGCCACATCAGCTCTGCGACCAAAGAATCTATTTGATGATGACGATGACATGCCCGAGTGGTGTCCCCCAGATGTGAAGCTCAACAAGCAAAGACTTCCACAGAGGAGCCTTCCTGTGGAACGCTTGTATCCTCCCCGTGTGCCTTACCCAGCACCCTCTCCATTTTATACCAACCCTCCGCTCCCAACCCAACCACGCCCTCATACAGCAATCCCCGTGAACCAATCGCCTTTTGAGAGACATGTTCAGAAAGGGCCACGTCCTTCAATAAATCCCCCTGTTTGGAGGAGTTGGCAGCCATGATGATTGAGATCAGTGTCTCAGGATTGTGATATGTGTTTAAAATGTGGATTGTACATGTGCAGAAAGGTGAAAAGGACCTTGTCATGGTCACAAGGATTTAGGTAACATTTTGACCAGTAGGAAAAGTTCAGTACAGATGTTTTTTTTATCAGCAAACTGTTGTTGCAGTGTCTCTTAAAACTGTCCACTCTATTGGGGCATTACATAATGTATGTATGTATGTATGTATCTATGTAGGAGAGGCTTTCTTGTGAAACCTACTTATCTGTTCTGAAAGTAGGAAAGTCCTTAGATGCCAAAATGAATATCAGTATTGTCGCTTGGAACATGTGTTTATTTGATATTGGATAATTTGGGTTCTGTCATAAGAAATGCTGAAGGTCTTTTTGCAATGACATATTATCTCCCCCCTCCAAACCCAGAAACCAAAACGAACAAATTCCTCAATGACAAAATTAAAACCAAAACAAACAAATTCCTCAATGACAAAATTAAAACCAAACAAATTCCTCAATGACTAATGCTTTTATCTCACGTATGGACCGATTTCAGTTTCTCTTTCAAGTAAGTATATACATGAGTCAATTGTGAAAAACTTGAGATCAAGCAATGCCTTGACATGGCAACAAATGACTTTTGACTAGCAGCTTATTAACAGAGAGAAAAAGGATCAACTTTACCGTCACTTGGCATGGCGTATCAGAATCATCCATAGTAACCCAGTCATCACTTTCCAATTCCTTTTCTCCAGAAGCTATGTTTCCTTTTTGGGACTCTTGCTTTCATCCAGATGAACCCAATCGCTTTCTTCAGAAGCTGATGCCTTTGGGGGGATCTTGCTTTCATTTAGATGAACCCAATCCGATTCTCTTTCCTCAGAAACTGGCTGCATTGTCTTGTGTGGGCTCTGATTCACATCCAGATCAACCCATTCATTGGATCCAGTAGGGAAGGATGTCCCGGTTTCCTGTACAGGCCCAAGGCTAGAGGATCCAGTTGAGAAATAATCTTCAAGTATTACATTCTTTTGAGAAATCACAGAAGAACTTGAATAATCTGTGACAGTAACATCATGACATTTAACAACCTTTGCCCCATATGGATTATTCTCTCATTTTGTCTATGTGGCATCTTTTGATGTACCGAGCATCTTAGATATATTTATGCTGTCTAGCTTCTGTAGAAATGCATCTCTTGCCTCATTGATCGGCAAAGAAACCAAACTCTTCAAAATAGAATACTAGTTGAATACAATAAGAAAATAAATTAACTTCCTGGAAATGTCATACAAGCAGGTAGTCCTTACTTCTAGCTAGTGAATAGTGAAAACAATCTTTCTACGATTTGCCTCCTTGTATTCCATCCTTTCCCCAACTGAAACCACATTCATGTTATATGATACTATATATAGGTGTTTATGTGCATACGTATCTATGCCCATATTTTCAAATTGGACAATTTCATCTAACTTCTTAAGTTGAGTTATACATGTGCTGGGCATCACATTGCTTTACTTAAATGGATACAACATATACGAAGAAGCCCCTAAGTTGCAAGCATACACTATAGAAATCCATAAGTTACACACACCAAGCATGCACTCTGTAGAAACCTAACTATTTAGATGAACATAAAGAGGATCTATAGAGTATTATATTTTTCTCCAAAAGAAGTCTAATATGTAATATAAAATGAGCACATATCTTCTTTAATATGAGTCACAAATATGATAATAAGGAGCAAACAATTTAGTCTTATTTAATTATGGTAAGATGGGTTGTATCGTTTGTTTTGTTTTAGGTTGTAAAATGGCAGCATTTGAGAAAAATGTTTTGGATTGAGAATAAGAACATCTCTAAGTAACGAAGGAAAACCCTATTAACATACGAGAAATTGTACGACATACTATTTTTAGAACGACAGCAGGCATTGATATGCACCAATATTGAAAGAATAAATGTGTGTGCGCATGTGTGTACGTATATTGTATAGGCTCAGCCGTCTAACCATGGGAGATGACAGAAGGTCCAAATCATCCTTATCTACCCTGAAAATCAACAAGACAAAATATATCCTTCAAAACTGCTCTTGGCTTATGGAACTCTGAAGTTCAGATCTAAGATTTCTGGGACTCGGGACCACATGTTCAATAGCAAAACATGTTTTCTCTAAGTATCAGACATGTCAAAATCTGTAGTATAACATGCCAAAATTCAGAACCAAAATGCCTAGGAGAATTTGATCGATGTTTTTTTTCTTATGATATAATATAATAAGAAAATTTGCTCATAAAAGTATTTTACTAGATAATATTGAGAAAATGAGCTTCAACATTTATATATAACACTAAAAAATCTAAAATTGATGATAGATATTATATTCTAAAAAGACACTCTCGATGGATAAGATTTAATGTCTAGAATTCTATACAGAAAATCCAAATATTTAAGGATTCTCATGTATCCATAAATAAGATATATTCATGCCAAGTTCAGATGCGATAGATTCGAGATAAATCTAGACAATTATACCAAATTACGCTAGCTTATATGTGACCATGTGTATTGATAGCTAAATTTGTTTTTAAATACTGCATATAAACTCCAATTAGAATTAATCTAATAACACAAAAAAAAAACAGAAAACTGTCAGAATCGGCACTAACAACACAGCGAGGTGATAATTATCAAGCACTAAAGGTATTCGGTATCGAAACCCACCGGTTAACCGAAAAAAAAATAGTATAACTCCAACACATTCTCTCAATTACCTCATGATATATACCGAAGTTCATCTAACTGTTATTTCTCTATAAAGATTTTTTTTTTGATAAGCTCGAAAATTTATTAATAAGACCGATTCCAAAGGAACCGGAATGTCCTGTTCAAGCAGAACAGGGAAAAAAACAACGATTACATAGGAACTCCAATAAGGAGGAGCTAAAAGGCTAAGCCTTTTCCTAAAATGCAACAATGAACAAAACCAAAATAAAAACCCTTCGAAGCCTCGCCTCCCAAAGTCAGAGACGAACAATCGCACCTTTCTTCTTGGAAGCCAGTTCACGGATTTTAGTCCATGTGTCGGTCCCGTGAGACGAGGCTACAAGTTGCGAATTTCCAAGTCGGCCTTGTTCAACCTGTTTCCCAATATCGATAGGACGAACAACTCTCTCTCGCTCCAAAGAGCGATTCCTTGATTTGCACTTAACGGTATAAAATTCCGATAAATGTTTGGGAGGTCGATTCACCCGTTTCGAAGGCTTTAGTAGGACCTCCTTCCAAGGACTGTAATTATATGTTCCCAAGCTTACCGGGCCATCATTCGGCCCAGAGATTAAAGCCCCACCAACATCATGCCCAAACATCACTTGATCTGCCAGTTGGGCCGCACCAGGATTGGGCCTATCCGCTTGAGCCACCACACCAGGAACAACATCGCAATTCAATACCGCGTCTGAACTCAAAAGCTCTGAATCGCAAAACACGGCTGCTTCAAACCCAGAAATCACGTTATCATCAACAACAAGATCGTGATTTGATTTTTCAAAAAACCCAACCTCTTGATTGTCCTTGTTCCCATCTACCATAACTAGCTCCACCAGATCAGAAGCAGGATTTGCTTCCAAATCAATCGGAACCGAAGAGTCAGGGGAAATGATCGATGTCGGGGATCTCTGAACCGACGCACCCAGGAGTGTTGCGTGCGAAGCCTCTGCAACATCGATGAAATCATCCACCGCCGGCGAGTCACCCGAATACGCTACCGGCGCCTGACCAGCAGTTTCCACTGGTAATGCTGGCACCTATTAATCCTTCTGATTTGTGATTAAGAAATCAAATCAAATAACCGTCCTTGGCCTCATGTGTTTCCTCTCTGTTGAGAAGATCCATGTCTACGAT
This sequence comes from Erodium maritimum, assembly GCA_963921825.1. Taxonomy (NCBI): domain Eukaryota; kingdom Viridiplantae; phylum Streptophyta; class Magnoliopsida; order Geraniales; family Geraniaceae; genus Erodium; species Erodium maritimum. The sequence continues at coordinate 13,316,627 of OY997595.1, forward strand.
TGAGAGTAACTCCATGATTAAATAGTTTCCCAGAGCCTGGACAATACAACTCTATTTGATAGGTCTATAAAGTTGAGGTATCTCCATCTCGGGCCACCTTTCTTGATTTCCTTCCTTCTCTTGAGAAAACACCGTCTCTAACTCTCTTGACACAAAAGGTGTAAAAACTAATCTACTACTATTACAACAAAATAAACGACACGCAGGTCGTATTTCAAAAACCCCAAATAAATCAATCCAATCACATGAATACCTGAAGAGCTTGGTACACTACCCTGGTTCTTCTTCAGATCATCCTTGTATTTCTTGCAGTCCCTCTTCCAGTGACCAGCCTCATTGCAATAATGACAAATTGAATCTTTTGGGGGTGGAAATCCAGGTCTCGGTCCATATGTAGGCCTTTGTGCATACGCGGGCCTATGTCCATACGCGGGCCTTTGTGTGTACATAGGCCTTGGCATTGACATGGGTTTGTGAAAACCCGGTAGTCCTTCCATAGGAGCATTTCCTTTGCCTCCCCCCTTCCTTTTGAACTCAGTCGTCTTCTTAACCATCAAAACATCCTTAGTATTACTTTGGATGCTCTTCTAAGCAGTTTGAAGCATCACATGCAACTCTGCGATAGTCTTCACTATATTGTGCATATAGAAGTTAAGAATAAAACCATGAAATTCATCAGGAAGTGATTGGAGGAGGATATCTCTAGCCAACTCAAGTTCCATCTTGAAACCGAGTCTTTCTAGATGCTCAAGATAACCTTTCATGTTGAGCACATAAGGGCTAACAATCTCGCCAGCAGGCGTCCTACATAACATGAGGGACTTGACAGTCTGAAACCTCTCAATCCTGGCTTTCTCTTGGAACATTTCCTTGAGTTGAACCATCATGTCATATGCAGGCTCCTCCATCAATTGCTTTTGGAGACCAGCCTCCATGCAACCAAGCATTATACAAGCTACATCTACCGAGTCGTTGAAATGCTTGGTCCAAGCATCCTTTTGTGTCTTACTAGCATTTAAGGCTGGTTCCTCAAGAACGGGTTCATCAAGCCCAGTACAGAAAATTTGTCTCATTCAGCTTCTCCTTATCAAGGATCGATCGTACCGATAAATTTTGTGAATTGTTTGAAGACATGATCTACAAAAAAATTAAATATGCAAAGTAATTAATAGAAATATAAAATCTTTAAACAATCAACTCTTAAAGATATACTATAAGCCAAGATCCATATTCCATTTCTCTTAAAGTAAGCTTTGGCTTATCACTTTAAGAGGAATTATTTAGGTAAGTAACTCTTTACCAATTCCATCTCATGCAACTCTTAAATATAATAAACACATCATATGTGTTGGCACATTCTATCAGATGCCCTAGGTCCAAAACTGTTTTGATAACCTAGTTAAGTTTAACCATATAAAACGTATGGATATCATCATTATCCATTCTATCTAACTTAGACAACTATGTGTACAATGCTTTGGCATAACCTACACATGGGTAATCTAAGGTTCGATAAGTGTTTCATTTATGGAAGGCATCCCATCGACTTAATATTTGCTTAGAGTTGATTTCAAATTATTGTATCTCATACAAACGGCCTAAGCATGTTACTATCATACAAACAGCCTAAGCATATTACTATCATACAAGATATTCAAGTCATACAAATGCATAAAATAAACGTGTCATAGCATAGTCCATTACTAAGTTGGTCTTCATAGGTCCATATGAAGACCAAAGTCAATCCTAGGGGTGAAACAAAATATAAAAAAAACTTCAAGATAACTTTTCATCTTGAACCTCCACCTTTGATCTCCATCTCGGGCTACCTTTCTTGATTTTCCTTCCTTCTCTTGAGAAAACACAGTCTTTAACTCTCTTGACACAAAAGGTGTAAAAACTAATCTACTACTATTACAACAAAATAAACGACATGCATGCCATATTTCAAAAACCCCAAATAAATCAATCCAATCACATTGACCGAATTGGGCTATGCTATGCACCATGTGACAACAAAATCATACAATATATAAACATATTATATTAAACATGTTATCACACCACCAAAATAAACATATTACTTAACGACAATTATAGCGCCTCTAACGGGGTCAAGGGGCTGGCCCCTACGGTGTCCAAGGGGCAGCGCCCCTAGCGGGGCCCGAGGGCAGTGCCCCAGACGGTGCTCTTAAGATTTTCTCACTAAGGCATTTGAATCGCCGAGAAAACTCCTCATCATAATCAATTGAACAATTGCATTCCATGATATTCGAATCTGTTTTAAAACAGTTCGAATAACCACAATCCTATCATCATACCACAATCATATTGTGATTAATCTCATCTGTTCTTAATAGAATTACACACAGTTCATAACCATGATACCCATTAGATTTCATCTGCATAATCACAGTTCATAACTGCAATACATGATATATAATCTTATTATCATACATGTTCAATTATGCAAATTCGGCCTACATACTTTCTCAGTGAAAATAGAGAACAAAATAACCAACATGTATCAAACATACATACAATAACAAAAGCTCTTAAACTCGAAACTTTCATGCATCAAACAAGCATGCATGGTCAGTTTAAACGAATTACAAGAGGCTCTGATGCCACTGAAGGATTCTAGGGTGCCAAAAATGCAACGAAAATTATAAAATCCCTAGAAATTCCTTAGGATCCATGTAATTCAGAATAAACCGACATACGAAAATTAAATGGAGATTACCTCTTGTAGTTTCGAGCCTGGTTCGAGACAGAGACCAAGAGCACTCTGATTGATTGACGACGTCGAGACGTCTTCAAAAGAATCCGTCCTCTTCAGGTATTCACACCAACAAGCTCTTCCCAAAACCCTTGTGTGCTAGCACCAAAAATCAGAAGTCTCTTTTCTCTCGTTTTCTTTTCTTTTCTTCTCTGTTTTTCTCCACCCCACTCTCTCAAAACGTAACCACTATAGCTTGATTTCAAAAATAGAAAATGGGTTACGAAACCAGGTACGTGGAGAAGTTTTAGGAGTAATGGAATTTAACATAACCACTTGAACTTTAAAACTCAAAAGGTTATTAATTGAATTTTAAAACAATGATAAACAAATGTAATATGGATATGTTTTATTCCAAAGTTTTAAATGAAATAAATACTTATATATATATATATATATATATTTCATTTTGTCTTCTTCATATAATTACCTAATATAACTTCATTATATTAGTAATTAGAAAACGAGTAGTGAATAAATTTATATTATATCAAATATAATATAATTATATTCACTTAATTGGCTTCTATAGTTCAACTCGATTTTGGGCTTGCTGTTGTGTGTGTCCCTATAGGCTCATACAACGTTGGCAGTGAGCCCGAAATCCCCGTTTCGTTCACATGTTATAATTGGCCTCTAGCAAGGCATTATGGTTTCCCAAAGTTATATGAAGATCGTCAATCTGATTTAACCTTTTACCGTTAATATCTCAATCCCTTTGTCATCGATATCTCGATCGAATATAAGGCATATGATCGTCATCCTTATTTTATTCGATCGTTAGTTTCTTGATCTTAAGTAGTCTGCAAGTGATAACTCATTATCGATTCGCATGTCCATGCATTTCTGCAGTCTCACTTATCAAGGGGCCCAAATGATATCTCTCATATTTACATGAGTGACAAATCCCTTATTAGTCGCTCACATTCCTCACATAGACAATTATGTATTCAACAACAATCTTTATTGTTGCCTGGTCAAAGACAACGTTGAACTGCGTCAAGACACACAACCACCTATGTAGAAATCCATGACGACTATAAGGTCAAAGGACTTAAGTCATATTACGGTACTGAGAAATACTCATGACAGTTCCTATGTAGTATTCTCACAGTGGGTTATCCAATACCATTTCCCCAAATGGCATTTATGATTTGACTTCGTATCCAATATGAATGATCAGTAAAACGTGATCATCAGCTAACATTATACTAGTCTTAGTATATCGGTAAGACCAGGGATCATTGGAATAATACCCTTTTTTCTTCTAAATTTTTTACTATCAAGTCACGTAATTGATGATCTTAGAAAGAGACGATTATTCACGCAATAATGAAAGTGTCAATGTATTAATAAATGATAATGTCATACGTGAAAAGATTAGCCTAAGGCACAAAACTAACAATTTGGTCAAATTAGTCTTGGTTTCTTACACAACCTTTATAGTTTATAGTGTATATTAGTATCCATGCGTTTCAATATTGTTAAATCCAATAAGACTCATGCTTCTACTCCATAAAATTTCTGAATTATTCTTCGATGATCCTATTTTTTACTAAACATTTTAGTATAAAGGCAAGACATTCTAACACCAGTTATTAATGCATGCCATGTTTCTCTTCCAATAAGACAATAATGATATTTTTGAACATTCTAGCACCAATTTTTTTTTTTTGAAAGGAAATGGTGATATTCATTAATATAAAGTAACTCGGGGACCCCACAGTGGGAAGTCGCCGTACATAAACCAAACTAGAATAACTGGAAAGACAAGTGTATAAAGAGTAAATGTGCTCTGTAGCATAATTGCGGTCGGGGATTTGGGACTGCGGTAGCATCCGGAGATACCGATACAGTGTACGCCAACCAAAAGGAACTGATCGAGCAGACCAGACGATAGGTAAACAATGGTGGACCAATTACTCCCCCGGTATGTCAGTGTGCGTCGTCCTCCCTTGCGTGATAGTGGTAGGGCTCCTGAACGCGGGAATGCTGACCCCGAAGTGGTAGGGTAGTAACATGTCAGCTGTTGGTGGTACCAATGCCACCTGTACACCAGGGAGGAGGTACAACCGACCAACCCCTCCCTGGCCCCTGTCAGACTCATTCTTGGAAGCGAGGGTGCTTGGAGCCCCCCGCCGTTGTAGGTGAAACCTCATTGGACGCCGCCGAGTCCTCTTCCTCCTCCGGCTCCTCCTCCCGCACTAGTCTCTTATTCCCAGACAGTGACGGGGCCACATCCCTAGCCATCCAGGGGGCCCGGTCCTCCTCGACCCCTGCTTGACTGCGCCCCCACCACCCCGGCCCCTCCGTCCTCCCTGGTGTTCGTGGGGCCTCCTTAACTCGTACACCTCTGTCCGACCCCCTACACCTCTGTCCGACCCACCTAAGTAGGTCCAGTTCGTTCCCGGGATGGCCTTCCCGTGCTTCGCCTTCTCCAAGGCCGACCGCGGGTCCCCAGGTGCTCTCAGGGATACCTCCTCGAACTGCCCACAACCGGGCAGACCGGAAAGAGGTGACCCGCACAGCAGCAACCGAAGCAATGTTCAGGTAAAAACTCATAAGAAATGAGCAGCCGTGTCCGTACCTGCGAGACAGAGAGGCGGAACCAAAGCTGGCTCTGCAGAGGAATCCTGATATCAGCCCTGATCCGAACCTTCATAAAGTCCCCCCAACAGAGCCCGTCCTTATCAACATCTACCCCTTGACAGACGCCCAGTGCGTTACCAACCCTGAAACCCACATCCCTCGTCCAGGCCCCAATCGGCAGCTTGGAGACCCGCGCCCAAACCGAGAAATGGTGGAATTGCAGGTCACTAACCTGCATATGCGCTCTCAGATCCGTAAACAGGACCAAAGAGTCCCTAAAGGACCAGGGTTCCCCCAGAAGGACCCTTTTCCCGTTCCTTTGCCGTCCTGAAGAAGAAGGCCACTAGACCACCTTCCAGTGGTTTTGCCTCGACCTTCATCCCCCAGACGTCCTCCATACGTGCCACCACAGACTTCTAGAAAACAGTCTTGGAGGTCAGGACCTTTGCTGCCATCGCGTACTAATAAAAGTTTCCCCTGCCCGTAACCTCCTGAACTGGGACTACAACTTCCCTGATCCGCATAGCCCCCATCTGATGGTCCAGCTCCACCTGCTCCCCCATATCAGCTCCATTAGCCACCGGTGGCTCGCCCCTGAAAGTCGAGTTAGGCACCCGATCTGTCCCGGTCCTCGGATCCGCCCCACCCGTAAAGGCCGGCCCACCATGTACACCCCGACCCGCCCCATATCGGGCAGCCCAATTCGCCACGTCTCCCACTCCACCCCGGGTCCAGCCCAGATGAGGACCCAGCTCGGTCCGCGGTCGAGCAGGCCTACGAGCATCGGTCATGAACCCTCGGCCCAAACCCGCTTCCTCCCTGACCCAAACTGGCGAAACCCTAGCCGCCATGGGCTCCTTCCCCTGTCTTCGCCGCCAAGGCATCTCCTCCAGCGCCTCCCTTGCTGCCAGCTCCGATTCCGACTCCGATGATCCCGTGCTCCCCTTCGTCCCTAACATCGTGTCCGATGAGATCACCACCGGCCCACCAGCCCCACCATGCACCACCGGCGCGCCATCCTCGCCATGCAACAACGCCTCACCTGCAGCAGCCACCACCCGAGCCTCCCTACATCGGCCCTCACCAGGACCCAACCGGCGTGGCCTGGGCCCCTGCGCCGCCATACGACGGAGGGTGGGCGGCCCGGAACGAACACGACCTCCCACCACCCAGCCCTCCTCCTCCCTCGGCACTACCGAGAACTGCATCTCCGGGAGACCTGTCTCCCTCACCGATCAGAGCCCAGTCGAGAGCACCGGCGTGACTTCCTCCACCGGCGTTTCCTCCGTCGAAGGCTCGGAGCCCTGCTCCGTCTCATCCTCCGGCTCCACCCAACCACGAACGATCTCCTCTCCCTCCACCGGAGATACCCCGCGTTCGCTGGCATCCATCAGACGCGGCCCCCAATGGACCCCATCTGCCTCGCCGCCCTCTCCGCTCGCCGTTGATGTCGACATAGCCATGGAAGACGATTGAAATCGCAAAGCCCTGCAAACCCTAGAATAGAGAGCACCTAAAGAGCACGGCTGCGTTATGTCCACAACACGCATGATGGATTATTGATGGGTAAGAGAAAAAAAGATAACCATATTATTAATTTTTTAGCACCAATTATTAATATATGTTAAGAAATCGATTTATAAAGTATCAAGAAAATAGGATATATCGAATTAATACTTTGTGGATTTTTCATATGTTCTCTTTGCATTTTCTTCTCTGATTAGAAATCTGTATTCAATGTTGGATTTTTTTTCTTCAGTTTTGACAGCTTACTTTCCTATATTATTTTGGCTCGAGCACTTTTGTATTGATGTTTATAAATTGCTCGGCATTCCTCAAACAAATATTATAGTGTGTATATATAAAGATTTGCGCATATTTTATTTGGTTTGTTACATTCTTTGTTTTATCCCTCTTTTTTAGTTTATCGATCATTGGTAAATCGAACTTGTTTTGTTTTGTTTTGTTAGCGATAGTTTCTCACTACTAAATGAAGATCATAGAGTTGTTGGAAAACTGAACAATCAAGAAAATTTGTCATCACTTTGGGTGAAATTTCTTTTTGTGAAAAACAAATTTGAATCGAGATCAAAATTGGGTCCAATCAGTATCAAAATTTAATTTCAAAATTAAAAGTCCAATATTATACATTGATCAGCTTTCAAAAAATAGTAATATATCCATCATTAGATGAGGGTTTTTTTGATCCAAGGTCTTAAGCGGCTACTATGAGGCTTTTTTTGATATGAGGTCTTAAACGATTGCTTAACGTTTAAGCCGGCCTTGGTATGGTATAATCAGAATCATCCATAATAACCCAATCATCACTTTCCAATTCCTTTTCTCCAGCAGCTGACTCTGTTACCTTTTCGGGACTCTTGCTTTCATTCAGATGAAAGCAATCGCTTTCTTCAGAAGTTGATGCCTTTGTGGGCCTCTTGCTTTCATTCAGATGAACCCAATCGCTTTCTTCAGAAGTTGATGCCGCCTTTGTGGGGATCTTACTTTCATTTAGATGAACCCAAACCGATTCTCTTTCTCCAGAAATTGACTGCATTGCCTTGTGTGGGCTCTGATTCACATCCAGGTCAACCCATTCATTGGATATAGTAGGCAACGATGTCCAGGTTCCATGTACATGCCCAATGCTAGAGAATCCAGTTGAGAAATAATCTTCATGTATTACGTTCCTTTGAGAAATCACAGGAGAACTTGTATAATCCGTGACAGTAACATCTAGATATTCAACTACCTTTGCCTGATATGGATTATTCTCGCCTTTTGTCTCTGTGGCATCTTTGGATGTATCCAGTATCTTAGATTTATTGATGTTGTCTAGCTTCCGCAGAAGCGCATCTCTTACCTCAGTGATCTGCAAAGAAACCAAACTCTTCAAAATAGAATACTAGTTGAATACAGCAAGCAAATAAATTAACTTCTGGAAACGTCATACAAACAGGCAGTCCTTATTTCTAACTAGTTAAGAGTGAAGACAGTCTTTCTACAATTTGCCTCCTTATATCCCATCCTTTTCCCAACTGAAACCACATTTATGTTATGTGATACTATACAGGTGTTTATGTGCATATGGTTCTAATAAGCCCATATTTACAAATTGGACGATTGCATCTAACTTCTTAAGTTGAGTTATACAGGTGCTGCTGGGCATCACAAGATTTTAACTAAATGGATACAAAATATCTATTCTATGCGTGTGTATAAAAATAATAATTGTAAATTTAAGTTGCAAGCATACACTATAGAAACCCACAAGTCATATACACTAAGCATGTACTCTATAGAAACCTAACTATTGAGAAGAACATAACACATCAAGAGGATCCATAGAGTATTATATTTTTCTTTAAAAGAAATCTAATATGTAGTACAAAGTGAGCACATATTTTCTTTAATATCAATCACAAATATGATAATAAAGAGCAAATAATATAATTTTATTTAATTATGGTAAGATGGGTTGCATCGTTTCCTTTGTTCTAGGTTGTAGAATGGCAGCATTTGAGAAAATGTTTTGGATCAAGAATAAGAACATCTCTAAGTAACGAAGAAAAACCCTATCAACATACGAGAAAATGTACGACATACTATTTTCATAACGACAACAAGCATTCATATGCACCAATATTGAAACAATAAGTGTGTGCGCGCATGTGTGTATGTATATTGTATAGGCTTAGCTGTCTCACCATGGGAGTTGATAGAAGCTCCAAATCATCCTTATCGAGCCTGAAAATCAACAAGACAAAATATATCCTCCAAAACTGCTCTTGGCTTATGGAACTCTGAAGTTCAGCTCTAAGATTTTTGAGACTCGGGGCCAAATGTTCAATAGCCATAGCATGTTTTCTCTGAGCATCAGACATCTCAAAATCTGCAGTATAACATGCCAAAATTCAGAACCAAAATGCCTAGGAGAGCAGCGAAGCCCACACTCTTATACCAAATAATCTGGTCGATTTGCAAAATTTGAGCATTCAAATCATGAATTTATTAACAGTTTAAAGAACTGAAAGTTCATAAAAAGAGGAATAGATTTTATTAGAACTTGTCATGATTTTGACCTGTCTAATTTGAATGACTAGAAAGTATCTACAGATTTCCCAATAACATAACACTCCCTGCTTAGTTCAAGTCTTATATTACTTGGCATCGAGACTAACACATACATTCAATCAATCCACAAATTCTAGCAGCATTGGTACTGTAATTGAAATCTGAAAAGAACACAGAACACAACTACAAATTCTGAATTCGGTAAAGTCAAATACCGTGATCAAGAGCGAGAGGAAATTCAGTCCAACATTCCGGCTTGGCAGAAATTTCCTTGACAAAATCCAGAACCTCGACGGTAATCCCTGGCACGCCGCGACCAAGAACTCGTTTCGAACCTTCGTTTTCAAGCTGTAAGAAGTTGGAGGCGAGCTTCGAGATTCCGGCGATGGCTTTGTTGCTCGACAAGAGCGTGAGACCGGTCTTGAAGCTGTCGCCAATTTCAGCAAGGTCGTTGCAAAGTCCAATGAGCCCCAGCTGCGGCTCCAGGATGCCGGTCTCGTATTGCGGCGGAGGAGAGAGCAAGGTGGCGACGCCGCGGAGACGACTGCCGATTGCGGAGAAGGGGGTTTTGGCGGGTGAGAGCGGGGACTCGGCTCCCGACCAATCGGAGCCGTCGGTTTCAGAGGAATCGGAGGGCCCAGACATTCTTGGCTATCAGAATTCAAAGCTGTTTCCGAATATTGACCGTAAAATTCCGAAACATTTATTTATGATTCTTAGTGTTTTATATTGAATAGGAATTGTAATTGGATATAAACTTATTCAAGTATAAGTATTCCTATTATGTTAGAATTTTAATTATGTATGTACTTTAGGTTTTATAAAAGTATAGATAACTAAAAAGGAGGATTATTAATAATAACAGAATGTTTATTTTTTTGTTTATGGTATGTTTGTTACTTTTATATAACCACTATGTTTGTCTATTATTATTTTTTCAAAGGTTAACGAAGGAGTGCTTGCTATATATTGTGTATCACGAGAAGATATATATACAATATGTTGAAACGCACAAAGCAAACGGTAATATTACATACTCCAGACTTGTTAGACAATAATATTACATACTTCAAATCGAAACACCGTAACATAATACGCACAAACAGTGCAACATACGTGCACACCACACCTGCAATATATGCAGCTATTGCCCAAATTCAAATCCAAAACTTCCTTTGTGAAAGGTGGGCACTATTTTATATAAAAGTATAATGATATTAATAAAATTTATTATAGTGTAACCTATGAACAAATTTAATCCTATACATACAAAATTAAAGCTTTGTTCTTGTTGATGTTTTATAATTCCTATTAATTGTTGTCATTGTAACAGGATAATTATAAAGTGAAATTCACTAGAACAACTTAGAAATGTAAAAACACACGTAGTTCATCAACAACCTTGCTAATTATGTGAGTTATGTTCATAGGGAGAATGATAATAGCATATTGAGAGAAAATAGAAAAGTACATAGATATTGTTCGATGACAATGTAAGTATGTATATAACAAATTAGTATACTAATCACAATATCCAAGCGAAAATTTAAGTATGTAAGGATCTCGCATTATACCTGAACCAAAACAATGATTTTCGATTGATTCTTTTTTTCTAACAATGCTCAGTCTGTATTTGATTCAGACTTATCCAAAACATATAATTTAATACGTCGACATTATATTGAAAATATCAGCACGACTTTGTTAATGTAAACAAGCATTTTTTTTTCATAATAACAATCTTACTCGTGGAATAGTCTTCACGTACGTCTGATCGGTGTTCGGATCAAAGACATGTCCAACCATTGTTAATTTAATATATAATATAGTAATGGAAAGATCAAGTAATATTTAAAGGATGTCATATATATAAAAAAATAAATATTATAAAATGAAAGAAATTGTCACTTGGGGATGTAGCTCAGATGGTAGAGCGCTCGCTTAGCATGCGAGAGGTACGGGGATCGATACCCCGCATCTCCATTTTTCTCCTTGTCTATTTTAATTCACATCATATGGGCCTGAAGTTTTGGGTTTGGACATGGGCTTGTTAATGGGCTCTTTCTGAAGTTTTAGAGTTTGGACATGGGCTTGTTAATGGGCTCTTTCTGAAGTTTTAGAGTTTGGACATGGGATCTGATCCAAAGGCCGAAGCCAATTAATAGGGGAATATATTCTGTATTGGTGTCCTTTGGAATATTGCTATTATAGTGTTAATATATCCTTTTCTCCTCAGGCTGTCAACAGCTTAAAAGACATTCAGCCATTAATAGTGGCCATGTGTGTAATTGGCTAACTTTCCAACCTTCTTTATGGCACCGCTCCTATTATAGTTCCTACTTCTACATATAAATTGTTGGGACGGCATGACAGTCTTCATCGCTGTCGTAAAAGTCTCCATTTAATTCGTTTAAGCCTTAAAATTTGTAAAAACGTCCGATTCATCTAAGCCCCAAAATCTGAAAACTCGTTGTTCCATCCGATTTGTCCGAAACTTGAGACTCTAATTTGGAAATTAGACTTTTAAAACAACGATGAAAATGTGAGACACAATATATTCGTAATAGTCTTAAATACACAATATGTATTTAAGGGTCTCGAATATGATAGGTCGGAAACGTGACCAAAATCTCCCATTTATCTGTGTACAGGAGATGGCACAAGCACTCTATAGGTGGCTACCAATTTCCGAATCAAATATGTTCTTGTACTGGAGAGTTGCTCGGTCTGTCAAGGGGACCGAGAAACTACATCCCTCCTGCTCATTCATTACTGATTTGCGAAAGAGGTCCTGGACAAGGCCTCACTAGGGGTCCCTATTCTCCCTGAGTATACTTTGAGACTTGACTAACTCTTATTATGGCCCACCCGGATATGTTGCAGAAGAGTCGGATTGGTATTATTATTTGAAAATATGGAAGGCCTAGAATGAAGTTGTATGGGACCAGGACTCTCAATCGATAGAGACCCTGGATGCCACAGTTCTAAACATATTCTTAGATGTAAGGAGGCCCATAGGGATGCTTCGAAGCCTAACACTAACATGAGACATTGAATGGAGGTTGGGTGGTCTCCGCCACCCCCACTTAGACCATAATCAATATGGATAAGGTGGTTTTAGCAGACACGGATCATACGGGTTGTGGTTTAGTTTGCAGAAATTACCATAACGGTATGGTGGATATTAATAATGGCATATTAATGGGGGGCCTTGGCCCATAACTTGTGGAAGATACGATAATTTTAGGAGTGCTCCAATGGATCCAGACTCAAGGACAGACCAAGGTCCTAATTAGGAGTGATACTCAGTATGTGGTGGGATTAATCTCAAGGACTACCCCCATTTTCTCACCGGTGAGACGCATTATAGAGAAATGTCACTCCATTTTATTATCCCTCGAAGATGTTAAACTCGAGTATATATCTAGAATAACGAACGAAGCCGCCAGTTGGTTAGCCAGAGAGGTTTGTTCTATGCATGTTCTGTTGTGGTCCAGGTTCACTATATCGATGCACTACTTTGTATCTTGAGACAGTTCAAATAATACCACTATGTGTCTACATGTCAAAAAAATAACCATTTGATTGTGTCAAACTTAGTTAAAAGAACTCCTCTTTCCATAGGGTTTTTCTCTCAAACACTCATTATGCTCCTTTCATTTCATGGGGGCGATGTCTCGTCCGTCCACCCCTCTCCTTCATGTTAGACAACTCCCTCACCGGTATGTTCGGTCTACGCGATAGATTGGTCCCGTTAGAGGATCCTTTATGGGTCTAGGGCTTCCCCAAGATCCATCATTATGCTCTAGACCGATGGCTACACCCAATACCGATGATCTAATGTCTCCTACCTACCGATTCGGCGTGCATCACTAAGAGGCAACGGGTAGGGCTCCTCACTACCAACACCGGAGATCGTTGGAGATTCCCGACGGAAACAACCCATAGGTGCCTTAAGACATAAACAGCTTGTCTAGCCTCTCCAACGTGTACCCTCCTAGTAATGGGGACCCTCGGGGGTGGTTGAACCTGTCTTTCCCGAGTGGTTGGGTAGTAGATTACGATCATCCTCGGGGACGTGAGACTACAGGACTCAGAAGGGCGTGATCCCCCGAGGAAGCCAGACCGCCAAGGCTTCTATGGGAATGTTGAGAGCTTCCACCCTATCAGGGACAATGGAGGTTAGCCCACCAGCGGGAATTCATAATAGACGTTTTCTTTCCCACAGAGGTAGCACCGAGACATCTGTAGATGGGACCTCCAGATCTGGCTCAAGGTTGGTTTCAAGTGTATTGTAAGGAATCCAAAGTATTTATTGGGTGGAACGAGGGAAGTATAGAGCCAACAAGGAGTCAACCCAAAAACCCCCAATGGTCGGAGGGCATTGTTTAGGGATCACAGACTCCAGCCCCCCTCGTGGATAGGAGGGACATGGGTAGGCACTAGATACATTAACTATTGAGGCCCTCGAAGGGAAACCTTGGGCGGGGAACACTTCCTAATATCTAACGATTGAAGTTGGACCCACACGTGTTTATAAGCGAAGGATGAAGGCCAGGAAGGCCACGAGGTGAGGCATGCTTTACAATCTCGTTGGGCTCATTAGAGCATGTACAACAGAAAGGCCCTAGGTGAGGCCCTGGCCCTGAGGCCCTTGTGCTGACTGGACAAAAGTCAGGGAGTGGGAGTGCAGAAAAGTGGGTGTTTTGCAACAGAAGGAACCTCTGAGGTCCCTAGGAGTGCAGAACAGTGCTGACTGGATTATTATTTGATATTTTACTGTTTTATTTAATTCGTTATCAGAAACCGTTTAAATTATTTATAATTTAAACAATTTGGGAAATAAAATAAGTAATGACAATCAATAATTAATAAATAAATTAAACACGAATATAAATGACTTCGGAACCGACGTGAGCCTTCACCGCGTTCATAATCCGTTGGAAAAGTGGTCTGCACATACGGAACCGACGCCTGAACATTTCAGGGCCATATAGGGGTTGTTCGTCAAAATAGTTCGCCATCAATTGGATGTGGGCTTCCGAACGACCTATGTTAATCTCTCGGCGCATTGGTTCCCCACGGATGGCCCTCTGGACCATTGGCATTACTCTCTGCATGTGCCTCTCCATCATCCGCCGGAATCGTCGCTCAACTGGCCGCATTTGGGCTGCCATCTCCTCATATGTCGGCAGTTGAGCTGCCATCTCCTCATGCGTCGGTATCCGGGGAGCCAGCTCCTCGTACGTCATCTCCTCAGCGTCGGACATAACCTCGTCGTCGGACATTTTCAGAAATAGCGAGTAGGAAGTGATTATGAAAGAGTGAAAGTAGAGAATGGTGTGAGAAAAATGAGGAATGGGGTTGCGTATTTATAGGGTTTAAATTATCTGATTTTTGAATTAAAAAAAAATAGCCGTTGGAGGGGCAGACTCGGCGCCGCCACGTGGCGGCACAGGAGGCTGCCAGCGCAGCGAGGGCGCGAGGGATCGAGGACCGACCAGCGGGCAGCAACCGGGGAGCGAGGCGCCCGTATCGGAGAGCGGGAGCGCGTTTTTTCGCTCCTACAGCAGGACGACCCGCGTTCCGCGGTCCTCGCGCGCGCGGAGAGGGGCGCGGGTGCGACCCGTTGTACATGTATATGGTGTTCTAGAAGAGCCACACCATGTCACTCCAAATGAGAATGATGTTTGACTCTCATCTGAACATGTGAATTATACAACGAGTGTTCTGATCGATCCACTCCAGCAATGACCAAAATAATAATTGGTTTTTTATTATTTTCCAACTGTATGAAATTGTAAACTTTTGATTAGTTTCATTTCACTAATAAAACGGTTCCGTTTTCCCGCTAAAAAAATAATCATTCGATTGAGGTCTGGTAACGAGTCTTTGTTTCAAAACAAGAATTGAGTAATCTTGTTGCATCATCATCATTAATCAACAATTTGGTGCACAAATAAATATGAACAATTAATCAAGCTTTCTGCTAGTAACACCAGCACATCCAATAAATAAATGAATCATTAATCACCCACACCAATACAAAAAAAATAAAATTACAACAAACCCCCAATCACGACACAACCCCGTCGCAGCCAACGGCGTTGCGGTATTCCAAAAAGACAAGCGCAGCACCGTAATGAGCCAGAGCACCACAAATCACGAATACATGAAAGATCTGGTGGCTATGGCCGACGAGATCGAACCAGCCGGGCCTCCAGCGCTCGGGGACGCGCGTGACATAGAACAGAGTGCCCGTGAGGTAGGAGAGAGCCATGGCGGCCTCGTAGGCGAGAGTGACGTACCGGCGGGGATTGTCCCAGTTGAGGGCGGTGGCGTGGACGGCGGGGACGAGGCCGAAGAGGCCCATGGAGACGAAGAGGAGGGCGCGGAAGGTGCGGAACTTGTTGGAGGAGAGGGCCGGGGAGAGGAGCGTGGCGATGGTGAAGAGGCCCATGGCGGTGATGCCGCCGAGGTAGGTGAACTGCCAGAAGGGCTCGCACTGGAAGACGTAGAAGATGGGCGGGAAGAAGGAGGTGATGATCATGACGGCGATGCCCACGTAGTCGATGCGGAGGAGCAGGGTGTTGAGCGGGTGCGAGTGGCAGCAGAACAGGTGGCACGTGCTGCTCGACAGCAGGCAGAACATGGATCCCGCCAGGAACACGTAGAACGGCCACCGGCTCGCCGGACCTTCCGTTAACATCGTCTCTGCTTCTAGAAACTTCGAATCTGTGTAATTTGTTGTCCCCTGGAGAATCGTTTGTGTGAATCTGAGTGACTGTTTTCGGAACAAACAAGGTTGTCTTAATTTCTGAGAATGGGTACTTACCATGAACAAGTCCATGGAGTTGTGGGTAAGGCTGCCTGTGGTTGCATTTATCGGAAATGAGCTGCAATAATTCCAAAATATAACATCAGATAAGTTATTTGATACAAACTCATCCTAACTATTAAAGTCCAACGTTATATCGAGTTTAAATAGGTTTCTAGTCCTGTTGTTAACTAGTTATTTAGAGTTATTCCGTGTTTATGATGAATAGTAGGTTCTTGGATTGAAAATAACACAAAATAGAATAAATATCGAATTAATAAGCCATGTGGTAGATAATCCAAAGGACATAGCTTTGATTTTTGCTCATAAGATATTAAATAGTATGAAATTCAAATATCTAAGCACTGTTTAGATCCGGGATCCTTTTAGAATTCGTTCTGGAAACCATTCTGCCAACGATCAGGCCATTGAACGGGTGCAGTTTCCTAGCCGGTCCTAATCTTTCTTCTTTACATTTTGAGAAGTTGCTAGTGACCTAATTAGTTCCCCCTAACGGGTATAAACAAATTCGATCATCTAGAAGGATGATGAAGAAGATAAGTCATGTGTCCAATAACACTCGTGTTGGAATGGTCAATTCTAGTGCGAATTCAATTTTGGAATTGTTAGGAAGACAAGTCTTCTCAGAATGAGCAGGACTAAGATTAGACTTACATGTGTATGCTTAACACACGTCCTAATTACAATTAATAATTAATTTAAGAAGATGAAAAAAAAAAGTGCACAACACAAACCTGTAGCCGAAAAAGGCAAGGAGATCTGGCACTTGAGGCAGCTGGACAAAGTTGGACAGAGTGAGTCCCACGAACAGAATAAATCCGAGTAGGTGCCTGCAATTAATTAATTAATTAACAATAATCAGTAATAAAATAATGAACAAATGAAGTGATTAATTAATTAATTAAATAAAGATGTCGCCGGCGTACGTCCAAACGTTGAGGGTCTCGTTGTGCCATCGGAAGACGCTGAAGAGAGCCTGCTTGAGAGGCCAATTGGCCCGGTAGTGGCTCAGTATGAACTCGTTGTCTTTCATGTACTCCGGCAGCTCCTTAAACGACACCAATCCGTGCCGTTTCTCCTCTTTAGTCTTCCCGGTTTTATCGAACGAATTCGTCGTAACAGTAACGGTATTACCCGAAAACATCATGCGATGATGATGATGATGATGTTCTTTTGCTCTCCTCAGACTCATGATTGGTTTGTAATAGAACTAATTTAGGAGGAGAGAAATGGAGAGAGAGAGATGAGATGAGATGGGAGTGGGGAAGAGGGAGAGAGGGAGAGGATATATAGAAAAGGTTGAAGAGAGTTTAGCTGCATACAGTTGGAGTTAGGTTATCGATAATTAAATGCTCGCATTCAATTCCGCCTCTGCACGTCCTCTCTCGTCTCTCCTTCCTTTCCCACATTTTCTATTCTTTTTACTCCATACAACACTATCACATTGGTGATGCCATCTTAAAGTGATGGTTCGTGAAAGTAAAAGTGTATCGCCTAGGGGAGAGTCTAGCACCATGTGTTCAAAATTTGTTGTTTTCTCTTCACACTGGAACATCTACAATGATTGACGATTGTTCATGGATCGTTAGTCGAATGGGTGAGTTGGGTCATTGAATCGATTGGTACGAGTGATTGTCATTGTGTTTACTTGACGATTGGGTGAGGATGATCATCTTAATAAGTTTGTGCAACATATTGAGAATCTAAAAAAAAATAGAAAAATAAAATAAATGGAGCGTATAGAATTGCAACTACTACGTTTTTCTTAAAAATTAATGTTTTTCTTAAAACACTACCAAAAAGCCCTCTTATAGTTGAACTAGAAAACTCTATGTATTTCTTCAATCTGGAATAATAGTTTACAAATACACACAACAACAAAACATAGGACTGAACATCATTCAGGGGATCAGTGTTCGTTCTCTCTTTACGGTGAATATGAGCTTTTTTTTGAAATTATAATAAAATTTTGTTACGGAAGGACATGCTTTTTGGAAACAAGTTCTGTGTGCTTATCATAAGTGGAACGAGGTGCAGTGGTACCTCTGCTGCTTCCACTTCCTTTGAGTCATGCTTCCTCATTCATTAGGCATGTGGAGCGTCTGGCGCGTGAACTAGGATTTGAGAAGGTGTTTGGCTATGACACCTTGAGATGGGAACTCGAAACTAGGATCACAATGCAGTTTTGGGAGGATCCTTGGCTTTTTGACACTGCGTTGGCGACCAGATTTCTCATATATATGGGTGGTGAAGGGTCATCATGGTTTAGTACCCCGGTTCTTTTACAGAGGGGGAGTAGGAGTTACCGTTAAGTGGGATTCTTAGGATACGAGCCAACGAGAAGTTAGAGGTGGTCAAGGCTCGGGTGGTTGGGGTTCGATTGGCTTGTGAGCTTGTCGTTGGTCTAGTCTTGGGCTCAAGGAGGTTTCTCTTTGGCTAGAGCATTCTAGATCTTAGCGGATTGGGAGAGTGTTGTGGGTGTGCCTTGGACGTCGATAATTTGGTCCGCCCAAGGTTCAAACGTTTGTTTGACTGTTTGCTCATGGGGAGGGGTCCCCACTTTTTCCTTCTTGGTGGATAAGGGGGTGTCGATCCCGATTGGTAGGGAGAGGTGTGTATGGTGTGGTTCCGATGGAGAGGATATCAACCATGTGTTGGTCTCTTGCTTGTGGGCCTGGAGGGTTTGGTCCCTGGTCATGGCTTGGTGGGATGTTATGGGCGTTCTATCGGTGGTTATGTTGCTCTTTCTCGAGTCATGGTTGTATTTGCTGGGGGTTCGTCGGTTGAGGTCAGAGTGGATCAGTATTGGCCTTTGTATTTGTGTCATATCTAGCTTGAGTGAAATCGACGTGTTTTCTTTGGGTCAGCCGCCATCGAGTTGTGTACCCTTCTCGTTAGGCTTTAGCAAGGGTATTTTTCTAACATGAGGGCGATCATCCTGCATTTTAGCTTTCTCGAGTGGATAGAGTCTCTAGATGTTATGTTGACTAGGAGTTGTTGAGTTTTTTGAGGAGTGTTGCATCTAGTCCTCGATCATTTCTAATACATGCCTTTTTTTCCATTTGGTATGGTGAGTGCTTTTTGCTAGCCTGATGGATTGTAATTGTTTAGGAAGGATCGAGGTGTACTCTCTTTTGTTTTTGCTTAATGCTTTTCTGTTGGATCTTTTTTTGGACTTGAGTTTGGTGGTTGTGCTTCCCATCATGGGACCAACACCTCCGTTTTTTCTTTAATACATTTCCTTCTCTTTGATTAAAAAAAACACAAAAAAAACCTAAGAACGGTATTACCCTAACATATTAGAACACAAAAACACTAACATTTCATTATAGAACGGTATTCCCTAACATATTAGAACACACCAGACGCATGGAATCCCGACCACAACGGGCCGGGATTCCACGCGCCTGGTGGTACTGAGCTCTCCGGATGGGGGTGATGGGAGACCATGGCACCGAGGACGACAACCTAGGGGCGCCCCACCTCGATGAGGTGTGTTCCGTCCTAAACAAGCTCCCATGGCGATCGACCTCACCTATCATAATGATGCGACTCGAAACTAGTTGTGGCTTGGTCCCTCCATGCAAGAGCAGGCCTCCGTACTTAACTGAGAGCCCGGTCATAGAAGAGTCGCAGTCCATTTTTTCCGGCAATGCCCTTTTCGGAGGGGCCATAACCCTTTCTGCCAGACCAGATCCGATCTCCTCAAGGTCCGTCGATACTGCTCCAGTACTGGTGGGTACAACAGTCAGAATTGTAGGGGTGGATAGAGGGTGAGGTAATAGACTGTTCCATCACTGACAGTCCCCGACTACTCCTCCTATATCGGGGTTCGGGCATAGTGGTGAAAAGAACTGAAATCTGGGGTGGTTATGTCACGCCCCAATTTCAGCGAATCGAACTCGGGACGCGAACTTTTAAAACATGAATACTTAAAACCTGTTTTGAATAAAAGCTTTGACATTTCCATTTATTTACCAAAATAATAGTAGTATTTACAATACAAAAACGTCCCAACAAGTGGACAAGGTACACATCCGTCACTAGACTCAACAAAAGTAAAGACCAGACTCCGCTCCAAGCTCCATGAACTTCAAGAGCTCACCTAGTCCATCCCACGAACAGTACCTGTAGGAAAAGCAGCTAGGGGTGAGCGTTCGCTCACCACCACGGATAACAGACTGACTACGGCATAATTAGCAGACAAAGCCAGTAACACTAAAACCAAACCCAACACTGGGACTATAGTCCCCAACTCAAGTACCCAACTGACCCACAACCCGTTACCTTCCTCAACAGACTCAACACTCGATAACACAACGTAGACCCGACACAACTATCGACGACCTCCTCCAAGGACACGACAGAAAGACTACACAACGCCAAACAAGATCACAAAGGATCGCACACCAAACAAGATCACAAAGGATCGCATACCAGCTGCTCAGTAACCTCTCCCTCTCACACGAACACGGATCATGCTAGCCAAAGAATGCTTACAACCTGTGATACTCAAACTCGGACCAGGCCAGCCAAAGAATGCTTGCAACCTGTGTTACTCAAACTCGGACCAGGCCAGCCAAAGAATGCTTGCAACCTGTGTTACTCAAACTCGTGTCAGGTCAGCCAAAGAATGCTTGCAACCCGTTGATACTCAAACTTGGTCAGGCCAGCCAAAGAATGCTTGCAACCTACCGGGATCCGCAATCACAATCACACGCAAATTCATCAACCAGTAACAACACAAGTTCAACACTCACAGGCACTCATGGCCACCAAGACACCAACAGTAAAACTCGAACTCAACAGCCCCACAGGCACTCACGGCCTCCCAAGACACACCGATAGTAAGACACGGACTCAACAATCCCACAGGCACTCACGGCCTCCCAAGACACCAACCATAAGACACGCTTGCAACTTACCGAGACTCTAACTCGTAAGCCAGCTAAAGGAAGCTTGCAACCCCCCCGAGACTCTAACTCGGTCAGGCCAGCCAAAGACACCATCCTTAGTACACGGGCCCTCAAGGCCACCCAAAACACCAATTTAAATAGACGGGCTCTCATGGCCACCCAAACTCAATCAATAAATAATACGGGCTCTCAAGGCCACCCAAAACTCGATAATAAAAATACGGGCTCTCAAGACCACCCAAACTCAATCAATAAATAATACGGGCTCTCAAGGCCACCCAAAACTCGATAATAAAATACGGGCTCTCAAGACCACCCAAACTCAATCAATAAATAATACGGGCTCTCAAGGCCACCCAAAACTCGATAATAAAATACGGGCTCTCAAGGCCACCCAAACTCAATCAATAAATAATACGGGCTCTCAAGGCCACCCAGAACTCGATAATAAAATACGGGCTCTCAAGGCCACTCAAGACACCAAATAAGCAATCAACCTCCGGCTTAACCAAGCCTCCAACAGTCCTAACATCAACAGTTTCACAATCAACCTCCGGGCATGGTCATATGCCTCCAGTACTCCTAATATAGATAAGTTCACAAACAACCTCCGGGCATGGTCATATGCCTCCAGTAAAACAATTAACGCTAAGTTCTCTGTTCCTACGACACTACTAAGCGTCACAAGCCTTTCCAATAATTACTAAGTCCCCGTAACATGCTTTTCTAATAAACGCTACAAACTCGTATCATGCTTTTCTAATATTTAAATAAACCTATTCAACCCACGACACCCCAGTGTCACATGCAATTCTACTGTTAACTTTCCCCAGTCAGGGCCGAGATCCGGCTACTTTTCCCTACCTCGTATATAATCCCAAAAGCGCTCCAACAACACCCGAAGTACACCCAGTCACTCGCCGAGCTTCCCTTTGCCTCGGTCCGTAGCACGATCTAAAAGAACACAAATTCAAAGTACTTTTAAACTAGTACGAATAAACCGAAAATTAACATACTTAACGCCCAAACGTAACCCCGACAATGCCGATCACTCCCAAACTTCCCAATTACTCGATATTGTCGATAAAGGACCCGTAAAGGCCAGATTCGCCCGACATGGCGAATCTGCCCGGGTTTTGGTTAATTGCCTTCCGGGGCTCCAAAAGTTCCCGTTTTCATTTCTACGGTCTTAGAATATTTCAAGGAACCCAACGCACTTGACGGAATTGAATTCCGACTTCTAAGTCAATTAATTAACGTTTAAAGTTTCCAAAACCCGTTAATTACAACTTCTCCAATTTAATTCCAAATTTCGATTCGATTAAGGATAAATGGTCCGGGGAACGTTTTAAACCACCCGAACGATAAAAACCGAGCACCCGAGCATGTGGGCCCCACCCACACTACTTGGCCGAGACCCTAGGGTTTAAGGGGAGGCTCGGCCACCATGTGGTGGCTGCTGCCAGCTCCGGCCAGCCACCTCATGGCCGGCCGGCCACCACCCACGGTGGCCGGAGCTCCTCCCGAGCCTCCGGTCACCGGAAAACGTGAAATTAAACCCCCAAACACCTCTAAAACGTCTCCAACACCTCCCCACACTCTACACAACCCTAAGCCTTAGTTTATACTCAAACCCTAGCTTCCAAGAAAATAACCAAAACGAGAATCGATTCGGGTATTACCGTAGAGGAGAACGAGGGGAACGGGATTGCTCTTTGCTTTGACTCGATCCAAGGGCTCGATCACAAACCCTAGCTCAACCTCCCTTCTTCTCTCTTCTTCTCCTTCTCCTTCTCTCTCTAAAACCTCTCTTCTTCTTTCTAATTTAAAACAACTAACATAAAAACCCAATTAAAACTCTTTTTTTTTCTTTTAAAACCCAAGTCTCGGCCAGCCCTTCTCCTCCATTCATTTTCCCCCCAAAACTAACACCACCACATTTAGGACATGTGTCAAGGTGGGCCCCACACCTTTTGGAAAATATCTAGTTAATATTTTCCAATCAGATTCGCGAAAATCGGACGTTTCGGGCCCCGAACGGGCACTTTTTCCCAAAAATTACGAAACTTGGCGGGCCACAAGGAAACGGCTCAACTAAGACCGCTGCGATGACGGTTAAGCTTTTCGGATCCAAAACGGTCCTCGAATGGACCAAAACGTCGCTCGGTTGACTTTTCCAGCGAAAAGTCAACATTTCTCAAATTGATCAGAAAGTTGCCCTGAGTCCCCCGTAACTCACTTTGGTCAATAACGGGGTCAACTTAAGTCCGGTATGACACTCGGGGTCATTTTAGGTTCATTAAGTGTCCGTCTTAAAATTTTTAAATTTTCCTGTTTTTCGCAGGTTTGACTGGCGTTGACCGGGAGTGGTTATTACAATCTACCCCCCTTAAATGAATTTCGTCCGCGAAATTTGAATAACGCTCATAAAAGGTACAAAAGAACACGTACCCTGATAGGTCTCGCGGTAGGTGGAGGATCCTAGGGTCCGGGGGTCGGTAACTGCGTACATTCTTCCCTCCGACTCCCGCTGCCCCTGACCCGGCGCACTGACTGCTGGGTACCCATAGCTCTGCTGCTGTCTCAGAGCTGGCACGCTCGTCGATGGCAGCGAAAACCTCGATTGCTGACTCTGACGAGGGCGACCCCTGGGTGACTGTACCGTCCAGGACTGCTGCGGCCGCTGTGCCGATGTCGCTCCCAACGGCTCACGACACCATTCCATTGTGTGTCCCACACGGCCGCACCGGAGACAGCTGGTCCCATCGGCTCCCGACTCTGAGCCCTGGCCTGCCCGGCACCCCCGCCGCAAGTGGCCTGGCTCCTTGCAGAGATGGCATGTCGGCACCCTCTGTGTCGCGACTGGCCCCATGGACGCCACCGACCCATGCTGTCTCGTTCCACCCTGGTGAGTCGGTGGTCGGAAGAATCCAGAGGTCCTCTGCCTCCTTGGGTCTCGTGACTCTGACGGCCCTGCAAAGTCGGTCGGCCGCTGTCGAACCTCGCGGGTTCTGGCCGCATCTTGGATCCCCTGCTCCACCGTCGCTGCGGTGTCCACGAGATCTGTGTACTTCCGCAGTCTCAAGGCGAGAACCTGGTTCCGAATCCCCTGCCTCAGTCCTCCCTGGAACCGCAGGCAACGGTTCTGCTCGGTCATCACCATCTCCGGCGCGAATCTGGCCAAAGCTGTGAACCTGGCCTCGTACTCTGCTACCGTCATCCCCTCCTGTTCCAAGTCTAGGAACTGCCGATGTCGCTCCAACCGAGCCGACTCGGGAAAGTACTGTTCCATAAAAACTGTCTGGAAGATGTTGTAGTCATAACCGACCATGTCCTTCACACGCCCCCACCAGTGGTAGGCGCTGTCTCTCAGCTGGTGGGTCGCGAAGGACACCCTACGACGACCCTCCTCGACACCCGATGTATCCAGGTCGCGCGTGACCTGCTCTAGCCACCTCTCGGCTAGGTCGGGGTTCGGCTCCCCGACAAATGTAGGTATCCCGAGCTTCAGGAAGTCTAGTAGTGCTCTGGATGTGTGATCCTCTGTCTGACCGGGCCTAACTGGGACCGCGGCTGCCTCTGGAGCTGGTGAGGCCGACTCTCGGTTGGCGATGACCGCCACCAAACTCTGGATTGTCCTGGTCAGCTCATCCAGGACAGTCATAACGGGTGGGTCTACGATCGGCGGGACGCTGGGCGTGCCCGTAGAAGGTCCCGCATCGCTCCTCCTGTCCTCACCGACAGGAGTACCCTGCGCCTCGGCGTACTCGGCAGGCTCAACGGTGGGCACCCATCCTGGTGTCCCCGCTGACCGTCCCCGCCTGCCTCGCGCGGGCGCTCGTCCCCGTGCCACTGCTGCTCTTTCTCGTCTGCCACGAGCCATCAGCAGGCATCCTCTGCACGGATACACGCAAACGTTCAGTTTGCGAACTCAAAAAAAAAAACAACAACTCGAATGCAATAACGTTCACCCGGTCTACGTCTACCCCAACGTACTTGTTACTAAACGCTACACCGTTCACGCTAATCATACTTTAATCATAACATCACGTACGCGGAACCTCAAACTTAACCACACAAACGTACACCAAGCCCTTATTCGGTCCCTTATGCACTTACTCATAACTTTCCGCAACCAAGCCAGTGTTCGCTACTCGTTCCTTGCGGGAAAAGTAGTAAAGGGGATGAGCGTTATACTCACCTCCACGGACACCCGCTCGATTATGGCATACTAGTAACGCACCAAGGACTTACCACTCTAGTCAGGGCAAAACACCAACACAGAACTGAAGCCAACATCCCACCGTCCATGCTAACAACACCTCAAGTACTCGCTCGAGTAAGATGAACCTCGACACGGGAAACATGTCCTCAAAATAGTAAAACACCGTTGCTCGCGCTATTAAAGCCTTAAGTATACTAATACGTAAGCGAAAAAACTCAACAACAACAACCCAACCGTACACCAGGCCTACAGCCTCTACAACCCATAACCGCGAATACAAACCCATAAATCAACGCTCAACCGTACGAACAAGAACCGAGTCACACAACCGCAAACCTAAACGTACAACGAAACGAACTCTTACCCTAGGGTACTCGTATTCTACCAGTCTCTTGCCGACCCGCACACTCGTGCGTCGCGGACAAATTACCACCAAAACGACCCAACACGTACCATAGAACCCGACTAAACCACGAACAAGCTAAACCGGCCAAACGCCCATACCAACAACAACGACGACACCCGCCCACCGGGCCAACCAAAGTCAAATAGCGCCCACCGGGCCAACCAACGACAATCACAATACGCCCACAGGGCCAACCAAAGTCAAACACAAACGCCCACGGCGTCAAACAACATCAAAACAATCAAATTTTGTAAAGCTTTCTCCACTTCATTTTTAAAACCTCATACTTGACATCCCGCAGTTACAACCCGGTCCAGGCGTCCCCGAACTACGTTGTACCGACTTGATATCAGCACCGTCACGTTCGACTACATGAGCGCTCCTGAGTCGACCCGCGACAGCTTAAAAACATTTCACGCAGCAACAACAATCAGCAAGCCAGCAAGAAAACACTACACGCACACACAAACACAAGCAGGACTCATAACGCTACAGGTCTACACTGACTCGACCCTCCCCACCTAATTGACGGACAGTCCGAGGTGTGAAACCTCGAGCTCTGATACCAAGCTGTCACGCCCCAATTTCAGCGAATCGAACTCGGGACGCGAACTTTTAAAACATGAATACTTAAAACCTGTTTTGAATAAAAGCTTTGACATTTCCATTTATTTACCAAAATAATAGTAGTATTTACAATACAAAAACGTCCCAACAAGTGGACAAGGTACACATCCGTCACTAGACTCAACAAAAGTAAAGACCAGACTCCGCTCCAAGCTCCATGAACTTCAAGAGCTCACCTAGTCCGTCCCACGAACAGTACCTGTAGGAAAAGCAGCTAGGGGTGAGCGTTCGCTCACCACCACGGATAACAGACTGACTACGGCATAATTAGCAGACAAAGCCAGTAACACTAAAACCAAACCCAACACTGGGACTATAGTCCCCAACTCAAGTACCCAACTGACCCACAACCCGTTACCTTCCTCAACAGACTCAACACTCGATAACACAACGTAGACCCGACACAACTATCGACGACCTCCTCCAAGGACACGACAGAAAGACTACACAACGCCAAACAAGATCACAAAGGATCGCACACCAAACAAGATCACAAAGGATCGCATACCAGCTGCTCAGTAACCTCTCCCTCTCACACGAACACGGATCATGCTAGCCAAAGAATGCTTACAACCTGTGATACTCAAACTCGGACCAGGCCAGCCAAAGAATGCTTGCAACCTGTGTTACTCAAACTCGGACCAGGCCAGCCAAAGAATGCTTGCAACCTGTGTTACTCAAACTCGTGTCAGGCCAGCCAAAGAATGCTTGCAACCCGTTGATACTCAAACTTGGTCAGGCCAGCCAAAGAATGCTTGCAACCTACCGGGATCCGCAATCACAATCACACGCAAATTCATCAACCAGTAACAACACAAGTTCAACACTCACAGGCACTCATGGCCACCAAGACACCAACAGTAAAACTCGAACTCAACAGCCCCACAGGCACTCACGGCCTCCCAAGACACACCGATAGTAAGACACGGACTCAACAATCCCACAGGCACTCACGGCCTCCCAAGACACCAACCATAAGACACGCTTGCAACTTACCGAGACTCTAACTCGTAAGCCAGCTAAAGGAAGCTTGCAACCCCCCCGAGACTCTAACTCGGTCAGGCCAGCCAAAGACACCATCCTTAGTACACGGGCCCTCAAGGCCACCCAAAACACCAATTTAAATAGACGGGCTCTCATGGCCACCCAAACTCAATCAATAAATAATACGGGCTCTCAAGGCCACCCAAAACTCGATAATAAAAATACGGGCTCTCAAGACCACCCAAACTCAATCAATAAATAATACGGGCTCTCAAGGCCACCCAAAACTCGATAATAAAATACGGGCTCTCAAGACCACCCAAACTCAATCAATAAATAATACGGGCTCTCAAGGCCACCCAAAACTCGATAATAAAATACGGGCTCTCAAGGCCACCCAAACTCAATCAATAAATAATACGGGCTCTCAAGGCCACCCAGAACTCGATAATAAAATACGGGCTCTCAAGGCCACTCAAGACACCAAATAAGCAATCAACCTCCGGCTTAACCAAGCCTCCAACAGTCCTAACATCAACAGTTTCACAATCAACCTCCGGGCATGGTCATATGCCTCCAGTACTCCTAATATAGATAAGTTCACAAACAACCTCCGGGCATGGTCATATGCCTCCAGTAAAACAATTAACGCTAAGTTCTCTGTTCCTACGACACTACTAAGCGTCACAAGCCTTTCCAATAATTACTAAGTCCCCGTAACATGCTTTTCTAATAAACGCTACAAACTCGTATCATGCTTTTCTAATATTTAAATAAACCTATTCAACCCACGACACCCCAGTGTCACATGCAATTCTACTGTTAACTTTCCCCAGTCAGGGCCGAGATCCGGCTACTTTTCCCTACCTCGTATATAATCCCAAAAGCGCTCCAACAACACCCGAAGTACACCCAGTCACTCGCCGAGCTTCCCTTTGCCTCGGTCCGTAGCACGATCTAAAAGAACACAAATTCAAAGTACTTTTAAACTAGTACGAATAAACCGAAAATTAACATACTTAACGCCCAAACGTAACCCCGACAATGCCGATCACTCCCAAACTTCCCAATTACTCGATATTGTCGATAAAGGACCCGTAAAGGCCAGATTCGCCCGACATGGCGAATCTGCCCGGGTTTTGGTTAATTGCCTTCCGGGGCTCTAAAAGTTCCCGTTTTCGTTTCTACGGTCTTAGAATATTTCAAGGAACCCAACGCACTTGACGGAATTGAATTCCGACTTCTAAGTCAATTAATTAACGTTTAAAGTTTCCAAAACCCGTTAATTACAACTTCTCCAATTTAATTCCAAATTTCGATTCGATTAAGGATAAATGGTCTGGGGAACGTTTTAAACCACCCGAACGATAAAAACCGAGCACCCGAGCATGTGGGCCCCACCCACACTACTTGGCCGAGACCCTAGGGTTTAAGGGGAGGCTCGGCCACCATGTGGTGGCTGCTGCCAGCTCCGGCCAGCCACCTCATGGCCGGCCGGCCACCACCCACGGTGGCCGGAGCTCCTCCCGAGCCTCCGGTCACCGGAAAACGTGAAATTAAACCCCCAAACACCTCTAAAACGTCTCCAACACCTCCCCACACTCTACACAACCCTAAGCCTTAGTTTATACTCAAACCCTAGCTTCCAAGAAAATAACCAAAACGAGAATCGATTCGGGTATTACCGTAGAGGAGAACGAGGGGAACGGGATTGCTCTTTGCTTTGACTCGATCCAAGGGCTCGATCACAAACCCTAGCTCAACCTCCCTTCTTCTCTCTTCTTCTCCTTCTCCTTCTCTCTCTAAAACCTCTCTTCTTCTTTCTAATTTAAAACAACTAACATAAAAACCCAATTAAAACTCTTTTTTTTTCTTTTAAAACCCAAGTCTCGGCCAGCCCTTCTCCTCCATTCATTTTCCCCCCAAAACTAACACCACCACATTTAGGACATGTGTCAAGGTGGGTCCCACACCTTTTGGAAAATATCTAGTTAATATTTTCCAATCAGATTCGCGAAAATCGGACGTTTCGGGCCCCGAACGGGCACTTTTTCCCAAAAATTACGAAACTTGGCGGGCCACAAGGAAACGGCTCAACTAAGACCGCTGCGATGACGGTTAAGCTTTTCGGATCCAAAACGGTCCTCGAATGGACCAAAACGTCGCTCGGTTGACTTTTCCAGCGAAAAGTCAACATTTCTCAAATTGATCAGAAAGTTGCCCTGAGTCCCCCGTAACTCACTTTGGTCAATAACGGGGTCAACTTAAGTCCGGTATGACACTCGGGGTCATTTTAGGTTCATTAAGTGTCCGTCTTAAAATTTTTAAATTTTCCTGTTTTTCGCAGGTTTGACTGGCGTTGACCGGGAGTGGTTATTACAGGTTAAGATGTGGTAACTGGCCAGTCGGATCTGGTTATCGAAGTCTTACTTGTCCTGTTCCAGAGAGGCGCCCTGCATGGGTCGTTCGGTAAAGAGAGGCATGTGGTAGAGAAGAGAACATAGTGATTTGTTGGGCGGTAAGGGGAAGCGATGAGTTCGGGTTGGGGTGGCGAGGACGGTGTCAAGGAGGTGAGGTCGGATAGGCCAACGGGTACTCAAAACACCATGCATAGTCGGAGAAGGAGGAGAAGAACAATCTAGGAATGAGAAAGGCGACTGAGGTAGGTGAATAACAGCCGGAGGGTCAAGGAAGAGGCCTGAAAAACGGAGACTTGTCTTGAAAAGAAAGAAGATACGAAAAGAACGCTAGTTGAACAGAGAATACAAAAAAAAGTAATTTTCACCTCAATACCCTAAATATTAATTTTTTTCACCTCAATGCCCTAACTATTTTTAGTGGCACCTCAATACCCTAGAATGCATTTTTTTCACTTTCATACCCTAACTTTTTTTGTGGCACCTCACTACCCTAGAATGTACTTTTTTTTTCACTTTCATACCCTGGAATGCATTTTTTGTGGCACCTCACTACCCTAGAATGCATTTTTGTGACATCAAAAATTGGTTTTTTGTAAAGAAATTTTGAAAACCAATGGCTTTCTTTTGAAAATTTGAATGTTAGTGAGGGGTATTTTGGACCTTTTAAGTGCCTTGGATGGAAAATGGATGGAAAATTGACGGTAGGTACCAAAGTGAAAAAAAAATGCATTATAAGGTATTGAGGTGCCACTAAAAATAGTTAGGGTATTGAGATGAAAAAAAATTAATAGTTAAGATATTGAGGTGAAAATTACCCTAAAAAAAAGAGAGGGGCTCCAGACATGATCGCTTTGCAAAACTACGGGTGATCTTAGCGTTCTAATTACCCCTAAAACACTCCATGTTAGTACACCGAATTTATGTAAAACTAATGAGTCGAATATCTACCCTAATAGTTTTGAACATTTAGTAAATGAGTTATGATTTTGGCGGTAAGAGGGTAAAGCCTGCCTTGAATACAAACCTAACTTGTTTGGGGTTTGGGTTGCATTGCAGGTTAACAAATAGAGTGCCATAATTATGCTTACTAGGAAAGAGAACTTTTAAATTTTCCACATATAGATTAAACATTTAAATGTACCCTACTAACTCTAATATTAGAAATAAAATTAGCATTCATGTGTCAATATTTAATCCCACGTACTACTGTACTGGACAGAGCAGACATAATTACATCAATATTAAGTTTATCATTTTCATATTAAAATCGAAGCAAAATTAATATAATAAGTTCATATAAGTACATCGATGAATTGAGCACAGAGAAACATCCTGAAATCGTTGGTCGTGTTGGGGTTGACTGGTGAAAGTAGATGGGAAATTTTAGATAAAAAAAAGATTTGATTGGGTGGGTGTTGCCACTTGCCAACCGTCCTTACCACACAAGTCATTATGGTCCAACCCAACCTTTGACTTTTCCTTGTTTCATTTTTATTGTTTACCACTAAATAATTCTCGAATTAATTGCCCCCAAGCCACCTCCAAATCAAAAAAAGACCGTATGGGTCTCATTTGGCAACCTAACAAGTTGTAGGATTTCATTTTCTTTCACGCTTTCCATCCTTGTTCTTAGGGTTCATGACTAAGAGCATCCACAACGTTGGATGGTTAGTTGACGGAAAGCTATTGACGGTGAGCAATTGCCGACGGGTAGCTGATGGTGAGTTGACGGGAAGCTGGCGGGGAGAACGCAGGCGGTGAGGGTCGACGGTGAGCTCACCGCCCCTTCTCAACGTCGGCGGTGAGCAAAGGTGAGCAAAGTTATGAAGAAAAATGCACTTACCACCAGTTCTTACCACCTAATATTAGAGTGTGCCGGCTGTTTCCGCTGACGATAAGACTCAAAAACAATTTTTTAATCCTTCCAGCCAACAACTCCCCACCAACACCGGCGTATGGCGTTGTGGGTGCTCTAATGAGTATCATCATGTCTGTTTCCTACGGAACTCATTACCTTAACCACAACGACGAGAGAGATTGATTTGATGGTTAGAACTTGAATTAGATCATCATTATGTGGGAGTGGCGCTGAGCTAGTGGTAATTAATCTTACACTGACATGAACCTTTCAAGTGGTAGATTTATGGTAAAGGTTGTTTCTAGATATAAATGCAGAATATAGTATATAATGTTGACCTGCACCAAAAATTTAACTGTTTGACCTGAAACATCATAAATGGTACTTGAGCACAAAAACAAAACCAGGACTGACAAAAATTAATACTTGCATCCAAATCCAAACACATTGTATGTAGTCATTGGCTGAACTCTGTTGTTCATCGCTTCATTTACAGCTGATACAGTTGTGGGCAGCTTTTGACAACAATGGTCAACACTGACTAGAGAAATGTTGAAGATATAACTGGCATGCATGGACACAATTCATACAGGTGAACCAAACATTACAACAAGCCCAGATGGCCCTGTTTTCCAAGGTTTAAGGACAATGATTCTCAAGTAGAGGATTCTAGATTTCTAATTAAGTCAGCTCTGATATGTTATACGTTATGTGTGTATTGGTAAGTTTTGGTTTCACATGGAATAAACATGGATTTAAACAAGAGTTTATGCATATTTTGGATCTGTCCAGCATAAATATACTCAAGGATGTGTGTTTTAATAGTTTGGATTGGAGTTTGATCTGATTTATATAATTTGATTTCTAATATTTGCATCATACATGAGCTATCTTAAGCCATATTCTTCCGTTTCTATCTTGAATGGTCAAGAGTCCTCTTTGAAGTTCAATTTTTCTCTGACCATACCTATATCTAAGATCCTATTGATAAATTGATGGGTAATTAGTTAAATAGTCCTTCGGACAAAATATGTTAGGAGGTTAGTATTTTCAAATATTTATTTCGGGTCAGAACGTAGAACTAATCTTGGCCATTGATTACTCAGATCGAATGACCACCGAAATTTAGGGGGTGGTGGTGATTGATTACGAAATCAATTACAAAATATGCATTAATTAAAAGATATGCACTAAATCTGGGCCATTAATTCTACGATCCAAGGGCCCGATTGATAGTTCTACGTTATGACGAAAGATACAAGTTTGTACCTGATTGTTATCCTATATATATATATTTTGTTCGTATCGTCCGTAGTGGATATAGTTTTTACCATATATATTTTTAAATTTCTTAATTATACCCTTAGAATTCTTTTAATTTTGCAAGTGTGCCCCCTTCTGATTTTACCTTTTTTAAGTTTTCATTACCTATATTTTTAAAATTTTCGAACTGTACCTGTAGAATTTTTTAATTTGTAATTATACCCCTCAATTCTTTTAAATTTCTAAATTTTACCTTCACAAACTTTGAGCTTCTTAATAGTTTTTTATGATTCTTATTATTTAAGTTTCTTAATTATTTTATATTTCGTATTATTTTAATTTCCCAATTTTTATATGTTTCTTGTTATTTTCATTTAATTTTATTTAGTTTACACAATTTTATTTTTATTTACCTATTTTGGGTTTAAGACTATCAAAAATTTTACATTTACATTAAGGATAAGCGTTCAAGTAAAAATGTTATATTTGTCATTAAAAAGTATAATAAAAAAATCTTGTATTAAGTATTAAATTATTGTTTTTACCCGATATTAATATTTTTAATTTTAGTTTATATTATTTGAACGTTATATACTATTCATAAAAAAAAAATAGTGTCCCCCCCCCTCACTAGAAAAGCTGGCTCCGCCATTGCGTATGATCCTCTCTTTAAATGATTCTGGGCATTCTCATCTTTACCCATCATTATTAAAATATTATTTTTATTTTTATTATTAATATTATTTTTTCTTCTTCTTCGTTCGGTGATGCGTTCACTACTCTGACTGTCTTCGACTGTTACTGATCGTGAAACGACAAGCGGCTCCAGTGCGTGTGTTGCTCTTCTTCTTCTTCTTCTTCTTCTTCTTCTTCTTCTTCTTCTTCTTCTTCTTCTTCTTCTTCTTCTTCTTCTTCTTCTTCTTCTTCTTCTTCTTCTTCTTCTTCTTCTTCTTCATCTTGGGCCTATCGTACTGTTGGAAGAGCTCGAAGTAGAGATATCGATTCACAATGTTATACTGAACTATATCAGTGAGTACTATAACCCTAATTTCCAATTTTCAATTCCATTCGTCATTCGTCATCCCTACCTTATAATTTTCAGAAGTATATACGTATGTATGTGTAGATTGTAGTTAATATGAATTTCAAATGTTATAAACATCATTGAAACGGAAAAAACGAATTATTGAATTGAATCTGCACCTGCAAATTTCCCTAAAATAATTTCTGGGTATGTGTAATAACCTGATATTGGGAAGAAATAAACTGATTATGGGGATGTGTAAAAACCAGATACTGGGATAAAATAAACCTATACTAGGGATATGTAATAAACTGGTATTGCGAAGAAATAAATCGGTACTAGAGTATAACATTTGTATGTTGATGTTTTGTTTTGTTTTGTTTTTAATTCGTGTAAGAATGGGGCGAGTAGTAGTCCTCGCTTTTTGTGGTGGGGAATACAAGATAGACGGAGGAAAGTATACTTGGATACCTAGTATTGATGATAAAGTAGTTAGCTTCGTTGTTAATGATTCGGTAGAGTTGTTGCTGGAAACATTGTATGAGAAGATTGGAGTGGACAAAAACGACATAGAATTGAAAGTCACCAATCAGGTGTATGAGTTTGAAGGTATTTCTTGTGGAGTTTTGAAGTCAATCCCGATACAGATGATGCGAGTCTTCAAGCCTATCATTTGTTATATGAAAACGCTGACACCGATGGTCCAAACATATTACATGTAGAGCTAAGTAAGAGAGATACTCTTGGTGGTAATATCTTTGACCAGGAACGTTACCGTCCCCAAACACAAAAGAATGAAATAGGTAGTAGTAGTGTTAATTTAATGAGGGGTTTAGCGAGGAAAAGACATATTGGTATTGGAGCATCATCATTATCTTGTGTGCAGAAGAGGATCTCCTTGGTATTGGACAAGAAGTTGATCCCGTATTTGACATTGGAGAGGACTTTGAACATGAATTTGATGGTGGAGCAGACTCTGATGAAGAAGATGAACCGATTTATAAAGGAGATAAACATTAAGATTTGGTGGGATTGATTGATGAAGAACCCTCGACCGTATTTGGTTTCATAGATGTGTTGGACTTGGCAGTTGGTCAAGAGTTTGCAGACAAAATTGAGGTTCAAAGAAAGTTGAAGAATGTTGCAATGACGTGTCAGACTCAATTTGAGTTTAGAACCATCATATCTAACCGTACATTATATGTTGTAAAATACAATGGTCGTGAATGTGATTGGATGGTGTGTGCAACCAAAAGATGGTGTATCTTATTGATCACTTTTAGCCTTAATGTAGTTTTCCGCTTGTGATTAATACATATAGATAACTTTTGACAGTTAATCCAAATATTAATAAGATAATTAAAATAATAACAATTAAATTATAGAATATTTTCAAAATAATGAATGTTAAAAATCAAACACGATTGTAACAAGTAATTTCTTCTAATAAATTTACTTTATTAATCTGATAGTATTTTGATACACATCATTATATTTTATATATGATAAAACAACATTTTGAAAGAAAATAATACTATCATGAACCAAGATTGAATTCCAAGTATTAATTTATGAGACTATGAGGATTAAGGGAATGTTCTCTAAAACTATTTTTTCATCGGTCTTAGGGTTATTTGTCGCTCTTGGCGTCCTCTTTTTCGGGCCCCGTCATGTCCACCCACCTTCGACCGAGATTACCGCCTTCTCCTTCGACGATCAATCGACTACATCATGCGTCGCCTCCTCCGCCGTGAGCCTGTCTCTCTACCTGCGGGGGATTTGCTAAGGTCCCTAATCTCCTCCGTCGTCCTCGATTTCGACGATGAGATCTTGGCGCACACAATCACTCGGGGCCTCTATGCAAGGCCGGTCTGACCCCCTATGTTGGATCTGGACACTAAAACCTTAGATCAGCTTTATGAAGATTGAAATCAACAACTGATAATGTTAAGAGCAATTAGTGAAAACTCATAGGTGGCATTGTGTCATCTTGGACCAACGATAGGAGCTCATATTGGCCCACACAACCAGACAAGGTTTTCTACGCAACCTCTTCATGTCCAATGAGTACCAGTCGGAAAAGCAGGACGCTGCTAAGGAGACATGTCCCGTCCCAATGAGATCTGGCACAAACCGACCCCAAGTCTCCTCATTTTCTTGGGAACCTCATTGGATGTCTGTCATCATCATCACCTCTCCCCAAAGGTCTCCATCGAGGGATCAATATGTTTGTTAGACAAAACAGGTCTATCGAATCGAGACAAGAAAAATGCAAACAGTGAGAATACAACGCCTCTATGGAAAAAGTGATCCACTCCCTCAAAATTTACTTGAAATAGTCAGATATTTAGTCAAAGAATTAACATCTCGGATCTGTCTAACGTTATGTCTCTCCCTTTTTGATTTTGTTAATAATAATGTTACAACGTTAATTAATAAAATTTTCTCTTCCTACTTAGAGAAAAAAAAAAGGATCGAATTCCAAGTCAAACGCATGTGAAGTGATTTTACACTCCAGCCAAGCTAATTAGGGGACCTATCTTCTTCTTAGTCATGACCATTAACTCAGAAATATTGATATTGAGAGTAGAGAATTGATATACACAAGAGTAGGACCCACCTTCAAATGTGGGTCAAGTTGACTTTTATACAGTATCTCCAAATCTGGGCCGTCAATCAGTATCCGTGATGCGTGATGGTGTATGAATTTATGGTCAAAGAAGCACGTATTCAGTAGACGACCGAACAAAATCAACCTCGGAGGCATCCAGGCAATAACCGCTTCTCAACGGTCAACATTTTCAATGATTCTATCCTTCCTTGATTTTTTTGGTAAATCTTAATAATCGATGCCATTAGAGCTCCACCTTCTTCTTCTTCCTCCGCTTCCCGGTCGTTGACTTCAGCTCCAGAGAATCGTAACACTGTTTGTCTCGGATCTCAGCCGCCTCTGTAACAGGTTAGGCTCTTCCCCTGTGATGCTTGATTGGTTCTGTAGCTGTAAGAAGATTGAGATTTGAGTGTTGGGGTTTTGGATTTTAGCTGTTTCCTGAATTGGGTGTTAATAATTTATAGTCATTTTGCTGTTTGGGGTAATTTCAACTTCTGGGTTTATGATACAGATGTAGGACATACTAGGGTTTAGTCTTGTATGATTTTGATTAGTGGGTATGGCATGAGAATTGAAGCTGATTACATGGATTATAACTGATATTAGCTTATTTTCTGTCAGGGTTTCTGGTGAATTCGGTGTAGATTGTTGAAGACAAACTAAGGGTTTGTGGTGATTGTTCAGCTTTTGGCTTCCTTCCTTTATTGGGTTTTGTCCTCTTTGAGATTGGATTTGCAAGAACTAATTTTCCCGTTTCTATATCATCAAGTTCCTTGAAATCGAAGATCAGACCGTTTTTTTTGGTCCTGCTGTTTGGGGTGTAGAATTCATTTGTTGGATTCTAGAAGGTTTGATTTCAGCAGAGCAGGAATTGTGTTTCTGCAATTTTGCTCTTCTGGCTTTTGGCTACTGTGACTTGCAGAGCTCATGGTCTTCTAGTCTTTGACGATGGATTTTAAATGCATTGTGTCATTAAGTTTGTTTCTTTTATGGCAATTGCCTAGAATCTTTGGCACTGCTGTTCTGGTACAGTCAAAGGTCTGTGGTGCCGATGACCTAACCTATTCGACTTTAAATGGCGATGACACGTTTTACATAA
The DNA here is from genome assembly GCA_963921825.1 of Erodium maritimum. Taxonomy (NCBI): domain Eukaryota; kingdom Viridiplantae; phylum Streptophyta; class Magnoliopsida; order Geraniales; family Geraniaceae; genus Erodium; species Erodium maritimum. The sequence goes on from OY997595.1 coordinate 13,354,340, forward strand.
GTGGAAAAGTTGTAGACAGAGTTGCATTCTGCAAGGCTATCCGTTATCACTATGCACATGGTTGCATCTTGGAGGGCTTTCTTCATAGAGAGAACTGTGGTTTGGAGCTTTCAGTAGGTATGAATGAGCCCATTTCAGAGTTTGGTTTGATTTATCATTTTCCATTTTTTGCTTATGGAGGTTAAGATAGGGCTTAAGAATGAATTATCGTAACCTTTCACTAAGAGCTACTTGTTCATTTTCTTGCTCTTGCAGTTGAGTTGCCCTTTAAAGAGGGAAGAAAGATGTTGCAAACAGAAGATAAAGAAGAATTCACAGCCCATGGTTCTGCTGAGAAGCATGATAATGAATCTTCTTCGTTACCTCCTGCAAAAGTTGTCATGGTTGGGTCTGGATTTTTTGTTGCTTGTTGTGGGTTACTTTGTCCCTGTATTTGGAGAAAAAGGAAAGCTACTGCTCACACTGTTCTCCCCAAAGAACCTTATTCCAGTTAGTATCTCCGATCTTAAATCTCATCTTGATTCGCTAACTAACAGGCAATTTTGAAGTTTAATTGCAATTTTGTCCCTGCTGATGCTATTGCCTGTGGAATTTATTTTATTGCAGTGGATTCAATTTCCTCTATAGAAATGAGATTTCCATCTGAAAAGATCCCGGGCAGTCCACTTCGTATCCCACCAAGTCCCCGATTTACAATGTCCCCCCAACTCAGTAGACTCGGCACATTTCATCTCAGTATAGACCAGGTAGCTAAAGCTACTCAGAATTTTGCACCTTCACTCCAAATAGGTGAAGGAGGCTTTGGAAGAGTGTACAAAGCCCAGCTAGAAGACGGCCAAGTGGTTGCAATAAAACGGGCAAAGAAGGTAAATTATGGGTTTTCTTCATGCAGCCTCGTACTTCTTTATGTGATATTAATCCAGCACAAATCTTGTTAATGCATGAGTTCATTAAGATATGTTCGCGTGTCAATCCACTGGGGTTCGCCTGATGGTCAGTGAGCTTTCTCACCTCCTTGAGGCCAGAGGTTCGAATCCCAGTGGGTACAGGTGTAGGTGGGGTTAAGTTAGGAGTTTACTTAGACTAGGCTGGATTAGAATTTCCTGCTTTGTTGCTGATCAAAAAAAGAAAGATATGTTCATGTGTCAATGGTTCTATAGATTACTCATCTTAGCTTTGTATAGGCTGTAACAATTCCTTCCCTTGAACATACAGGAACAATTTGACAGCCTGAGGACTGAATTCATCAGTGAAGTTGAACTTCTGGCTAAAATTGATCACTGGAGTCTAGTGAAGCTACTTGATTACATTGATATTGGAAATGAGCGCCTTCTCATAACCGAGTATGTCCCAAATGGAACTCTTCGGGAACATTTGGATGGTGAGAACAAATGACTCAAAGACTTGCCTAATATTTCTAAGTTTCTAACTCAATTATATCAATGTGTGACAATTGTTGATTGCTCTTGTCAGGTCAGCGAAAAAGAGTACTTGATTTCCATCAGAGACTTGCAATTGCCATTGATGTTGCTCATGGCCTAACATACCTTCATCTATATGCAGGTGCTATAGAAATATCTTGCATATACTTTGATATGGTTTTGACTAATTATTGCTTATCTTTTTACTAACTTCCAATCCAACAGAGAAACAAATCATCCATCGGGACGTTAAGGCGTCGAATATTCTTCTGACAGAGAGCCTGAGAGCTAAAGTGTCTGATTTTGGATTTGCAAAGTTTGGTGTGGATGCGGATCAGACTCATGTTTTGACTAATGTAAAAGGGACGATGGGATACCTTGATCCTGAGTATATGAAAACCTATCAGCTGACAGCCAAGAGTGATGTATACTCGTTTGGGGTTCTACTTATAGAAATCTTAACAGGGCGCCGCCCTTTGGAGCCTAAGAGACCCCATGACGAGCGGGTCACGCTTCTATGGGTAAGTTTTTACAGTCTTACTTTGCAACTTCTTCATTTTGTGAAAGTTTTAGTACTAAAGAATCAGATTCAGAAACTTAGCCTAAAGTTTGTAGGATGAGAATAACATGATTGTTGGAAGGAAATAGAATAAAGGTAGGGAGGTACCGCTGTTGGGACTTGAACCCCGGTCCCAAAACCCCAAGTTCAAGTGCTTGATCAGTTGGACAAGCAAGTTTTGTTTACATAGAGTTGTTATATGTTCTGAACACATTTGTTTTGTTTAGGATCTTTTATCCGAGTTAATTCTATATCATATTCGTGGTTCCTGAGGTTGTGTCATGTTGCAGGCATTTAGGAAGTATAATGAAGGAAATGTAGCTCAACTCATGGATCCATTAATGAAGGAAGCTTGTGATGTAGAGATATTAGTGAAGATATTTGGTTTGGCATTCGAATGTGCAGCACCGAAACGAGTGGCTCGGCCTGACATGAAATCGGTTGGAGAGCAGTTGTGGGGAATAAGAGCAGACTACCTTAAAAGTGTGAAGAGAGTTTGAGAAATTTGTTTCCTATGTACATTACAACCTATTTGAAACAATCTTTCTTGTTCCTCAGCTTTAACCTTCTATACACGTGCTAGTTAGCTTTTCACTCTTATTCTTTGTACCATACATAATATTAAAATCCAAAACATTCTTGTCACTTTCTCCAAATATTGTTTTATCTTGAACTAGTGAGTCATTTTAAATTCATCCGAACAGAAGAGTCGACTTAGGTGTTATATTTTTTCACATCTTGTCTTCATAAAGACAACATGTTTCATCAGATGCATGCATGCTACAAAAGAAAAAAGAAAAACAGCATAAACAAGGTTCAGAAACTGATGATACTATATATCTTTATTGCCTGGTTCTATGGGAACTTGAGCTACAGACTACAGCTAACAAGATTGTCTTGATTTTCTGTACAGTTACCACCTCAATTCACATAAAAAAAAGTTGTGTCACTAGACAATGGACACCATTTGCTAGTCTTCCTCTTCTTAATCGCTAAAGTAGGTATCTCAGAAATCAAAAAAACATTAGGCTATCACAATCCTAAGTACAAAGAGCTTACCCGGTTTTCAACGCTTCTACTCTTCTGTATCTCCATTTGCCTTTCTACGTAGCAAGGCCTTGAATATTGAGATAATTGCTACAAGCGCAATCTGGACATGCTCAGAACTGCTCATCTTCAAGCAAATCTGTCCCATTTTCCTGCTATTTAGATTGGCGTTGACTGACACTTTTGTACCCCTGCTCAATCTGATCTCGGATTGAAGACTTCCACCCAACACCATCTCTTTGTTGAAGGACAGGACTGTCATTGCCAAGCTGGTACTGTCTTGCCTCATTGGGTAGTCTATTCCTCTTACAATAGCTTCAAAACCCCCACCATATGCCACTTTTCCAGCACCTCCCATTCGACCACCATTCATTACAAACTTCAATCTCCTCCCAATCAATATTGTATCTTCAAGCTTGGCACCAAAACAATACTCACCTCCAATAGATGTCAAAGACACTCCACAATCAGTAACATTGTGCTTCAGATTTCTGAGTTTTGTGTTGCTGTGAACTGTGTAAACGATATCTTTATCAGAAGATTGAGCATCTAGACTTATAGAATAAATAGGCCCTGCAGGAAATTTGTAAGCTGCTGCACACTCGGATTGAATGGAAAAATCCTGCTTGCCCTTGGTTATCTGTCCTTTAATGGAGGCAAACGTGTTCTTTATTTCACTAACTGTCTCCACATTAACTCCATCAAAGCTGACATCGTGATCCCATCCATGGGTATCAAGAACAGGTCTTAGAACCCACTGGTCACTCGTAGCAACCCAGCGGTATCTATGCAACGGGCAATATGAGTCAAAAGTTAGTGGGACTGCTGATTCTGGGAATGAAACAGTCTCTGGATGCTCATATTGGCTTTCAGAAATATCACCATCAGCCAAATCTTCCTCTGTGGCATGCTTACTCTCCTGGCGCCTCCGGGAGGCTTCTTTGAGTTGCTTCTTTAGATAAAGGGTCTCCCGGTAATCCAACTCATCAAGATAATCATTTTTCTGTGATTTGGTCAATTTCTGAAACTGAGCATTTGATAGGACTCTAATTGGAGGTAACTGATCGTACTCATCATCTTCATCTAATTCTGATTGAAAAATGTTGTCAATTTCTTCATTTTCTTCCCCTGGAGTTGAGAGAGATTGATGGCGGAGAAGAGATGAGAGAAGATGGGGCAGAGAGGGCTGCCTAGTATTTCCTAATGGCCCAAGTTTGATGCTGTCTTTAAAATCCAAAAGGGAATTAGCATCAGCCAGAACCTTTGTACAAATACATAGTAACAAGAAATGTGATCTCCAGACCAGTCCATTTGGAAGAACCTTTTCCCCCATCACATTCATCTTACAACGAGGATCATTCTCCACCATCAATACAGGAATTTCAAGTTTTGCATCCATCACCGCCTGGTGAATGTGGCGCTGCACTATATCTGTGCATCGCATCACATATGATTCGTAACTGAAACCCTCGTGACTAACAGATGATGAATGAGTCATGACGAGGATTGTGTTGAACCATATTGCATTACCAAAAACTTCGGTTATAAGCTTCAGAAGGGGAAAATCAACATGGCCAGTGTTGATAAGATCAAGACGTTCAAAATATAATACCATGTCAGGTGGAGACTTTCTTATGAATCTCTTCACAGAGAGCATAATCTTCCTGTTTCTTCCAAAATTACTGGCAGAAGAAGGCAAGAAACCAGGGGTGTCAATGAAGGTTATTTTGATTCCATTAAAAGTTCCTGTAACCTCTTGGATGTGATCTGTAGCGGGCACAAATGCATCAGTCAAAGTTTTCTTTTCATCAAAGATTGAATTTATAGTTGCACTCTTGCCGACGCCTGTTTTCCCCAAGACAAGTACTCTTACTGAGAGATCCAATTCAGGCAGGCCAGCTGCCTCTTGCTCTGCTGCTATTCTTGTAGCTCGATCATTTCTGAGGTTGACTCTTTTCATATCAGATTCCCCAGCTCTTACCAAAGTTGCAAGGTGTAACCGATATAAAACTTTTGCCACTAGTACATTATTTTGTGACTGCCCATGCCGTTGGAGAGCACGCAAGAACTTGATTTGCAGACTCTCAACTTTGTCCAACCTATCCATCCCATGATGGTGGCTATGATAAGGACCTTCAACTGAGCGGTGATGATTTTCCTGGTTACCATATGAAGAATGTGATGTATCGGGAGATACTGGTTCCATTACCAAACTGGCTGTGTCAGCAGAACCTAGCAAGTGAGAACATGATAAGCTCTTACAGACTTACACTATCATAATCAGCTCTACACAAGATAAACTCAGTTTCAAAGATGACATGTAATTGAAGCAAGCTATCAAAAACTAACCACCTTTTCTTTTTCTTTTTATTCTCCCTAGTGAGAAACAAAACTTGACTATCTTAGAGTAATTCTAATTGAAATCGAGCTTTCATGTACAAAAAGAGAAAAAGACAGGGGTAATACCAGGTGCACCAATCTCTTCCTCTTGGGGTTCCTCGTCAGCAGAACAGTCACCACCAGACAGCGGTGACGACAAGATCAAGGAATTGGATATCAACTGAGAGAAAGCCCAATCTCTGAAACCTTTCATGTCCCCTGAAAATTTTCACCAGCACTTAGTGGTTTGAATTGCTTAGGAAAGGGTTGGAGAGATTAAGTTCACACTTCCCATCATAACATTACAGAAAGCATATAGCATAAGGCTCTGAAGCCCAATCACAAAATCAGTGAGAAAATAAATTGCCATATTCCATAACATATACTATACAAACTGTTACTCAACTATTCACTCAATTCTAGTGGAGAATAAATATGCACGTGAACTTCTAAATTCAAGGTATACGTCCTCAATAACAAACAAGCAATACTGAAAGCTTAAAAAGCAACAGATCCAACATTTCAAGGGGAACACATAATAATCTCCCAACCCAAGTAGCAACAAATTTATCATTGCAGCATAAAAAAGAAACACTTTGACAAGGGCTCGTTTATCGAGCTGATGCGGCCGTAATTTGTAAGGCATGAGAGCACATGCAACGTGCGAATCATGTCACCGACCCACGACTCACGACTCGCACGCTATGAGATGGCCTTGTGTGCGACTCGCGACTCACGACCCACTAAATCGCGACTCGTGAATCGCGGCCAACCAATCAAAACGCGCCACGTGGCCTCTAAGAATCTATTTTGTACAAACGGTGTCCAAAATTTACAAATTTATAGTCATTATGTTCGTATTATTCTAAATAATTTATTTAATGTCTTTGATCACAAAAAAACATTGATTTACACATCAATTCGAGAAAACGAACAAAAACCTAACATCCATTCAGAATATGAGTCTTATACATGAATCTCACACTTTAAAGGACTCACCTTACAATTCTACACAGTCAATACACGAGTCTCACACATGAGTCTTATATGTGAGCCTCTTCACAGTACATGCTCTTAGGGTTTCCCAACAGCTTCATTTGTCCCCCCACTTGAACCAATCCAAAAAATAGGACCTAATTCCACCAAACCAGCCCTATAAAATGCCAACCAACAAAATTCTTCCACTTCCATTTCTGCTCAAGTAACTAAAAACTATTGTTTGCCCCTCGATCAGGCGTCAGATTATCAATATACACAAAAAAAATCACTATCACTACACAAGCTATTCTGAAGCAGCAACAACAAGAAGACCAAATTCACAAAACTAGCACCAATTCACACATCAAATTCTCATGAAAATTTAAGAACCAAAATTCACCTGAAATGAAACAACCCACTGACTAAGCAGACACAGCACCACTAAAGTGGCACAAATCCCCCAAATCAAGCGCGGCCCAGCCCTAGAAAACTGCAATTGCGACCATCACCGCAGTGAAAACGAGTTATCCAACCGTTGACCGATTGAGGAAGGAGAGCGGGACATTCCACGGTCACCGGACAGAGCATCGATCCTTACGAAGATACCCAGAAGAGAATGTGAGGTCGGTAGGCGATGGCCGATTCCCAGATTTGATTCGGTTTATTCAAAAAAATCACATTTTTTTTGTTTGTTTGTTGGTTTGGATTGTTCTGCTCTCTCGACGACGGCTACGAAGAAGACACGAGGTTCGACGTGGGCGGCGGAGATCAGCTGCGGCCATTCCTAAACTGCCCCTCCTGACGTGGCGCGATGACGTGAAAGCGCCAAAACCTTGATCTGACGTGGACGCCACAATGCGTGAATAGCGGATGTGGGCCCTACCAAACCAGCCTCTGCCTCGGGAGAAATCAGAAACGTATTTCAGAGAATCACACAATGATGATGGCGAATCTGGAATCGCCCAACAATGAAGCTCTCGGCGATTCCTAGTTCGTCCGACAACAAGCTTCGCCGTTGTGTGCTCGATCTCGTCGTAGGTTCTTCACTAATTTACGTTGTGCAATTTTATTCTTTTCAATGGAGTTTCAGAAACATTTTATCAACAATGAGAAAAATATATGCATTCAACCTTGAATGTATATTATGTTTGGCCGATACAAACTCAAGCCTTCACCTTTATTATCTCTTATCACACCATCTATGTTCATATCAAGTTTGGTGTGTCAAGGGTTTAGCTATACATCCCTTTTTCATTAAATTTGTTTCCAGATTATAATGACTTTGATGACATTTTTGTTTGTTTTTCAGTAAATTAGATCATTGTTTTTGTGGTTTAGCTTGTGTTGTTTTCAGGTTGAGGTTGTTCAAGGCTTTTGTTTTACAATCATGTTATTGATAATGTTTTGGTGCATCATTTTCATTGAGGTTAAGAATTTTAAGAAAATCATAGAAAGTTCTCTTTTTTATCAGTCAAAATATCAAATTTGGATGCAGTAATAACAAAAGATATTTGATTATGCAACCTGATAATATATAAGCCATTTCCAAGGGAGGCAATGCGACGCACAAATCATGATTAGTTCTTTCAAACCATCCTACCAAGAACTAATCTTCAAAATCAAATCTGTGTAGAGAAGAGGATCAGACCCTAGGAAGCTGGATAACGAGAGAAGCTGAATAGACAAATTAAAGCGATGAGTTGGAGATATAAAGGAGGTCTGGTTCTCATCTTTGCAGTTGTGATCATGTGGGTCACCTCCGGAGAAGTCACTCAGGTATCCCTTCTCTCCATTTATGTGCTTTCTGATCACATTGTAAGAATATGTGGTTCTTCAAAACCCACGAATCGGACCCTATAGTTTATTACCCAATCTGATTCTGATAATATTGTTTTTAAGTACCTTATTTTGTGGTTCAGATTGATTCGACAGGTGATTTTTTTTTTGTTCTTTGATTGATGAATATGAGCAATTAGGAGCTTCTCAAGGTCGAAATTTTTTGAGGGCATATATATAGAAATTGAGCATTGGGTTTTTTATGTGTGTGTTGCAGGCCGTCTTTGACTATTATAAGCAACCATTTGTATTATCATATCTGGCAACCTCTCTTTTTGTGGTGTACCTTCCTATGTCATTCATCAAGGATCTGTTGATGAAGTTCTTGAGAAGCTTCTGTTGTGAAAAGGGTGTAGATAACTTGCCATCTGAGAGTAGTGATTCTTATTCTCCTGTAAAATATGAAAGGGTGTGTAATAGTTTTGAGTTAGAGCAGAAAGAAGCGCTAGATAGTCAGGATTCACCCAAAGAACTACATTCGTATACAGAGACAAAACCATTAGTGCCCAAATGTGAAGAGGGTAAAGAGGAAGTGAACCAAGACAGAAAGCTAACCACAAAGGAGACCGCTACATTCGGATTTTACATTGGCCCTCTTTGGTTTTTGACAGAGGTGAGAAAGAAGTCGGGATAAGTTTGTTTGTTTGTTTATTAATGTGTTGGGTTCCAAATTGTTGATGTGATTATTTTTGTTGGTGTTCAGTACTTGACAAACGCTGCACTTGCAAAGACTAGTGTTGCTCGGGTAACAATATTGTCTGCAACTTCAGGACCGTTCACTCTTTTGATGGATGTGTGCCTAGGCCAAGGCTCATTCACTGCAGTGAATGTCATTTCTGTAGTTGTGAGCATGGCTGGTGTTGCAATGACAACCCTCGGGAAGACATGGGATGCAGATGGATCACAGTTAAGTACAAGTGTAGATGTTGCTCGGTCTTTATTTATAAACAAGAGCAACTGATATGGTTTTGGGTGTGTTTCAGAAACGAGAGATACTCTCAGATGGGTGATCTTTTTGCCATTCTCTCATCCGTGACCTCTGGCCTATTTACAGGTTAGACCTTAACAACTCTAATGAGTATATATATATATATATATATAAATATGTTCATTGGTAAACAACAAGTGACTTATGGTGGGTCATTGCAGTGCTTCTCAAGAAATTTGCTGGAGAAGAAGGAGAAAAGATAGATATACAAAAGCTCTTCGGGTTTATAGGGTTGTTCACGCTAGTGACCCTTTGGTGGCCCGGTAACAGTGAAGTGATTTTACATGAAACTGAACTTGGTGTAGATTTGACATTAACATGTTTGGTATTTGTTATCAGTTTGGCCTTTGAGTGCTATGAACATAGAGCCCAAATTCAAGTTACCTCCCACAGAGAAGATGAAAGAAGTGATTATCATAAATGGGCTCGTCGGAACTGTAGTCCCTGATTTCTTCTGGTAGGCCATGAAAACTAAACTTTTGTGTTCTCTATTGATTATCGTCATCAAGTGTATGTATATAAATGGTGTTACCATTGTCTGATCCAGAGCTGCTACTTCCAGGGCACTGGGGGCGGTTTGGACTAGTCCACTGGTCGCTGCACTTGGCTCGTTGCTCACCATACCTCTAGCAATGTTCGAGGACATAGCGATACATGGTCAACATTACTCAGCAGTCTACATTTTTGGTTCGATTCAGGTAATATATAAATTTCTGATAGAATAGGAAGGGTGTTTTCGATCTCTCAGTTGTTGATGATGTTGCAGGTGTTTCTGGGCTTTCTTATCATTAACATATCGGATTGGTTGTCGCTGAAGCTGGGATGGTGGTTTTCAGGTGAAACTCAAACAGAAACTACATGAAGATGGGTTTGTCTTGTGCAGTTCTTTGTAATTGAATGTTTATATGTTCTTTGTGCTCTTGTCGATAGGAAGGTGGTATAAATATCATGAGTTAATCTGTAAGTAAGTACCATTGTTAAAATTCATGTAACAATTGAGGTTCGAAGATCAAAAATAATGTTCTAACAACATATTACCGAAATGAATATTACTTTTGAACAAAAATGTCAACAAAATAAAACCCAGAAAAGGAAAAATATAGGATTAATTGCCACTGCATCTAAATTCAGTCTCACTCGTTTACATTTCGAGAAACGAATTCAAATTATAATTCTGGAGTAACCACCACAGGAAAGAGTAATGAATCTTCTCACTTATGCAGAATCAAACAGAATTCTTAGGCGAAGAAGGAACATTCTCGGGAACCAAACAATAGTTAACAACAAAATATAACCAAGACATCCTTATTCATATTGGACCTTCCATCATATTCATTTTTCAAGTAGAAGCAATGTTGTTCATGAATTTCCTGTTGCCAAAGGCCAACCACCATTTATTTGGAGTCCCATTAGATTTATATGCAACGCTGAGCACTCTCCCGCTCGTTTCTTCCCGAATCTGCTTCAGATAATCTCTGAACAGCTCTGCATTGTTAAGCTTATGAATCACAATGTCAAAGAGTAACCATGATGGTGAATTTGTATAAAGATGTGAATGGTGAAACCTCCATCGTCTTGAGACCAAGGATTGGGGAAAAGGCCTGGAAAGGGAAAAGCGGGCTCTCCAGGGATAGGCACCTCTTCCTGAGCCAGGCTAATAACAGCCTTTGTCCCTTCAGCCAGAGTTCGGCATCCTTCAAGCCTCGTCAAGGCCATGTTTATGTAGTATGTCAAGTAGATAATGAGCTTATCAGCCTGGCTCTTCATATCGAAGTTTCTGAAGAAAACATTTGCTCGGAAGAATGTGATTGCCTCATCGATTATATCATTTTTATCTGCACACATCACATTCACACATCAATCTCAATATGAACATAATGATGAACTATACAAGTTATACATAACATACAAAGAGCTTCTTAACTTGGATCTGAAATCGGAGCAGGACCCTTTACTTCGGTCTTTAAGGGAAGTATAGGGCACCCACAAGCCTTAAGACCTGTTTCGTCGTCCACGAAACTAGAATGATAGCCCTACATAGTTCATCAATTATGAATATCGGAAGAAAATTGCATTACATTGTTCAAATCAGAATCTAACCATCCAGCTCAATAATCACAAGAGTACATAGAAAATTGAATTAAGATCAAAACAAAAGGAAGCTTGATTCTGATACCATATTGTTTGCCCAAATCAAGCTCAAAATTCAAATCTTCCAGCCCAACATTTCTGCAGAGATGGCAAAAAAATCACATTTTGATCACAGCCCTCGAGAAAATAAGCATGATATTGATCATCAAACCAAAACACAGTATAAGATCTGGTAACCACAATAGAACAAATATGCATGAAAAATGGTTTAAATACTCGAAATTTATATAGATTTACGTCCACATTTCACCAATTAAAATAGTTTAAATGGAGAGATTGATACGATAATAAGCTAATGAATCGAATAAATTTCTAGGAAAATAAGATGATCGGAACCAAAATGGAGATGAAAGAGAAACTTTGAGGAATCACCAGAATTAACCACCGGGAGGATATGGCCGGAGAAGTTGGAGATACAAGGGATTTAATTTTTCTTCCATGCAACTGCGACGTCGTTTTACTTTGGATCGATCGAGCCCAAAACTTGCAATTAATTGGACCTGGGCCAGACCTCTTACTGATATAATACAGTCCATTGCAAAACTGGGCCTTACTAATTTTTAAGGATGTTGGAAACCTCCCCACAACTTTACAAAATTACAAAATGGCACCTGTAGACATTGTTGAGATTCAGCTCCGGCCCCGAGTTTCAGTACTTATCTTTCCAAAACGCCCTTCCTCTTTCGTTCGCTAACCATTCTCCATTAAATTTCTCCCAAGTATCGAAAATCCCCAAAATTTAGGGTTTCTGATCACTCGCAAGCCCCTCGTCGTCACAGTTCAGCCCCAGGTAATCCCTTCTCGTTTATCGTTTTCATTCAGATTCCAATTTCACATTCGTATTATTCTCCATGATCGTGTTAGTATCAATTTTATTGGTTATTATTGATTTAATTGTACATATTTTCACGCTTGATCAGCTCTGAGTTAGGTATTGATGCATTTTAATTTGTAGTTTAATATTCCACTCCGAGCTTGTAGTTTGATCAAATGGGTTCTGTTTGATTTTCGGATCATTGAGTTTGGTTGACTTTTCAGGCTGAACTGTTTTGAGTTGACTCGATGGGAGATACAATGATCAGTTATTATTTTTGGGTTGGTATTTATGCTTTGTTGATGACATTATTCTGCTGTATTATGGTTTTGCAATTGAGAGGCATGAGATGATCTGAATATTTGTTTTGCTAAGCTGTTCCTTATTTTTCTGTGATAATTGAAAAGTTTACATGCTGCCACATAATGTAACTATATTCGGGGTGTGCAATGGGAGTGTTAGACTGTTAGTATAAGTTCAGAGAATTCCTGGTGTGAGAGGTCGAGTATGTTCTTCAGTGTAGATGGAATATACTCCATTATGTTTTCCTAAATGCCCACACTGCTAATTTTGTTTTGTCATTTGTGCATCTTCTATTGTGTTAATGATTGTGGACGTGCTGTTTGGTTTTCATTAGTGGTGTCATAAACTGAGAGTTAAATGATACTGATTGGATAAACGGGCAAATAACAGTTTTTTTTTAATGTAATGAAGTTATACGCATGGTGAAGGGCAAACTCATACTAATATGCCAGTCGGGAGGTGAATTTGTGACAAAAGATGATGGGTCCTTGCAATATGTTGGAGGAGATGCACATGCCCTGGATATCAGCCAGGAAACTGTTTTTGATGATCTGAAGTTAAAATTAGCTGAAATGTGCAATTTGGAATTCAAAAGTCTGTGCCTCAAGTATTTTCTCCCAGGAAACAGACGAACTCTTATCACTTTATCCAGTGACAGAGACCTAAAAAGAATGTATGATTTCCACGGAGATGAAGTGACTGCTGATGTCTTCCTTATGGGCAGGGAGGGGTTTGATCTTGAAGACTTTAATATGCATGCTGACAGGTATTCTTCTTTATTTATCTTTTAGGGACTCAGCTTTTCAACTTTTATTAAATTTCTCCCTTTTTCAAACAATTCTTTCTGTTGCAGTTTTGTTGAAAGGTTTCTACTTTAGCAATTTGGTATTACATGAGCAAGCAAAGTGATTTACCATTTATGTAACTAACGGAATAAAAAAGTAACTGTATAGACTAATTTTTTCCTTGTACCACACAGCTATCATCTGCACTTCATTTTTGCATGGTACGCTTGTAATGATCACTGATTATTACAGCAATGTGCAATTTTTACCTGAATTGATTTACTTTAGTCAGCACTTGCAGAACATCTGCGATAAAAGCAGCTGAAAGTGTGACGCCTATCACACCATCTCAGGGAGGAACAGCTGCCACTTCTTTTGGTGCAAACTCTGCTACTCCAATAGCTACTTCTGCCAACCGTGTTGATGTTCCTATATCAGTTTATGGTGATCATATAATATCTGGCAGTGCTGCTATACCAATCCCCACCAGAGTTGGCATAACCTCTAACCTTTCTCCCGACTGTACCTCTACTCACAAAACTGCTGTTACATGTTCCACACCAACAAATCATGTTGCTGATAAAACCACCCACAGCTTGGATATGATTGATATGTTGTGTACTCCTGCTGATACTGTTAAGAAAAGAAGACGCACTGCATCCTGGAAGTTTGGTGCCAATGGCCCTACAATTGTTGCTGTCACGGATAATGTTGAGGTGACAAGAAAAACTACAATGAAGAGAGAGATCACAGTTAACAATTCCACTATGGTAGCCAATGATGTGGAGCATCTAGAAGATGGTTTATCTTGGCCCGAGGATGTGAACTGCTCCTCTACCCATTCAAGCCCAGGAGATGTTCCAGTGGGGAAAATGGTCGCTTCATGGAGAGATAGTATCACTGGTATTGGCCAGGATTTCAAGGACGTGTCTGAATTTCGCGACACATTGCAGAAATATGCCATTGCACATAGGTTTATGTACAGACTAAAAAAGAATGATAGTAATCGCGCAAGTGGGAGATGTGTATCTGAAGGTTGTTCTTGGAGGATTCACGCATCATGGGTCCCATCTGCTCAAGCATTTAGGATAAAAAAGATGAACAAATTACATACTTGTGGGGGTGAATCTTGGAAATCGGCTCATCCAACAAAGAGTTGGTTGGTGAGTGTAATAAAGGACAGGTTACGGGATAGTCCACATCACAAACCAAAGGAAATTGCTAATGGCATTCTTCAAGACTTTGGGATTGAGCTTAACTATGCACAAGTATGGCGTGGAATTGAAGATGCAAGGGAGCAGCTCCAAGGTTCGTATAAAGATGCATATAATCAGTTACCTTGGTTTTGTGAGAAAATGGTGGAAGCAAATCCTGGTAGTATTGCTAAGGTTTCCACCGGTGAGGACAATATGTTTCAGAGTCTTTTTGTATCATTTCGTGCTTCAGTGCAGGGTTTTCAGAGTGGTTGTCGCCCTCTTCTTTTCCTTGATTCTACATCATTAAAATCAAAATACCAAGAGATTTTGTTCACAGCTACGGCATTAGATGGGGATGATGGCGTTTTTCCAGTTGCATTTGCTGTGGTTGATGTTGAGAACAATGATAACTGGATTTGGTTTTTGGAGCAATTGAAATCTCTGTTGTCAATTCCACAACCCTTGACTTTTGTCTCTGACAGAGAGGATGGATTAGAGAGAGCTGTGTCTCAAGTCTTTGAAAACGCTCACCATGGTTACTCCCTCTACCACCTTCTAAGAAGCTTTAAGAGAAACCTCAAGGGTCCATTCCATGGAGATGGAAGAACTGCTTTGCCTGGCACTTTTGTGGCTGCTGCTCATGCAGACCGGCTAGATGTTTTCAGGTTATGCACTGAACAAATTAAACGAATCTCGTCACATGCATACGCTTGGATCATGGATATTGAGCCACAATACTGGACAAATGCTGTATTTAAGGGTGAATATTATAATCAACTTATTTTGGACACTGCAGAGTTATACATTAACTGGATAGAGGAAGTGAGGGAGCTACCTATTATACAAAAAGTAGAAGCACTACGATACAAGACAATGGAGTTGATAAATACACGGCGTACAGATTCAAGTGAGTGGTGTACGCAAATAACACCATCCAAGGAGAAGAAACTGAGAGAGGAGTCTGCAAAAGCATATGGTTTGAAAGTGTTGATCTCAACCAGTACCATGTTCGAGGTTCATAATGCAGACTCCATTAATGTTGTGGATATTGATAAATGGGATTGTAGCTGTTTGGGCTGGAAAATAACTGGGCTACCTTGCTGCCATGCGATGGCTGTTTTCAATGCCACAGGAAGGAGTGGATACAATTATTGTTCAAAATATTTCACTGCTCATTCTTACCGGTTGACATACTCCGGGACCATAAACCCTGTCTCTGCTCCTTTTAACCGTTCAGGGGAAGAAAAGGTGGACTCAGAGGCTGTGCTTGTACTTCCTCCTTCCACCCAGAGGCAGCCAAGCCAGCAGCAGAAGAAAAGACAGGCCAGAACACCGGGAATAGAGAAGAGGTCTATTTTCTGTACCAGGTGCAAAGGTGCAGGGCATAACAAGGCTACATGTAAGGAGCAGCCTTTATAGTAGTGCTTATTTTGCTTTAATTCTTACAAGAACTCGCATGCATGTATTAATCTGTACAGATTTGTGGATTACAGGATAGGTCTTTTTGTCTCCACTCTCCAGTCATATAACTCTTGATTAGCCATGCGCCAGTGTATTATAGTGAACTTCAACCATTTCTAATTGTGAAGTGTGAACAATAGTTAGCAAAAGAGTTTCTCCATGTTCATTTTCAATTTTGCCAATACACTGCAACTTCTTCAATACATGCTCACTTTTCTGTAAGTTACAGATTCTACACTGACTGTCTTCCAGATACACAAATGGTTGCATTTTTCTGTGAAAATCCTTGTATGGGTGGCAATGTGGTATGTTCGGACCGATTCTGTATTCCCAGCTCGATTCCCAATCCCGCCCTGAATCCTTTAACCTTGACTCTGTCACAATCAGTGTTGTGACTCGAATTCAGGTCACCGGGTCACAGTATTACACCATGTGCATTTTCTGTTTAAAGTTAAACATTTTAATGTCATTATTGTGGCCAAAACTTGTTGTCCAATATTACCCCATTTATCTAAAAACCGGTATCTTACTCTTTGTTTGTATCTCCTTAATATCTGCTGAGTTTCTTTCTATTCAGGTCTTTGAGCCTTTCTCAAGATGGAGGGCACAATAATTGTAGAACTCTTTCTTATATAAGGGTGTTTATGTTTGATATATCAATTTTAAAGAGTTTTTTAAGAATTAAAACTAAGAAATATAGAGGAGCGTGGATTATTTAGTCTTTATGAGGCTGGAGGAATTATTCGTATGGTCTTCGGTGATATTGTTCACTAGTCCAGCTAAAGTTATCTCAGACGGTTTTTCAAGGCACCGTTCGCTAGTCTGACAGGTCTTGGGTCATCATGGTGGACTGGGGTGATATTCCTATTGTTTATTCTCCTGTTGATCTTTTGTTTGCATCTTTTGTTGAACTTTGTTTTGTTTTTATTTTTGCTTTTTTTTATCAGCAAATTTTATAAACTTTGCCCTTATAACAAGGACAAAGCAAGGGAAACCCTCAAACAATGGAGCATACAAACAGAGGCAACCTTAAGAAGGTCCCTAGTACAAAGAGTATGTATCCACAACTAAAGAGAACGAAGTCTCTGAACAATCCCAACCAGGGGAATAAACCAGAACAAATACGATAAAACAAAACAATCCAAAGGAGCACCAAGCTAACAAGGGGGAGAAGCCAAACAAAAACAGAACAAGAAGTACAGAGGAAGAGGGAGTCCCCACGAGTTCAATCAGAAGAAACCCCAAACATACGAGCACAAAATCGGTCTGAAATCCCAAAGTACCTAGGTTCGACTACCATTCGATCCACTGTAACCAATGGTTAAGTATCCTCCAGCCAACACTGGAGGACACCCCCAAATAGGGCAGAGGACCGGTATCGCGATGATACCGAACGACAAAACAGGTCTGGGAGACACAGAGGGATAAAAGACCAAGACAAACAAGACCCTCCGATCCAAACCCCAACAATCGACTGGAGCTTCCGGTCAACACCAACATAGAACCCAAATGTCGAAATGAATAAGGAAGGGATGGAGGGAAAACCTGTCTCATATGCGAAGTATGAAGGAAGAAGCACCACAACTGCCTTTCTCGATCCTCGCTGAAGTCCTAGTGCCATCGTCTCAGATCTGAAGTAATCAGGGTCTCACCGATGGCCAACAACGGGTCGGTGACCTTGTAGGGAGAGTCAACACTTCAAAGGAAGCCGGAACCAGGAGCAAGCTAAGACCACCCCGCCGAAGAGGTCCGACAATAGATCGGAGTTCTAAAGTGGCCACAACCCCAATCCTAGCCCGAAAATACCGCGACCAGGTTCGATTGACCAAAACCCTCGCCAGAAAATACAGCCAACGAGTCCCGGGAACACCGAGAAAACGGACGGAGACTCTGGGAAGGAGAGGAGCTCGTGTAGAACAACAAAAACTCAGGAGAAGGAGGCAGTGTCACGCCCCAATTTCAGTCAAATCGAACTAGGGACGCGAACATTTTAAAACATAAAAACACTTGACAACCTGTTTTCATTAAACACCTTAAAAGTACCATTTGTTCAACAAAATAATAAATACAGTTTAAAACTTGTCCCAACAAGTGGACCAAAGTACACGGTATCCGTCACTAGACTCAAGAGACAAAACCCGGACTCCGCTCCTAGCTCCACAAGCTTCGAGAGCTCACCTAGTCCGTCCCACGAACAACACCTGTAGGAAAAGCAGCTAGGGGTGAGCGTTCGCTCACCACCACGAATAACAGACTGACTACAGCATAATTAGCAGACAAAGCAGGTAACACCACCAACAACTCAACACCGGGGAACACCATCCCCAACCCAAGTACTCTAACTGAACATACACCCACTGTTGCCTTCCCTGACCAACTAGACACCCTGACACGTAAAGTAGACCCGACACAACCATTGACGACCTCTTCCAAGGACTCAAAAGAAAGTCACGTAACACCAAACAGCATCACAAGGGATCACACACCAAACAAGATCACAAAGGATCGCACACCAAACAAGATCACAAAGGATCGCAAACCAGCTGCCAAGAACGCCCTCCGGGACTCTAACCCGGTCAGGCCAACCCAAGAATGCTGCAACTTACCGGGACTCTAACCCGTAAGCCAGCCGGAAAATGCTGCAACTTACCGGGACTCTAACCCGCAAGCCAGCCAAAGTATGCTCACAAACCCAAACCACACACGCGCGGCCAGGACCCCTTTATTGGCGGGCGGGCCCCCTACCCCGTCTGAACATGCAGACGCGTGTGATCGTGGACCCCCGTTTCATGAAGCAGGCCCCCAACCTCAGGTAACCACAAACACAATCACAATCACAAGCAAGTTCAACAACCAGTAACAACACAAGTTCGACACTCACAGGCACTCATGGCCACCAAGACACCAACCATAAAACACGCTTGCAACTTACCGAGACTCTAACTCGTAAGCCAGCTAAAGAAAGCTTGCAACCCCCCGAGACTCTAACTCGGTCAGGCCAGCCAAAGACACCAACCTTAGTACACGGCTCTCAAGCCACCCAAAACACCAATTTAAATACACGGGCTCTCATGGCCACCCAAAACACCAACAATTAACTACGGGCTCTCATGGCCACCCAAGACACCAATTTAAATACACGGGCTCTCAAGGCCACCCAAACTCAACAATAACACACGCTTGCAACTTACCGAGACTCTAGCTCGTAAGCCAGCTAAAACACCAACAGTAAAGTACGGGCTCTCATGGCCACCCAAACACGAATAATAACACGGGCTCTCATGGCCACCCAAGACTCAACAATAAAACACGGGCTCTCAAGGCCACCCAAAACTCGATAATAAAACAAGGGCTCTCAAGGCCACCCAAAACTCGATAATAAAACAAGGGCTCTCCAGGCCACCCAAGACACCAAATAAACAATCAACCTCCGGCTTAACCAAAGCCTCCAACAGTCCTAATACCAACAATTTCTCAATCAACCTCCGGGCATGGTCATATGCCTCCAGTACTCCTAATATCGATAAGTTCACAAACAACCTCCGGGCATGGTCATATGCCTCCAGTAAAACAATTATCGTTAAGTTCTCTGCTCCTACGACACTACTAAGTGTCACATGCTTTTCTCATAATTACTAAGTTCCCGTAACATGCTTTTCTAATAAACGCTACAATCCCGTATCATGCTTTTTCTAATGTTTAAGTAAACCTATTCAACCCACGACACCCCGGTGTCACATGCAATTCTACTGTTAACTTTCCCCAGTCAGGGCCGAGATCCGGCTACTTTTCCCTACCTCGTGCATGTTCTCCCAAAAGCCAAACCACGAGCTCCGGTGACGATCTCAGTCACTCACCCAGCTTTCCCTTGCCCCGGTCCGTGGCACGATCTAAAAGAACACAATTTAAGGGCACTTTTAAACTAGTACGAATAAACCGAAAACCATTAAACTCGAAGCCCAAACTTAACCCCGACAATGTCGATCACTCCCAAACTTCCCAATTATTCGACATTGTCGATAAGGGACCCTTAAAGGCCCGATTCGCTCGTCATGGCGAATCTGCCCGGGTTTAGTTAATTGCCTTCCGGGGCTCCAAAAGCCCATGTTTCAGTTTCTACGGTCTTAGAATAGTTCAAGGAACACAATGTACTTGCCCGAATCGAATTCCGACTCCCGAGTCAATTAAATGACGTTTAAAGTTTCTAAACCCGATAAATTACAACTTCTCCAATTTAATTCCAATTTTCGATTCGGTTAAGGATAAACGATCCGGGGAACGTTTTAAACTACCCGGACATTGAAACCCGAGCAACCGAGCACGTGGGCCCCACATAACTCCTTGGCCGAGACCCTAGGGTTTAAGGGGAGGCTCGGCCACCATGTGGTGGCTGCTGCCAGCTCCGGCCAGCCACCTCATGGCCGGTCGGCCACCACCCACGGTGGCTGGAGCTCCTCCCGAGCCTCCGGTCACCGGAAAACGTGCCATTAAACCCCCCAAACACCTCTAAAACGTCTCCAACACCTCCCCAAACTCCACACAACCCTAATTCATTCGTTTTAACAAAACCCTAGCTTTCCAAAATAATCAAAACGAGAATCGGTTTGGGTATTACCGTTGAGGAGGATGAGGGGAACGGGATTGCTCTTCGTCTTGAGACGATCCAAGGGTTTGATTCTCCTCCAAACCCTAGCTTCTCCACTTCTCTCTTCTTCTCCTTCTCCTTCTCTCTCTAACTCTCTTCTTCTTTCTTTAAACAACTAACTCCTTTTTTTTTTGTATTTTTCCTTCCTTTTTTGATGTATGTGGCCGGCCACCTCAAGCCCCACACCACATGTTTTCCCCCCAAAACTAACACCACCACTTGGTTGACAAGTGGAAAGGTGGGTCCCACTCCTTTTGGAAAATATCTACTTGATATTTTCCAATCAGTTTTGCGAAAAAACGGACGTTTCGGGCCCCGAACGGGCACTTTTCCTAAGAAATTACGAAACTTGGCGGGCCACAAGGAAACGGCTCAACTAAGACCGCTGCGACGACGGCTAAGCTTTTTTGATCCCAAACGGTCCTCGAATGGACCAAAACGTCGCTCGGTTGACTTTTCCAACGAAAAGTCAACATTTCCCAAATTGATCAGAAAGTTGCCCTGAGTCCCCCGGAACTCACTTTGGTCAAAAGCGGGGTCACATTAAGTCCGGTAAGACACTCGGGGTCATTTTAGGTTCACTTAACTGTCAGTGTTAAAAAATTTAAATTTTTCCTGTTTTTCGCAGGTTTGACTGGCGTTGACCGGGAGTGGTTATTACAATCTACCCTCGTTAAAGGAATTTCGTCCGCGAAATTAGAATAACGCTCATAAAAGTTACAATAAACACGTACCCTGATAGGTTTCGCGGTAGGTAGGGGATCCTGGGACCTGGGAGTCGGCAACTGCGTACCCTCTTCCCTCTAACGCCCGCTGCCTCTGACCCGGCGTACCGCCTGTTGGATACCCAGATCCTTGCTGCTGCCTCGGAGCTGGTACGCTCGTTGACGACTGCGAAAACTTCAATTGTTGACTCTGAAGTGGGCGACCTCTGGGCCACTGCACGGTACGCGATCGCGGCGGCCGCTGCGTTGACGTTGCCATAAGCGGCTCAGGGCACCTTGCCACGGCGTGCCCGACCCGGTGGCACCGGAAACACCTCCTATGGTCAGCACTCGGCTCCATGCCCTGGCCTACCTGACTGGCCGCTGGTAACGCCGCGGGTCCCACTCCCCTCGGACACTCGCGTAAGAGGTGGCCTCGCTGGCCGCAGGCATAGCACTTCGGCGCCCTCCCGGACGTGACTGGCCCAACTAGTGCCCTCTGTCTTGCTCCGTCCTGTTGAACCTGTGGCCTGAAGAACCCCGTGGTCCTCTGTCTCATCGGGTCTCGGGACTCGGACTCCCCCGCCACACTGATCGGCCGTTGTCGAACCTCGCGGGTCCTGGCCGCATCCCGGATATCCTGCTCCACTGTCGCGGTAGTGTCTCGCGACCTCGAGGTGAGGACTCGGTTCCGAGTCACCGGCCTCAGTTCCTCCTCGAACCTCAGGCCACGGTTCTGCTCTGTCGCCACCGTCTCTGGCGCGACTCTGGTCAGGGCCGTGAATCTGGCCTCGTATTCTGCCACTGACATCTCCTCCTGATGCAGGTCCAGAAACTGCCGATGTCGGTCCAACCGAGCCGACATTCGACTGGCGACGATCGTCGCCAAACTCTGTACTGCCCTGGTCAGCTCGTTCAGGGCGGTCGTGGTGGGAGGGTCTGCGACCGGCGGGACGCGGGGCGTGCCCGTAGATGGTCCCGCACCGTTCCTCCTGTCTTCTCCAACAGGAGTACCTTGGGCCTCCGCGTACTCAGCGGGCAATAGAACTCACCAGCATCATCAAATAGAAGGAGATGAGGACTCTTCCCCCCGATGCGTTTACCTCTCGTCTCTTTGGACATTTTCTCTTCAGCCTTCAGATCTCGCATGATGGAGAGAAGCAACGAGAGGAGGTGTGTTCTTGCAGGAGGAGCGATGGTCTTCGAAGGAGAAACGCCGGAGACGCGAGTCTCGCTCACCGGAGCTCAGGCCGAGTTCTCCACGCCGTAGATTAGCCCGAGTTCAACCACCTTCAAAGAGAACACGATTGATGAATGATGCAAGAGATTGGAAACCGATTGATGTGTAGATGTATAGATAAGGATAAGAATGCAATGTGTAGATAAGGATAAGAGTAGATTTTTAATTATTTTTTTGTTTTGATTTATATAATTTTTTCATTATTTTCTAATATATTAAAAACAAAATCTGAAATGTATTTATTATTTAATTGGATAAATAAAAGAATAAGGGCATTTTGGGTATTTCTTAAAAAATGAACAGTAAACTGACTGAGCTGACTGACGGAAGGGGTTCTGGGTTAATAAATGAAACTTCAGGGTATGCATCAGTTAACTTTAAACTTTAGAGTATGCATATGTTAAACGTGCATACTTAAGGGTATGCATTTGTAATTTACCCTAATTCATATCCTAACACTCTCATGTTAAACCGATAACATAAAGTCTTGCGCATGATGAAATTAAATATCAATCCAATATAATCTTAACGTATGCATTTGGACACACCGTTGGAGTTGAGTTTTACGACAAACGCTACACACCTGGTTAGCATAACCTAACAAATATCTTAAAACCAAATGTGGTACAATTGAAAAATACATGAAGAATAAAAACTAGTCGGAGAACGCGCTGGGTGATGTGGGCGTGTGACGGACGGCAGCAACACGTGTAGCCATGCTTTGTAAAGACCGCCTCGTTTTACAGAGTTAAAAGAGTAAATTTTAGCAATTTGAAACATCGAGTCAAAAAACTGGAACGAGTACGAAATAAAAAGAAAATCAAAAAGAAGGGGGGGAAAGAAGAGTTTTGGGCTGGACTGGGCCGGTCAGAGAACCGGGCCCAGCTCGCTGGCACGGGCCAAGCCTACACGCGCGGAGCCAGGCCCAGTACGAGCACCCAGGCCCACAAGATGCAAGCCCGAGTCAGAGACCCTAACCCTTCGCCTTCTTCTTCTTTGTGTATGTGCACGCGTCCCGAGGAAAAACGTCGCCGCCCTCTTCTTTCTTCTCTGTTTTCTCTCGAGCTCCCTCATCTCCCTCTCGATCTCCATCTCCTTCCCCCTCACACGACCGAGCCACCGCCACACCTCGCCTTCTCCTTCCCTTCTGAGTACCATCGAGCCACCCACGCACAAATCGAGAAGACGCCGAAGAATTTCTCCTCTGGTTCGTCGTCTCCGAGCTCGAATCGAGCGCACCGGCGATAGGAAACGAACGGTTCAAGCTCCCTCTCGCCCTTTCCCTTCTTCCCCGAGCTCGTCGTGCCTGAAACCCATCGAGACGAGCTCGTTTGGGTCAGTTTTAGGCGGAACCACCGTTGGGACCCTCTGCCTTCGTCAGATCTGGGACGGGAGCGAGGGTTACGTCGCGTTCCAGACACCCGAGTCACGGCCACGGCGTCGCCAGCGACCTGACGCCCTCTCCGTCTCCTCTTCTTCCCTTTCGCGCGTCTTCCATCGCTGTCGACGGTGGCCGGAGCACACACTGGCTCGCCGTCCTCGTCTTCATCTCAGACCGGGCCTAACGGAGTTGGGCCTTAGGCTAGACGGGCCTTGGGCCAGGGTGGTTGGGCCATGACAGGCCATTGGGCCAGGCCCAGGACTAAGACCAGGTTCTGGACTCGGGTGTGGACCGGGTCTGGGTCGGATCTGGAGCCGGGTCGGGTCTGGTTTCTGGACCGGGTCGGATTCGGGTCTAGTTCTCGGATCCGGGTCGGCCAGACTTAATAATTAAATAAATTAATTTGATTAATTTAAAAATGGTTATTTAAAGGAAAAATTGGACAAATCTGAGGACCTTTGGACTACCGGGACTGGTTGGACTTTTTACCTGTTAAACCCAAACTTGGACTTCGCCCGAGAAGACCGGAGTTAGGCCAGGACGTCAGTAGCTAGGAGACGCAGCTGTTATGATCTTCTTGAGGTAGGGAAAGTAGAGAATACCGGTTTAATTGCGGAAAGTTACTAGTATGCATGATTAGGAAAATAATATTAAACGGAAAGGTCCTAGTTGGCATATAGGATGTGATTCACTAGAATAGCCGCATTCGTTTATTAAATAACCGGACGAGTCTTAGTAACATGTAAGATGTGATTCACTAGAATACTTGCTTTCAATACCTGGGAAATTGTCGTGCTGGTAGAATGGTCATGTCGAGCCTTAGGGTTGCGTGCTGATTGAGATGCATGATGTGTGTTATAACCGTTGTGTGTGAGTCTAATAAGATTATACTCGATGAAGCATGTTGTGACTGTGTGTGGGCAAGTGTGCAGTGTTTGCTATGACGTGAACCCTTGTTTGTGGTATGATCGGGTGAGTGATAGACCGGTTTGTGTGTTATGGTGAGTTGGCTTGGTTGGTATACCGAGGTCGAATTATGGCTTTGTGCTGCGTGTTTTACTCTTGATGTGTGTTCCAAGAAAAGGCGTAACCGGAGTGGTACTTACACCGAGGGATAGTTCCGATGTAGTGTATCGAGGCCAAGGATGGCGTAATTGATACCCCGAGTCTCCGTGACAGGAAGGCGGACGACCGAGGTATGTGCCGGTCCGGTATGCGTAAGGCCCTGAGTCTACGTGATAGGAAGACGTCCGACTGAGGGATTTCCAGTCTGGGATGTTACCCCGAGTCTACGTGACGGGAAGGTGTCGGGACCGAGGCTTCGTGATCCAGTACGACATAAATGGAACGGGCTGTTATAGTCGGAGATGTCGGATTGGTTATACTACGCTTTGTGTGGGTCTGTTGTATGTGATGTGCGTGCTGTTTGGCTTTGTACGTGTCTGTTGTGTGTGATGTGCGTGCTGTTTGGCTTTGTGCGTTGTTCTAAGTGTGATTATTGTCTTGTGAGTTTGGGCCTACGAGTCGTGTTGGGCCTACGGGCCGTGTTGGGCCTACGGGTCGTGTTTCTACCCCGATGATCTATGGTCCTTTGGGGACATTTCTGCCCCCCCCCCCCGATGAGATGCGTTCCTAGAGAACGTTTCCAGTCGCCCCGACGCATGTGTCTCCTCTGGACCGAGGGGCTATCCAAGATTATGCGATGACTTTCCGGTATGATATGGTGGAGTTCGGGGACTGCGATACGGGATGTGTGCAGGTTGCTTTTGTGTGTGATACGTTTGTTGTTTGGTTAATGTTTTATTATGTAAAGGCGGTCGTTTGAGTGTGTTGTAAGTTTGGCTATGAACCCCGATTTGACAGTTAGATATGCTGTACTAGTATGCCCTAATTGGACGGTTACTCGTGGTGGTGAGTCGATGTTCATTACCTTAACTACTTTCTCTACTGGGCGAAAGCTCACCCCTTACTTTGTTGCGTTTCAGGTGTTGAGCAGGACTTGTGCTAGCAGGACACAACTGACCTTGGGAGCTGGCGAGGGTCTTGTCTAGTAGTGTCTAGTGACATACCGTGCTGGAACTAAGTACTGTTTTTACGATTCACTTAAGAGCTGTTGACTCTTTTTATTTGAATTTATGATTTACAGTTTATTACTTTAACTTCGCTTGTTTTAGTTATTATTTTAGTTCACATCTCGAGTCCGGTCATAACCGGATTTGGGGCGTGACAATTTGGTATCAGAGCCTGGTTTCAATTTGAAATGATTTTTCAAAACCTCGGACCGTACGTCAATTAGGTGGGTAGAGTTAGGAGGCTAAAGTCGTAGTGCTCGGTGACGCAAGTCGGAAGTATCCTATGTGTAGAGTCGAAATGACAAGAGTCGCGACTGTTAAAGTGCGTTGTTTAAGTTTTATCTTCCTCAATTTGTACTTTATTCCGCTGTTTGCTGTACACCTTAGTGGATCCATGATGCCGACCGGTTGAGATCGAGGTTGAGTAACGAGCAATGCTCGGGCTGTTTATGAAGTGTTGGTTGATAAATTGCTAAGTGGGTTGCCGTCTTGGTCGCCCGTTGCTTGATTGGTGAATTTGAAATGTGGACTTGGACGGTTGGTAACCGAGTAATTACATAGACCCGAGTAGTGTACTTGCGATGTTTTGCGTGGTGTGTACTTATGGTGTTGTGGTGTGCTTCATGTGTTGAACGTCGTGTGCATGTTGTTTATTGAATGTCCCGCTTAAGCGGAGGGTTAATTTAATTTCCTAAACGGGTTGTGCCTGATTTTCTACAGAAGCTGAAGTGTATGTACCATCACGATTCAGCTATAGGGGCCATTGTAGCTGAACGTGAATGGAGGGATGTCGAGTGGTTACAATGTAATTCGGGGACGCCTGAATCGGGTTGTAACGACGAGAGATCAACACGAATGTTATGTTAGAAAGAGGACGTGTTAAGAAATCGAAACAAGGTGTATGCTGTACATTGTGGAATTGCGGTGTGGTGTAAACAGTGGCCTGTGTGACTTGGGTGTGGTTTTGCTGCTGAGTGTGAACTTGTGTGTAACCGCTGCTTGTATATATGATATGTGTGACGCACTAGTATGCGAATTTCTCTGCTGTGTGCTATTGGGTGACTATACTACTGAGTATACTATTACTATAAGTATCGCTGTGTGAATTGTCTGTGGCGTTAGTTATTCTAAGCGCGTTTTTTCCTTAAGAGTAAGAAACTGAGCTCGTGCGGAGGGTGTTTACGACGTGACACCTAAAGACCAGGATTTCAGCGTTGGCTCGTGAACACCAGCTTTGGTAGAGGTCGAGGCGAACCAATACAGAAGGTTCAAGAGAGGGCCCGAGCCCGGAGTTTGGATCGAGTTCTCACCCTGATGAATCGGGTGTAGTTTGAGATGGTGGATACAACGAAAACAGTGGAACGAGGTCGCAGAGAGACCGTGAGAGTCCGTAAGACTCGGTAGCGTCTGAGTAGTTTTGCGGGACCGTACGAGACTCGAGAACCGAGAGGGCGAAGAACCGCAGGGTTCTCCCGGCCACAGACTCTGTTTGACAGTGTGAAACAGACACGATCAGGAACATCGGTAGGTTTCGTCGCTTTAGAACGGGGGCCAGTGTGTTTAAACGGTCGGCAGCCGGGACATCGTAGACGAGTGCCCGAGCGGCGGAGGGCCGCAACAACAGTAGTAAGCCGTCAGCCCGGTCAGGAGAGGTGACCGAGTGGCGATGAGATCAGAGTGGCGCAGCGGAAGCGTGGTGGGTCCATAACCCACAGGCGTCGCACTCTTCTGTTTTCTTCTACCCTTGCTGAGAAGTTAGGCTTAAGGGTAAAGCCTCGAGACGACCCTCGTGTCTTGACACCCAGTTACGGGTGAAGTGGTTTGACAAAGTACGTGCCATGCGCGTGAGATTAGAGTGGTTGACCATTCTTGGTGGTCTCCTTGTGTTGAACTGCAACCGTGTGTTATGAAGAGACCAGTATGGGATATCATAACCGAGGCCTTGTGTTAGGACATATGTCTATGTCCGGTATGATTATTTGAGGATGTGCCCCGGTTCGATATTGTGGCCGATGCTGTTCCGACACGATATGTTCCGAGGTGTTATGTTCAGTTCGATACCATGGCCGATGCTATTCCGGCACGCTATGTTCCGAGGACTTGGGTTGCTGCGATTATTTATGCCCGTTAAGTGACTTCTGTGATTCAAGATACGGTCGTACGTGAGTTGCGGGTGGTGTCGTGTGAGTTCGCACGTGCGGTCGGTTATGGGATAACAGCGGGCTTATCCAGTGAAAATTGTTAGGTGACGGATGCCAAGAGCACAGTTGAGACGATTTCTGTGAATTCGGTTCATAGTTGAGTTTGTTTACGGTTCGCTCCGAGTGAAGGACAAGCGTTGTCTTGGGTTACGTGTTAAACTGAGTGTGAGCACTCCTTTTCCGAACCGAAGGCTCGGTTGACCGCCCTTTTCTTAGTAACCTTTTTGTGTTGAACTTGGCGACTTTCGATGTCATCCTGGGGTTAGACTGACTCTCAAGACGCGGGGCGTCGATCGATTGTGACCGGTGACCGCTAGCGGTGCGATCGGGCAATACGACTGTCACGTATGGACGGGCAGTAGGTGCTAATTTTGGATTGATGCACACCAGTTGTCAACAAGTAAAGGCCGAACATCAATGTTCTGCGAGAACTAGTACGATCCCCACGTGAGCACAGTAGAAGTAAGAGCACCACCGATGGAGTCCGGAAATAGCTGGTCGTGCACGACTACCACGTCGCTTCCAGGCCAGTAACATTATGGCACCGTACGAAGCAGTGTATGGTAGGTCGGGTCAGTTGCCCACGCGGGGCACACTTGAGGATTAACAGTTGACCTTTGTGGTCCCGAGTTGCTCGAGAGGCGACTGAAGGGTCGCGTGGATTGTGAACGATTGAGAACCGCGCATAGTCGAGGCGGAAGCATGAGGATAAGGTACGCACGAGGTATCCAAACCCGTTCGGACCTTGAGAAAATGGTATTTGCAGCGTCTTTAGTTTTGTGGTACTTTGGGTGGAACAACTTGTAAATCGAATCGATTGGTAGTTGGTGAGCAAATATCGACGGTAAGCGCAATATAACTGGTGGGGTCACCTTCGATGATGGATTCGACTGTGTGTTACCTCATGTGGAATGTCATCATAGTAACGACGGTTGTGTTGAGTGTTTCGAGGTGCGCACACCTTCCGTCGAGATGTTGATAAGATCTACTGTCACCCGGACCGTGTAGTAAGTCCGAGATCCGACGTCAAGTCGTTATGATTCCGCGTTAGTTCCTTGTGTGATCGTGAATGGTTGGACGTGGGATTATTTTATGGGTTGTTGTATGCGTAATACTTGTTTAAGTGAAGTGAGCAGTTGAGGAGAAGTGTCGGTGTGTTGGATCTGTTTTAAGGGCGTTGTGAGCAATGCTCCAGTTTGATGCCTATACCGACGAACGATTCCGGTATAGGATGTCTCGACCAGAGTTGCGTATGTCGGTGCGACGTCTCTACCGACGGAGGATTCCGGTATTGATTATCTGGTTTATGTTTACCCGCGAGTTTGGGTGTTGATGGACAGAGAGTCTTTGTCGGACATTCTTTAAGGCAGGATTAAGTGGAGTACATTCGTTTTAAATTTCGAGGACGAAATTATTTTAAGGGGTTAGACTGTAAAGACCGCCTCGTTTTAAAGATTTAAAAGAGTAAATTTTAGCAATTTGAAACGTCGAGTCGAAAAACTGGAACGAGTACGGAATAAAAAGAAAATCAAAAAAAAGGGGAAAAAGAAGAGTTTTGGGCTGGACTGGGCCGGTCAGAGAACTGAGCCCAGCTCGCTGGCACAGGCCAAGCCCACACGCGCGGAGCCAGGCCCATTACGAGCACCCAGGCCCACAAGACGCGAGCCCAAGTCAGAGACCCTAATCCTTCGCCTTCTTCTTCTTCGTGTGTGTGCACACGTCCCGAGGAAAAACGCTGCCACCCTCTTCTCTGTTTTCTCTCGAGCTCCCTTCTCTCCCTCTCGATCTCCATCTTCTTCCCCCTCACACGACCGAGACACCGCCACACCTCGCCTTCTCCTTCCCTTCTGAGTACCATCGAGCCACCCACGCACAAATCGAGAAGATGCCGAAGAATTTCTCCTCTGGTTCGTCGTCTCCAAGCTCGAATCGAGCGTGCCGACGACAGGAAACGAACGGTTCGAGCTCCCTCTCACCCTTTCCCTTCTTCCCCGAGCTCGCCGTGCCTGAAACCCATCGAGACGAGCTCGTTTGGGTCAGTTTCAGGCGGAACCACCGTTGGAACCCTCCGCCTTCGTCAAATCTGGGACGGGAGCGAGGGTTAGGTCGCGTTCCAGACACCCTCGTCACGGCCACGGCGTTGCCAGCGACCTGACGCCCTCCCCGCCTCCTCTTCTTCCCCTTCGCGCGTCTGTCATCACTGTCGACGGTGGCTGGAGCACACACTGGCTCGTCGTCCTCGTCTTCAACTCAGACCGGGCATGACGGAGTTGGGCCTTAGGCTAGACGGGCCTTGGGCCAGGGTGGTTGGGCCATGACAGGCTATTAGGCCAAGCCCAGGACTAAGACCGGGTTCTGGACTCGGGTCTGGACAGGGTCTGGGTCGGATCTATAGCCGGGTCCGGGTCGGGTCAGGTCTGGTTTCTGGACCGGGTCGAATTCGGGTCTGGTTCTCGGATCTGGGTCGGCCAGACTTAATAAATTAATTAATTAATTTGATTAATTTAAAAATGTTTATTTAAAGGACAAATTGGACAAATCTGAGGACCTTTGGACTA
Source organism: Erodium maritimum (assembly GCA_963921825.1). NCBI lineage: Eukaryota > Viridiplantae > Streptophyta > Magnoliopsida > Geraniales > Geraniaceae > Erodium > Erodium maritimum. The sequence continues at coordinate 13,385,059 of OY997595.1, forward strand.
CCGGGACTGATTGGACTTTTTACCCGTTAAACCCAGACTTGGACTTCGCCCGAGAAAATCGGAGTTAGGCCAGGACGTCAGCAGCTAGGAGACGCAGCTGTTGTGATCTTCTTGAGGTAGGGAAAGTAGCAAATACCGGTTTAATTGCGGAAAGTTACTAGTATGCATGATTAGGAAAATAATAATAAACGGAAATGTCCTAGTTGGCATATAGGATGTGATTCACTAGAATAGCCGCTTTCGTTTATTAAATAATCGGACGAGTCTTAGTAACATGTAAGATGTAATTCACTAGAATACTTGCTGTCAATACTTGGGAAATTGCCGTGCTGGTAGAATGGTCATGTCGAGCCTTAGGGTTGCGTGCTGATTGAGATGCATGATGCGTGTTATAACCGTTGTGTGAGAGTCTAATAAGATTATACTCGGTGAAGCATGTTGTGACTGTGTGTGGGCAAGTGTGTCGTGTTTGCTATGACGTGAACCCTTGTTTGTGGTATGATCGGGTGAGTGATAGACCGGTTTGTGTGTTATGGTGAGTTGGCTTGGTTGGTATACCGGGGTCGAATTATGGCTTTGTGCTGCGTGTTTTACTCTTGATGTGTGTTCCAAGAAAAGGCGTAACCGGAGTGGTACTTACACCGAGGGATAGTTCCGGTGTAGTGTATCGAGGCCAAGGATGGCGTGATTGATACCCCGAGTCTCCGTGACGGAAAGGCGTACGACGAGGTATGTGCCGGTTCGGTATGCGTAAGGCCATGAGTCTACGTGACAGGAAGACGTCTGACCGAGGGATTTCCGGTCTGGGATGTTACCCCGAGGCTTCGTGATCCAGTACGACATAAATGGAACGGGCTGTTATAGTCGGAGATGTCGGATTGGTTATATTACGCTTTGTGTGGGTCTGTTGTATGTGATGTGCGTGCTGTTTGGCTTTGTACGTGTCTGTTGTGTGTGATGTGCGTGCTGTTTGGCTTTGTGCGTTGTTCTAAGTGTGATTATGGTCTTGTGAGTTTGGGCCTACGGGTCGTGTTGGGCCTACTGGTCGTATTGGGCCTACGGGTCGTGTTTCTACCCCGATGATCTATGGTCCTTCGGGGACATTTCCGGGCCCCCCGATGAGATGCGTTCCTAGAGAACTTTTCTGGTCGCCCCGACGCATGTGTCTCCTCTGGACCGAGGGGCTATCCGAGATGATGCGATGACTTTCCAGTATGATATGGTGGAGTTCGGGGACTGCGATACGGGATGTGTACAGGTTGCTTTTGTGTGTGATACGTTTGTTGTTTGGTTAATGTTTTATTGTGTGAAGGCGGTCGTTTGAGTGTGTTGTAAGTTTGGCTATGAACCCGGTTTGGCAGTTAGATATGATGTACTAGTATGCCCTAATTGGACAGTTACTCGTGGTGGTGAGCCGATGTTCATTACCTTAACTACTTTCTCTACTGGGCGAAAGCTCACCCCTTACTTTGTTGCGTTTCAGGTGTTGAGCGGGACTTGTGCTAGCAGGACACAGCTGAACTTGGGAGCTGGCGAGGGTCTTGTCTAGTAGTGTCTAGTGACGTACTGTGTTGGAACTAAGTACTGTTTTTACGATTCACTTAAGAGATGTTGATTCTTTTTATTCGAATTTATGATTTTCTGTTTATTACTTTAACTTCGCTTGTTTTAGTTATTATTTTAGTTCACGTCTCGAGTCCGGTCAAAACCGGATTTGGGGCGTGACATGCGTAGTGGCGCATGGGTGGCAAAGTGGTGCATGTTCTTCACGTGTAGTGGAAGGAGCCGGTTATGGTACAAACTGGCCTGTTTTTACATGTTGGTTCTCTACTCGCCGGTGGTGAAACAACCCGTTGGAGGCGACGACGATAGCACACCGAAATATAGCCGCAACAACAAGCAGTTTAGGGAAAAGGTTTGTCGCTAAATAAATGTGTCCTAAAGAGGAAGAAAAGATGCTCCCAGTGTAACTCCTTTTCCAATTGTTAAATCATAATTTAACGAGTGAGTAAAACAACAACTCACTCCAGTCTAATCGAAGATTGAAACTCGTTCAAACACCATGTAGAAATTAGGAAAATGATCTTATTCATTTATCATCTATATACTCAAATACACGCATATGTACATAAAGATGTATCTATCATCTACATATTCATGCAACTATTTATTATATAATAAAAATAAATGTTCGTTTTCTCTTGCTTTTACACAAAGTCTTGAAATCAAATGTTTTGAAACACTTAATTTAGTCGATAATACCAAAAATAAAGATGAGACTAAATAGAAATTACAAAACACTAAATGCTTTGAAGGTTAAATTGTGAATTAAATCCTGGTCACGGGCGAAATGCTTTGAAGCGAACACAAACTTTATCGAGATAAACTGATACGATTGTATATATATATTTATATAGGAGAACAATCAAGTACAAACCTTATTTCGGGTCAGAACGTAGAACTAATCTGGGCCATTGATTAACTAGATCGGATGGACGCCGAAATTCAGGGGTGGTGGTGATTGATTACGAAATCAATTACAAGATATGCATTAATTAAAAAGATATTAAAAGATATGCATTAAATTAAAAAGATATTAAAAGATATGCATTAAATCTGGGCCTTTAATTCTATGATTCAAGGGCCCAGATTGAAAGTTCTACGTTCTGACGAAAGATGTAAGTTTGTATCTGATTGTTATCCTATTTATAGGGGAACAATCAAGTACAAACCTTATTTCGGGTCAGAACGTAGAACTAATCTGGGCCATTGATTAACTAGATCGGATGACCACCGAAATTCAGGGGGATAATTGATTACGAAATCAATTACAAGATATGCATTAATTAAAAAGATATTAAAAGATATGCATTAAATCTGGGCCTTTAATTCTATGATTCAAGGGCCCGGATTGAAACATATATGGCAGTGACTTGATAACTGGTTTAAAATATACGGCAGCAAATTATAAATTTCCCCTAATATTACATAGTAACGTAAATATACATCATATCATACTAGCAAACCAAAACTCTATACAACAACTTTACAACGGCAGAGGGCAATAGCAAACGATATCATAGCTCTATAACTATTATAAACTATTACAGTGTCGTAGTTTTGATGTTTTCATATCCACAAATGTCACACAAAAGTATATACACAAAATGTTACAAATAACAACTAAATTCTGGAGACAACCCACATTGTATTGTTAACTCGAATTACCCGAGCAGCTCGCATACTTACTGAGGGAAGTAGAAGATCTTCAAAACGCTCCCAAAACGGATACCAACACTCCGGCAAGAAATAGATAGCCAGCGGCCCGCCAATGTTTCTATCGAAGTTAACCATCTAAGTATACATCCTGTCTCGTTTAGATAATTAGTACCAAATCCTCGAATATATAGTGTTATTATACCTGTCCTTTTGAAGACCCGTCCTTTGAGATGACACCTGTGCATATCGGGCATGTTGGGTCCCGCCTGTCTTCCACGGACGTCCTCTGCTCCAAACAGTCTGCGTGATACGAGTGTCCACAAACTAAAACAGCCACCACCGACAGCTCACCTGACGACAGCGCACTTCCAAGATTCAAAGGTCTACGTTTCAACAGCTTCTGGCAAATCCCACATACCATCTTCGCCATTTCACCTGATGCCCCCGTATCCATTACCAACGCACTTGCCCTGATTCTCTCTGTCCTCACATTCGGTTTTTCTACCATCAATGGGGAAACAGTACTTATCAGGAACTGCAACAAGACTGATGTAACCCCATTTACTAACTGCAACCCCCCTTCTGTTGCAGAGACAAACATAAACCTTTGTATTGTGTTACAACTCCGTCAATTTCGGCGTGAAATGACCAAAATGTCCCTGGTGGTTTTGCATAGACTAACCGTTACCATTAGTTTTTGGCAACAAAAGATGTCTACAGTTTATTGTCGCAAAACCGTGGACTATAGGGGTTAGTATATGCAAAACCTTCAGGGGTATAACATTTGCAACGCAATACAAAGCTTTACGTTTGTTTCTGCAACAAAAAGTGGGTTGCAATTGGTTAGTGTTTGCAAAGCTCGTATAGTACAGTGTTAGTAAACGGGGTTTTCCCTATAAAATGACGTGAATAATGGATCAGAATCTTGGATCACCTGCTTGCCGCCCAGACTCTGAGTTACATTGACGGGCCAACTTGAAAGAGAGTTTCTCGTCACGTACAGGAACAAATTTCCCGTGCGAAGTTGATGCATTACCATGGTGGGCGGAGTTTCGCCGAGAATATTGATGGCCAAAGTAATGGTGGGACCGCTTTAAGAATATTGAACGACCCGGACCATAACGATGATGTGCAATAGAGTTGTGGTCGTTCGATACCTTACTGTCTGCAATATCCATAACAGGCGATGGAGGCTTCGTGTCATTAGAGTCAACTGAATGTGAAGAGTTCTACAGCAAGAGAAAGACAAAGAGTAACTATATAAAAATAGTAAAGTTGGTTTCTTATAAAATAAATTTGGAAGGTATAAACATAAGGTTCAATCTATAAACATATTGTTCAAACTACAATATGTCACCTCATCAACCATAAGGTACACAAGACAAAAACTATATATTTTTTTTGATAAGCAAGACAAAAACTATACTGATTAACAAAACTGCTCTACAGAATAGATAAGTAACGAAAATGATTATAGCAGTAATAAAAGAGGACAATAATCATTAACAAACCTCTTTCAATGACAACTCCATTCCAGAAGAGCATGGCATGGCATCTGCAATGTTCATGGCAAAACACAAAGGTCAACATAATACAACTTGTAGTGAATATTGAATGGAGGCGGTTTAAGCAGCCATTTTCGCTCATCCTTAACGATAAGGACAATCACACGTTAACTCAAAATAAAACCTCAAGTACAAGGGAGCAAAACCAACACATATATGACTAAAGACTTCAATGAAATCAGAACGAAATTAGTAGCACATCAATGGAAAGCCGTCCAGATAAAACTCCTCTCGGTGCAATAGCAATGAAGACAACAAAACATTGGATGTAAAGAAAATGAATTACTGTTGCATTGTTGCACAACCATGTTTTACATTGCATTTGAACCTATTATCAAGTCCATTTACTTGTTTAAGAACAAGGCATGTAGGGCCAAATAAGAAACCACAACATGGCAATGAGCATCTAACGACTTCCAAACAAACAATTATGTCATTATCTTTCCAAATGCTGTCACATACAAAAATGCCCATTAGGGCAAAATTACCATTTCATTGTGAAGCTACTTATGACTATGGATTTGCTAGCCTCCACCAGCTTCAGAATCATACAAATTCAGATAATTTCATTACCCATGAAAAGCTATCCTTTTTATCAAAATTGTAGTTCTAATTACCAAATTCCCAAAAGAAAGCCACAATCTTTCTTCAGCCCAAAGCTGATTAACCAGGAAAATAGGACACCCAATAACCGTACAAAGCAAACCCTAATTTCGAAAGTCGAAACCTTTCATTTCACTTAGGAGGAACCCAAAAACAGGGACACCGAAAAAATCCCAATTCTAAGAAATGAACCCTTTGATTACGACCCACCCTAACCCTAAACTAAACCTACAGCAATTTCCAATTACATTACCCATATTTTCCCGGGAAGCAAACAGAAATTGGGATCATACCCGGAGCAGCAGGAGAAATGGGGCGGGCGCGGAGGGCATGATCGGAACGAGAAGCAGCGGGAAGAGCATCATCCTCGGCGGCGGCGGCGGCGGCGGCGGGAGGAGGAGCACGAGCTCTCCTTCTCTTCCCCATAGTAACGGACGAATTAGTGAATCACCCAAAATTTGGGGTCTCTGTTGGTGGCTTGGCGGGTCTTGGGGCTGCCGTGTACGGTCGGTCAATGGATGGTCAAATGAGATATTTGTTTGGTGAGGAAGAGAAATTTAGAATAAAACGTGCGAGATACACGGAGAGACAACGCCAAATGGTCGGCGATGATCAACCTGTCCACGTCAACCTCATTTACGTGGCGCCAAGTGTTCCCGCTAACCGACAACCTCTGCACACTCTCACTCTCACTCTCACTCACACTGTCAAAATGTGCTCATATGCATTAAGTAATTATTTTCAGCTACTCAACTCACAAGTGGACGGACGAGTAATTGAACCTTTCTGCACACGTGTCCGTATACTTCTCTTGTCCTGCGATGACAAGTAGAATTTGAAAATGGAAGTACTGTATAAAGATTTTAAATTATGGTTGTTCAAGGGTTAACCCTTTTCGTCTCTTTTTTTCATTTTTCTCTCCTATAAATTGTTGTTATTCGTCTATGGTTTCTCCATCCAGTTTGTTATTGTCTCCCACACCGGTCAAACCATCTGTCGAACCTTTTCCTCTCATAGCAAGCACTATTGTCTCAGATCGGGCTACGGGGAGCTGTTATCGGGGTTGTTTGCCATATTGTCACCTATCCGGGGAACCTCATCGGGAGGACCTTCCAACCTTCTCCTCCGTTTGATGATTGCTTCGCCAGGGGTCGTTACCTCGTCCCCGTGGCTCCAGGTACCCTTAGGCGAAAGCCGATCCTAGCCCCGCCTCCAACTGCCACATGCAAAGCCAGAAGGGCCGAGTTCTGCTACAACCGGACCCGTCCCAACCATCGGTGCGCCACGCTCAACCAAGGCTGTCATCCTTGACCATTGTCCTAAAGAGGACCGAAGGGATCCAACACCACTCAGGGGCGTTATCTCTTGAGGATGATCCGGATGACGAGGATACCGTACTCGTTGTCCTGATTGAAGTCATCCCAATCGTAGTCAACTACCGCTATCGTCACTCCCTCGTCGACCGAATCATGGGGGATGCAAGTTGCAACGTCAACACCCTCGATGGGTTCGTGATTCGGAACTGGAAGGTCCGGGTCCTGGAAGTGAAATGTCTCACAAAGGACATCGTGGCGTTTTATTTCCCAACCAGCTCAGCACTAGAGTCTATCCGCCACTAACGGCTATGGGTTTTTAGCGGGTACCTAGTGCTTTTGGTGCCTCTCCTACCATGCATGCAGCTGAGCACCATCCTGTTTTGATTCATGGAGATTAGAGTACGAGACTTCAACGTTCTCGGCGATGCAATGAACGCCCCAATCAGATCCATCCTAACCAATGCCCTGGGTACCGAAGTAACATATGCTCTTATCCCGACCCTACGTAGACTTGATGATATTTTGTGGTTTCGGGTGAGTCTTGATGTGGACAGGCCTCTACGTTAGAAGTTTTGACTCCGGTTTTTGGATCATGTGGACTATGAGCGTCACCTGGGTTTTTGCGTCTGATGTGCACAGCTCAACCATCGGATATAGGGACCTACCAGACTCGCATGTCGTATCTAGCTAGTAGGACAAGAGGAGGACCGCTTTGATGACTCACTGAGAGTCTAGATGGGTTTTGACGTGGATCGGCTACTTGGAACAGAGTGGGGGGGGGGGCACCAAGAGCAGCGCGGGTGCTCCGAATTGATGAGCTACTTACTTCGTTATCCTTGGATCCGATTAAGGATTTCTTAAGAGAAGTGTGATTCCCCTTCTTTCTCTCTCAGGATTCCCAGCGCTCGAGGATGAGGGTGATGGCAGTTTAGAGACCTATGACTTTTTTTAAGGAATGTTCTGAGGGGGTAGTTCCAAAAACCTAGTGGGCGTATCCTAGATCACTGGGATCACAAAGACTTGTTACATGGCTAACGTTCCCAAGGCTGGGGGCCTCAATTCTTTGTAGGGGTTGTACCCGGGACTCTTTCGCGCATGGGGAAGAAAAAATAACCTCGTGAGCAATCAGATGGCTTGAGACCAACGAGAACAAAGGTGTTGAAGGCCAGAGGGAAGGGGAATACGGGGCAACGTTACACCCGTTCCAACCAGATGAAGAGGGCTCTGGACCTTTCGGAACTTCCGACCCATCACATGGTGGAAGAGGAGGAAAGTGATGACCAGCAGGTGAGGGCTCTAACACAGCCCCGCCTAGACTTGTGATTGTATCCAAGGAGAGGTGGGGGGGGGGGGGGAGGTTGTGGACCTATTCTTCAATATCCTGAACGGCTGATACTTGGTCGCCTCGGGAAGAGCTCGGAAGCAATGCAAGTTTATTTCTGTTTTTGTTTTTTTCTATTATGTCTGATATTTGAACTTATGGATATTTTTAGTTGTTGATTTTTTTAAGGGTAGAACGAGGTTTCTCTTCGTATATGTATAAGATGCAAATTAGACTCTTTCTATGCGTCCAAGAGCGTTGGGTCACCTACGGTGGTTCCCTGACATATTCAGGAGCCTACGACCTATAACCCTTTTGTAGCTGAAATTTGACATTAATGCATTTAACCTCGTTGTCGTTTCAAAAAAAATTACAGTCGTTCTGCCCATATCTCATTAGTATAGTACATATATAATGATTATATTAAGGGGTAATTCCATCCCACTACCCTAAAAGTTTTGAATTCCATTTCCACAACCCTAAAAAAATCTCATCTCACACCCACGTGAATTTGTTTGTATCAATTTAGTACCCATCATTAACTTTCCATCTATTTTTGGACAGAAAATTATCACGTGCCTGACCCATGACTCAAATAGTTCTAAAAATGTCGAAATTTGTCCTCAAATCATTCCCAAATTCTTCTTCCTAACAATTTATGTTTGATTCAATGGACTAAGTTAGAAGGATTTGAGGAGCAATTTCGATATTTTTCAGAATTATTTGGGTACTAAATTGAGACAAACAAAACTCCAGGGTAGTGAGACGAGAAAAAAAAATAGGGTAGTGGAAATGGAATCCGAAATTTTTAGGGTAGTGAGATGGAATTACCTCTTATATTAATCATATTTTAATTTACATTGATCCTAATAAAAAAAGGATATCAGGGAAATCAACTAAAAACTACTATTCAATAATAATACAAACTAAAAATAAATCATTAGTAAAGAAAAAACCTGAAAATGTTCGTCACTCATTAGGTTTGTATCATTCTCGTGGAAATGGTTTTATCATGTCTTCTTCCTCATTAATGACGACAGCAATGGATGACCTTCCTCCAACAGCAACTGCGACTCGTGGCTCCTCACCTCCTTAAGTAGATATGGAAATGGTGTTCTCAATTAGTACAACGTTTCCCTTCTTTTCGTCTCCAACAAGAATGGAGGAGAGGCAAGGGCCTCTCATGGGGTCTTGGCGTGGACCTCTCATAGAGGGTGAGGGAGATGAATTGTCCCTCGACTTAGGGTGGGCCAAGCGGCGGTAACGATTGCGTCGGCGCTAGCTTTATTCCCTAACCCTAAGGACACAATGGCCTCAGATCCGACGATCGGGGAAGTGACCTTGCAGAGGCAGGTTGGAGGCGTGAGATGGGTTTCGGTAGATGAAGACAACAACTACATGGTCAGTCGGACAAACGATTATAATAACCTTTCGGTGAGGGGTGCGGGCGACTTGGCGGCGGGACTGCCGAGCGGGGATCAAGGTTCGATCTAAATATTCGACAAGAGGCTCAGTGGGTACCTAGCATAAGATTACAGTTGACACTATCGGTGGGGTGTCGGGGAGAGCCAGTCTTGGGATGATAGCGGGGACCACTATGGGTCCTCGTGGGACAGTACTACTTGGCACCTCTATTGCTCGGGAATGTGCATCAAGGGGACCGAGAGTGGATCCATTGGGTGTGAAGGAATTGGGCATCTAGATGGGTACCCTTGCAGTTCGGGATAAGGTGGTACTCCTGATGGATATCTATGGATGTGGGATGAATTTATCTTACGCGATTGCAGCATAGGTGATGTCCGACAATAAGTTTTTCTAGCAGTCCCTAGTGGATTAGTTGGCTGAGTTGTGGAGGTTTCTGGAGGTAGTGTCCCGTTTCCTAGAAGACATGGTCGTGAGATCACGACTCGGGATCGAGATAGGGTTCTAGTAGGGAAGCGTTGGAAATTTCAATGTTCCCTAGTGTTTTTTGCTAACCTACGACTGCACATGCATCTTTAGGACATCCTCTTCACCCACTTCTCAATGTGGATCTGGGTCACCAACTTACCTAAGGGTGCCTGGTACATGTGTTTCAGCTTTCGGATCGGAGACGCTTTGGGCATTTACTTATTCATGGATGATGACGCCGATGGCATAAGCTGGGGAAACTTCATATGCACGAGAGTGAGAGACCTTTCCATGAGGAGCATGACCAAACCCAGGGTCTACTAGGTACAGGTTTGGAATGGTCGCAACCTTCTGGGCATGAGTCGTGGCCATCAGAGGGACCGTCTTGCATCCTGGTGAATAGGAGCGTCAAATCCGGTCTCTAGGAATGAATCGAATAGTTGGAACCCACCTCAGAATGGACCCGTGGACCGTAAGGACAAGGTGAAAGTAGTACAATGGGTCGATGGCCCGTCGAGTCAAGGTAGAAAATTTCTCGTTAGTAAAGAGACCAACTTTCCACATCCATCCTCATAAGAAAGGAATCTCCCGTTATCATCCCTTACCCTAGGATGATAGGTGGGGTAGTTGGAACGGGATGTGTCTTGTGCAGATCTTGTCCTCTTCCCGAGGACCATCTCATACCTTCCCCCGTAGGAGGGTATGAGATCATCCTTCGAGATATCCAAGACCGGTTGTGGGATCACTTCTAGTTCGGGGGAAGAGACCGCTTAAAGAATTTTTTTGATAGAGCATCTAGAACGAAGGGGGAGGGGGCAAGCACCCTCGCCTTGCCCAATAAGGGCTGGTAGGACCGGTGAGATGTTCACGGGTATCACCGCCTCACTAGCCGCAGGGTGGACGAGGTTCCACCAAGTACTGGCATGGTACTCTCCTACCATCTCGGGAACCAACATCTCTACATTTTTAGAACCCTCATCTATCATCTGAGGAAGGACGACACCAGCTGAACCCCCAGGGAATACTCGATCTACTAAGGTGCCAGCTCTTTCCGGTAATGGGAAAGCTTATCTCTAACTCCTCGTCATCAACAGTTGTACTAGTGGTTTGGTCCGTTATCGCAACATCACCCTGACGACACCTATGCAGTGGTTCGACAAATGAGTATTGTTTTTCTTTTGTTGCTAGTCCCATAATGTTAGGACTTTTTTCATATTTTGTTACATGTGTTTAGATTGGATTATGTATTTTCTAATTGATCCTTTCGTGGTTGGTGCCTTCGAGTGTTTTTATTTAAATATATCTATTGTAAAAAAAATAAGAAAAAAAACTAGATTAAAAATTATCGGTCAAAATTATAATAGCATTATTAATTAAAAAGAGTTAATGAATTGATGATAGATGCTTGCTTGATTTTTCCCATGACTCGTATTATCAATTAGTCGAGAAACCCTATCGTTTTCTCGTTATTAACAGTTTCTTAGGGGTCTCACAATCTCAAAAGTGTCAAACCTCCTCCTGGTCCGGCTTAGGCTTACCCCGACCTTCTATTCTATCACGGGCTCTATCTTCGATCCCTACACTTTGTTGCAACCTTATCAGTGTTAGAGCAGGCACAACGGAACGGCCCCGCTCCCCGCGTCGTGGTGTTCGCTGGCCGGGCGCGCTGGTCGTTCCGCTGTTGAGGCCGAAAAACGCGGTCCCGCTCCCCGCGTCGTGGCGTTCGTTGGCCGGGCGCGCTGGTCGTTCCGCTGTTGAGGCCGAAAAACGCGGTCCCGCTCCCCTTGCACGCGCTCCCGCTCCCCTTGCACGCGTTCCCGATCCCCTCTCGCTGGCCGGGCGCGGTGGACGCGTCGGCGCCCCTTCTGCTGCGCTGGCAGCGTGTGGTGCTGCCACGTGTCCCGACCGTTGGAGGTAACATCTAGTTTTTTTTAAATTCAAAAATCAGCAAAAAAAACCCTATAAATACCCCCCTCCTCTCATTTTTTTCATACCACTTTCTACTTCAACTATCCAACTTCACTCTCTCCTTCCCAAATTCTCCTCTCTCGTTTCAATTCTTCTCATGAAAAATGTCGGGCGACGCTGGGTCTCGTGCGCAATCAGCTGGTGACGAAGTAAGATTCACCGAGGACGAACTGGCACGAGGTTTCGGAGACATTCTAACGGGCAATCGCTCCAACTCCCCAAACTCGAACCCCGGGTCGAGTTCAGGTAAGTGCAAACTTATTATTTATGTAACGTAATTTTTTTACTTAATTTATTGTATTAATGCATTGTATTCATTTTTTTAATTATTTTATTATATTAACACATTGTGTTACAATTTTCACTTAATTTATTGTATTAATTTTTTGCACTTATTTTATTATTTTACTTTTTTGAACTTAATTTATTTTATTAAATTTTTTTATTAGGGCAATACCGTCCCCCACATTTCCAAATGGCGCCAGGCTTCCAAGTGCCATCACAATGGGGCATGCCCCTACAAGGTTTCCAGACGCCACCGTTCCAAGTGCCATCACAATGGGGCATGCCACCCCAATTCTACAACTACGAGGGTCATCCACTACCCGACGTACAAACCCCCCAACCATCCTCTGCCGGACCTTCCCAACGACGAGCCCGAGCCCCTGCCCGAGCCCAACCCGAAGAACCAGATCCGGAGGGCCGGACATTCAGCAAGGAGGAGGACCACCACCTCATAACTTGCTGGTTGAGCACTACCAAAGACGCCGTCAAGGGAAACTCTCAAACCGGCAGCACATTCTGGTGCGAAGTGCAGAGGAAATACAACTCCAAGGGAGGTTACCCACATCGCCGCTGGGAAGCTATCAAGAAACGTTGGCTCAGAGGTTCCAGCCAGACAAGGAGGATGCTCGACTATATGAAGAGGTCCAAGGCCGAGAATCCGAGCGGCGCAAACCAGGAAGAGCACTTGAGACGTGCAAAGCAAATGTGGGAGAATGATCGGAAAGTGGTGAAAGACCACCCAATAAAGTTCGACCTGGATCATTGGGTCATGAGGCTCGAGGGAAATGCGAAGTTCAGTGCCCAGGAGAGCACAATGGGAACTGTCCGCAGTCAAGTACGCCAACAACGACAGCGGTTGGATGAGGTTGGGGCTTACAGCTCAACCCCACCCACAAGCACAGGGGAGGAGGGCACACATCTCAGTGGTGAGTCTCAACCACCAGAATGGGGAGGAAGCGAGAACTACGAGGGGACTCAGGTCCCTCTCAGCGACACACCCCCATCCCCTGAGGCCGCCCCAAGTCTCCCTCGCCGACCGCAAGGGAAGAAGGCAGCGAAGGCCACAAAGAAGGGGACCGTCCTCACGGCCCAAATGTCTGCCTTCGCCGAACTGGAACGTGCACGAATGGAGGCTGAACGTGCACGGTTGGACGCTCAACGTTCACGTGGCGAACACCATGCAGAAAGGTATCGCATGATACAGACATTAACCCAACAGTGGGAAGCAAACCTCGCCACCTACAAGTCCCTGGTGGGGACGGATACATCTTCCTACGACGCAGAGGCTATGGCAGACCATAAGTTTTGCAAGTCCCAACTGCGACAACTCATATCTACCCTTCAAGCCCAAATTGATGATATTCGAAGACAATCCCCACCACCGGATGTCGACCCAACAGAGGATGATTCTTGAACTTGTATTTTGTTTTGAGTTGTATTAAAAGGGGTTGAATAAAATTAGAAGTTCATTTATATTCGTGTTGAATTTATTAATTATTGATTGTCATTAATTATTTATTTCCAAAATTGTTTAAATTATGAATAAATTAAACGGTTTCTGATAACGAATTAAATAAAACAGGAAAATATGAAATAATAATCCAGTCAGCACTGTTCTGCACTCCCAGGACCTCAAGGTCCTTTCTGTTGCAAAACACTCACTTTTCTGCACTCTCACTCCCTCACTTTTGTCCAGTCAGCACAAGGTCTGCACTCCCACTCTCTGACCAAGGTCCTTTCTGTTGTTCATGCTCTTATGTCCTAGCTCCTTGCATCGCATTGCCACTAGTCATCCTCTATGTACGATGCCGCCATCCTCCCCTCCTCCTTCGCCTATTTATAATGGATTGTTAGATATGCAAAAATAAAAATTCATCTGTTTTGTGAGCTTTTTGCATTAGACAAAATACTTCTTCTTCAACTATATATCTCGACCAAATTTTGTGCCAGGAATCTCTAATTTATATGGAGGCGGGGACAAACGTCGAAAAGGCATTGCGTTCGTTACTTCGATCAATACGTTTTTACTGATAATCGATTGGGGACATGACCGGTTAAAAATCAAGACTTTAACGTTTTCCAATATCAGGTTTGTTGGATTAAAATCCATTGGGTGGGCAAATATGTGTTTAATGTACATGTTATCACTAAGGTTATAGATACATTTTAAAGTGATCATTAAAGTATGTATCTAATAGGTATCATTAAGTGGTCATGGAAATAAAAAGTGTAGATACCAAGTTGTAATTTCCTTTGGTTGAGGGGCCTAATTGAAATTACAAATAGTTGGCCAACTAAGCATTGACCATCTATAAATATATGGTTATGGTCCCCAATGGAGTACTTGGCATTCCTCTTTCTTCTCACCCCCATCTGAGAGTTAGAACTACATGGAGCAAGTATAATCCATTGGAAGATCCATAGCCTTGTTCTTCTTCTTCAAGTGATCTCCATGGCTTCAAGTAAGTAACACTTAATTAATTCCGCTGCTTTGATTTTGTGTTCCTGTTAGTTCAACAAAGACTCTTAAGGCATGATTTGGGTTTATGGATTAACACTTTGGTTGTTGTTATTATTTGGTTGAGCCATAAATTCATTCCTACAAGTGGTATCAGAGCCAACTTTGTTGAATTAATGGTGAACTTTGTGTTATTGAAACTCAATTAAGATTGCATGTCATCAATTCCTTCTTGCATGTCATTGTATTTGAAGGATCTAAAGGTTTTAAGGTTAAAAGTTTTGATTGATGATAATTTCGATCACTTTTAGGGTACATGCAAGCATCCATGGTTAACATCTTTGATTTACAAAGATGAAGGATTTTCAAATGCATGCATAGTAGTTAGCTTGGATGCATGATGTACTTGTTAAGTTAAGAAACAAACTCTATGCAGAATAAATTTTCAAGAAAATTTGGTGTTTCCAAAAGTTAATGACTTGATTTCATCCAAGTAAAAGTTTAAAACCAAATCTGTGTAGAGAAAGTTTTCAAGAAAATTTAATGGCTTCTTAAAGTGTTAAATTTTTGAAGCCAATCCTGTGCATGGCAAATTTTCAAGAAAATTTGGTGTTTGTTAAAGTTGATGACTTGATATTAATTCAAGTAAAAGTTTTGAAGCCTTCTGTGTATAGAAATTTGTTTTCAAGAAAATATGGTGGTTTCTCAAAAGTGATGACTTGGAATTATTCAAGTAAAGGATTTGAAACCACTTTTGTGTACATAATTCTTTCACGAATTAATTTTTAATGGCTTCTTAAAAATTACAGAGTTGGTTACAATTAAAGTTTAGAAGCCATTTCTGTGTACACAGTTTATTTTCAAGAAAATATGGTGGCTTATTAAAGTTGATGACATGAGTTTCAAGAAAAAGGTTTTACTTACTTGATTTAAGTGCTTGTTTCTGGTTTTGCATATTTTTATTACACATGTGAGTAAGATTTGTATAGTTGTATTTATTCTTTGCTCCTTGTTAAGTTTTAGTTTATGGCATGATTTTATTTTATAATTGTGCAAAAGTTTCGTAAACAGTAAAATTCAGATTTTGGTGATGTTTGGTATTTCATGAATTAATTGAAGCACAATGTCGCCAAAGTGACATCTTGTGTGTAGATTGGTTTATTGAAATATTAAGATGTTTTTTGTCTTTGTTATCCATGCGTTTATCTAACGGACCCAAAGGCGAGTTAATATTTGGCCGGATTTCAAATGACAACTGTGGTGGTAAATGTATGGCAATATTAAGGTGCTCTGAGTGAGCAATTTTATGTAAGCATACACTGATATTCCCAAAGGATAGGTGTGTGTTTGACATATATTGCCAATGTTTGATCACTGCAACAAGAGTACTGCTTGCTGTTAATGCTGATATTCTCAAAGGATAGGCATTAATGTAGCGCTTGGTATCTTGGGTGGGAGTCACCATTAATTTGATTTATTGTTTACTTAGGATTTTGATGTGAGATTATTTGTATTTGTATTGCTTTGTTAAATTTCAGCTAGTTCTTCTGTTGCATCTATATCTGCTAGCATGAATTCGATACCAATGCTTAATGGTGCGAATTTTAAAGATTGGAAAGGACATTTAGAAATAGTGCTTGGTTTCATGGACGTGGACCTTGCGTTAAGGGAAGAACAACCCGCACCTCTCACTGCGGAAAGCACGCCTGATGATAAAAGGTATTTTGAGAGGTGGGAGCGTTCAAACCGCATGTGTCTCATGATGATGAAACACACTATTCTGGAAGCCTTTAGAGGGTCAGAATCCGAAGGGATTACTAAGGCTAAGGATTTCCTTGACGAAGTCGAAAAGCGTTTTGCTAAAAACGATAAGGTTGAGATGACTTCACTTCTGACATCTTTGATGAAGATGAAGTATAAGGGTCAAGGAAATGTAAGGGAGCACATTATGGAAATGTATCATATTGTTTCAAGACTTAAGGCATTAAAGATCGAGCTCTCTGAGGAGTTGCTCGTTCTTATGGTTCTTGTATCTCTTCCGGGGCAGTTTCACCAATTTAAAATTAGTTATAACTGTCAAAAGGAGAAATGGACTCTAAACGAGCTCATTTCTCATTGTGTTCAAGAGGAAGAGAGATTAAAACAGGATAAGTCTGAAAGTGCTCATTTGGCAAGTACCTCTAAAGATAAGGGCAAGAAGAGGAAAGTTGAGTCTCAAACTCGTAGGGCTCCAATTCAGGCTGCTAAAGGTCCAGTGCAAAAGAAACAGATTCAGGCTGAAAATGTCTGTTACTTTTGTGAGAAACCTGGACATATCAAGAAAGATTGTCCCAAATATCTTGTCTGGCGTGCAAAGAAGGGTATGAATCTTTCTTTGGTCTGTTCTGAGGTTAATTTAGCTTCAGTACCTAGAAACACTTGGTGGATGGATTCAGCTGCCACTACTCATATAAGTGTTTCTATGCAAGGTTGCCTGAGCTACCGAAAGCCAAGTGATGGTGAAAGAAACATCTTTGTGGGCGATGGAAAATCGGTAGAAGTGGAAGCAATTGCACATTTTAGGTTGTTGTTAAGTACTGGTTATTATTTGGACTTAAAAGACACTTTTGTTGTACCGTCTTTTAGACGAAATTTGGTTTCTGTTCCGGTAATGGACAATTTAGGATATTTTTGTTCCTTTGGAAACAAAAAGTTAAGTGTGTCTTTTAATTCAAATGTTATTGGAACCGGTTACTTAAGTGCTTATGACAACCTTTATTTGTTGGAAACAATTGCATCCTATAATGAAACCTTGCATGTGGAATCACGTGGTACTAAGCGTAAATTAAATAAGGGAACTTCAGCAACATTATGGCACAAGCGTTTGGGTCATATCTCAAAAGGTAGAATGGAACGCCTTGTGTCTGATGGTATTATGGAACCTCTTGACTTCATGGACTTTGAAGTATGCATTGATTGCATCAAGGGAAAACAGACCAAAAGAAGGAGATTAGGTGCCAACAGATCTTCGGACGTCTTAGAATTGATTCATACGGATATTTGTGGACCATTCCCTACGGCTTCTTGGAATGGTCAACAATATTTCATATCATTCATAGACGATTACTCACGTTATGGGTACCTATATCTCATTCATGAGAAGTCTCAATCACTGGACGTGTTCAAAGCTTATAAGGCTAAAGTTGAGAATCAACTCGGCAAAAGAATTAAGAAAGTAAGGTCTGATCGTGGTGGTGAATACTACGGTAGAAACGATGGCTCAGGAGAGCAACGTCCAGGACCATTTGCTGAATTCCTAGAGGAATGTGGTATTGTTCCACAGTACACCATGCCTGGGTCGCCTAGCATGAATGGTGTAGCTGAAAGAAGGAACAGGACTCTTAAGGAAATGGTGAGGAGTATGATCGCTCATTCCACCTTACCTGAGTCTCTCTGGGGAGAAGCAATAAAGACTGCAGCCTATATTTTAAACAGAGTACCAACTAAAGCAGTTGCAAAAACACCTTATGAGCTTTGGATAGGACGAAAGCCTAGTCTAAAGCATTTTCACGTCTGGGGATGTCCAGCTGAGGCAGTGGCTTATAGGCCACAAGAAAGAAAATTGGACTCCAAGACTGTGAGCAGCTACTTTATTGGTTACTCGGAGCACTCAAGGGGGTATAAGTTTTATGATCCCACAGAAAAGAAAATTTTTGAGGCGGGAACTGCAACATTTTTTGAGGAAGTTGAATTTGAGGGGAGTAATAAGGTTAGAGACATTGTCTTTGAGGAGGAATTGAGATCAAACTCGATTCCTACTATCACTTTTGATAATGTTCAGGTTCATACGCCTTTCATTGATCAAGAAGTGAATCCGGAACCTCAACAAGACAATGTTGAACGACTCCCCGTTCAAGATGAAATAATTGTTCCGGAAGAACAAATTCAACAACCTCAACAACATGTGCCACTAAGGAGATCCACAAGAGAGAGGAGAAATGTCATTCCAGATGATTATGTCATATTTCTCTAGGAACATGAAAATGGAATGAGGGAAGATGATCCAATCGATTTTTCTCAGGCCATGAAGGGTTCCGACTCTCTAAAGTGGATTGATGCCATGAAGGAAGAGTATAAGTCTATGCAAGACAATAAAGTTTGGGAACTTGTCCCATTACCTGAAGGAGCAAAACCGATTGGTTGCAAATGGATATTTAAAACCAAAAGGGATGCAATAGGTAATGTGGAGAGGTATAAGGCACGTCTTGTGGCTAAAGGCTATACTAAACAAGAAGGCATTGATTTTACAGAGACTTTCTCTCCGGTTTCAACGAAAGACTCTTTTAGGGTAATCATGGCACTTGTCGCTCATTTTGATCTTGAGTTGCATCAGGTGGATGTTAAGACAGCGTTTCTCAATGGTGATATTGAAGAAACAATGTATATGGTACAACCAGAGAACTTTGAGTCCGGAGACCCAAAGAAATTGGTTTGTAAATTAAAGAAGTCCATATATGGCCTCAAGCAAGCTTCCCGTCAATGGTACCACAAATTTCATAATGTGATTGTCTCGTTCGGTTTTGAGGCAAACAAGGTTGATGATTGTGTGTATCACAAGTTCAGTGGGAGTAAGGTAATGTTCCTGGTTTTATATGTCGATGACATATTACTTGCCACTAACGATGTAGAATTATTAAAGGAAACCAAGAGATTTCTGTCAACTCATTTTGAGATGAAAGATCTTGGAGAGGCCTCTTTTGTTTTAGGGATCCGGATACACCGAGACCGACCTCGAGGTGTTCTTGGATTGTCACAAGAGAGCTACATCGATAAGGTACTCAAAAGGTTTGGCATGGAAGGTTATAAACCAGGAGACACCCCGGTGGCTAAAGGAGACAAATTAAGTCTTGATCAATGTCCTAAAGGTAATCTTGAGATGCAAGAAATGCAAAAGATTCCATATGCATCGGCAGTTGGGAGTCTAATGTATGCTCAAGTATGTACGCGTCCGGATATAGCGTATGATGTTGGGATGCTAGGCAGATATCTAAGTAAACCCGGTATGGATCATTGGATAGCAGCCAAAAAGGTTATGAGGTACCTAAAGAGGACAAAGCATTACATGCTCACTTACAGGAAATCAGATCCTTTGGAGGTTGTTGGGTATTCAGATTCTTATTTCGCTGGGTGCCAGTATAGCAGAAAGTCTACATCAGGCTATATTTTCTTATTAGCCGGAGGATCTATATCGTGGAAAAGCGTTAAGCAAACACTTGTAGCTTCCTCCACTATGGCAGCAGAATTTGTAGCATGCTTTGAGGCATCGAATAAGGGAATATGGCTGCGAAATTTTGTCACTGGGCTGCGCATTTTGGAGAATGTTGAAAGACCACTAAAGTTATATTGTGACAATAGATCAGCAGTTGCATATTCCAACAACAACAGGAGCTCGTCAAAGTCTAAACACATAGACATAAAGTTCCTAGTTGTAAAAGATAGAGTGCAAAAGGGAGAATTATCCATAGAGCATATTGGGACAAACTCCATGATAGCGGATCCGCTCACTAAGGGCTTACCGCCCAAGGTCTTTCATGAGCATGCTGCCCGTATGGGCATTACAGCACTTGAGGATATTCTGGTTTAGTGGGAGTTTTGTACTTTGCTCGATTTATGGTTGCGGTTATGCATAAGGTTAAGGTTAAGGTCTCAAGTCTAAGGTTTAAAGTTTAAGGTTAAGGTTAAAGTTTTGTGCTTAATTCTGATCAGAAATATAATATTCAATCCTTGCATTCTGTTTCAGTTATTGAACTCACTTAAGTTTTAGGTGGACCAGTTGGAAATAGGCATGTCGGATCACATTGCATGTAATTTCCATGCTACACACCATGATTGATCTGTGTCGTTCGGCTATGCTTGTATATGTGATCACTGTTGGTTTAGTCTAAAGTTAATTGACGAATGATGCTTTGGTTCTATATGAGTATAGTTGAATGGACGAGATTGTAAGGGATACCTATTATGTGATAACATTTTTGAGCTCATAAGGTTGTACATTTATCAGGTAAAACATATGTTGCCCAAGTGGGAGATTGTTGGATTAAAATCCATTGGGTGGGCAAATATGTGTTTAATGTACATGTTATCACTAAGGTTATAGATACATTTTAAAGTGATCATTAAAGTGTGTATCTAATAGGTATCATTAAGTGGTCATGGAAATAAAAAATGTAGATACCAAGTTGTAAATTCCTTTGGTTGAGGGGCCTAATTGAAATTACAAATAGTTGGCCAACTAAGCATTGGCCATCTATAAATATATGGTTATGGTCCCCAATGGAGTACTTGGCATTCCTCTTTCTTCTCACCCCCATCTGAGAGTTAGAACTACATGGAGCAAGTATAATCCATTGGAAGATCCATAGCCTTGTTCTTCTTCTTCAAGTGATCTCCATGGCTTCAAGTAAGTAACACTTAATTAATTCCGTTGCTTTGATTTTGTGTTCCTATTAGTTCAACAAAGACTCTTAAGGCATGATTTGGGTTTATGGATTAACACTTTGGTTGTTGCTATTATTTGGTTGAGCCATAAATTCATTCCTACAAGGTTGGCGTTAGAAAGTGGCCACAAAAAATTATCTGTTAAGACCGATTAACCGATCATAACTCATAAGCACCCCGATTGATAACTAGTAGATGCAGGGCACGTGTATTAATTTCTTGGTTGAAGAATAAGAACAAATTAATGACCCAACCGGACAAGTCATATATCCAACACAGTTCGAAGAATCCTTAGCTTGAAGAATCTAACCACCATAACCGTTAACCACCTGGCCAACCTCCACTAAATGTCCTTACTTTCTCTGTTACTTGGTACATTTGTCCATCACAAAGATAACACTAAATCAAACCTTCTCTTACCTGTTTATCTTGGCATGATTTTTATTCTTGGCTATGTCTATAATACATTACAGCAATGCTATGTAATCTTTGTAGTATTTGATTCTCCCCCATTAACATGTTAGTAAGCTAATTTGTTTGGAGAATTGATACTTTATTTGAGGACTAGTGATAATTTAATTAAATTGATTCATTTAGGAAAAACAAATTTGTGGGATTACTATTTAAAAGAAAGCACAAACTTTAGATTTGAACTATTACTTATCTAAAATCAAGTTTATATTCAGAATTATAATCAGGTTGTTAAGAAATTTATATGAAACTCTCTTATTTTATTCTAAGATTTATGTCACTTGATATCAGAGCCGATTTAAGCTTTAAGCGAGTTAAGAGCACCTCCAACGGGTCGTTGCAGTCGGTCGTGGCAGGCGCAGACACGGCCCTGACACGACGCGCTGGCACGGTTCGTCGTGTCTGGCGGTCGTGTCAGGGGAGGCGTGACAGCTGGTCGTGGCTGGTTCCAGCAACGACGCGTCGCGTCGTGCCAGGCGCCAACGGCTAGTCGGTTGGCCACTCAGAACCCGCCACGTGTCGACGCCGACTCCCAAAAAACCCTATAATTTTGTATAAATACAGATCCACCCCAAGCCAAATTTCACCCTCTCATCACTTGTTTCAAGCTCTCATTCCTCCATTCTTCATCAAATTCTCTCCTTTTTTTCCTACATTCGCAATGGACCCTCTCCAATTCGTATCCGAGACGTTGGAAGACGAAGATGCCGATTCTCAACACACCGAAGAGGATGTCATGGCCAATTACTCGTCATGGACCCAACTCCTCCAATCGGGCCACTCAACGTCGCTTCCTCCATACACCCCGCCCACCCAATGGCAAGAGTCGCAAGTTCCGTACGTGCAACCTTCTCAACCTACCCAATTCGTTCCGGCCACTCAACCTTCTCAATCCGCTCCAACGCAATCGAGGAAGAAGGGGAAGAAGGTTGCATCTTCCTCGGGCCCGAGAGCACCTCCGCGGCCGAAGTGGTCCGTCGGGGAGGAGACAAGATTGGCAAGTGCGTGGCTCAACAATTCGCTCGACCCCATCAACAGGAAGAACCAGAAGAATGACATGTACTGGAAAAAGGTACATGCTGAGTACGAGTCGGTCAGACCGGCAGAGGACCCACCTCGGGCGTGGATGGCTTACAAGGACCATTGGCATAAGGTTAAAGGCCAAATCAACAAGTTCGAGGAGAAGTACACCAACTTTGGGAACGAGCTCACAAGCGGGAGGAACGAGGTTGACGTCCTGGTAGGCGCTGAACAGGCGTACCTGGAGGAGGAAGGGCACGTGTTCAAACTCAAGCATATGTGGCAGATCGTGAGGGGGCAACCGAAGTTTTCGACCAAAAAGGTTCTAGAATGTGACATCCCCGACCTCGACCTCAACCTCGACGCCGAAAGTGAGGCAAGCTAGTGGACAAGGATGGACGAGTCTCGCACCTACACTTCGGGAGACAGGTTCGACCACGAGTTGAACTCGTTTGCAACCGAGGAGTGTCCGATCGTCCAAAAGAGAGCCAAGGCCAAGGCTCGAGGCAAAGGCCAAGCCTCGAGGCAAATGGACCCCCCACCCCAGCCGACGGCAGTGGTACCTCCCGAGAAAATGGAGTTCATCCACTCCCTTGCCGATAAGAAACAGAATCTCGTCGATAGCAGAAGGATGATGCAGAAGGAGGTCATGGACATGTTGGACCGAGTGGTTAGCCAAGACACCACCAACATGGGCGCAGATGAAAAAGGCGGCTCGTGCCTCACTCATTCAAAGCCTCAGGAAGCTTTTGGAGTTCTTGGGTTAGGCAAGACTTCAATTTAGTTTTAGTTTTTAATCTATATAATAAAAATATTAATCTAGTTGTTTTCTTATGTATTTTGTGTTTTATTTAAATTAATAAATAAAAATTTTAAAAAAATTATTGGATTCTCAGAGCCTCGGTGGGCGTGCACGGTTACTATTTCAAAATAGTAACCCTAGGGTCGTGGCAGTCGCACCGACCCCTCCCCCTCCCCCTCCTATAAATACCCATCAACCCTCTCTCATTTTCTCACACCTCTCAAACTCTCTCTCTCCCTCTCAAACTCTCTCATTTTCTCTCAAGTCGATATGGCGGGTCCATCTAATTGGGCAACCGGGCCTCTTTGGTCCCCAGAGGAGGATATGTTTTTGGTGGTGAATTGGCTCACGTTTTACGAGCATGGGGGAAAGTATTGGCGTGAACTATACCTTGCTTTCGTTGAAACCGGGAATGAGGAGTGACCACAACGGACGGAGAAGCAAGTGAAGGATCACTTCCAAAAAATGAGCTGTCACGCCCCAAATCCGGTTTTGACCGGACTCAAGACGTGAACGAGGAAAAATAAAACAAAGTTACAAAAAGTGAAATCAAAGCAATTAAATCTCAAGTTTTACTCCCAAAACAATAACTTCGGTAAGACTAACATGAATCCACCGTTCAAATACAGATAAAACAGGTTTAAAAGCAAAAACGATCAAGTACGTCTCTAACATATCAATCCTGGACCCTCAACGAGCTCTGAGACATCCCTTAGGCCTACTCAGCACTGAAACCTGTAAACAACGGTGAACACAAAAAGGGGGTGAGCTTACGCTCAGTAGGAAAAAGTAGTAACGTGAAAGGATCCCTGTTTTACAACAAAGTCAATATAAGGAATTCATAAGTACAAGGCTTAACACAAATAGTAACTCAAGGGAAAATTAATGGGAGAAAAGCTCGTTCACCAATCGAATTAACTAACCAACGAACCACGGGGAGGAGATAACTTAAGCAACAACAGAAACAATTAAAGAGATGCACAAGTACCGAAAGATGGATAATCAAAACTGAACTAACACAATCAATCACTAGGTACCAATGACACGATTAACCGGCAAGATACCGAGGTAAAGAAAACAATAATAATATTCAACGCTTAAGGTGAAAAACATTAATTTAAGAAGGTTGAGGAAGGACGATGTAATCTTTGATAAAATTACTAAAACGAGGGTATTTAAATATCACGCCAATAACTTAAACCACGATACTCCAATCCACAATTAGTTCTTGCATCATATCGGATACAATACTCCGATCCACAATAATCCTTGTGCCATGTCGGATTTCCCCTCGGTCCAGAAGAGACACATACTTCGGGGTTACTGGAAACATCCCTGAAAGGACGCATAGCGTCGGGATTCCCGGAAATGTCCCTAAAAGACCATAGATCATCGGGGTGAAACAGGATAACCTCCCCGGAATGCTCCCGCGGGACACATACTCGGAGTGAAACAACAAGTAACCATAATCTTCCCCGCAGGATGAACAATCTCTCGGCTATGAACTACCCCACACCGGAATTCCCTTCGATGTGGGTACCATACCAAACCACGAATAACCATCCCCGCAGGGTAAACAATCCCCGGCTATGATACTACCCCTCACCGGAGTTCCCTTCGATGTGGGTACCATATCGAACCACGAATAACCATCCTCGCAGGGTAAACAATCCCCGGCTATAATACTACCCCACACCGGAATTCCCTTCGATGTGGGTACCATACCGAACCACGAATAACCATCCCCGCAGGGTTAACAATCCCCGGCTATGATACTACCCCACACCGGAATTCCCCTCGGTGTAGGTACCATACCGGATCACAAGTCATCGGCTTAGGTACTACCCCACACCGGTATTCCCCTCGGTGTAGGTACCTTACAAGCACTACCCCACACCGCAGTGTGGGTGCCATACCGGAATTCAATCTAACTTAAAGACTCACAAGAGAATAACATACTAAACAATCATGGAACAATCAAAGCTTAGCAAATCACAATTCTATCACAACACGCCATAAGAATCCATGTAACTTTACACTTACCGACATACTTACCAATCGCGATCCATCGGTCTATCACTCACCCGATCATATACCATTTAACACAATCAATTACACTCAAACATTCATACATGCATTCATCCAAGCATTCAATCAAACGAACATTCAAGCATCCATTCAACCAAACATACCAACATTCATAAACTAACGGCGCAATTTATCTAGTTTAATTAGACTCTTAACTTATCCTAAAGACTAGGCAAACACGGCATGTGAGGCAAACACAACTAATCCTAGGGCTCATCACGGCCATCTACCAGCACGACAATTCCCAAGTATTGAAAGCATTTAACTAGTGAATCACAACCTATATGCATACTAGACTCGTTCGTTTATTAATAATTGAAAAGCGATTATTCAAGTGATTCCTATATGCGTACTAGGACCTTTCCGATTATTATTATCCTATAGGCATACTAAGCGTTCTTTAAATTAAACGAGGAGTTAGTACTTTCCCTACCTCAATGACTAACCAACAGCTGCGTCTCCTAGCTGCTGACGACCGGGCCTACTCTGTCTTCTCGGGCGAAGTCCAATTTCTCGGGCGGAGTCCAGTCTGGGTTAAACAGATAAAATGTCCAATCAGTCCCGGTATTTGTCCAAAGATCCTCTGATTTGTCAAATTAATCCTTTAATCGTCCAAATTAGTCATTTGGTTGTCCAAATTAAATTAATTAACTAATTAATTAATCTGATTTTTAAAATAATTTTCTTTAAAGTCGGGTTGACCCGGATCCGAGCCCGAACCCGGTCCAGAACCCTAGCCCGGACCTGACCCAGACCCGAGTCAGACCCGAGAACCAGGTCCGAGTCAGAACCCGAACCTTAGTTCTGGGCCTGGCCCAAGGTCCATTCCCCGGCCCAAGGTCTGGCCCTGTGTCGCTGGTCAGGCCCAAGGCTCGGATCTCTGGCCTGGCTGTGACAGCGTCGAGGCCGGTAGGGTTCCGGCGAGGCGAGGTCGACGGCGGGAAGCTTCAGAGTTGTTTCTCGTCGCCGGTGAGGGTGTCAGGAAAACAGAGCGAAGTGGAGGCGTCGTCAGGACACTAGACGAGCTTCTCCGTCCAGATCCGACCACCAGAGACGCTCGTCGGAGCTAGAACGCTAGATTTGGAGCTCGAGAGCTCCGACGGCGTTCTCCAGTCACGCCCGACCCCAAAACCGCTCAGAAGTCCACGATTCCCAGGCGAGAGGCGACGAGGACGACGGATCTGGTGAGGAAATGAGCTCACCGTTGTTGGTCGTGCCAGAATCTGGCACGGTGGAGCTCGATTCGTCGGTGGCGAGTTTGGTTTCAAATCTGAGAGGAAGGAGAAGAGGTTTATTGTGTTGGGTTTTGTCGCGGTGGGTGTAGAAGAATGAGAGGAGGGAGAAGAAGCTGGGGAAGATGATGAAGATGGTGGATGAGGTCGGAGACGAAGGGCGGCAACGATGATTCTGAGAGGGTTCGCGAGAAAACGAGAGCTCGAGGAAGGAGACGATTCTCGAACCGCGTGCGCGAAATGGAACTGAAACGGCGTCGCAACCCTTTTTGTTGCTAGGGTTGGGTCGGCGTTGGTTCATGGGCCTGACGGGCTCGTGCGCTGAATGGCTGGGCTTGCCTCTGAGTGGGCTCAAATCCGGCCCAAGCTTCTAGTTCAGTCCACAACTCTTAAACCCCCCCCCCCTTTCTTTTCTTTTTCTTTCTTTTGAAGTCGATCCAATTTTCACACTCGATTTCCACCCGCGACACTGTAAGACGATAAAATTAATATTTTAATTCTTTTAATTTAGTCGGTCTTTACATGAGCAAGAAGTGAAAGTTGTTTGATGCTATTTACCGGAACAAATTGGACGAGCCTAGGAAAAGGGCAACCGATGACGAAATCTATGCCGCGGCCGTTGCTGATTATGAAGGCCGACACGGGCAGTGGACAAAACGTCCTGTGTGGGAGATGCTGAAAGAGGATGCGAGGTGGCGTTTACACATTAGCACCATTAGGAATTAGGTTAACTATCTTATTTTAAATAATTGTGTTTTAAATTATTTAAATATGCACTAGGTTTTAAATATTATGTAATGTGTTTGTGGGTTTAAATAAAAGTAGTAATTAAATGTGGGGTGTTTTTTTAATTAGTGAAACTGTGTAAACATGGCTCCTGACACTAGTAGTGTCTGACCATTGGAGGAGCAGTGTCAGGAAGCAGTGTTAGGAAGCCAAAAAGCACTCCGTGACACTGCTCCTTGACACTACCTAGTGTCTAACCATTGGAGATACTCTAAGCAATCATTTAAGGCCACCGATCAGAAAAAGGCCCCATAAAATAAACAAGAAGCCGTTTGAGGCATCAAATGAAAAATAATCCATAAAATTAAAGATTTGTTATTATTTGATCAAACTTAATCAAGTGAAAATATTACACTTCTAATCTTGAAATTAGAATTTAATACTAGTTAGGCCTAATCAAGTGAAAATATCAAACTTAATTTCTGGTTGGGTCTCCCTTCTATGGAGAGGCTCTCGGGCCAAAAAGCCTGGTGGGGCCCCGATAGACCACATTAGTCACGATCCATCATAGGGTTCAGCTCCCCCCAGCCTCGCGATCTCGTGGCACTCTCCTCCTCCGGCTTCCACACCAGTGACGTACTCCACTATGTATGAAGCAGTTTCTCTATATCCAACCCCAACGGAGCTCGGAAAGATGTACCAAAACGTGTTTCCAACGGTCCTGCTCCTAGGAGACATGTCAAACAGTCTCCAATACAATGGTTGTTATGACCATATCGAGTGTAGAAGCCCGAGAGCCACTCATACTGAAGCCTAATCCAAGTAAGCTCCCAGTGTCCCGGGAAAACCACACGGATCGGATGATGAAGGGGCCTATCCACATCTAGGTAGATCTGAAACCTCACAAACTCATTCCATCTATGTGGGATCGGATGCGACATTGTGGTGACTTTCGTGCCCAACGTGTTAGTCAGCAACAACCGGTTGAGGTCAGTTTAGGAGTCCCCCGACACGTTGAAAGCCCTAACCCTAATCTCCATATGTCGGAAATGGAGCAAGTTTGGTTGCATGCACAGCTGTAGCGGCATCAGTAGTAAAGGGTATCCGTTGAACGCCTTGGGCCCTTGATGACATATTTCTTCCATAAATTTCAAGGAATGGAAGAAAAACGCTACCACCTCCTCGAACAGAGGCTCCACTTCTAGCCCTTGTACCCTCCAATGCGCTACCATCACCCCAAAAAGGGTCTTGGGGTTGCACAAGATGTTGGAGAGAAGCCTCCCTACCAGAGCACATCAATAACGTGTGTTCGTCATGAACAGGATCGCTCCAACCGGGATCGTCACTGCCTCATTCTTGTCTTCATCCTCCAAAGAGAAGGTCCCAAGTTGTCCCTGACTAGCCTCCAGAACGTCCACCTCCGTTGCATGGGGGGAGAGAGACAGAGTTAGATCTCGTCGTAGTGGTCATCGATGCATTCTACAGTAGTGGAAGGACGCCACGACTGGGTGATGCCGACGACAGAGAAAAATCAGTCCTACACCGAAGAAGAGAGGGGAAGGTCATATGAAGAGGAGAGAGGAGGAGCTCAAAGAAGAAGGTTCTTCTCCGACGTCAATAGCGACAACCGCAACTTTTTGCGAATGCTTAAAATGATCCATGTATAAGTATTTTAAGCATAAACGTTTGCCTGGTAACTTAATTCAAACATCTATATTAACACAATTTAAATATCTGATAATCTAAAATGAAACCTTTTCTTCTCTTCGTATTTTTGTTCTTTTCATACGGTAAAAAAAGACAAAAACGAAAATAACCAATATCCAGAGTGGTAAAGGTAAGCCACCATGGCAATACCATCCCCGTATAAATACAGTATTTCATTTTGATTTAATTGATTTCACAAGCTTGTCGCTGTATAAATAAACGCATCATCTTGTCATCATTTTCTCATTCACAAAACAAGTCTCGGCGCGCTTTCTGTCCCTCCCTCTTCTAGACGCTTCGTTGGTCATGGCGACTTCGATTCTACCGGACATAGGGACGGAGATCCTCATTCCGGCGTGTGCCGTCATCGGAATCGCTTTTGCGCTCATGCAGTGGGTGCTCGTCTCCAAGGTTCAGCTCACACCAGGACGCCAGGTCACCGCCGGGAACAAAAATGGTTACACCAAGTCTCTTATCGAGGAAGAGGAGGGTCTCAACGACCACAACATCGTCCTCAAATGTGCTGAAATTCAAAACGCCATTTCCGAAGGTAATTTCAGGACTTCACTCCTCGATTTTGCTCAAGTTTTGTGCAAAGGACCAACTGAACTTAAGGCTTAAGTTAAAAAGTTGAAGCTTCAATTATAGTTTTATATTGAAACGTCGATTTCTAGACCAGTGAGAAAGATTATTTGTACATTCTAATCGTGCTCCAGCTTTTGTCACATATCCTAACACAAATGTGTTATTTTGTTACAAAAAGTAGCATAAATGTGGTATTTTGTTACAAATAAATAACATAAAGGTGGTATTTTGTTACAAGGAACACCACTTTTTTCATAATTATTTAACACGTGGTTGTTACTTTTTGTAAACGTGTAGATCTGTGACAAAAAGGTGGAGCACAGTTAAGATGTGCAAATGACTTTTTCGACTAGGCTAAGAATCGACGTTATCCCTTTTATATTTTAACATGTACTTTAATGTTCAAACCATATAAGTATGAAGAACCAACCAAATACTATTTTAGAGAATCAACTTAACTAAAAAGTTAACTAAAACTTACTCTAAAATATTGCCCACAGCTAAAAAAAAGATCTTATCTTTTGTCCACGCTTTTAAGGTGTACAAAGTATTGTCCACCATCATTAATTAGAAAAATGTATTTACCCACAAACTATTGAATGCATTATGAATTGTCCACAAATCTACTACAAAATGACAAGTGTTTATTTGAAGTGATAAGCCAAAGGTGTAATCCGCTATCCCCCACATAACGACTGTGGACAATATTTTGTGCACCTTAAAAGTGTGGGCAAATGATCACGTCTTTTTTTAGCCGTGGACAATACTTAAAGGTAGGTTTTGATAATCAACCCAAAAGTTTAAGCTAATGGAGGTCCAATTATTGTAACGGGTTGTTCTTGGAAATTGACTTGATGGACTTTATTTATCTGTTTAGTATGCAACTATGATTCACCTCTGGAATTGGCTGACTTTGAACTGCAGGAGCAACGTCCTTCCTTTTTACTGAGTATCAATATGTTGGTGTCTTCATGGTTGCCTTTGCTGTGTTGATCTTCATCTTCCTCGGTTCAGTGGAGGGGTTCAGCACAAGCAGCCAGCCCTGCAAGTACGACGAAACCAAGGTCTGCAAACCCGCCCTCGCTACTGCTGCCTTCAGCACCATAGCCTTCTTGCTTGGCGGTGTCACTTCATTGGTTTCTGGATTCCTCGGGATGAAAATTGCTACTTATGCAAATGCAAGAACCACTCTGGAGGCAAGGAAAGGTGTAGGAAAGGCGTTCATCACTGC
Organism: Erodium maritimum; assembly: GCA_963921825.1. Taxonomy (NCBI): domain Eukaryota; kingdom Viridiplantae; phylum Streptophyta; class Magnoliopsida; order Geraniales; family Geraniaceae; genus Erodium; species Erodium maritimum. The sequence goes on from OY997595.1 coordinate 13,416,023, forward strand.
ATTTAGATCGGGCGCTGTCATGGGTTTTCTCCTTGCTGCCAATGGCCTCTTGGTGCTTTACATTACCATCAACCTCTTCAAGCTCTACTATGGCGACGACTGGCAGGGCCTTTTCGAGGCCATAACTGGTTATGGCCTTGGAGGGTCTTCCATGGCTCTGTTTGGTAGAGTTGGTGGTGGTATCTACACTAAAGCTGCTGATGTTGGTGCTGATCTTGTTGGCAAGGTTGAGAGGAACATTCCTGAGGATGATCCAAGAAATCCAGCTGTAAGGGAAACACCACTTGCCCTTTATACATATATCTGTACAGATAATAGATAGTCAAGTGTTTAAATTGCTATTGGGCTTTCAGGTTATTGCTGATAATGTTGGTGACAATGTTGGGGATATTGCTGGTATGGGATCTGATCTTTTTGGCTCGTATGCTGAGTCCTCATGTGCAGCTCTCGTTGTTGCTTCTATTTCCTCGTTCGGGATCAATCATGAGTTGACAGCTATGTTATATCCCCTCATAATCAGTTCTATGGGTATCCTTGTTTGTCTCATCACTACCTTATTTGCAACTGATTTCTTCGAGATCAAGGCTGTGAAGGAGATTGAACCAGCGCTCAAAAGGCAACTCATCATTTCAACCGTCCTTATGACTATTGGGATTGCAATTGTGAGTTGGATTGCACTCCCATCCTCCTTCACCATCTTCAATTTTGGAACCCAGAAAGTAGTCAAGAATTGGTAAGCTCCAGCAAACACTTGTTTCATTAACTGTTTCGTCATCTTGTGTTTGAAATAATACTTGACATTGATAGTGGTGTTCAGGGAGCTGTTCTTGTGTGTTGGTGTTGGTTTGTGGGCAGGGCTTATCATTGGATTTGTTACCGAGTACTATACCAGCAATGCCTACCGGTAAGCATTTTTAGTTTTATCTTTGGTGCATTGGTTAATGATCTTTAGTCTGAGGCTCGTTTACGTTATCTTGTAGCCCTGTGCAAGATGTTGCTGATTCCTGCCGGACTGGAGCTGCTACTAATGTTATTTTTGGTCTTGCATTGGGATACAAATCTGTGATTGTCCCTATTTTAGCCATAGGAATCAGCATATTTGTAAGTTTCAGCCTGGCTGCTATGTATGGCATTGCAGTAGCAGCACTAGGAATGCTGAGCACCATTGCTACTGGTCTGGCCATTGATGCTTATGGTCCCATCAGTGACAACGCCGGAGGTATTGCTGAGATGGCAGGCATGAGTCACAGAATCCGTGAGAGAACTGACGCCCTCGATGCTGCAGGAAACACTACTGCTGCCATTGGAAAGGTACCTAAATTGTACTTCGATAAAATATAGTCAAATGACATTTTTTTCACTCTTATACTTGTGTTTGTAGGGATTTGCAATCGGTTCTGCAGCTCTTGTGTCATTGGCATTGTTTGGCGCTTATGTGAGCAGGGCGTCTATCACAACAGTAGATGTCCTGACCCCAAAAGTTTTTATTGGTCTGCTTGTGGGAGCTATGCTTCCCTATTGGTTCTCTGCCATGACGATGAAGAGTGTGGGAAGTGCAGCTCTGAAAATGGTTGAGGAAGTTCGTAGGCAGTTCAACACCATCCCGGGCCTCATGGAGGGCACCACCAAGCCTGACTACGCTACCTGTGTCAAGATCTCCACCGATGCATCAATTAAAGAGATGGTTCCTCCAGGTGCCCTTGTCATGCTTACACCACTCATTGTAGGTATCCTTTTTGGGGTGGAGACACTATCTGGTGTTCTTGCAGGATCCCTTGTCTCTGGTGTACAGGTAATTCATTTTAAGACAACAAATATGATCCCACATTGGGATAATATTGTATTTTTAATAAAGAATAGATATATGTACCTTGTACTCGTGACCTGCTAGACTAGTCTTGTCGAACAATACTGATACATGCATATTTGTTTTTCTATATACATAGATTGCCATCTCTGCATCTAACACGGGCGGTGCTTGGGACAATGCCAAGAAGTACATTGAGGTATGCATTTCTTCCTCGCTGGACATGTTATTTTTGTACTAATCATTTGACATGCTGATGGATATAGGCTGGGGCATCGGAGCACGCTAGAACCCTTGGTCCGAAAGGATCTGAACCACACAAAGCAGCTGTGATAGGTGACACTGTTGGAGACCCGCTCAAGGACACTTCCGGGCCATCACTGAACATCCTCATCAAGCTAATGGCTGTGGAGTCTCTCGTGTTTGCTCCCTTTTTCGCCACACATGGCGGGTTGCTCTTCAAGCTCCTCTGAAGATGAAGATCCTCTGTTTTGCTACTAGTCAACCACATTAGTCTTCTGGTTGTTTGGTTTCTCCATCTGGACTGGAGTAACATGTTTGCTTTTTGAAATTGTGTGTTCTAATGGTGAGTCGGCAGCAAACATTTTTCCCTCTTAAGGGGTTGATTATGTCGATGAGGACGATGATAAAGAACTCTTATTTATCAAGAGTCTGATTAGCTTTCTATTTCTTTTTCAACTCTCTCATATTCTCTAGTTACATGCCAATTCTACAAGGTTTTGTTCCTGCAGGCTTACATTACTGGAACTATTTGTTACATGTACTTGATTTCTTGGTTATTTGGTTTACATTTTTGTTTTCTGTACAATAATATCTCCATCTGATGGAGTAATCAAGACAAGACAGCTGGTCAGACGATGAGGCACAGCCCAGACTTGTATGGAGAAGAGGTAACATCGGGATCGATTAGATTTTGTTGTCTGTTATGAAGGATTTTCTTGGGAGTTTTGTGAATGATATATAGAGTAGTTGATCAATTCATGCTGTAGTCAAATTCTTTCAATGAGACCAAATTTCAGTTTGTGGTCTGTCTTGGACAGCACTCTGTGTATCTATTTTCTTATTTGCTAAAATTCAGAATCTGGAACCGATTTCAGTTCCATACAATAATCTGCTACCTATGTCTGCAAGCAGGAAGAACTACATCTCGTATATGAACGAATACAATAGAAAAAGGCGCTACTGTGACGGGCGCTGATGAATTGACATACACAGGCTTCAAAACAGGTATGTCCCCAGTTGCATTTACAATCAAAGCATTTCCATTGAGCAGCATGGTTTGGCTTTGTATGTTCCCATCCTTGGCCGTCAGGTGATACTCCTCTCTCAGAATATCTCCGGGAAGCTTGATGGCACGCTTCTTGTGAGGCCTATGAGGCCTGTGGTTGTGTTTGTGACTGTGCTTGAGCTTATGCACCAATGTCCGGGTATTGTTATACACAATTTTGGCCTCAATTGTGGTACTGTTGTCTAAATTGATGAGTAGTAGTGTGTACCCTTTCTGCAACACAAACAATTCGGTCATTTTTTTTTATCAGATATGAATGCTGATTCTGATTATCTGCATTTGACTTACAGATGGGTGTTTCGCGCAATGTGCATAAGTGCGCAGCTTGTTCGTTTCATTGAAGCTTGTTGACATAACTTCTCTTCCCATTAATCTGTGCCAAAGCAGAGCGCTGCATCAACAAGAACCAAGCGTCAAGCAGATGTTCATTTCCAGATAAGTTCAAAACTCGTTGACAAAGATTATGACAAGTTTATCAATAACCTGTAGTAGTCTGGGTTTGGCATGAAGGTGGTAGTGTTGAGGAGGCCATAGTTCCCACCAATCAGAGTCTGCCGGCAATAAGTCTTTGTATCAAAAGATGACGACATCCCTAGCTGATCCAAATACCTGTAGTTTCAGACAGAACCAACACCATTCAATCAGACAAATCTTGATGCCACTGTTCAAAGTTTATAGTAAGACTTACCAGAAACTAAAGACAAACGCGTTGGTCACGAGGTTATGGCCACTGTTGTAAGCCCCTCCAGCCTCACCAACCCATGCAGAGACATTGTGGGATGAGTTCTTGAGGATGCTCTGGAGGCTCCTGAATGTGTCAGCCTCGCCATCAAGGTAGGTTGGATCGAGAATCTTTTGAATCAGGTGGTCATCAACTCCTATACACAAGAAAACCAGTATTTGAAAATCGAACTCGAGATAGCAAGTGGAAAGTACAGTCAATGACTAGATTGTTTACTGCAGATATGCACCTGGGCCGAGATTATAGATATGGTGGGTGACAACATCAAGATAGTTTCCAGTTTTGGCTACAAGTTCTTGGAACCAGCCTGCATCAAAAAATCCTCCAGGAGCGATGACTAGTGGCTTAAAGTGTGTATTGTTGTAAGCATTTTTCACTATCTTCGCCAGAGCTATTGTGTCATTTGCATACTGATCGGCTGCCACACTTGTCCCAATGCCAGAACCACTCAGTTCATTTCCTGAACCACTGGAAATGTAAGGACTTGAACTATAAATTGAACTTGAAGAGCGGTTTTGGAGAGATAGAGGGCTTCTTACCAAGCTCCCAACCGGAGATTGTATACTTCTTTCTGACGGTATATTCAATGAGTGATTCTGAATTGGTGTAGTTCCAGGCTCCGGCCGCTGATCCATCTGCCTGTATAGTCCTTCCGGCGAGAGCATTCAACCCAAAAATAATCTTAGCCCTGAGTTTTAGCAAAAGGGTGATTGATGTTTGAGTCACATGTCTAAAATATATGAATCCATTCAGTAATTGATAAAAAAATTACACCTATCAGTTTTAACTGTGAATCAGGTTTTGACAATAGACAAACACTCTATGGAGAACATGAAATTGTGGGTTATCGATCAATAATGAAATCAACTCATAAGATTCATTTTATGTAAATCATTAAATCTGAGCTAAAGCAATAGAAAAATGAGATTGTTGGTTACCCAGATTTGTTGAAGAAGACATTGAGCTCATCCCATCTCTTCATGGGCAAGCATCCTTGGGAGAAACTAAACATCTCCGAGATGTTCTTAACGAATGGAGTGCAAGGTACATGATTGTCTGGCGTGTCGTAAATGACTTTATCTTGCAATGTGCCTCCAAGTCTAATCTTCAATGGTGCAAAAGCTGGATCATTGTTGAAAATCCAAGCTCTTAGTCAAATTAACCATGCAGTTGTACTACTAAAACACATAAATACACACAAACATGAATATCCGGTAAGATGAATCAGCTAGAATGGGTCTAGGGCTTCAAAGTTCAAACCTTTAATGGCATTTAAGAAGACCTTGTTGTTCAGGTCCTGCACAGAGAAGAAGACCAAACAAGTTCAGAGACAGAAAAAAATGGTCTCTTCACCTAACCCGTCAAAGACTGGTTTCAAGGTTCAGAATTCTGAAAGAAAAAGAGCAGAAGAAAATGTGAAATACTTATATGGGTATGTGTATGTATAGAATACCAGATTGAGCAAAGAAGCTTGGCCCCAGCTGCAAGTCCCATAGTCACATTTCTCAGGAGGCCACCAATCCAGAGTGGCACAGACAAAATCATCATCTATTCTTCCAATGGAAGCTCTCCCATTGATAAAGACAGTTCCTTGAAGAGTCCCATTTCCCAGTGAAGCCTCTGAGCTCACAGACATGAGGCTCAGGCTCAAGATACAGACCCAAAAGCTCAGACCCATGACCCAAATCTGAGAACCCATTTCCAAAATGCTGAAGATCTGAGTTCTCTATATATGGGTTGGGGAGCAGCAGAGGAAGGTTGAGCCTGCCCAGGAAGAGAGCTACAACTACAAGACGGGTTAGTTTAAAAAAGAGCTATAAATAATAGATATATTTACAATTACACATGAGCTTGCTTGATCGAGCGTGTTTGCATCATTGGTAAAATTTCAAATATGTGGATAATAAACTATAAATATGGACAGGACTCACAATAACTTCAATTTAATGATAACAAAATCATAAAAATGAGACCTTGGAGATCTCAGAACCCAGAGAAGAGGGTTTGGTATACCAAAAGTGGGCCATGGACTGTTTGTTCGTTGCTTTGCTTCAAGGAAGAGAAGATTTGCAATTGAAGTTAGAGAACAGTCTTGGAACCATGAGGTCTTGAGCAACTAAACAAAACCCAAACCATTAAAAAATAACCAATGAATATTGGAACTTTAATGGACATAATCAATACCCTATTGGGCAGTGTCTTGGTATATGGAAACTTCTTTTTCTCTCTCTTTTTCATGGGTTACTGTAGCCACCCACATTTGTTTGACTTAACTGGTTTGACCAGTGTTATTTCAATCAACCAAATTTAAAAAGTATGTCTCATTGAACTAGAAAAAAGTATATCTTACTTTTTATTTGAAACGGGAAAAAAGTAGTATTGCGTTAAAATCGTGCTTACAAGGAGGGACCTAACAGTCTTGAATACCATCTTTTGTCCCAACCGGCCGTAGCCCGCCGGGCGCACATGGTTCCATACATATAGTCCGCTTTGATTCGCGGATCCGAACTTAGGATTTCCTCGATCCAACGTTATAAAAAAATAATAAACCAAATTCCTAAACTTATTGAGCCACATGATTATTCGAACTAAAACAGCGAAACCTACTGGAGAATTTGTCTTTAGTGCAGAATTCCCGAGATATCCCTGCTGCAAAAACTTGTTCGGGGTTGAAAGTCCCGAAGTTGGGTGCCTGTGAAGTAGGTCCCGAACTCCCGTTCCTCCTCCCGGATCCCAGATCCATCTAGGAAGCAGGCCCATGCCGGCGAGAGGTGACCCTAGGGCGGTAGGCCGCTGCAGATGGAAGACGGCGCGTGGAGCCCGTAATCCGGAGAACGGCAGGGGGGCCACGGTGGCTACTGGCTCGAAGGCGGGGCCGGTCCGGCGATGCAGGAACGGTAGCGCGAGTCGAGGGAGAGACCATGAAGCAACTTGAACGATGGGCAACGACCTATGGGGACAGACCGGCTGCAAAAAAAGACAAAAACAAAAAAGTAAAACCCATAAATGGGTAAAAAGGACCCATAAATGGGTAGAATGGAACCTAGTGGTTAGGGTAGACGAGAGCTGTGAGTTAGAAGCTTCAATAGTTGCAATGGTGGAGAAGAAAGGGGGAGGGGAGGTGGGAGGGGAGGAGGCTGCGCAGAGAGCGCAGCCCCTAGGGTTTACATTAAACTTCCACGATGGCACTACAAATATATCTTACTTTGAACTATGGTAAATTGTAAGATACATGTTGGCTAACTTTAGAGTTTAAAGCTCAACAAAGAAGATCAGGACGAACAGCTACTGAGGGTTGTCGGATTTTTCTTGAATAGTATCAGAAGAAACATCGATAATATCTTTTGATGGTGTCTGATAGTTTCCGACAAATATCTAATTCAAGTACTTCATATTTTATTTCACTTTTCTTAAGCTTTTAACCTAGTTCCTTATCTTCGTTAATGAAGATATTGTTGTTGATGTTTTTTGAAAACTTTCCCATACAATTTTCATACATTAGGACCAGTAAGTTTCTCGGATAACCTTGTGAATCATAGACTAATGTAGAGAATTTGAAGAACATTATTGGTGGCAATCTTACCGATTATCTGATTCGAATTATTTTCCGTCTTGCTCTAATCATGTAGTCTCCTTGCTCCAAGTGTTAATGACTGTTCATCTAACGGTGTAGCCTTACTTGTGAAGGCTAGGTCGTAAATTGATACACAACAAAAATAACTACAGGTACTCGTTGGGCCGTTATAGGGTTTATTAAAGCATGTGGAGCTTTAGGGAAAGGTAAATGTGCAAAACGGAACGAGGTAAGAGATTTGTAAGGGTGATTTGTGCATCAAACATCACTTATTGAAATAATGATGCTTTTTCAATATGCATGAAAGAAAATTATGTTCAAACTTTGAATAAAGTCAAATCATGAGTCTGATGCTTCCCAATGCATTTCGATGGGTACAAATAAAAAATAAAAAAATTCAAGCTGTCAATCGAGTAGATCATGTGAGGTTAGTTGCCACGTGTTATCCATGTACTAATGACGTTTCAATTTCTGATTAATCAAGGTAAGTCATCAAACGTGACTCATCTCCTCTCTATTTATACCATTCATTCTTACTTGTAAACCTTAACCCACCACCACATGTTGGATCACATTCACCGTTTTTATCCACCCGACTGAAATTACTACCTTTATCATATAAAATTTACCCCCCCCCCCCCTCCCTCTTCCCAAGCCCCATGTGGATCTGCCACTGACTATGGGTGAAAAGTGGATGATTAAATGTTCACAAAGACATAGTGATGGTGGTGGGTGTACGAGACGAAATTCGGGAAGGAACACGCTAACGACTAGGGGTGGGCATGGTCGGTTAAACCGACCATGAGCCTTACTTTGACACCACACCTCAAATCTGCGGATTCCAAATTTTAAGACCTCCGCCGGGACCGGGACCGGAAAATTCGAAATTTTCTGACCACTTCGGTTTGAGGTCGGTTTGGAGGTTTGAACCGACCACCCATTTAAATTTGGGCCACTAGAATGGGCCCTATTATTTGGGCCTGAACAGGCCCAAAGTATAATTTTGACATGTAAATAAAAAGACAGTAGAATTTTTTTTTCAGGCCAAAAACCATTAAAAGATGATCAGAAATAGCCATAAGCCAATTTCTGGTCATCCCTTAATGATGAAAAACACCTTCCTAGAACTAATACCTCAAAAAATAATAGTGTTACATAGTTTGAGTTTTCAACGAAGAGAGAAATCCAAAAACAACATTACAAATACATAGGATTCAAAGACTACATATACTAATGTCTTCATCCTTCATTCTTCAAAATGGTTCGTCATCACTTCAATCCAAGCTCATCTCTTCGTCCTTGATTCTTCAAAATGGTACCTGTCAACAAAATACAACATCAGTAGAGAGCAAAACACACAAACAACAGCAAATACAAAAACGATAACCACTTACCAAACACACATACCAACCAAATTCAAAACATAACAGGAACCCCAATAGAAGATGATTTTTCAGCAATGGCTGCATAAATCTGTTAAGTGTTAACAGTTAGAATTTAATACTATATGAATGCAAAGTATAAGTTAAAAATAAAAGTTAAAATATATATCATCATCAACAATCTGTAACTTGTCCATCTCAGCCTCTAAAGCAGTTGTGGTGAGGAGTGTTGGTGGAGATTTCAGCCAATCTTTGGTACATATCAAGGCTTGTACAATCTCAGTAGCCAAAGAACTCGTGAAATCATGGACTACCCTACTCCCATCACTAAAAGCACATTCACTTGACACAGTTGTGATTGGAATAGCTAGAATATCTCTAGCCATTGTTGATAAAATGGGGTATCGGTTGGCATTCTCTGCCCACCATGTCAACACTTGGAAAGTAGTAGAATCTGCAACTTCAGGCTCTAAGAGGTATTTCTCAAGTTCAAATTTTGGGGTCCCCTCAATCGAGGTTTTCAACCTCTTATATGCCTCAAACCTTTTGTGCTTAACAGCTTTGTCGGTAACAACTACTGCTGGTGTGGCAGATTGCGTTACCGACTCAGCAGATTGATCATACTCGCTGTTGTACTGAACAAACAGTGACTCCAAAGATTGTTTCACTAATGGGATGAGTATGTCAGAGTTTTCAGTCACATACATGTTCACAATAAGATAATTCACATAACCAAGTTTCTTTCGGGGATCTAAAATGGGTGCAATGAATGTAAACAAATTTAGCATACCCAAATCCCCGAAGTACTTATGAAATTTCAGACTCATCTTGACAGCCATGTTGCGCATGTCAAGGTTCTCATGTACCAAACCCTCAGAAATTGATGTATGAATACCAGATATTTCATCTAATATCAAGTTTGATGTAGCATAATTTGAACCTGATATCCTCACCGTTATCTCATAAAAGTGCTCTAGGAAAGACATGCAAAACTAATCATTAACCCTACAAAAAAAATTAATTTAAGCTAACAATTTTTTAGCTAAGATGTTATACTAAACTAACATGTAAAACTAATCATTAACCCTAAACTTCTGTTAACCAGAATACAAAAGACTTTGATTAACCCTAAACTAAGATACAAAACCCTAAACTAAGATACAACCCTAAACTAAGATACAAAACCCTAAACTGAGATGCAAATTTAAGCAAAACCAAGCATAAACAGAGATAGGTTCGATTTTATACAAAACCCTAAACTGAGATGCAAATTTAAGCAAAACCAAGCATAAACAGAGATAGGTTCGATTTTATACCTTCCTTTTTTCGATGTACATCTCTTCAACCCAACTTCCCGAGCTTGATGTAGATCTGAAGGTTGATTTAGATCTGAAGCTTGATGCTCCAAATCTGGTTCGAGTTTTGGAGTTCTAAGACCTCATCCCCTCTCCCTCTTTAAGCTACCGCGATTCCAGACTCAGCAACGGTAACCTCGCCGCATTAAATGCAGAGGATATGATAATCGGAGCGAATTTCACAGAAAGTAGCAAAAATACGACTAAGCCAGAGAGAGAAGAGGGACTCGAGGAGGTTGAGTGTCTTGGCCTTCGGGACTGAGACATGGGGAAAGGGTTGAAGGAAGCTATGTGAGGGAAGTAGCTGGTGAGATTTGAGAGGTGGTGGTGACTGATGGCGTACGGAGGCAGCAGAAACAGTGACTCGGTGAGAGAGAGAGAGAGAGCGATCGAAGAGACAGAGAGAGAGAGAACGACGAGAGACTAAGAGAGTATGGAGGAAGAGAGAAAAAGGATTAGGGTTAACGAAGGATGGACGACCGAGATTCAAACCCTAAGATCAACGATCCAGATTCAGCGGGCTTATATACAGTTGTTGGGCTTCAGACGAACATGGGCCTATCGATGCTGGGCTTCGCTATTCCATTGGGCCTTAAGCAGGCCCGCTACTGTTCCGGTCGGTTTACACAAAACCACTGGTCTGGTTCTCTTGAACCGGCCCCCGACCTGAACTACGCCGGTTCAGGCATTTTCCGACCTGAACTACGCCGGAAACCTCCGGTTCCGGTCTCTCCGGTCCCAAATGTGGTCGGTTATGGTCGGAAACCGGCGGTCCCGGTTTTTATGCCCACCCCTACTAACGACAGTGTGGAGACAAAGGAGAGGTTTTAGGGCAAACTAAGAGAGCCATCAAATCGTCACTATTAGGGAAAGAGTTAAAACAGTCAAAAACTAACTATAAGTTTTCAATAATTCGTTAAAAATAGGTATATTTTTATAATTAAAACACATAATAAGATATATATTTTTAACACAACTTCTCAGAGGTTTCTCTCTAATCCTTTTAGGGTTCAACGTCGCAGCCGCTGCCCCCCATTTTTTCCGATCGCCTTCTACCCTCCCTTCACCTCCACCACTCACACAACCTCCTCCCTCCACTCCGCCTCCGCTGACAACCACGCAGCCAGGATAGTTGTTGCCTTCCACGAGCTTTATGTCACAGTCTTCGTGCCTGCAGAGCCCCCGCCGCCCTCCCTCCATCGTTCACAGTCATCTCTACCCAGTCACCGTCGGATATCTCCATCCCTCGTCTCCACAGACCGGAAATGAAGCCGTCCGATCAGATCCACCCCCTTGCAGAGGTTGTCCACCGCCTGGTGACCTCTGTCCAGCGCGCCGTCGATGCCCCTCCATCGTTGTTCGGTCGGGATCTGGTTCCTCCGGTGTAACACCCTCAGATGTCACCGCGTCCTTTGGCTCTAAAGGACAAACCAGGCGCGATTCTGGCCGCAAATGAGGAGGACCAGGTGTAGCAGACGGAGGCAAGGAAGCCTCTGACGCAGGGATGACCCGACTCGGCAGGGGTGGGTGGAGTCGATGTCGGACTATACCTACAGACCCGGGACATCCAGTGCTGGGAGGTCCCGGGCAGCCTGCAACAACAACTCAGTTATTTTACCTGTTTTCTCGTTATTTGCTTTGTTTCTGGAACAATTTATTTCTTGCGTTGTTTCGGGTTTTACATTTCATGTCTTGTTGTTTTGAGACGATGGTAGGGAGTTGTCTTGAGTTTTTGCCCACGATTTCAAGTGAGCTAATATTATGGGTCCATGAGCACCAGGCTTGCTACGGTCGGCCCGGAAAAATATCTGGAACCCGAGGCGGTCACGTCTCATCCTGTTTGATTGTCATTTGGCATTAATGAAAGTCTCGATTACCCGTTTCAAAAAAAAGATATATATTTTTAAATTTTGATCCAATTTAGAACATAGTTTACTCTTCAAATACGAGAGCTTTAAAGATTCATTGTAAAAGAAGCACACGACTCTCTGAAAACCCTATTGTGTGTTCATCTTTTTCAAGATATATACAACCACCATCTTTTTCAATTCCAGCAAAAACTGTGTACAACAGAGCCGCTATTCCGGGATGGGCTTGTCGTGTTTTTCTCGAACCGCGGCTCGCCGGAGTCTTTTAGGCAGACAAAGTCAGACATCCAATCTCCTCGCAGCTTTACCGAAATTTGTCGTCATGTCACGCCCCAAATCCGGTTTTGACCGGACTCGAGACGTGAACTAAAACAATAATAATTTAGAACAAAATTAAAGCCGAAACAGTCTCAAATAACAATTTTAAACTCCGAAATTTGACCACGAGTCAACAGCTCGGTAAAAACATTCAGTAAAAAGGTTTAATAAAAGAAAATAGTACGTCTCTAGAACGCTAGTCTAGGACCCTCGCTAGCTCCCGAGCCTCGAGTATCCGACTTGTACACATCCCGCTCAGGACCTGAAAAACAACAAGCTAAGGGATGAGCTTTCACTCAGTAGGAAAAGTAGTTAAGGTTATAAGCAAGCGCTCACCACCACGGGTAACCGTTCAATTAAGGCATACTAGTACAGCACACAACTAATTTCCAACGGAACTCGCAACCACAAACCTCAACTCAAGACCAAACCACACTCACAAACATACTCAAACGACCAAGCACAAACTGCAACTACAACACTTAACAGGTCATCAAGCATAATGTAAACAGTAAAATCACATACATGTCTCGTACCGCAGTCCCCTACTCCGCCGGTTGTCCACAGCCCGACTCTAACATATCACACCGGAACACACATCATCGGCCTAGATATCTTCCCGGAAAATACTCGGGGCATTATCACAATACGTCACACCGGAATCTCCATCGGCCTAGACATATTCACAGAACTCCTTCGGGGCACGACTCGTAGAGCCAAAACACGACACCAAGTGTCAACACAAACCGTCGACCTAGATATCCCACATCGGAATACCCCCTCGATGTAGGTATCGTACCGGAACCACTACCCGGGGGACCGCGCATATGTGGGACCCCATCGTCGGCTTAGGTACTACCCTACATCGTCGTACACCCTCGGTCGTAGGTACCATACCGGAATACAACTCCCCTTGGAACAAACATCAAGATAATAACACGCATCGCAATGCCATAATTCAAACACGGCTTACCAAGCCCAACAATCTTACCACAACCAGTCACGTCGGTCTATCAACCACCCGACCATTTCACAAGCAATGATTCACGTCATAACAAGCATGGCACACTTGCCCACAGATAATCACAGGGCTCAACATGGCCCGCATGCATTTCTACCAGCACAACAATCCCAAACTTACGGCTCGACAAGGCACGTAAGCTATCCCTCAGTACACTCGTTCCTCACCTCCTAATCATGCAAATCTAACAGTTTAAATTAAGTAAAAACAACCTATAGGAATACTAGTAACTTTCCACAATCGAACCGGTATCCGCTACGATCCCTACATCAAGAAGACAAGACAGTTACGTCTCCTAGCTGCTGACGCCCTGGCTTGCTTCCTCCTCCACTTCACGGTGCCCTCAGGTCTCCTCCTTCGTCGATCTCGGGCCCAAAGTCTTGGCCACACAAACAAAACCCGAATCAGTACTAAATTCGAAACGAATTAACGAGGAAACACCAAAATAAGCCCGAGGTCCAAACATAGGCTAAAGGGCCCAAAAATGGGTCCGTCACGGTTCAGGTCACGGATCTGATCACGGATCCGTGGCCCAGGCCGTCACGGATCTACTCACGGAGCCGTGACGTCTTCCGTCACGGTGGCCGTCACGGATCCGTGACGGGTCTGGAACAGTCCGCCTTCTTCTTCCTCCATCTTCGATTTTCACGATTTTAACCCCCAAAACCTCCATTGAAGACCACCCCAAGCTCCAAAACAGGTCCTAAAACGTCTCTACTTAAACAACCAACATGGGTCATCAACAAAACTCCACAAAACCACAATAAATCCAACCTCCAATCTCCTTTTTACTCCATAAATCAAAATCCAAACATCAAACTCCAAAATCCACCCAAGTTCTTCCATTCTCCTCCAAAACCCAAGAACCAAATCAATCAAAAACGAAAATAGGAAAGGGATTTACCTTGAGGGTGATGAATAGATGAAGAAACAAGAGGTTTGGAGTGGTTTTGGGTAGAAAAAAGCTTCAAGCTTCCAATTTTCCTCCTTTCTTCTCCTTCAAGTCTCCAAACCACTTTTTCTTCTTCCTCTCTATACCAATTTCGGCCACCAACACTAAAATGCTGAAATTGCCTAGGGTTTTATGCCTTTAACCCTCTTTTTGATGTTCCCAAAATACCCTTCCACCCTTATCTCTCCAAGACCGCTCATCTTAAGGACACATGGGTCTTTTTGACCCTCATTCTACCCCTCCAAGCTTTTAAGGACAAGTGTCCAACTAGGGACCACCTCCTCCCCAATTAAATTCAGCACTTATAATTTAATCGGTTTGTCCTTAAATGGATGTCATTTGACCCGAGTTGACTTGTTCACAAACCAAGTCCCCAGAAAGGAAACGGCCCAACTAAGCTAACCATGATGACGGCTAAGCTTTTTGGACCCGGAAAGGTCCCGAATGACTCCCGGAGTCATCGGTTGACTTTTCTGCCAGAAAGTCAACTTTCGCTGAAAACTTCCGGTTCGACCGGGAACGACCGGGGCGGTTCTTACACGTCAGTAGGCTTCCCCCTCCTCCTTGTTCCAAACACCAAGTCTAAGAGACTTCACATCGAGTTTAAGAGGCTACTGCGAGCCTCTAATGCTACTCTTATATCGATATCCAAAGTTTATGACCTTGATTTATCGCGGTTTGGTTCTGGTAAAGTATTGCCAACCGAACACCCGCACGAGCAGGTTGGAGAATATGTTGGAGTAGTACAGTCGATGGATTTGGGATTCGAGGGGAGGGACGATAGGATGGGGTCCGTTTCCATGGCACCCTAGGTCGGGTTACTCCGACAATTCAATACGGATCGACAATACGAGAACGCCCCACTACGAAAGCTATGAGCTTCAGGAGACTCGACATCATATACTCCTTAGTCTCGGTGTTCTGGTATATTGTCTGCTTCGTGATTTCATAATTGTTGCATTTCTTGTTTCTGTTCTTAGTATTCAGATTCGTTGCTTAGCTAAGATTGGGGTAGGTTGGATTCTTAATAATGTTTTTTCGTTTGTTTGAAATGTTGGTAAAAGAATGTCCTTAAGTTGTGTCTATGAAACAAAATAGGTTTTTTTATGTGTGCATGAGAATCGGATTAGTTATAGCCATTCCGAACATTATTCTGAAGCCCGGACTTTTTTGCCCTACAATATATTAGTTTTTTGTTTGTTTTTACAATAATGCATTTCCCTATGTTACTCATTTCAACAAAAAAGATTCATTATGGATAGATTAATAGATGGCAAGATGGGTCTTTTATTGTTTCTTTATTTTAATGGGTCGTTGACAGAGTCTTCACAATTCCATGGTTCTTCTAAATTTCTGTTTGTATGCATTGGTTTATTTATTTTTATTCTCGTCAGTTATTTTGATTACTACGTACATATAACGCATTTAAAAACCGAACTTGTAGTAAGTAGAAGCTAGAATTTTTTTTTTGATCAGCAAGACAAATTTAGATTAAAGCCTCTAACGAGGGAATAGAGGAGTACAAGGCCGATCTTTCACTACAGATCAAGGCACAAAAAAGAACACAATGAAACCGGGGAATGAATGAAAACCCCACCCCTAGAAGGTCGCAGCCTTCATTTTCGGGCGGTAGCACCAATGAAAGTAGGACGCAGCCTACATATGACAAGTTCTAAAAACTGAAATATACTACCATGAAGCCCTGAAAAACCAAACACCGTTGAAATACTCCCAAAAATGTAGAAGGTCTGAAAACCGGCAGTAGCTACCAAGGATGAATGAATGAGAACCAAGAAGCCCTGGGGGAGTAAAATCCAACAGACGAATCTGACCGGAGAAATCCATACCTTATCTTTGGAATGCTGAACCGACTCCCATCTCAATAGTAATAACTAAAATGCCGGTGGTCAACACCACTAACGGCTGAGACATATTCGAATTACCCTACCAACGCTAGCAAGAGGCTTCTATGAATGAAGTGAAACCAAATACTAAGTTAGCAAGAACGAATAGGAGAAGCTTAGCTTACCAAAGGAGAAGAACGAATATAACTTCAGGTCTGAACATCATGGCATGAACCTGAGCCGGTCCGGTACTCGAAAGCGGTCAACACCGAGAATCGATTGTAGGGGACCCGATATTTCTATCGAGCACCAGGCATGCCATTCTTTCAGACCTTGGCTACCACCGGTGAGATCCAAACACCTCAACCACATCCAAGCAATCCGGATCCGAGCGACACCCAAAGCGTAATCCAAGAACCGAAAGCTTTCCCTAGCAACGAACCGAGATGTCACCACACGATCCCTCACGCCCCTACTTTCTCCGGAGAGTCCCTTCAATGAGAACCTCATCTCAAAGCACGCCGACATGGTGCAGGTGAAGGACTTCAGTGGAAAAGTGTGACAACAGACTCGGACGCCTTCGAACTCACGGAGGGTCCTCTTAACGCTTCGGCCATCACCGAGAACGCAAGAAAAGAACCAGAATTTCTTCAAACCGGAGCCGAGAGTGGGTAGCAGCGGTTCTGCCCCTGGGAAGCCCGAGGAGACCGGAATAACCCATCGCACCACCAGGGAGGATCAAGGGAAAAGGGTGATGACTCCTTTGAATCCAGAAGAGACCCGAAAAGGTTGAGGCGGACTCCAAGCAGATAGATCCCGATCAGACTGCAGAACTGACCCCCACAGATCCAACCACCTCTCACGACCAACCGAACTGCTCCAATCTCAGGGGAGAAAGGAGTCCCACTATCAGAACAATCGGGGGCACCGGTAAAACAGGGGCACCAGCACCGTGTCGAGGGAAGGAGCCGAGGGACGACCAGATCCCGGAGAAGCAAGTACCCCGTCAAGCAAAACCACACCGAGCATCCAAACAACAGCAACTCGACCAGATCTGGAGGTGCATCTCCGACCACAACCCGGAGACGAAACGCCGGAGCAGCCAAACCTGCGACGTTCGCGCCGGAGAAGCAGAAGGGAGGAGACAACCAGATCTGACGGAAGAGGAGATCCCCGCCGTTCACCGTCAGGACCCGAGTCCAGCGCTGGCTGAGGGCGCCAGAGAAGAGGAAGACAGAGACCTGAAGTCGCCGGAGCCAAAGTCCGACGAGGGTAAACTCGAACGAAGCCGGCCCAGATCTGCCGGAAGAAACCGGCCCAGATCTGCCGGGAGAGCCTCGTCGCTCAGGCTGCAGTCAAGAGACGGGATCGAAGCAGGTTGAGGGCGCCGGAGAAGAGCTTGGTCAGGGACGGAGAGCCGATGTCGCCGGAGAACGAATCCGACGTCGGAGACCCGTGCGAGACCAGCGACCAAGGAGCAGAAAACCAGATGGAGAGAAGGAGAGGGAGCAAGGGAGGGGAAGTGGAGAAGAGGAGTCCTCGCCGGCAACAGCCGTGGCCGTCACCGGCGAGGACGAGGCGACTGGCTAGCGAAGAAGAGAAGGGGGCACGGTTTTCAAGTCAGAGACTTTTAGGGTTTTTTTTTCTGATCGCTTTTCCCCTAGAAGCTAGAATATAAGGGTCAGATTGGTCAGGAGGGACGGATAAATTAAGGTTAGGTGCATATATACACATGTCTTAAATTTCAACACTATTTGGTGGCTGAGATTGTTGACTAACCGTTTACTATACATAATATATTAGTGGTGATTTTTTTTATTCCTAAGAAGAATGAGATTTGTTAGAACTGTAGTTCATTTTATTTTATTTTTTGAACGAAAGGTGCAATTCATTAATGTAAATTTCAAATACATCAAGTGTATCAGGAATAAATCTCTGATCACGAAGAACGGACAAAAGACAAAGTAGTGTCGTAGTTATTTTCATACTATAACCGTTCCTGACAATATTGGGTAGGCCAGCTAATACTGAGCTGGGATGTCGTATAGGCAAGGAAGGAAGACGGGGGTTGAGAAGGTGATACTGGAACTCCTGCTCCGAAAATTGGCTAATGACTTCAACAGTAATAATAGGAGGCCATATATGAATAACGGTTCTCTCCCTGGAAAAACTCCTTATTCTCTGTTCACTAGACATTGAACCTGCAAAAACAAGCTCAAATAAAGTAAAAAGAACCCGCGGTAATATTGTTATCATAGCAAAAAATGCCTTCTCTCCTAAAGGATCTGCTTTCTTTACTTCTTTTGGTTCGATCTTGCTCTCTTTGTACAATGATTATCTTTCCATTGAGAGTAAACCGGTGGCCTCAACCAGCAAGGTACGCAAATCACAGGAGGCAAATGGACGTCCCAAAAGAAGAGCTGGTCCCAAGGTATCGTCTTCTCTATCCAAAGGTAAGCTGAAACGTGCTCGTAAAAAACGAGTTGTTCCGGTTTTGCCTTCGGACGTGGCTGCGAAGAAGAGTGGGGTGAATCAGGGCGTGGATTCTACTAACAGGGAGGTGGTCGATCCGACTCAGCAACAACACTCGGAGGATGTGGGAGTGACTGGTGCGGTTGCAGTTTCCTCAGCGGTGGTTTTTCTTGCTGCGTCTGCGAGGTCGGGAATTGAGGTACACCGGGATTTTCCATCGCCCAAGGTTGTGTCATGTACAAAAAATTTCGTATACAATGTGCCTTATGCTTCTTCAGACGACTGGATTCGTTCTACTTTCGATGTGTGTGGAGAAGTTGTCTCGGCGATCGTCCTCAAGCGACCAAATAAGAAAGGACGATATTTCGGCTTTGTGGAGTTCCGACTTCAATCTTCTGCTTTGAAAGCCATTGACGTCTTCAATGGATTGAAGTACAAAGGTTATAGGTTCTTTGTGGCCTTTGCTCGGCCGGAAAAGGAGCCCTTTCCGGCCAAGGGCAAATCCGGCTCAAAACAGAGCGTTGTTGATGTGGAACAGAGCATAGCAATTTCGAATTGTTTGGTGCAGGAATAGAGCAGTGTTGCTTCAGCTCGTCCGGAAGCTATGGCTCTTAATGTTGAGGATGGGAAGTTGTTGCAGTTACTGTTGACCGGAGATCGGAAATCAACCATGGTGGTCGATTGGTTGACGGAGGTAATTCGAATGCAGATCGTGAATTATCCTCTCCATATCTTGCGCGATTCTATTTCCAATTTTAGGTGCCTTGCTGGTAAGGATAATTCGGTTAACACGCCTAATTTTCTGGGTTGCAATTCTGTGGATCCGTATGTTGTGGCTGCGAATTTTGTCAATCACGTAAAAGAAGGAGACAGTGTGGGTTCCATTGGGCCATTGGGCTTGGCTGAGGGAACTGTTCTAGCCCAAACCGTGTTACAGGATTCAATGGTTGTTGATGGGATCGTAAAACCTGCGACAGACTTGTAGAGTTTGGATTCTGAGTTGGGCTTGGCGGTTTTGAGCCCAAGTTCCAGCCCAAAGATTAATTCTCTGACTCCATCGACAGGCTCGGTTGAACCAATACAGGCTTTGGCTACCAGCGATCCAAGTCTTGTTATGGGTGGCTCGATGGTAAGTGACCCTGCGGAGGGTAGTCCTTGGAAGGAAGTACTACTTAAATCGTCGAAACGAGTAAGCCGGCCTCCCAAACACTTGTCCGATTTTTATACCGTGAAGTGTAAATCGAGGAATCGATCTTTGGAGCGAGAAAGAGTAGCTCGTCCCGTTGACATTGGGAATCAGGTTGAGCTTGGCAGAACTGGAAATTCTTTAGTTTCAGCTTCGCCTCATGGAACTGATGCTTGGACTACAATCCGTGAATTGGCTTCCAAAAAGAAAGATGTGATTAATCGTATCTGAGGTCAGGAGGCGAGTTTTAATAGGGTTCTCTTTTCGTTTTTTGTTTCCTTGTTTTGTTTTAAGGAAAAAGTTTGGCCTTTTAACTCCCCTTTATGGAGTTCCTATGTAAGCGTTATCTTTTACCTTGATTATTCTTTAATCAGGGCATTCCGGTTCCCCTTTTTAGGAATTGGTCTTATTAATAAAATTTTCGAGCTTATAAAAAAAAGTAAAAAGGACCCGCTCAGTTAACCAGATCCATAATCGTGAAAGGGGTCGAGGCGGTTGCGGCGGTGGAGGCCAGGGAGAAGGGGGCACCGACTGCGGCTTCAGGGACGACTCTAGAGACGGCGACGACATCATAGATGGCGGCGATGACCTCAGAGACGACGACGACTTCACAAACGGCGGCGACAACATCATGGACGGCGGCCTCAGAGGCGGAAACCCCCGGAGTTGCAGAGGAGGGACCGAAAAAGGCCGGGAGACGCTACGTTGGTGGCGGAAGAAAGTCAACGTCGCGGTGGCTAGATGTGGCTCGAACGAAGCCTTAGCAGAAAAAACCTTCGCAGGATCCATAGGGAATGTGCAAGGGAAAGGATGTGTAGAGGAGAGAAGCATAACTATGGCAAAAGCATGGTAAAAACCATGGCCATAACCATGGTTTTTGGGTGCTGCGGCAGAAAAGCTCCTAGAGTTTAGTTAGATTTTTTGTTAGTTTTTGGGAAGAATACAAAATACCCCTGTAGAGTTCAATTTATTAGTTTTAAGGGATATACCTATTATTCTTTAAAGTTATTATTCTTTTAAAAGCCATTTGAATTATTCATATTTCTCCATTCTTCAAATATAATTTTTGATTGAACTCTTTGTGTTCATACAATACCGAACACAAAAAAAGAACAAATTTATTCCATTCTTAACTCAATTTTGTTTGCCTCCTTTCTCTCCTTATGCAGTGATTGTCATGCAGTGGCAGAGCTAGCTTTTTTAGTAGGTAGTGGGGCACCGAAAATTTTCAGTGTCAATACGTGAATGTAAAAAATTGAGGGGAGGGGGCACAACTACGAAATTAGAAAGAATTAAAGGGCATTTTGAAATAAAAAATCGAAAAACATAAAACAACAACAAAAATTGAGGAGGGCACCTGCCCCCGGGGCACCATGTGGCTCTGCCACTGTTGTCAAGGTTGGTTATTCCTTGTTATATCTTGGGAGACGAATGACCATACATGACAATCAATGTATTAAAAAATGTGATTTGTCATTCTTGACGAAAACGTTTTAACCAAAAATCAAACAAGTTATCACCCTTGAAGTAGCCTGTAAAAACAGACTCAGGAATACAACTACGCCATGATGGCCCCAAAACCAAGCATACCGTACTATTTCACCAAGGTAAAAAAAACAAAAACAAAAAGCTCACACCTCCAACACCCCCGAATTTCCACCTGTGTGGTTTGAAGGGAGCTCAGGCAGTAAATGATCGAATACCAACACCATTCGAAATAGGCATTGGAACGAGCAAACCAAAGAACAAAGCAAGCTCATAATTGTCCAAGCAGAACGTAGAACTAGCTTGGACAAAAGCTAAAACTGATCCCTCAAAACCGATGAAAGAATCCACTGAATGTCGCACATCTCTGAATCTACATTTTTGAGGGTGGTATAACCACTATTGGTGTGAGGGTCTAGTCCCTTTCTGTCTTCGAAGGATTGTGCTCGGAATTTCCAAAGTCTCTCATCCGAGGTTCCAATTCATCGTCCAAATCTTCAAGTTTCTCATTGAGTAATGCTCTAGAAGCCTTGGTGTTAAACCCGGTTTCGCTACCAAGGCCCACGCGTTGGATGCTTCTTGTTTCGGTATGGACTTAGTAATTAAAGCATAACCGAAAAGATCATTTATCAAGGCCTCATGAGTAAGCATATTCCTTCGATACCCTTTGCTTGGCCTGGCATTACAAGTGGAATTAAAGTCCAGATTATCGTACTCAAGGAATTCAAGAAAAGAAATTACTATTTAGAGTTCGTTAGTAGGTTGCTTCCTTCAAAAAATGGTTTTGTTTGTAACATATAATATGACAGTGATTGTAAAGTTGACTACAATAGGGGTAACGAATTATCTCTAATCTATTCCTAACTTCGGTCGATAGCTTAGGACCCTAATGGAATGTAACCACTTGTAGTTCTCCCGAATCTAGATGTAGGAAAACCCCAAAGCACTATGTTCCTTCATAATTTCTAGCTTTCGAAATAAATCTATGGTTGTTGAGATTGTGTTAACCTAGATATACATATTCTATATTTAAACCCAACTTACGATTAATTTTAGACTAATTACGATCCTTATCTCTCGAGTGTTAGATCCTAATTTGTATCATCTATCAAGTCTGCACGAGAGATAGAACATTAAGCGTAAATCAACAATAAACCCTAACCTAAATTCAAGATTCATAAAATCATGGCAGTCAACATATAGAAGTTAAATCTCCAATCCATCATAACCCTAAATTATGAGGGGTTAGTTACTCATGGAAAAAGAAGAAGAAAACTCAAAGAAGCAAGAAAATTGATTCATAATATTGAGAAAGTATGGAGATACAATTACCAATATAAACCACAAATGATGTTCTTCAAGCTTCAATCTTCAAATCTCTTAGCTCTCAACTCTCTATCCATCTTAGTTTATTCCAAATACAAGATATCCTAAAAAAATACCTAATTTTACTCTTACAAAGGGTAAAAATCACAACTGAAACGAGCTTATGAAATCAGGTATGCGTGCATCACGGAGGGAAGAACGGTGCCAGGAAGGCCTCCGGATCCATACAGTAGTCAGATCCAAACAGTGACTTTTCGGTCCAATTATGTTTTGTCACGGTTTCCTAGTCGGACCCGTGAAAGACTCTGCAACGGTGCTTTGGTCGGTCCCAAGAAGGTGTCCGGCCCAAAAAAATGTGTAGATCTCCGAAATTCCTTCTATTTGATATCTTATGGGTAAAAATTGAAGCTTGTATGACAGAGTATGCCCTTCAAAATATCAGCTAAATTTCATGACTCCTCAATCTGATTTTGCTTGATTTTGTCCTCCTTTCGATCCACGAACCCACAATTCACCAAAAACGCAAAATATCCATAAAATTATAGAGAATGAGTTAGAAGCGGGGCGTCTATTTAAAAACGAAAAAATATGACATTTTAGGTGCTAAGATGTGCCCATATCACTAAAGTTTTATGAACAAATACATTACAAATTACAATATTTTTTTGATGAATCAGTCAGAATAATCGACTGTAAAAATAAATTAATTAAATAACTTTAGATTTATTCGTTACGATGAGCATAAAGGATGGATTAGAAGATAAAATTTCTTTATAAAACAAATTAAACTATCATTGATTGATTTACTCTTGAATCTTAATTTAAACATAGAAGTATCGAAAGAGATAAAAAGCGATAAGTCATATCCTCTTGTTAGGGTTTTTGCGGCCTCTACTAATCTATTGTTGCATTAGATGGTGGTGGGTACCTCAAGACTTGCTACCCTACTGTGGAAATTGGTGGTAGATGTCCCAATCCTTGGTCGTAATACGAGGGGGAGATGTGGTAGACGGAGGACACGCTCATTGACCTTTCATATTAGGTTCCGCAATAGTGATCTTTCGTCTCTATTTCGGCGGTGCCGTCTCGTGCGCAAAGAGGGATTCGTCTGGTGGATTGGTGGTCAGGACGTAAGCTACCATGGTGGTATGAGATGTTCTATGGGCGACGAAGGAACGAGATCTACAACTTTGTCTCGACTTGGTCAGAGCCGATCAAACGGGGAACATCTTATGGGGACCTGAGGAGTGAAGGTCGATGGCTGGCTTGGGACGAGTTGTTTAGGGCTGATGGAAGGGAGCGCTAGCCGTC
The DNA here is from genome assembly GCA_963921825.1 of Erodium maritimum. Lineage (NCBI taxonomy): Eukaryota > Viridiplantae > Streptophyta > Magnoliopsida > Geraniales > Geraniaceae > Erodium > Erodium maritimum. Next base: position 13,439,975 of record OY997595.1, read on the forward strand.
GGGGACAACGTCAAGGCCTTGACGGGGAAGCCATGAATTTACCGCAATTATGATTAGTTATGACTTGAAGATGATTGTTGTGATCGTTATGGATCTTGGCTTAGTGGGGTATATTGATTCCAAGGGAACGGTAGACAAATCTACGGGTACCACATTCTCACCAATTATAGGGTGACATCAATTCCACCAAGTGCCGACATGACATTATCCTACCATATTGGGACCCAACACCTTTATGTTTCTAATGACTCTCATTATCATCAAGGGGCGACGCCAGCTGGATTCTCGGGAGAGTGTGCATAGTCCATTTGTGCCCTTTTAGTAACTTGGTATAAGGTTGGCCAGACCTTCATTTTCGGACATCAACAACTGCATCGGTGGTCCTGGTCGCTAAAGAAGTATCTTCCTGGAGCCCCAACCTAGAGTCGTATGACATATTTTTTGTTTTTGCATTTTCTATTGTTCACAATAGTTATTCTCTTTCAATCCCACGTTGTTCAGACTTTCATAAATTTATGTTTTCCGTCTTAGTTACGATTTGTGGATCTTTTTCGGTGCCCGTTTCGGGTATGTGCCCTCTAGCTTTTAATATTAATATATTATCCTAAGTTCAAAAAAATAACATAAAATAATCCAACACTTAAAAAAAACTAAATAGTAATTAGTAAACAACTTTAAAAATTAGGATCTGAAAGTACTCTTTGGCATGTTGAAACTTCCCGTGCTCGCTCAAAACTACTATTAAAAAATAGTTTTTTTTTTCTAAAAAAAATTAGTGGGAAAGCTCAAGCTGCCTTGGATCGTTATGCGTGGCAAAAAGATAAAGTTCATGAAAGGCCTGCACCGTAACGTATGTGTTTGTGTGTAGTAAGAACATTACCAAATAAACCAATGCAATGCTGAGTTAAACTAAACCGGCTTCAATAGAGAATAGCAGTTTGTAATCTGAAGCAACCCTTTTGGGTGTTTTCTTGGGGGATAAGGTCAGGTGAAGGTTTCAACCTAAATACAATTAAAATGTACCAAATACCTAATCCATACATACATGTAATGTTATGTATCCATCAAAATGGTTGATAAACATATCCACTTCCACTTGTTTGGTGTAGAAATTGCACCTAACACTAACTCTTGGATATGCCTTCTTTTCTTCTCTCACCCACTAACCCTAATTATACACCAAATATCACCCCCTTGTTCCTTGGTCAATACCCCAAACAAACCTCCAACTACATCCCCAGCGAAGGACCGACTCATTGTTTTTTTTCAAAAAAAATCGAATTGGGTTTATTTAATATTAAAAAAAGTGTTCAGATCAGAAGACCGAGACTTTTGATGAGACGAAAGAGATGTGGCAACGACGAAAACAAAACGAAAAAGGGGATGTGAATTTGTGGAGCAACTTGGTGAGATTTTAAGGCCTGCTAGCCATGGATAGATGCATGGGCAGGACGGCTTGTGCTTGTCTTTGTCTATCCATTTATCATCATCACCTTCTCATTTTATTTTTTCTCATTGTTTATTTATTTATTTTGCCTGCAACTATCCGTTTAAACACGAAAGTGTGAGGAAAATGTTATTAAAAGAAGAATATATATATGTATCAAATTGCTTTTTATAGACGTAAAATATCTGATGAATTGCGTGAATGTTGCCTTAGGTAGTGACTGGTAATAAAGCAAAGTACTGGTCAAGAGTCCCAATCAATACGGGAGAGGTCCTTTTCCTAGGCCTTATGCTCCTGAAATGATAATAATAAGATCGTTAGGTGGGACAAATTAAGTGGGCAATTCCAAAATCCATATTAGAATTAATTAACCATATGATTAGGTTGATTTGGAATATTACCATCTTGTCCTCGTCACCACCTAATTGTCCCCGACCCCGTGTATGGTCTTATCCTCCCCAATTTTGGAGGTCTCCGTAAAGCTTTTGTAATCATACTTATAAACTTGTCTGTGGGCTGGGCTTGATGAGCCCAAACCCGAAACAATCTTGTGGGCCAACTTCAAAACTATAAGAGCATACTTTGGACCATTAACTAGTCTTCCTCTTTCTTGTAATATCTAGGGATGGCAATGGGTCGGATTTGGGCCGGGTTTTATGATACCCAGGCCCACCCCTATTTTCCCTACCTACGTCCGAGCGTGCGCGAGACCCGATAGTGGTCCGTCCCGCTTGTGACCCGATCGGATCAAGTATTATCCTATCCACCCAGGATAAAAGTTATATTTTCTTTTTTTCAGGAAACCATATTTTATTTTACTACTCAATTTATATTGGTAAATCATGTATATATGATGCGTAAAAATTTAATATTTTTATATGAAATATATAACATATTCAATAACTATTCACGAGCGCAAACATAATATAATCACTAGTTTTATCCTAGTTTATAATATTATTATCTCTTAGCAAAATTATAATAATCTCATTATGTCAGACAAATAAAACAAGTAACAATTAACAAACATATTTAGTTTTTTTATTTAGTAATCTATCGGGTCAGGTCGGGCCGGATAGTACCAATCTCGAGCTCGGTCTGACAGTGGTTAAAAGTCCGATCAAACTATCCCAACCCGACCCGTTTGTGAAAATACCGGTCCCAACCCGATTTTTCGGGTTGGACAGGTCTAGTCCGGGTACTATTGTCATCCCTAGTATTATCCAAGGTTCTAAAAGTCGTTAGGCGCTAGTCGGACGGCAAGGTCCTTCGAGGATTAATCGGGGACTAGACGGGGATTAATCGGGGATTAATCGGATTTGTATTTTTTTATTTAATAGATATATTATTATTATATATAATTAAAATATGAATTTCATTATATTAAAAATGGTAACAAATATCTAAAATACCTAAAAAAAATCACACCAAACAACTCAGAAGCACAACACCTAATATCACCAACACCATAACCATATAATTATTTTAATTGAGTCAGTATACTACGCAAAATTGTTGTAATTGCCTAGGCGGCTAGGCGGATCGGCTAGACGTAGGCGGGCGCCTAAGCGACGTCCAGTCGGGATTTTTAGAACACTGTTATTATCCCTTTTGATTTTACACATCAATTTAAATCAAAATTAAGGACGTAATTTGTACCACTAATTAGTCTCTTTTCCTTCTTTTGTGATTTTACAACCAATTAAAATCAAAATTGGTCGGTCAAACTCCGGCACAGTTCAATGTACCATAGATCTTCCCTACAATTTGAATTATTTCCTTACTAAAATCGTACCATAAATTGTCAGCTACATCACTTGACACAATCACAAGTCACAAGTCACAACACATATAGCTTATCTCATATCAAAGTCAAAGATGGAACCAACAAGGATACTCACAACATTGACGGTGATAATCGCAGTTATGGTCCAACCGGGAACAAGCCAGTTCCCGCCATCGCCCCCACAACCGACGGAGTGCTGGTCGGCGCTGGCAAGTGTCCCGAGCTGCGTGACGGAGCTGTACATGGCACTATTCAACGGCCAGTTCGGGGTTGTGGGTCCCGCCTGCTGTGGGGCCATCGGCAAGGTCAACGACCAATGCTGGTCAAGGATGTTCCCTTTCAACCCAATGTTCCCTCCGATGGTCATGAACTTTTGCTCGGCGCCGCCTTCATCTTCGCCGGGGCCTCAGGACGACACCATCAAGTGCTGGGCACCGTTTGGTGGCGTCAACGGTTGTGTTTGGGATATTTATAGGTCTCTTTTTAGCGTCCCTCCAGTTGGCATCGCCGATCCTGGTTGTTGTAAGGTCGTCAGGGACACGGACGCCACGTGTTGGCCCAAGATGTTCCCTGCCAATCCGCTTTTTCCTGTGCTGCTCAGGACCACCTGTGCTTCTGGTGCTCCTCCCCAAGCTTAATAATTGGTTGATTAAGAACCCGTAGGTAGGACAGTTTTTGTGGTTTTATTTTACAATTTTTAGGGCTGATTTTTGCTTGCCACGTAATAAATGAGGTCTTCTACTGGCTCTTCTTAATAAAAATGTTATGGTTAGTCATTTTCCATTGTTTTAGTTTTACATGAAATTAGTTATGCATTACAAAACTGCATATGGTTGATATTTTTTGTCTCCGAAACGGTAACCCATAAAACAATCTCAACAATAAGATGCTGCAATGAGTATTCAATGTAATACAATTTTTTTTTATCAGTGAAACAGTATATAAAACTGTTAGTCCACATGTATATTGACAGTTGCATTGATAATTACTGAAATGGTATCAGAGGCAAAGCACGTACTACTCTCTCATCCTTTCACATAATCATGTCCCTAGAACACTCAGAAAATTCAGAAACCACTGCAACAAACAGTCCTCATCTTCCACCTTCCCGATCACACCTTCATCCGGTATTCACCGTATCTAATATTCAGCATAAAGTTCGTATACTTGACGGCCATCGAGTCACATATAGTCAATGGGTAAAATTGTTTCTCTTGCATTGTAAAGGATATAAGGTAACCTCTCATGTTGATGGCACTCCGCCTCCGACCTCAACCGATCCGGACTACGACCCTTGGTGCGAAATAGACGCTCATGTTCTTCAGTGGATATATAGCACCGTCTCGGATGAACTCTTGAGCCGCATTCTTGAATCCGACTCGACGACATACGCTGCTTGGACTCGCCTCAAGGATCACTTTCAGAACAATAAAGGGTCTCGAGCTGCGGCATTAGAGCATGAATTCAACACCATGACACTTGCTGCCCAACCTTCACTCAACTCCTACTGTCAACGGCTTAAAGACATTGCTGAACAACTCCAAGATGTGGGTAGCATGGTTGATGATCAAAGGTTAGTTCTCCAATTGGTTCGTGGTCTTCCACCTGAATTCGACACGGTAGGAGCATACATCAACCAAACACTTCCCACCTTCGACACCACGCGCAGCATGCTCCAACTAGAGGACCAACGTCGTTCGGCACGACCAGACAACAACCAACCTACGGCACTTACAACGTCTTCCTCTCCACATCAAGGTCGCTCACGAGCTTATCGACCTCGATCCTATGGACCTCCTCGACAACACAACTGGTCACCACAACCTCGAGGATTCAACCGTAACCCATACCATGGCTATCCAAACCCAAGACCTTGGTCTTCTCCAAGGATGACGCCTCGCTCCACGGCTCCATCATATTCCCGATCTACACCTACATGGTCAACCCAACAATGGCCATCTTCTCGGACTCCACCACCGTGTCCGTTTCCTACTCAACCAGGCTGGGCCTCTCCTTGGCAACCAGAAGCACAAAGGCCACGGTCAACAAGGCCCCCTTCGCAGCCATCACCTTCTGACCACGCTGAAGCAAACATTGCAACCACACAATCATCTAAGTTTCCACAGGTGTTTCCAGCGTCCACTTCTTCGCATGTTGACGACTCCGAGTGGTATATGGACACAGCTGCAACAAACCACTTAACATCAAATTTAGGTAACCTTGTTCCACCATTATTTCAAAGCAAAGTTGATACTATTTATGTAGGTGACGGCAATACAATTAAGGTTCATGGCTCAGGCAATACTAATGTCCCCATACCCAACATAAATCTCTCATTACCACAAGTTTTATATACCCCCGACATCATTAAAAACTTAGTTTCGGTTCGTAAATTTACACGAGACAATAATGTATCTGTGGAATTTGATGCTTTTGGTTTCTCTATGAAGGACCTGCGTACTGGGAAGATCGTCTTGAGGAGCGACAGCACAAGTGATTTGTATCCAATCCGTCTCAAACCACCATCATCTCCCTCAAGTGTCCATCTTGTTTCATCCTCCTCTGATTATTGGCACAAACGCCTTGGTCACCCGGGTAGACATGTTACACAACACCTACAACAACAATGTCTTATTTCTAGCACTTCTACTAAACTTTGTTCAAGTCTTTGTAACTCATGCCAGATTAGTAAAAGTACACGTTTACCTTTTTATGAATCCACTTCTAATTCTCTTTCTATTTTTGACATTGTCCACAGTGATTTATGGACTTCTCCCTTGTCTAGCACCAGTGGGTACAAGTATTATATGGTTTTGATTGATGACTTTTCTCATTATGTTTGGGTATTTCCTCTCAAATTCAAATCTGAAGCCTTTTCAAAATTTGTTCAATTCTCTGCTTATGTCAAAACTCAATTTGGATTCCATATCAAAACTTTTCAGTGTGATCTCGGAAAGGAATTTGACAATTCCCCCTTTCATACATTTGCTAAAACTAATGGTTTACAATTCCGTTTTTCATGTCCTCAAACATCCCCACAAAATGGCAAAGCCGAGAGAATGTTACGTCGTCTCAACGACATTTCATTAACCCTCCTACATCAAGCCTCATTACCATCACATTTTTGGGTCGAAGCCATCCTCACAGCCACATATCTCCATAATATCCTCCCCTCCAAAACTCTACATTACCGAACCCCCATGTCCATCCTATTTCTTAAACACCCTACCTACCAACATCTTCGAACATTTGGGTGCCTTTGCTTCCCCAATTTATCAGCCAAACGTCAACACAAATTGGATCCTCGCTCCTCTCGATGTGTCTTTCTAGGCTACCCAGACAACTTTCGCGGGTACAGGTGCCTAGACTTGTCTTCAGGTAAAATACATATATCTAGACATGTTGTATTTGATGAGAACACTTTTCCTTATGCATCACTTTCTACACCTACTATAGATACATATTCATTTCTCCAGCATGATACCTCTCACTTTCCCGTCTCCTTGTATGATGAGTTTAACCCTTTTAGTTCTCAGCCTACTACTACTACTCAACCAAATACCATGTCACCAAGTCCTACTATACTACCTATCCTTGACACTCACCAAACAAACCCCATAACACCAAGTCCTCCTATACCAACCTTACCTGACACTCACCAACCAAATCCCATCACACAAGAACAACCCTCTCCAAATACCTTACAAGCTCCCACTGAACCACATCGTCACCATATGGTCACTCGTTCTAGACATGGCCTTCTTCGGCCTCCATCCCGTCTTAACCTTCACATAACCACTATATCCCCGATACCTAAATCACCTCATATTGCCTTACATGATCCTAATTGGGCCGCCGCCATGCATGAAGAGTACGACGCTTTGATTAAAAATGGTACATGGGACTTGGTACCTCGCCCCACAAATTCCCCGGTCATACGATGCATGTGGTTATTTAAACATAAATTTCATGTTGATGGTAGCTTGCACAGATACAAGGCTCGTTTAGTGGTCAATGGCAAGACACAACAGGTGGGGATCGATTGCGAGGACACATTTAGTCCTGTGGTCAACCCAACGACCATTCGGACCGTGCTCAGTCTTGCTGTCTCACGTTCTTGGCTCATCCATCAACTCGATGTTAAGAATGCGTTCCTCCATGGAGACCTCAATGAAACCGTGTTCATGCATCAACCTCCAGGCTTCGTTGATCCTACTGCTCCTCATGCCGTGTGTCGCCTTCGTAAGTCGTTATACGGCTTGAAACAGGCCCCAAGAGCTTGGTATCAACGATTCGCTTCCTTCATCATCTCACAGGGATTTCGTAGCAGCTTATGTGATACATCATTATTTATTTTTCATCACAACACTGACAGTGCTTACTTACTCCTCTATGTTGACGATATCATCTTGACAGCTTCTTCAACAACGTTGCTTCACAGAATTATTGCTTCGCTATCCCAGGAATTTGCTATGTCTGATTTGGGTTCTCTTAGCCATTTTTTGGGTATCTCCGTCCAGCATACATCTCATGGATTATTCTTGTCTCAACATCAATATGCACAGGAGATTTTGGATCGAGCTCATATAAAGGACTGCAATCCTTCTGTCACTCCGGTGGACAACGTTTCCAAGCTCAGTGGCTCATCTGAGCCTCCAATTGCTGACCCATCTAGTTACAGGCAGATCGCTGGTGCTCTCCAATATCTTTGTATCACTCGCCCGGACCTCTGTTATGCCGTGCAACAGCTTTGTTTGTTCATGCATGATCCGCGTGAGAATCACTTTCGATTTCTCTAACGGGTCCTTCGATATGTACAAGGCTCCTCTTCGTTGGGTCTTCACATCACACCTGCCTCCTCCCTTACTATTACAGCTTATTCCGATGCCGACTGGGCTGGCTGCCCAGATTCCCGACATTCGACCTCCGGCTTTTGTGTGTTTTTGGGTTGCAACTTGGTTTCATGGTCATCCAAAAGACAACCCACAGTCTCCCGCTCCAGCGTCGAAGCGGAATATCGTGCCGTCGCTAATGCTGTAGCCGAAACGACTTGGCTCCGCAATATTTTGTTTGAGCTTCACGTTCCGGTTCCTCGTGCTTCCGTGATCTTCTGTGACAATCTGTCTGCGGTATACATGTCCTCTAACCCTGTCCAGCATCAGCGAACCAAACATGTTGAACTCGACATCCACTTCGTCCGCGAGAAAGTACAGATTGGTGCAGTTCGTGTGTTACATGTCCCTGCTGCTTATCAATACGCCGACATTTTTACAAAAGGATTGCCTCGGTTCCTCTTTCATCGCTTCCGTTCCAGCCTGTGCGTCCGCGAGCCTCCCGCTCCGGCTGAGGGGGAGTGTTAGTCCACATGTATATTGACAGTTTGCATATTCAGTTATCTTGTCTATAACTCCCATCGGTTCCCTTTGTAACCATCTCTATAACTACTCATGTGACTATTTATACTGAATATAAGGCATGGACAGCATCATGCATTGATAATTACTGAAAAAACATGTGTTTTGATGTAAAGAGCATGAGTGAAGTACAGTGAAAGAATGATCCACTCTAATAAGATCCTCAAAGAACCACCTCAACAACTTGAGGCATGACATGAATGACTAGTGTTCCTATACAAGGAACCTCGTCATCCCAACATGAGAGCAAACCAGATAATGAAGGTCTAAAAACCAAATTTTACAATGAAGCACAAAACAAGTAAATGAAAAAGGTCTTAGCACCCGGATTTTACAACCATGAGGCGCTCAAAAAAGAATAGGTCTTTAACCCCGATTTGACAACCATTAAGCACAAGCGATACTGACATAAAACCAACCAACAACCTAAGCAAGTATAACACCCTGTCACATTAGTACCATCAACCAGTCACACAGACTGGAAGACGTGCACTAACACATCGACGGCCAATACCACAAGCGACAAAGACAGTTCTGACGAGTAATACCCACCAAAACACAGAAACCCCTAAAACGAATCTGAAAGAAAACAACTGAAAGGCACAAAGGCCTATACCCTCACCGGCGGCCAACACCTTAAACCGGCGAGACCTAACCACAAAAGTGGAAGGATGCAGATGCATATCAAACAGAAAACGTTAAAGGGGCAAAGCGGGGACACAATACTTAAGTAGTAGAGAGGGATATACCAGTATAAGTACCACGATGATCCGCTAGACCCACGACGATCAACACCCTGGATGATGAAGAAGCACGTCCGGATTTGAAGCGAAACAAATGGCAACCAAACGAACCTCCAAAAGCAGGAAGAGCAACTCCGCAACGATCCCCACCCGGTAGGATGAAGAAGCGCGGCCCACGGCTAAAGCTGGAACTAAACACCTCCAAAGACCCAAAAGTCGCTCCACCGCCGAGACCGCAAGGGACGGAACAGACCATGGAGCTCGTACTCAGTCCTCCGAAACCTAAATCGGTCAATAACGAGAAGGCCGAAAGGGGAAGACCGGTATTTCTACCGAATACGAGCTCAAACCTCCAAGAAGACAGCAGCAAGTCAAGTCTCCTGAAGAACCGAAGATGGGACTCAAGCTGAGCGTTCCGAAACCGAGAACCGTTACTCCTCACCGGCGAAAGCCAAACGAGCACTAGCCAAGCCGATTCCGAACAGAAATGACACCATTGGAAGCAGAAAACCACAACGTCATACCACCTGATACGAATCAATAGAACCCGACACGGCGAGGATCCAAAAATCCGCAAACAGCACCCTCAAACGAGCAACCCAATAGAAAACCATCTGAAGAATTGATTCGGAGGCCCAGAACCAAGCTGACCAGATCTAGAGCCGGCCCAGGCCCATACCCGAAATGGGCCAAACCCAGACCAGCTCAGACCCGACCCAACATCCAGATCCAGACACAGAACCGTACCTGTATCCACCCGGACCGACCCGACCAAACTAGATCGAGAACGGAGAGGGAAGTCGCCGACGGCCGAGCAGAAACACCCACCCACCAACAAGACATGAACTCTAGAGGCTAAAGGAGAGCCCTTCTCCGGAAATGTGATAACACCCACCCACTACATGAAGAGGGTAGAGTGTCACCGGCGAGCCGTCGAAGGAACACAGAGAGGAAACTCCCGACAAAACCAGCACCAGATCTGGTGCACAAAGCACCAGCGAGACAACCACGAGCAAAGAAGCTTGAGGAGGCCAGATCTGCAAAAAGCCGGACACGCTCGACGACGACGACGGGAGGGAGCGTGAAGCTGTAGCAGCGAGAAACAGAGAATGGGAAAGGGGAGAAGAGAGAGCAGAGGAGAGGGAGGGTTGACCACGGTGACCAGAAGAGCTCCTCGCCGGCAACGATCTTAGCTGTGGCCGAATTCGTCACCGGTGAGAAAGAGGGGGGGTGAGATGTTTTGTGTGAGACGGCTAGTTTTGGAGAAGGAAACTTGAGAGAGAAAGAGGGTTTTTTACCTCTAGCTTGACAATAGATCCTACGTAATACGATTCTTTAAAGCTCTAAAATGACATTTTTGTGTTACCTAGAGATTTTGTAGGTATCAATTCGTCTGATAAAAAGAGTGAGAGATATTTTCATCTCACTACCCTTATTATGTGGTTTTTTCATCTCACTACCCTAACTATTTTTTGTGGCACATCACTACCCTAGAATGTCTTTTTTTCACTTTCATACCCTAACTATTTTTTGGAGCACCTCACTACCCTAGAATGTACTTTTTGTGGCACCTCACTACCCTAGAATGCATTTTTGTGACATTAAAAATTGATTTTTTAAAGAAATTTTGAAAACTAATGGCATGCTTTTAAAATTTTGATTGTGAGTGAAAAGTATTATGGACTTTTAAAGTGTTTTCATCCAAAAATGGATGGCAAATTGACGGCGGGTATGAAAGTAAAAAAAATGCATTCTAAGGTAATGAGGTGTCACAAAAATAGTTAGGATAGTGAGATGAAAAAAACCACACAATTAAGATAGGGAAATGAAAATAACCCAAAAAATAATCCTAATTAAGAATAAATTGAACTACATGAACTATAAATGTTAGAAAATTTCTCACCATTTCATTAATGTGCTTGGTGTAAATGTCATGATATTTTAACTATGGCCATTTTCAATCTTAAAATGTGTCTAGTGGGTTTTGGATTGCACCCTTGACAGGCTTTACGGATTATGTTAAACTAATTAAGCGACCTCAGATGTTAATCACAAACTAAAGTAATTCATGAAATGTTTTTCTTCAAATCAAATTCAAAAGGCTCAAAATTGTCAACGCCCCCTCCCACCGCAGTCCTACGTTGGCGACCTTGCCAACTCCAACACCCACACCTCCATGCGCCATACCCGGGTCGTACAACACATCAACCACCTCCGCTAGGGTCCTCTGGGGAGCGACGGCCGTGGCCGGAACATCCCCCTCATCGGGCCCGACACAGTCGCGTGAGTGTTCGGGTCAAGACAATATCAATATAATTCTTAACTAACAGATGCCAAGTATAAGAGATTATTACATGAGAAAATAAATTGTTTATTTAAATATGAGTATTATTTGCATGATTCAAAACACAACGATTTAAATAAACACAACTATCTAACATGTTCCGGATTAATGCTTACGAATTAGTTTTGAAATATGGGAAGAAATTAAAAATATACTTAGTTGGATATGCAACTTCTGTGGGCCGGATGATTGTATGTGTTAGAATAGAATTCTCATCTGTATAGGATTCTATCATTCTATTTCTGATGAACACTACATTGTACAGGAAATCTATCTTAGGAGACTTGTGTTTATCCATTATACAATGTAATCTATATAACTATTATCAATGCAGTATCAAACCTACGGGAATTATTTCACTTTTATGGTATCAGAGCCACTCTTTGCCCTACTTCCGCTGCTTCAGCTTCAACATCCTTCATCTGTGATTTGCCTCTACCACACCACACCAGACCATCATCACCATTTCACATGACTCGGGACGTATCCACCAAGGACTCATCTACTTCTTCAACAAACTCATCCTTTCACCCGGTCTACACCGTAACCAATGCCACCTACTTTGTGCCCTTCAAACTCTCCACTAATGATCCACATTACAAGCAACGACGAAAGATGTTCAGAAAATTGTGTTCCATCCATCAAACTCTTTCTCATATTACTGATCAACCACCAGAAACACAAGATCTTGTATGGCTACGAATTGATGCTCTCGTAGTTACATGGATGTATGCCACAGTGGATCGAGATTTACTCTCTGATGTTTTCAAACCTGATGCCACAACCCTTGATATGTGGACTTCGATCAAATCTCTGTTTCGTGATAACAAAATGTCACGAGCTCTTCAACTGCAACAAGAGCTTCGATCCCTTAGTAAGGGATCACTCACCATTTCAGCATATTTTCAGAAGCTGAAAATACTCTCCGATTCTCTCGCAGACGTCGACCAACCTATCACTGATCGTGAACTTGTTCTACAAGCATTGCAAGGGCTTCCTGAGACATACAATAGTACAGTGGAGGTAATTCAACATCAAAATCCATTTCCCTGTTTCCTCACATTTCGATCCATGCTTTTACTAGTAGAAAATAGGCACACCCAAATCCCTAATTCCGACTATGTCCTCTATACCCACAATAACTCATACCCAACTACACATACCTCTAGCAGAGGCCGATTCCGGAGAAGGGGTCGCAGCTCCGGTCGTGGTAGTTTCGGCAATTATTACGGCAGCAACATGGCTCGCGGCTCCGACAATTTTGGCTCCAGCTCTGGCAATTTAGGCGGCAACAACTTCCATCGCAGGTCAGGTCTTCTTGGCGCAGCTCCTCATCTTCAACAACCAACCCATCAACGCCGGAAAGGAAACTCGGATTCCGGCAGCAGCACCATCAATAAATCTGGGAACTCCAGCAGCAACTCGCGCATCTCTATCAACAGCTTCTCGGCAGTAACTCGTCTCCGCACTCATCCAACCAGGCGGCGTTTTTATCCTCTCTTGGGCCGCACTTCTCTAGCCCATACGCAACAGCACAAGCCCATCAGCATGTATCGGCCCACTTTAATCACACACAGCAGAATCAGCCCCATGGTCAGTCCGCGACTCCTTTTGCACCCTCAGCATCCGGCCCATTATCTGGCACTTAACTAATAGACCTCAATCAGCTTTTTTCAACTATGACGCTTCAGCAGCCGGATGACGTTTGTTTCATGGACACTAGAGCCACGTCTCACACTGCCTCGAATTCAGGTATGCTTTCTAACGTCACTCCATGTACAAATTCTAGCTCGATCATTGTAGGTAACGGTGCTATTTTACCGGTTCATTCTACCGGTCACTATTCATTTTCAGTCCCTAATCGAAATTTAGAATTGCGAGATATACTTGTTAGTCATAATATTGTTAAAGATCTCATTTCTGTTCGTAAATTTACCCGTGATAATAATTGCTCAATTGAATTTGATCCCTACGGTTTTTGTGTGAAGGACCTTCAGACCGGAATTTCCTTCCTCCGATGTGATAGCAACGGAGAGCTCTACCCCATTTCCGCCTCCATTCCATCAACAACGCTTTCCTTTTCACTCTCCACTAGCGCATCTCCCACCACCTGGCATCGTCGACTTGGTCATCCCGGCAATCAAACTTTTCGATTTCTTTGCTCTAGGAATTTCATTTCATGTAATAAGGATTTTGCGCACCATATTTGTAATGCTTGTCAATTAGGCAAGCACATACGACTTCCATTTTCCCATTCTCTTTCTCGTACTACTCACTTGTTTGAAATAGTTCATTCCGATCTTTGGACATCACCGATTATAAGTGCTAGTGGTTTTAAGTATTATTTGTTGTTCTTGGATGATTTTTCTCATTTTCTGTGGGTGTTTTCTTTACACGCTAAATCTGAAGTTTTCCAATTGTTTTTACGCTTTCGCACTTATGTTCAAATACAATTTGGTCTCCCTATTCAAGCTTTTCAGTGCGATAATGGTCGTGAGTTCGACAACACACCATTTCGTAACTTCTTTCTTTCTCACGGAATAATTTTCCGATTCTCGTGTCCACACACGTCTCTGCAGAACGGAAAAGCGGAATGTATGATTCGTACCACTAACAACATAGTTCGAACCATTCTTTTTCAGGCTAATCTCCCACCCTCATTCTGGGTCGAAAGTCTACACATGGCCGTGCACATTCTTAATATTCTCCCGACCAAGGCGTTATCCTTTCGTACCTCATTCGAAGTTATTTACCACGTCTTTCCCACCTATGATCATCTTCGCGTCTTTGGCTGCTTATGTTACCCCAATCTCTCTTCCACCACCCCTCATAAACTTGTTCCTCGATCTCGGGCGTGCGTCTTTCTTGGATACTCGTCTAATCATCGTGGCTATCGTTGTCTTGATCTCTCCACCGGCAAGATCATTATCTCTCGTCATGTCACCTTTGATGAATCCATTTTCCCATACTCTTCCCACCACCCACCTGTTTCAGCTACTTCTCATGATTTTCTCCACTCACCTTCCGATGATCTATCACGTCTACTTTATTCTTTTCCATCGTCCGAACCCCCTATTATGTCGTCTCCCTCACCATCTTACTACTTACATGAAATTAATTAAGCGCTACAAAAGTGTATATTATTGATATTTTTTGTGTCCAAAATATTAACCCATAAAACAATTGATTGGTGCAACAATAAGTTTTTGGTATATTCCAAATTCTTCAAATCTCTGAAATGACAATTTTAAGTTACCTACAAATTTTATAGGTATCAATGTTTTATTTTTGAATGGAGTATCAACGTAATCGATAAAATTTGAATATGTTGCACTATTGATTAACGATAAGTGATAATACGTCGCCCCTCTCTAGCTCTGCTAAGGTTTCTCCTCCGCCTCTAGTGTAGGTGGTTGACATTCCTCAGGATCGTCGTCGTATCTCCCGGCTCCAGTCCGGTCGCTCTACTCCGTCTCAATGTAGTCAATCTCGCCTACCTCCGCTCCCGACATCAATCCTTCTCCCAGTGGTTTCCTCCCCTGCTCCACCTCTGTCTCACGTATCGTCGTCGTCAAATAACCCACCACCGCCTCGGATCCCCTCTTTTGACTTCTGAGCCGCCCCCGCCGCCTCTGCAACTTCCATTGAAGTCGTCATCGGTGTATCCACCACATCTTTGGCCTCCACCGAGACCTCCGTCTCGATCTCTATCCCGGTTCGGGGTCAAGATGATCGTCTGGTTTGGTTTTGCTTTACTTAATGATTAGTGAGCGAAGATTCAGGACTTCTACCCGAGGATTCGGGTACTTTTATCGCGAGGGATCCTTGAATCACATCTACCATCGTCGCTCTCCTCCCGTTGAAACTGATGAAAGCAGGTTCGGTCGCACTCTATAGAGTATGCAACGTTTAGACAACACCTTAAGCAGTCATAGTCAGTTTCGTCATAGTTTAGTTTTAGCTTGCATATATAGCCTTTCCAACACCATTTGTAACGGTTCATCTGTCTCAGAGTTATTTGTAAAGAGACCTTCCAGGAATCTACACAATGCAATGATTATCTGTATTATTTGAATGAAATATATGCATCTTTTAGTCAAAAAAACGTGTTGGATAAAAATAAGGAAAAACTCCACATAGTAACTATCATAGACTTGTACATTTCAAGAACTGACTGTTAACTTATTAGTCGATTAGATCAGGCCTGTAGACTTAAGGTAATTACACAAACTAACATTTTCTGTTAGAAATGACAAAAAATGTTAGGAAAAACTTCAAGAACTAACTGTCAAATGACTATTGAACTAAAAAAATAACTGTAGACTTGTTGCTTTTTGGAGTTTTTCCTAGCGTTTTTTGTCATTTCTAACGGAAAATATTAGTTTATGGAATTACCTTAAGTCTACGGGCCTGATCTGATCGACTCATAAGTTAACAGTCAATTCTTGAATGGTACAAGTTGACGATAGTTAGTTCCTGATTTTATACCTAAAAAGAATAATCATAACTAAAACAAATTGAACCACAAGAATTATGACAGTCGTATGAGATTAGAAAATTTCTCACCATTTCATTAATGTGTTATCAGCAAGGTTGTAAAAATCCCCGCCTGAAGGTGCCTAGGCCTAGGCACTGAAATGGGCTCTGCCGATCCGATTTATCCTCATAGGGTGTTCCAAGCCGTTTGGGCGGAATTTGGCCGATTAATCCCCGATTCAGTGGATTAATTGGCGGGTCGGTCAGACATTGGGTTGGATTCGTAATAAAAAAACAGTTTCTAATCTTCTACAAACTAAGTGAAACCATAAAATTATCTTTTTTGTTTGATTCATGCTATTAATCTTTTTTGTTTAGTTTATTCAAAACATTAAAAAAATGCACAAATCTGTACTAATTGAATTGATAATGTTATATTTATTGATCTTCTTTTAAAAATTATATGATACTTTTAGTGTAATAGAATGTTTATGTTTTTATAATATATTTAATGTTTGATATTTTTAATATTTTTTTATATAATATAATACAAAATTTGATAATATATAAAAAATTATCCGATTAATTCCCGCCTAACGCTTAAGATCCCTTGTCGCTCGACTAGCTCCTGAGTTTTTTACAATCTTGATTATCCGGTGTAAATTGCGATTTATAATGTTTTCAAAATTATGGGCCTTTTCAATCTTAAAATGTGGCCAGCGTGGGCTCTTGAATTGCATCCATGATAGGCTTATTATGAGTTACGTAAAATTAATTAAGCTCATCAATTGTTAATCACATACTGTGAGCAGTTAAGTAATTCATGAAATTTATACGACGTTACAGAGTATGTATTTATGTATATAACGTTAGACAAATCCATGAAACAACTTATTTCTATAGCTAGATTCTATATAAACACATGCATATGTTATAGTCACTCTCATCCCTACCAATCTTCATTGAGAAACACACAAAAACAAAGTCACATAAGATGGGAAAGATAGTTCTGATCATGTTAACCATTTTTGTAATATTGGGAGCAACGGCCGTTGCCAGAACACCCTCCTCGCCAGGCCCGACATCAGGAGTTGATCTCAGCGACGACATTAGTTTTGACATAGCACCGGGAGTTGATGTCAGTGACGAGATTAATTTAGACTTGGCACCGGAGGAGGCACTATCGATCCCGTTACGTGATGGTTTATGGTTGCGAGGACTCATGTGGGGTTGTATGCAAATAAGTGCATGTAGAAATTATTATTTTTACGATCCAAATGCAACCTAATATTATTATTTTACCGTCAAACATTGATCAGATAGGGATGATCATGATGTATTAGTAAAAATAATAATAATGTTGATGATGCACTCTTTAAAGACAAAATTAAGGAAATGACAGGTTTCATGACTTTAATCAATCGGTCAAGTAAGTTAGAACAACTTAATTATTTATCTTGATGACGAAACTTGAAACACAAGCAACAACTGTAGCAAGTAGCGAGTAGCGATTAGGAGTCAAAGATAACGGTAACGGGGCTATTGACGGAATGCTGGTCGGAGACCCACCTGACATAGCCTTGACTGAAGGGAACGTTTTTAGGTTCACCCACCGGCACAAAAGCAACGGAGTAAGTCGCCGTCTGTCCCACCGTGGTGAAATGAATGGTCGACGGGCTCACGATAACCTCCACTCCTCCCGGCGGAGCAACATCAACATTATACGACGAGGAGGCAGGACCGACGTTCGTCACCGTCCTCGTGTAAGCCACGGTTTCGCTCCCGAGAATCACGGAGAATGTCGGGTAATTGAGCTGAGATTGGGATATATTGTGAACTCCGGCGCAGGTCACCGTCTTTTGCACGATGATCGAAATGTCGGAGTCCTTGTAGCCCATTCCGCATAAGTAAGGGATGTAATCGTCGGGCTGCGTGTCGTACACGAGCCCCGGGTCGTTGGCCTTTGTCGGGTTGACGTGTCCGGCGCCGGTTGCGAAGATGTCGGCTGGAGTCATGGTCTGATCAGAAATTGGTTTGCCTCCGAGGTTTTCGGCGCCAGCTGTCGTCATGATCGCTGATTTGATGGCGGCAGGGGACCAATCGGGGTGCGAGCTCTTGAGCAGAGCCGCAATGCCGCTCAAATGGGGACACGACATGGAGGTTCCGGATACCACGTTGAAGCTCGATTTCGCAGGTGACGTCGCGTTCTCTAGATCGAACGGCCACGCGGCGAGGATGCTGACGCCGGGGCCCACAATGTCGGGCTTCAGGACGCCGGGGCTCTCGAGGCTGGGTCCTCTGGAGGAGAAGGAAGCGACTGCCGGAGCAGAGGAGTCTCCGATGACCGTTCCTTGGAACAGAATCGTGGCGGTGGGTGTGTCGGTGGAGTTTATGTATGATTTGATGCTGACGCCGGACATGTAATCGGTGTTTGTTGCCGGCAGGACGTGGGCGTCGGCTAATGTGGTGTAGCCGCTTTGGATGTCGTTGATTAGGATCATGGCGGCGCCGCCGGCGTCTTTGACTTCCTGTCCCTTGTCGATCCTGGCGATCCCGCCGCCTCTGTCGCAGACCACCACCATTCCGGTGACGTCGATGTCGTTTAGCGATCCCGTCGCGCACCAGGCGGTGGATTCGTTGCCGTTTTGGCCGGGGTAGATTAGGGGAAGTTGTTGGGAACCAAAGGTCGGTGGCTGGAAGAGCGATTCGCCGTTGTATTGTAGTCCGTTTCCGAGTTTTGCGTCTGCTTTGATCTTTCTGTCGACGGTGCTTGCTCCGACGGTGAGGATCCACGGAGCCTCGTTCGACAAGGTTTGGTAATCGGGGCCTTCGTTTCCGGCCGAACAGCTCACGAAAATCCCCTTACTGATGGCGGCGTAAGCTCCGATCGCGATGGAGTCGGCGTAGAACGGCCAGGAACCGCCGCCGAGGGAGAGGGAGAGGACGTCCACGCCGTCTTCCACGGCGGCGTCCATGGCGGCGAGGATGTCGGAGTCCGAGCATCCGACTTCGTCGCAGACCTTGTACATTGCCAAGTGCGCGCCTGGCGCCATGCCGACGGCCGTGCCCTTGGCTTGTCCGAGGGCGTCGGCGTTCTGCACGAAGCTCCCGGCGGCTGTGCTCGACGTGTGGGTCCCGTGGCCTTCGTCGTCCGTCGGCAGGGTCCCGGTGGAGCCTGAGACGAAGTTCCTAGCGCCGATCAGCTTGTTGTTGCACACTCCGGGGCCAAAATCACACTTCCCCTTCCATTTCGCCGGCGGGAGGTTCATGCCGGTGTCGTTGAAGGAAGGATGGTCCGGGAAGATTCCGGTGTCCAAGACTCCGACGATCACGCCGAGCCCGAAGTTGGAGCCGTTCACGAAACCCAATTGTTGGTTCAAGCCCAAGAAGCTAGGGGTGTGAGTTGTGTGCAGAGACATGATCCGCTGTTTCTGGACAGAGAGCACGCCGCCTTTCTCCGCCATGTCATCCGCTTCCTCGGCCGTCAGCCTGGCGGCAAACCCGGAAGCCACGTGGCGGTAGGAGTAGACCAAACTGTCCTGTTTTTGGTCGGTGTCGGTCAAGAAGGAGCCGTAAAAGTCCTCCAATTGGGCAGAATCTAGACTGTTTGATTCCCTGTTGACGTGGACAATGTAGATGTCCCGCTGCTGTGCGGTCGCCGGAGAGACGGCGATCAAGAAGGCAAAAGCGGCGAGAAAGGCTATTGCCATCGCCGGCAATAGGCTGTTGTTGATCATGTTTGTAATTGAGATGGTACCAGGATTGAGCCATGGAAATGTATATATACTGAAATGTGGATGGGACCAGGCTGTTTCTTGTTACCTTGGTTGAAATCGATGTTCAGAGGCCGGCCTGAAGGTTGAGCAACGGAGGAAGACAACGATGAGCAGAGTAGCAACAAGCTACTACATGCCAAAATTTAGCTGTTACTGTTTTCTAATACAATAATGTTGCTAAAGAGTCTTAAATCAAATATTCATTGGAAATGATCAACTTAGATTATGAAATGGGCATGGTGAAGACCGCCATAGCTATTTAACCATTAGAGTAAAAACCAAATTCGATTACAAGGTTGGATTGAAGACGGAGATGCAGAAGCTTTGGTCTATTCGAATCTGTTGTGACTCTCAAGACCGCAATGTTCACGGGTGTTTTGGATATATGGTTCAGAAGTCCATACCTTGAAAGCCATTAAAGGGTTCATTAACATTACATATGATTAAATCAGTCTCATGATAAACTCCCGAGTAAAGGGTTCATTAACGTTTAACAGAGTTGGTGAAGTTTCTACCCTAACAACAAGCCTCCCTACAATCTTACTTTCAGACCATTATTCACTTCCTCTTCTTGGTTGGTGGCTGAGGATCCTCCTCGTCCTCGTCCTCATCCTCATCGTCCTCATCATCTTCATCCTCGTCATCTTCACCGTCCTCGCCATCCTCGTCGTCATCATCATCATCCTCATCGCTTCCCGCTTTACCATTGACCTCTGGGACATCATCAGGATCTCCTTCTTCCTCACCTCCCTCTTCTCCTGAGAAGTCTTCATCTCCAGCATCATCATCATCGTCCTGTTCATCATCATCATCTTCATCATCCTCATCGTCCTCTGTATCGCTCCCGTCTTTGTTTTCCTCCACAGGCTTTTGCTTCTTGTGAAGCTCATCCAAAGGAAATCTAAAGAATGGGATTGCATTCACCAAGTTAATAATCAACCCCATAAAACATTGAAATATTGTATACAAAGAGGTACTGCAATCGTGGTAGTACCTCTTGTCAATTGCAGTCAAATTTGGTGAATTGCAACTAAGCAAGGATCCAGTCTGAAAACAAAACTTCTTGAGTCAGTAAGAGCATCTAAACATTATTCAGGCACAACACAATAACAAATAATACATAGCGTCAGGAAGACGTTGTAAGATCAGAAGTTCAAACTATGTAATCAAATGTTGTTTCCAAGCATCAGCAAGATGGCAATGGACCAAATTCCATCGCATCAGAATCATGCAAGAGGGCAATGCTAGCTCAACATCCAGACATAAACAGGGACACTTACTCAACAAACCAAAAGAATACCAAGAAGCAAGTATTGAACACATATCACTGAACTTAAGAGTTTGAAATGAGCTGATGGCTTTAGGATGACCAGACAGCCCAACAAAAGTCGACGATTTGCTTCACATTGTCTGTTTTCCATTAGGATCATTTTGTATAGGTCAATTACTTCATCTCTTCCTTCAGATGTTTTTTGTATGTATAAAATGAGTACCGCAGTGAACTTTCATATTTCCTACTTATAGCCTACAACTTACCAACTCCTATTCACTGAGGGAAAACAAATTACATTTAGTTTGTGCATATACTCAGCACTGTATCCCAAGTTTCTTTTGCCTATTTAGATATGATGACAGTAGTGAGTGATAATTCGACAGATCATTGGAATTGAATGAGTTGATTTCCTATCAGACTAAGCATATCAATCAACCCCAGTAGAAATATAGGATATACTAGTTATATGTTTAAGGTTGCTCAAATTACAAACTAAAAATTTAGGTATAAGAGTTTCCGTTTGAGTTAAATACAATAAATAACAGCAAGAGAGGCAATGTCACACCCAGCATTTGACTATTCAATTTTCGCTGTAAAACACAGAAAACTAAAACCTTGAGGACAATTTCTTAATCTGAAATGCTTAACCTAAGAAACTATGAAGATTAAACCATCCAACCCTTGAACAGGAATTGTTTTGCTCTGAAGATAGGTGAAAAATGAAGGAAAGGGTGTGTTTTGAGGAGAGAGATCTAGTCATCTCCTTAGAGTTTCAAGAAGAAAATCAAGCTGTTAGAACCCAATAATGATACTTCTAGTTGTCTCAAGAACTGAAATGCCCATTGTAATTTTTTCTGCCATACAATTTAGAAAAGTATACTGAACAGATGTTGCTTCAGGCACATTGAAAAGTGATACCTCATCAACATACATATCTTTTTCATTCCACTATAAGTACTTAATATGCTATCCAAGATATAAAGGAGGGGTCCACAGATTCCAATGGATAAACAAGCCAACCTTAAAGCACTATCCTATATTTTAGGAGCAAAGGAAGGGAACAACAAACATGGCGAGATAACAAAATAACCATTTTGTTTATTTCAAAGTGTTCAATTAAGGCGCTAAATTCATGCAAAAAATAACCTAATAGACATGACCCGACATTTTTATGCAGCACCACAAAAGCCAAGGACACTTGCATTATCTAAATGAGTAATAAGAGGTAAAGAAAACATGTGACCTTGTGTGCCTAAAGAAACATGCTGAGAAATATGTAGCATACGAAATCATCTAGTTTCCCAAAAATCACCCTCTCCTGGCCAAACCAAACCAAACCCTACTCCCCAGGATCACTTCAGAATTATTTTTACTAAGGGTGTTTTGGTGAGTGAAGTAGCAAAAGGGAGCAACAAATCAACTGACTAATTATGACTAACTTATGAGAGGATAGATATCATTCTTAGTTCATGACCTAATTAACTAATTAAAATTGTAACGGGACTGCAATTTTCACACATAAGTTTTAGTGAAGTGGAACAATGAGAAGCTTATTTTTTGACAGAGTGATAAACAACACCAATAGCAACATAGTTGAAACTTAAAAGCCATAGCTAGAACCACAGAAGCAAAAACCCTAGCACAGCAAAATGCAAAATATCATCCATAACAACACCTAAAAAGGCACAATGAGACATGAAACTGGAACTATACATCCCCAAACCACCACATAGGGTGGAGAGAACGACAGAAAATGGAGAGAAAAAAAGGAAGATATACCGCCATGAGAAGCAAAGCAAGGGACTTTGCAGTAGCAGCTAAGAGGGTGTCCACCACAATAGCTTCCACGGCGGAGCACGCCCACAAAGCATTCTCCACAGAACTGAAACTCGACACCTCCATTGCAACCCCTAGAAATATAGACTCTGCTGCTCTGTGATGTGAAAATTGAACACAAATCAGACAAAAAATACTAGAGCGAGAAATACAGAGTAGAGAAGACGGATGAGAGAGAGAGACCTGATTGGGTTCGGGTACGGTTACGTTAGGGCAGGCGTAAAACCCAGATTTGGCTGCGGTTAGGTTTTTCGAGGGCAAATGTTGTTACATCCAACCAAATTATTTTGTTATTTCCACTCACCCAATTATGGAGTTGTATAGAAACTTAAAAAGACTTTAAGAGCATCTTTAATACGATTTTTTTAAACGCGAGAAATATTATTGATAATTAATGGAAAAGATTATGAGGATCATAAGAAACGTGGAAATAAATAAATAAGACTAGACATAATTTCGGCAACGTCGAAACACTAATCTTATGACAATATGTCTGGTGTTACTAAAGAGGAACCTAGGGGTTGAGTCCTTAATTGTGCAGTGAGATGCACCAGAAATTCAGTAGACGATCCCCGTATCGACTTGGATTGGCATGTTGTGGCGTAACAGTCGTCTAAAGAGTATGCCAAGGAACGGAGGAGATTGAGAAACAACCAATAATTGTTCCATGGAGGTCGGGGTATGGCTCCTCTGCTGCATCCCGTACTACCACGGGTTCCTCATGTTGACCACCGAGGTCAAGAACCGAGTCTCGCTGTCATTCCATCTTCAGTTTTTTAAATGTGGTGGTTCTCATGTGTAATGTTACCCGAGCCATCGATCCAAACAATAGATGAGGAATCTGATCGGTCCAGGTATTGGTTCGTCCTATTCCCGACAGCTACATGATCCTTGGATACTCCCTAGGATGGTTCATATCCTGGAAATGGTTTCCTTCTGGTCTCTACATACTAGGTTGTGTGTCCACGATGATACGGGTCCTAAGAAGCATCACTTGTACACCTGAAAAAGGTCGGGTAGTTCGTGGTCCTCATCTTAGATTAATCGGTTCCTCAGTCACCTGTACTCGTCGGGAGATCGTTCTCCACGAGGGATTCTCCGTGGCGTAGCTCAACACCATTTTCAGAGGGGTCACGTTCGGGATCCCCTGATCGGGGTCTTATGGGGCACCTGATGTTCTCACGTCGGACAGCAAATTCGGGTATTCCGAGTACCCTCTGAGGAAAGGGCGTCGGTAGAGGGGACATGATCCTTTGTTGACTAAAGTTGTGGTTCCGAACTGGGATGTAGATCATGTATGCAGGCAAAAGTGGCGGTGGACAATGATCCGCTCTCACGTGGATCTCCAGACTGGCATTAGTGCGCGAAGGGCAGCCATAAGCAAGAAGTACCTTATTGGTGCTTTGGTCCTCCTATCAGCTAAGGGGTGGCGGCGCACTGCTAATTCATGAGTAACCGTACTAGATTAGTTCCCTTCCCTCCATGGTCTCGAGTGGCTCCATGATAATTGGTGGAAATGGATGTTACGATTATCGAGGGATGGCGGAAAGGGTTGTTGTGAGGAGATGGGTGGGACATAGCGGCGACTATCGAAGGTGGGTGAGGGTGTGCATGGGACGGTTGGGAAATGCACGGTAAGGCGGGGCAAAGGATATGCCCGCTGGTGGTGGGTAGTGGGAGGCCATAGTGGCTGGAAATGGACGGCGAGACTGGTGAAAGAAGAGGATATTTGAAAAGCCTAAAGCAGAACATCTACAATACGATTAACCCTATTTTAATTATTATTTTAATTTTTTTTGAAATAGAGGAATAAAAAAAATATTAATTGACACAGTCTCATAAGTAGGCTAATTAAAAACTAGGGGTTACTCCATGTCCTAACGCCCAACTTGTAGAAATTGTTAAATCCTAACCCTATACATCTGAAATAGACATGTAGTAACGGTCAAACATCTTTATACACCAAATGTTTCTAATTTTAAATGGACGTTAACTTGGTCAAGTGAAAAGTCGAGTTTGCCCTCAAATATGTTATTCCTTAGGACGTTAACTTGTCCGAACTTCATCTCTTCGTGACCTTATCTCTTCATCTCAACTCTTCAAACTTCATCTCTTTGTGTCCGAGCTTCGAACTTCATCTCTTCGTGACCTCAGCTCGCCCAAGCTCCATTATAAAATGAGTCACGTGAGACGCACGTGAGTCACTGTTCACGGAAACAGTCAATTTAAACAATACTTGTTGGTTTTTAATAATTCAGTTTTGAAATTTGTTACTATTTGACAATTTTCCAAAGTTTGGGTGCGGATTTGACAAGGGTTGCTAAACAGCCTTATCAGGCTCCATGAGGCTGCTTGGTTCCGAGGGGATAGGTGGATGGTGGTCTACCCCTCAAACCCGAGACCGAGACTGACGATCTTCTTTTGGAGGCACAAGACTACACTAAAGGGTTCAGTTTATGTTTGCTGCTTTTGTTTCATTGTTGGTTTCAAGTACTAAACCTCATTATTATTATTTTTATTATGTTGCTTTTGATTATTTCATTTTCCAGTACAAGGTAGGACGTAGGGATCTATTTCTTTGTCTAGGAGGTAAACTAAGTTTGTTCTATGGGTTCATGAGCGTCGGTGTCCTACGGGAGGCTCGAACTTATTCTGTTCTAATGACTTTTTAGTCCTAATTGTATGGTTTGGCGTGCACTAGTAATGCAATCCGCGTCTCCCGTTTAAAAAAATGGTCATAAGAAATTACTATAAATTTAAAAACTTAAACAAAACTACGATAAATTAGAAAAACTTAAACGGAATTACAATGTTTTTTTGGGTTAGTTCCATTCACCTACTCCGAATTATATACGTTTAACGGATATCTACCCCAAATAACGTATATATACCCCGAACTAACAGTTGTAACAATATCCCCCATTCCATCCATTTTTCCGTCCATTTACTGTTCATTTTTTCAAAAATTCTGAAACTACCTGTAGTGTTACAATCCTAAAACCAACCCTAAATCTCTCTCAAAACTTAAATCTAACCCTAAAAATATATGAAAAAATGGATAGAAGGGGGAATGTTGTTACAAACTGTTAGTTTGAGGTATGTATTTGTTACGAAATAAATTTGAGGTATTTATCTGTTAAACGTGTATAGTATGGAGTAGGTGAGCGTAATTAACCCATGTTTTTTTATTGAATGTCCAAAATGTATTGTTGTCACTTCAGCTCGTCTCTGACCTGTAACAACCGCTCCGGGTCGAACCGGTGAATTGTGACAAAGTTTGACTTTCGGCCGGAAAAGTCAACCGATGACTTCGAGAGTCATTCGGGACCTTTCCGGGGCCCAAAAAACTTAGCCGTTGTCACGGTTAGCTTAGTTGGGCCGTTTCCTTTCAAATGACTGTAATATTGGAAAAGTCAACTTTCGGTCAAACGGAGACTTTTTATCGACTAAAACGAATTAAATTGGAGTTGCTGGATTTTTCCTAAGGGCTAAGTGGTCCCTACTAGGAAACATGTCCTTAGTGGCTTGGAGGAGAAGAAATGGGTCTTCAATGACTCATTTACCCTCACATAAGCCAAAATACATGACTTGGACCTAAGGGGTTTTTTGGACATTCATCAAACTAGGTCTTTTAAAGCAATTGAAGCAACAATTTCAGCATTTCACTAAGTGCTAGCCGATTTTTAGAGAGAGGAGAGAAGAGGAGGAAGAACAACTTGTCTTGAGGAAGAAGAAAGAGAGAAAAGGGAGCAACTTTGGACCATCTCTACACCATCTCTTTTCCAAAATCTTCTATTCCTTTTCATCTCCTCATTGCAAAGGTAAGGAACCTCTTAAACTCCACTTTCATTTCAATTCACTTCTTGGATTTTCATAAAAATGCTTGAACTAGATAAGCTTTTGGGTACTTTAGTGTTAGATGATGTTTTGGTGAAGTGATTGATTTATGTAGAAATCAATGGGTTTTGGGTTGTTTTTGAGTTGGAAATCTCTTGGGTGTTTGTGGGTTTGATGAAACCCTTGTAGGTATTGGAGTTTTGATGATTTTGGTACTGTTTTTGGAGCTTTGAGAAGTTAAAAATGGAGTTTTGGACTGTATTTTCGTGAAAAAGGTGCTGGAGGAAGAAGAAGGGCGAGTCTGCCCAGACCCGTCACGGATCCATGACGGGTACCGTGACGGAAGACGTCACGGCTCCGTGAGGGAGACCGTGACGGCGTTAGTCACGGCTCTGTGAGGAGAACCGTGACGGCACAGGTAACGGATCCGTGACCCGATCCGTGGCAGACCTGTTTTGATCCCTTTTTGGGGTGTTTTCATCTAATGCAAACATTTACTTTGAACCGGTTGTTTGGTGACTTTAACTTAGATGTGTCTCTCTTAAACCACCTTTGGTTAGCCTTTAGTTATGGTATTAATTGTGATCCAAGACCTTGGACCCGAGCTCGACGAAGGAGGAGGCCTTTGGAACCGCGTGAGAGGACGAGGAGGAAGCTAGCTAGGACGTCAGCAGCTAGGAGTAATTAAGCGTTGGAGAATTCAAGGTAGGGAAGAGTAGTAAACTCCACTCTTAATTTAAAGAATGTTAATAGTATGCCTATAGGATAATAATAACCGGAAAGGTTCTAGTTTTCATATAGGATGTGATTCACTAGAATAACCGCTGTTCAATTATAATAATAACCGGACGAGTCTTAGTATGCATATAAGATGTGATTCACTAGATTAATCGCTTTCAATTATGGGAATTTGCCGTACTGATAGAATGGTCATGTCGAGACTTAGAATCGCGTGATTTCTTGTATTGATGATGATTGTTCGTCCTTAATGTCATTGCATGTTCCGTCCTTAGGTTAAGATAAGGGTCGTACTAAACTAGATGAATTATGATGATTGTAATGTGAATGGTTGATCCGTGTCATGATTGATTGAGTGAATGTTTGAATGTGATTTGATTGTGCCTAATGATATGATCGGGTGAGTGATAGACCGATGGGACATGGTTGGTAAGTCATGCCGGTAAGCTTGGTTGGACAACGGGTGTGGTTGTATTGTGTTGATATGCTATTGTGTGGTTTGTCTGTGGACCCCGAGGTGGTAATACCGGGAAGATACCTAGTCCGATGTGCGGTTCCGGTATGGTATGATATGAGTGTGGACCCCGAGGTGGTAATACCAGGAAGATACCTAGTTTGATGTGCAGTTCCGGTATGGTATATGAGTGTGTGCCCTGATGTGCGTTTCCGGGAAGACGTCTAGGCCGATGTGCGTTTCCGGTATGACGTGTGGTTGTTCACCCCGAGGGGGTAGTTCCGGGAAGATATCTAGGCCGATGTGCGTTTTCGGTATGATATATTACTTGTTTCACCCCGATGATCTGTGGTCCTTTGGGGACATTTCCGGGAGCCTCGATGATATGTGTTCCTTGGGGACGTTTCCGGGAGCCCCGATGATATGTGTCTCCTCTGGACCGAGGGGAAATCTGGTATGATGCGTCGGTTTGTGCGCGGACCGGAGTCTTGTGGTTCCGATTATCTATATTTTGTACTCGTGTGTTTTTGAATGGATTCGTTTGGTGATTAAACTGTCTCCTTGTTGATCTCCTTTGTGTTCTATTTTATTAAGTGTTGAAAGTCTTGTTGATCTCTATTTATGGTGTCCTTTGGTTAATCATGCTAATCAGGTTTTTGTTGTCCAAACGGGGGTTCTTTTTACTTACTACTTTTTCCTACTGAGCTTATGCTCACCCCCTTCGTATTTATTGTTTTACAGGTTTCATTGATGAGTAGGCCTAGAGATTGCCTCAGGTCTCGGGAGTTCCTTGAGGATTCGGGTGGATCTTAATAGAGAGACGTACTTTCCACTTTTGTTATAAACTATGTTTTCCTTACTGTTTTGGATTGATCGTTAGACTCATATTCTTTTATAACTAAAAACTTGGAGTTTAATTGCATTTAAATTTACTTTATTTATTATTCCCTCCATAAATGTATTTTTTAGAACACTCCCTCTGTATTGTTCGATGGGACATCGACCGCATCTGAAACCTGGCCTTTGATTTTCTTGACGGTCCAAATTTGGTCGCATTATTGATAATCATCTAGTGACTTATATGAATATGTCCCCAAATCATCCTCATATTCTTACAATCTTCGTCGTGTGTCTCAATTGTGTATATATTATTTTAGGTATAGTTCAAAAGACGAAGATCATATTTCACATTTAAGAGAAATGACAAATTCTAGTTGATATGAACCAACATCCATAGTCGGACTTAGAGAAAAAACAGACAATAGGTTTACTCTCTCTATAGAGAGAAACCCTAAAAGCTTCATATTTCCAGGCGTTGACGTCGGTGGTGGCGGCCATAGTGGCTCTGGCCACGAGGGCTGTCGGTGGGGCTCTCATCTACCAGCTCTCTCGTCTGCCCCGTTCACCCTGAGTCCTCGTTGTAGTCACACCCATCCATCGGTCGTCGCCTCTACCCGTTGTTCCTGTCGTCTCTAGCTCTCCACCGACCATATCTGATAGGTGGACCTTCCTCCCCGCCTCCAACAACCGCTCCTCACGCCCAACCGACCAACCTCCTCTTCTAGTCGCCGCTTGAGCTCCTTCCTCGGTTGGATCTATCGGCATATCCGCCACCCAATCCCTGCCGCCCCCACCGGCCGTCCCAACCTCCTACAGCCTCTGACCTGCTCCTTAAACCCTTTGTCCTTCCTCGACCAGATTTTTCCCAACTCCGGCTAGATCCCCTACCTCGACCCACCCTCAAGTCCTCTAACCCCGGCCTGCCTTCCCCCTCTTCCCCTGACAGTGACGACGACAAACCACCAATTTCTTCTTCTGGACCCAGCTACCGACAAAGACGACTAGAGTTACTCTGGTCGAGCCTCTCCATCGTGCTTCTCTGGCCAGACGGGTAGATTTGCTCTCATCTTCCGTCGGAGCTTCATAGTCCGAGCCTCTTAGTCGTTCTTCTACATTAAACGATCTCCCGGTCAGACCCGTGCACCCACCTCAGGCGGACCAGATCTGTACTTGCCGGCGTCGTCCACCCTCTCTCTTCGCTTTGCTTTCAGCCCCAGACATCGGAGGCCGGTCGTGTGTATTTTATGTTCGTAGTTGTCGTTTATGTTTATTTCTTTTCTGTCTGTTTTTGGTATGTCCCCTCCGTCGAAATGTCAAATATCCGATAGGGGTGATTGTTTTCTTTGTTGGCGTGTTAGGTCGGATCTTTCTTTCGGTGTATCTCTTCAAAGAGTCAATAAAAAAAACCAATTTGGAAGCTTCTATATATTTAGGCGCTACGTCACATAAGTTGAGAGCTATTCATCTCGCTGACCGTTCCTCAGAGTTCTCGAAAATGATCGGTGGATGCAATGCTCATGTTATTCGGTTCGTATTCTCCAATCTATAAGGTTTATTAATCGATTAATGAATATTTCTGTTCAAAAAGAACCTTGAACCAACCTCAAACATTGTCAGATTAAATCATGCATCTACATGATTTTCCTGTCCATGCACAGCGAGAATGAAAATGAAGGAGAAATAATCAATTAACCACAAGCACTCAATGCCTCGTATGCCTGTATGATACACAAGGAAGCAATTTCAATCCAACAACAACCAGTGGACACGAACATAAGTTTTTACATCACGAGGCTACTACAGAACGACCAGAGCTCCGACCGAGTCCCAGACCCAGTCCCAATGGGGCGCTCTCCGTTCTTGATTTCCCACTGTTATTATTAGAAGAATGCGAGCAATGAGAAGAGTGAACATGACCGTGATGGCTGCTCTCTGGAGCGTTGGAGCTCATATTGATGGCAACATGTCCATTGCCATTGGCCAGGTGAGAGTGGTTGCCTCCATTTTGAAGGTTTGAGTTCCTCCCAAGATGCATCATTCCAATCCCCTCCGAATCAGCTGACCCTTCGACACGCTCCACATCCTCGTTCTGGCCATTGATCATGAATTCCCAGCAATTCTTTTTAAGCCCATGGTCATATGGGTTTCTGAACCGACCATTCGGGCCTCTTAGGTAGCTGTAGCGCAAGATATTCGCCATTTCATTCGTTGTGATGTTGCGTGCTATCTACAGGATGAGAAGGAAGGGTTGAAGTGTAATCTTACAAGTTGTGAGGATTTTGTTGATAGGATATGAGATCATTAAACATATTAAATACCTGAGAAGCTTGCACAAAAGTTAGGCCAGCCACCCCAAAGAAGAGGAAAAAATCCACAAGTAGAAATGAGAAGGCGCCTGTATGATGAGAGCTGACGTGGCGTACCCATCCCCCAAAATATGACGGGGCTAGTGGATCAGTCAGAACCCCTGCATGAAACAAGTTATGTTTTTTAGAAGAGTAATCTGAAAGTGACTTCAGTCGATAAATTGGGAATTGAAACCCAATTAGAACATACTTGTGAGAGCAACTGAACCAGTAATCAGCATTGCAGAAACTTCTAGAAGAAGGAATATAAAGAAATCCCATTTGTTTTTCTGCATCATAGAAGAAATACATCAATCTTAATACTTGCCATGCTGATTGCCAATATTGAGAAAAAAATAGGTTAAACATTAATTTGAAATCACCTTGCCAATGCAATTGGAAACCCAAGGGCAGTGATGGTCAAACTGTTCAACACAACGATCACAGGTGGAGCAATGCTTTGCACGAAGAGGCCTCACAATCTAATGAAACCAAACCATCACATCATGTGAGAGAGAACAGTCAGAATAAAGAAATATTAGACAAGTTGGAGGCTAATAAAGTCCTATTCATCACCTTGCACGTTGCACAAAGTTGAGACCAATTGCCAGCCAGTAAAGCAGGATTGTTTAGCTCTATCTTCAATAAAGGCTCCTGCAAAAAGATAGAAAACAAAAGAAAAACACTTATGATGTAGAAGCTTGCATACATGCATCCCGGTGGAAAAAGTTTGAAATTTCCTGTATGGTAGGTGACACATTTTATTTATAGATGAGAACCAAAACCCATATCGAACAGATGAAAAACCATTTACACAGAAAGCTCAGGGAGCATTTCTCACAAATATAAAATATCATTTCAAGATGTTCAACAATTTTTTACAGGTGCACACATGTATATAGTTCTGTATCCCCATAGTAGTAAATAGTGCAATTTTTAAGTATTGATCCCACATCAGATAAATATGGGGTTAAGGAAGTGTTGATATTGGATTCATAACCTACTAGACTAGTCTTTTATTCTAGGGTTAAATTGTTATGGGCCTTACGGACCGTAACGGAATAGGATAAGCACACCACAAGGGTGTGGCCGGCTAGGGTTTTGGGGGTTAATTATATTTCCTTTTAAATTAATGTCCTAGTTTGAGAGTATTTCCTTTTAATGTATTTCCTTTTAATTATGTGTTAGGATTTGGTAAGTTAGTAGTATTCCTGTAAGTGTATTAGAACTTGGACTCCAAGTAATCTCTTGGCTATATACACCAAGAGAGATTAATGAATAAACCAGACTTGAGAATTAATAAAATACTTTGGTCTCTCCTACGAGGTCTTCGAGTTCCCTCTATAATCATGAGCTTGTATCAAAAGGTCTTCGGGTTCCCTTCTAACGAGCCCGTATCCTATCCCATAACGCGATCGATAACGCAGGGTCATAACATATTGGTATCAGAGCCACGCGTTATGGTGCAGCCGAAGTCATTGGAGCAGAAGCTAGATGAATTTATTGCAGCATATGCTGCTGCCCAGGCCAAAACGGGTGCCCAAATTCGTGACTTGGCTGCCCAAATAGCTTCCCTGCCCCGTAAGCTTTCTAGCACGCCCTTGGCGCCCTGTCAGAAGGACAGTTCCGCAGGAGACTTGGCTGTTTGGATCAATTCTTTATCCGGCACGGCGCCGATGAATCAGCAGGAGGATTCTTTACTAATGTGGATTCTCATACTTTGGAAGCCACATACCATGGAAAGAGCCAAGCTCATTCAGTATATTCATCTGATGTCTTCCCCTAGACTAGGGCGATAATTTTGAATCAGGATTATGCCATTAAAACCATGATTTTCCATCCTGTGCAGCCAACTATGCTTCTTGTTGGAACACATATTGGTGACATGACACTTTGGGAGGTAATAAGCAGAGAGAGGCTTTATTAAAAACAATTCTGAACTTGCTTGAGGACGAGTACGAAGCTACCAGCATGACTACGAAGGACATCGATCCATCTAATGCGCTTGAGGGCAAGCGCCGTCTGCGAGGGGGGAGTGATGTTATGGGCCTTACGGACCGTAACGGAATAGGATAAGCACACCACAAGGGTGTGGCCGGCTAGGGTTTTGGGGGTTAATTATATTTCCTTTTAAATTAATGTCCTAGTTTGAGAGTATTTCCTTTTAATGTATTTCCTTTTAATTATGTGTTAGGATTTGGTAAGTTAGTAGTATTCCTTTAAGTGTATTAGAACTTGGACTCCAAGTAATCTCTTGGCTATATATACCAAGAGAGATTAATGAATAAACCAGACTTGAGAATTAATAAAATACTTTGGTCTCTCCTACGAGGTCTTCGAGTTCCCTCTATAATCATGAGCTTGTATCAAAAGGTCTTCGGGTTCCATTCTAACGAGCCCGTATCCTATCCCATAACGCGATCGATCACGCAGGGTCATAACATAAATTTATCCTAGAACTCATGGTTGTCGGGCCTGGCGGCCAGCTGATCCTGAAACCATGGGTGGATCCAACTATAGGTGGGTTAGCTGGCCCTGAAACCATGGTTGGATCAGGCCAGGTGGGCCAATGCCCAACGGATAAGTGTGAGTCCAAATGATAGTCTTGATCCCACATCAGATAAATATGGGATCAAGGAATCATTGAAATATGTAGTTGAGTTTCACTTTTTGCTCCTCCTAGGTAGACATGCTCTCCTGAACAACAATGCAATAATAGCCTTATGGGGGATAAAGGGAAAAACATTCCAATGCTCATACATAGTTTGACTTTGATGGTAATGGAGTATGGTCATTGTCACCGAACCAAATAATGAACAATAATAAATCCCCAAGTTTAACAAAATAACAACATATCAAAACATATCATGTTCACTGCAGTAAAACACGCACACACATACACACTCATATATATGAAGCTGCAAATGGTTGCAAGAAAGAAAACATACATCATCTTTCATGCTTTGTGGATCGCTACCATTCAATCTAATAAAACCTGGATCCTTGCTGCAAAGGAAAAAAAAAACCTTAAAAGCAATATATCTGAATAATAAATTTGTCATTGGTATACATGTAAAGCCCCTGGTGAGAGCGAAATTACCATAAGCAGATGTGATAATATAAGGACTTGTTAACAAAATAACATTATTAATCAACTCACAAATAAACAGAAGTCTGGATGGAAAAACATGCTGCATAAACCATACCTGCTACATCTATACAGCATAACAAGTCCAACAGTTGCTAGGAAAACACCGCACCATGCAAACAGTGCAAAGCCGGCTGTTAACTTTGGTAGATTTGGGGCTACAACCATAGATGTACAAGAAATCAAGGTAAGCAAAATCTTGGCAAATAGAAAACAAGTAAATTTAATCACTAATATGTGACAAATTACCCATTATGACTGAATGTGTATAGGTCACCAGAAGCACGAATACTACACACCAAAGTATGGGCCCAAGGCCCATCTTTGAAAACTTTCCGAAACGGCTACTCCCATCACAACGCTTGTCAAGCAACCTTCTCGCATTGCCCTGTTGAATCAGATTTAGCAGTACATACAACAGAGGCAAGTAGCAAACTAACATCACCGCAAAAGTTACTACAAGAACAATCAAAATAATCTCAACTTAGAGTTTCTCAGCCTCACAATTAAAACATGGAAAAATGCATTCATAATTTCCAACACAAAAGCATAGGCACCAATACAGTTTCTAACGAATGTATACGTTTGGAGGAAGCAATATTCTATAATTTGGAATTTTACTTTTTGCTATTCACGAAAATTACCACTTATAACATATACTCTGAACAGGTGAGTGCATGCACACACAGGATTAACAGTAAACAATCCAAATGTGCCAGCATAATGCTCAAAATGACTGCTTAGAGGGAATATTACACGATACTACAATGAGATACCATAGGAAGTTACAACAGGGATATTTGTGACGCCCAATTTGAAAAAATGTCAGTTCACTTTCAGCTAAGATTCACAACAACAATGAATCCCAAAATCATATAGATAAGCTAAAGAGTTGTATGGGGGCACCTACGAGAAAAAATGCAACTTGTCTGTGATTCTTATCAGAAGCAAGCTGTGCTGGTGTAAGGCCAGTATTATCAGTCACCATTAAGTCCTCCTTCTTGCCAGCTTGCACTAACACTGTGCATGCCTCTAGGTTACCCCTAATAGCAGCCCAATGGAGAGGAGTACATCCTAGATGATAAAAATGAAGCATGGCTAAGATATACAATTGAATAAGTTTACAATCATACATCAAATCGATCCTACGAAGTTATCAAAGTGATAGTTTGCAGAAGGCAATATTCTAGAGCTTTGGGTGAGGACTGACCTTCTTTATCTTGGCGTTCTCTGTATGCATCCAGAAATAAAAGAAGACGTATACAATCGGCAAAACCCTTATACGCAGCCCTAAGTTCTCCGTCAAAATAGCAGATGGATAAGTAAAAAACATCATTTTAGTCTCTAAGCATCAAAATACATAAGAAAATTTTCTAGTGTGAGAAACAATTTAACTGACAAAGCAAGGACTAGAGAAGTGGAAAGTGGCTAAGATATTCAATATGAAATACAGATATTCAAATTCATTAATATTCATGACTGTTATTGTGCATTTTTAAGAAGTGATTTTCAGTTTTCTTGTACATTTTTACATATTCTTAACATTATCATATACATCCAATGTGTCATGTAATTTATCACATTGAACACATACTGTCTCATTACAAAATCAGAAACCAATGTCATCCTGTTCTTTTTTATGGTATTTGGAATCATGGAATATGTTTTAATGAGCAGGGCAACAATTAAAGGAGCGAAAACATGTACCATAGAATCTATACAAAGTGAAAAGATCTCTACAAAGGAAAACAAAGAAATTAATCTGATCTAGTAGGTGTATAGTGCAATTTTTATAACAAATATCGAATCAAGAAATTATGTTCATGAATTACTAAACCACTACATTAACTCAGTATATAATAGTGAAAACAACTACTAAATTTTTTAGTATAACAATAAGAAAGCTTAAAGGAATATTCCGTAGTACCAATGTAAAGGGCTTCTTCCATCCTTATCGGGAATATCCGGATCAGCATTCCATTTTGAAACAATGTAATAGATGAAAGCTGTCTGGCCATATTGGGCTGCTACATGTGTTGACTGCAATATTTGATCATCCAAATCAATACAGCACTTAGGAGTCAGGGTATATAACATTGTATCAGAAGTGTATAAAATAAAAATGTGGTACCAGTTTTGTTAGACCACTTGGGAGTGAAATATGTTATAAGGTATTATTCTCTATGAAGCACCAAGTGTCAGGACCACTTCACAATCATGGATTGCTAAGCTAAAACATGTCACGCTATTATTCCTTCTACAGCTTTCCTTACTGTGACCTTTTCTAGAAGTCTTTAAAGTAGGCAGACATTTTTCTCATCACTCTGGACTGTTTTTCATGGGCGGAAGGAAAGGAATATGAACATATTTGAAGCTACATGTTGCATTACATTAACCGACATGGTTCATAGTAAAACTAGATGTAGGAAGTTAAAAACTAACCTGATAGCCATAAACATCAGTAGCAGCTATACGAGCACCCTCTTGAAGCAGAAGCTCAGCAACATGGATAGCACCCCTAACTGCACTCCAGTGCAATGCTGTCTGGCCAGTATGATCTGCCGCATTTACATCCCCTCCATGCTAAAAAGTATGAAAATGAATGCATAATAAGTGGATACTTGGTGTTATGGTCAACTTTAAAAACAACAGAATTGAGTCCCCCAAATGGAACATAATATCTTTCAGTTTTTTTTTAGGAAATAACTGCAAGAGTGGGAATTATAACGAGGAAAATCATACTATTTATATGAGGTTTTTGCCACTTCTTCAATGTGCTAAACCCCCATATCATTGCGATAAAACCGAAATTAGATCTTGTTCAATAAGTCAGCTGAGCTAAATCACATTTCCTTTTCTATACGGATTATAGAAAAGGCCATGCTAAGCTTAATTTATCTTACTCCCATTCAATCATCGAAAATTTCAGCAACCCAAAAGGTCAATAATGCTCGAATTCAAAATCCGCAAACAAACCAATTATCCATCAAAGAACCAAAACATTCAAAAACTGGATACCACAACAATAAACGAGAAAATGCAGCTCCTACACCTAAACACATTATATAAAATAAAAAAAATGCGATGCAACCAGAAGAAAAGTAGATTATCCCCAATGGCAATCTAATTCAAATCAATGAAGTCAGATCACTCGAACATAATCAAACACATTTCCCAAAATTCATCAAAGATGCAAATACACACACACAAACACCAAATCTCAGTTTTTCCAAGGAAACAATCACAGTTCCAAAAATGGCTCAAATGAATCTAAACAAAACCCACATCCACCAGTGAAGAGGACAAGCTCAATCACCAAAACCCAATTGAAACAGAACCCACAAAAAAAAAACGTTGAAGAATCACAAAACGCGACAAACCTCGATGATATACTGAGCAGCCGCAGTCCGATTATTGAGCGCAGCCCACTGAAGCGCAAAGTACCCTAGCCCATCCGGCACCGACACTGAACAGCCCTCGCACTCCACCAATCTCTTCAGCTTCTCCAAATCCCCGTACGCCGCCGCCGTGTAGACGTCGTTCCGCAGGCTCTCGTCCGGACCCTCGTTATTCTCCACAGACCCAGAACCGGCAGCCGCCGATTCCTGATCTCGGGACTGCGATTCGTCCACGACCTCGATCTCCGACGACATCATTTCTGGAAAAACGAACGAATCGACAACTGGGTCTTCCCGTCGACGAGTGAAATTGGTGGAATTCGAGAGAATGAATTCGGTTGGGTTGACTTTGACGGGTTCGAATAATAAAAATTCGCAGATAAACTAAAATGAAAATGATGGATTGGCTCTAGGGTTTTTCTTAGAAACAGACAGAGAGATATTTTTAGACAGAGAGACGAGGAAGAGAGAGAGTACTCGGGCCGTCGCCGTCCCGTTGACTGGAGGTTGCACCACACAGACTCGCCTCTTAAACCAAACCTTATTACGGAGTTTTGTTTATTTTCTTTTTCTTCTTCTTAAAACGCTGTACTGAAACGAAATCATGAGATAATGATTTTGTATAATTCAAGTTGCATTTTTTTTATTACAATTTTGTTGTAATAAGTAAATCGTTTACATAACACAATTTAAATGAAACTCATGGAAATTACAATTCAGGACCGATTCCAATTACAAACCATGTCTAAGGCCAAAGAGGCAGAACCAAATAATTCATAAGCAAAGCCGTTGGAAAAACAAATGAATGTAACTTTTCTGTGAATCATTACAGGACATGATCCTTAAACATTTGACATTTTCTACTTGTTTCCTTGCAAGTACGATGTTGTTGAACCTTGTATGTAAACCAGCATAAAACTCCTGCAAAATGGAACAGCACTAAATGAATCTTTACTCAACCCAAAGTATGCAAAGTTTAAGGTTATTCATTGCAGGCTTTACCAGTGTGATACAGATGATGGATGGATCTTTAAGCATCATCGAAGGCAATCAATAGTTTTGAAACTCGTCGCCTAAGTAATGGTTCTAGGCGGAGTGACTGGACCCTGCTACTCCACCTTTTCGCTTCATACATTTCATTCCAAGCCTGTACTATCTCATCGATTTTGAATGAAAGACCTGAAATCACATCACATCACATAACATGTTGGGTTTTTTTATCGACTAAATCAGGTTTATCAAAGCATTATGTTACCTTGGACAGCATTGTTGTTTGAGCAGTGGTTCTTTATCATGACGGCTGTATCAGTTGGAGAAGCTCCAGCAAGCTCGAACTTCTCAATTGCAACCTCCAGACATTCATGCCAAACTGGCAAGCCTAGTTTGTATTCCACAATGGACCTCTCATAAAGCATTGTACCCCATAAGATGTTTATTTGAGCTCTCATGCTCTCAGCCTTCTCTGCAGCTTCATCTGTCGGTATATCTGTAAATAGCTTCTCCAACCCCATCTTATGCAAGCACACTTTCGTTTTACTAGGTTCAGACGTTTCGGTATGGGATTCCTCCTCTGATTCCTCCAACATCTGCACTCCTTTGTCCATGTTCTCCTCAGCGCTGTTGTAAAGTTCTAGGATGTCTGTTGAAGGCCATGCGTCGAGATCAGCATTGGTGCCAATTGCATAATACCAAGAGAGCTTTGCCTGCTCAAACTGTTGTTGGCCTAGAGCTAGAAGACCTTCGTAGAAGTTGGGTTTGATCTTCATAGCTTCTTCGTATCTCATACCAGCTTCTGAATATTCTTTTAAAGCCCAATCGTAAGTGGTGCTGATCTGGTCGATTACATTATCTTTCGAAGAATCTTCTGTGAAATAGACCTTCTTTCTTGCCCTACACATGTGAACATTTCCCCAATTGAACAATGCTAAAGCCGCCATCTCCTGAAACTTATCCGCTGATTGGTCAAAAAGATCTTGAGCTTCTTCGCTTGTAATTACCTCCTCCATGGCCTCAGAGAAGAGCTTCATCCCGATTTCATGGAGATCCAGGTACGCGTCAGCGTCAAGTCCAATATAGTTCTTGAACAGTTGAGCAAACTCAATGATCCAGTCATCGATGCAAGTTGCATTTTCTTTTCCTTTCTTGTTTGAAATGTCCTTACTCTCAGCTGCAATGTCTTGAGTTTTAATGTCGAGTCTTTTGAATAACGGGTCTTTCTCCGGACTAACTTCAACAATGTGCAGCCTCACAGGACTGCCACGTGATTCGGGTAGCTCCTCAACCCATTTCAGCTCTTCATTAGTGGTTATGGTCACCAAATCACCTTCCTGATCTCTGTACTTGACAAGAAAATCTCTTGACGATGGAAACCTCTCTTTGATGATCTCTCTCAGATGGAGAAAGGTGCAATCTAGAGGCAATGGAAACAACCTAATATCCTCCTCAAATATCAACTTGACAACCTTGGTAGGCACATGTTCGTTTAAGCTACTAATTTTCTCCTTCACAACTGTTTTATCCTCGGACCTCTTCTCTTCAGACTTGTTCACCTCTTTGGTTTTATCCTCTGACTTGTTCTCTTTACCTTTCTTCCCCTTACCTCTTTTCTTCCTCTTCTTCACCTTATCTTCTGTTTTATCCTCAACTCTCTTCTCTTCGTCAGCCATGTGCTCCTCCATTCTGTCCCTGACCTCCATATCCTCAATCTTATTCTTTTTGTTCTTCTTCTTGCTCTTCTTCTCGGTCAGAGAAGGTATCACTTGAGGAACACAACTAGGGGGCAATTCAATCACAGAAGTATCCGTATTCACCTTCAATCCTCTCTTCTTGATGGCATCTTTGATCCTCTCTCCGACCTCCAATGCAATGATATTGGTGGGCTCTATGCAGATGACTGTGCTGACATCTCTGAGAGCCAAATCCAGCCTATTCAAGCCTTCATAACATCTGGCCCTTTCCAAGAGAGCATTGGTATAGCAAGGCTCGACTTCGAGAGCTAAGTTGCATTCGTGGATGGCTTTGGGGTATTCACTGATACCCAACTGCATATGGCATGAGGCCATGTCAGTCCAGAGATGGGACACATCAGTGTGACTCCATGGAAGTAATTTGAGAGCTCGCTCGAATTTCAGCAATGCTCCTTCATAGTCCCTCTTTTGGAACAATCTGTTTCCTTCCTCCTTCAATTCCTGAGCCAGAGAGACGAAAATCTCGGTGTCTTTGTCGAATTCTTTCGGGCTAGTGTTGTCATCCTCAACAATGGCTTGGCTTACAATGGCATCATGCCATTCCCCTGCTGTCCCCAGTGACTCTTTCTTCTTCTTCCCTCCGTTCTTCCCCATTTCAACCCTAAATCACAAAAACTTCAATCTCAAGCACAATGTTTCCGATCAAACACAAAGCTAATGCCAACCACAACCCATACAAGCAGCCAATTTCACCCACAAATGAAAAATGTAGATAGCTTCAAGTCACTAATTTACCAATAGCTCTACCATTTTTCCCAGAACCCAAACAAACCCTTGTACAAAAATATCAAAACTAGACACAACCCACGAAAACTTCAAGTCACCAATTTCCCAATAGCTCTACCCTTTTTTTTTCCTAGAATCCAAACAAGCCCTTGTACAGAAAGATCAAAACTTGACACGACCCATGAAAACCCAGAGACCAAATTTGGTGTCTAATTGCTCTACAAGGGTGGAGGTTGGATCAGGATTGTGGGCGCCGGAAAAGCGAAAGAAATCAGAAACGAAACCAGGAATGTGTGTTCCCTGCAAATCAGGATTTGCTTAAAAGATATTTGAGAAATAAACGAAACAAACCCCAATTCACAGAGAATCAAACAAGCCCCTGATTCAGCTGAGGATTATCTTCGTCTCTATGCGATGAATAGAGATTGATGTTTTGGGAAGAATGGAGATGTGGGTGAGAGGAAAATGGAAGTCTTATCTGAGGAATGGGAAGCTTCGAGTTTTCCGGAAAAATTCAGGCGAGAGAAAAAGGGAGAGAAAGATTTACAGCGAACCGTTTGATTTATGTCTTGTTTTGAATATGTGTCTATTTAACGTTAACGCCACTAAATGCTTAGACAAACCATAAATATAAATATACAATGTTGCTGTCTTTTTTTTTTATCTTCTAATTTTGGATTTTTTTAATTTTATTTTAGAAGTATATTCATTTTTTTGTCAGCTCCAAGATTACGTGGATGGTTCCATTTCTGACACGTTATAGGAATTGTCCCCTTTCTATTTTTATTGTTTAACTCGATTTGGATCAAACTCGATAGCTAGTTTCAAGCCATCAACATGGGCTTTTATGAACTGGGACATTCGTTATAATTTGATAAAAGTTTGAATTAGAAATAGTCTATTCTTTTGAATGATTTATAGTCATTTTCGTTTTTTTATTGGATAATTTTTTTCAAGTCTAGTTTTATTAAATTCGAAATTAAAATGAAACATATGTTGGAAAAATATAAAAACTATTCAGATTATATACATCTGTAAAACTACAGAGTTAACAGAATATCAGGAACCAAAAGATGAATCTTTCAAAAAACAAAGACGAATTATGAACGAAAGGTTTATGTCTATAAGTTACTATTGGAATATCAGTCAAAGTAGTT
Source organism: Erodium maritimum (assembly GCA_963921825.1). Lineage (NCBI taxonomy): Eukaryota > Viridiplantae > Streptophyta > Magnoliopsida > Geraniales > Geraniaceae > Erodium > Erodium maritimum. Next base: position 13,482,460 of record OY997595.1, read on the forward strand.
GGATTGATTTGTTATTTGAATGACCATATTCATGTCTTGGAGTGGGCCTAGCCCATGATTAGGCCCATATTTGCAGCATGACACGTGATCAAAACTGCGAGCTCTATAATCCTCACGTGCCGTCCAATGTCTTCCTCTCTATTTCGTGATCTTTTCAAGAGCAATAGCATGTATACTTGTATAGTACAGTGAAGTTCTCGATGATAGTATCTGATGAGTGTAATATTTGTTGAGATAAAATAGATAAGAAGACTGAGGTTAGAGCTTTTACAACGTGTGTAAGAACCGCCTCCGGTCGATTCCGGTCGAATCGGTGAATTTTGGCAAAGTTTGACTTTCGACCGAAAAAGTCAACCGATGACTCCGGGAGTCGTTCGGGACCTTTCCGGGGCCCAAAAAGCTTAGCCGTCATCACGGTTAGCTAGTTGGGCCATTTCCTTTGATTTGACTGTACTATTGGAAAAGTCAAATTGTGGTCAAACGAGGACGTTTTATCGACTAAATCGTAATAAATTAAAGTGCTGGATTTTATTTAAGGACAAGTGGTCCCTATATGGACACTTGTCCATGCTAGCTTGGAGGGGAAGAAAAGAGGCTAAAAGACCCCTTCTACCCCTCACAAGTGGCCTTAAGTGGATAAAATCTAAAGGGCTTTTTGGACACTCCTCAATTTAGGTCTTTTAAAGCATTTGACAACACAATTTCAGCACATTTACATGTGCTAGCCGAAATTTGAGAGAGAAAAGAGGAAGAGGAAGAACAAAGGAGACTTGAAGAAGAAGAAGAAGAAGAAGAAGAAGAAGAAAGGGAGAAAGGAGCAATTTTGGTCCAAGTTCTTCATCATTTCTTCACCAAAGCCTTGTTTTCTTCATCATCTCATCATCCTAAAGGTATGTGCACTAACACAATCTCATTTCAAGTCATTTCAAGCTTTGGGTTTTCTTAGAACTGCATGAACTAGCTAGGTTTTTGAGTTCTATGTGTTAAATGATGTTCTAGAGCAACAGATGGTTGATTTGTGTTGAAATCTATGAGTTTTTGATGTTTTTGATTTGGAAATCCTTTGGGTAAGTGTTGTTTAGATGAATCCTACCTTGGGTAGTGTTAGATTGAAGTTATGTGACTGTTTTGGAGGTCTTGAATGACTGAAAATGGAGTTTTGATGTTGATTTTCGTGAAAAAGAGGCTGGAGGAAGAAGAAGGACGGAGCAGGTATGGGCCGTCACGGATCCGTGATAGGCACCGTGATGGGAGACGTCACGGCTCCGTGAGGGAGACCGTGACGGCACTCGTCACGGGTCTGTGACGTCATCCGTGACGGGGAGTCTCACGGCTCCGTGACCCGTTCCGTGGCAGACCAGTTTTAGTCCTTTTAAATCCTTTGTGGGTATTTTTCGTTTATTTCGAAAGATGTTTTTGAACCAAACGGTTGGGTTTTTTTAACTTAGATGTATGCCTCTTTGTTAGTCTTTAATTATAGTTTTAATTGTGATCCAAGACCTTGGACCCGAGCTCGACGAATGAGAAGACCTTGGGAACCACGTGAGAAGACGGTGAGGAAGCTAGCCAGGACGTCAACAGCTAAGAGTATTAAGCTTTAGAGGTTTCGAGGTAGGGAAGAGTAGTAAACTCCACTTTTACTTTAATTAATGCTAATAGTATGCCTATAGGATAATAAAATCGGAAAGGTCCTAGTTCGCATATAGGATGTGAGTCACTAGAATAGCCGCTTTCAATTATATTAATAATCGGAAGTGTCTAGTATGCATGTAGGATGTGATTCACTAGTTTAATCGCTTTCAATACTTTGGGAAATTGCCGTGCTGGTAGAATGGTCATGACGAGCCTTAGGATTGATTGTGATTGTGTTCAATTATCTCAAGTGTCGATGCATGTTTCGTCTTTAGGTTAATATAAGAGTTCTACTAAACTAGTTGAGTTATGACAAGTGGTTATGAATGTTTGATTTGGTGACATGATTGGTTGAATGATTGTTTGGTTGTCTCGTGTTGGTTGAATGAATGGATGTGATGCTTGTGATGTGATTAGTTGTTTGTGACATGATCAGGTGAGTGATAGACCGATGGTTGTGGATGGTAAGTCATGCTGGTAAGCTTGGTTTAACAATGTGAGTGGTTGTATTGTGATTGATGTGTTATGTGCGATGTTGGTTGTGTACCCCGAGGTGCGTTTCCAGGAAGATACCTAGGCCGATGTGCGATTTCGGTATGGTATATGATTGTGTACCCCGAGGTGTATTTCCGGGAAGACATCTAAGCCGACATGCGTTTCCGGTATGATGTACGTTGTTGACCCCGATGTGCATTTCCGGGAAGATGTCTATGTAAAGACCGGGGTTTTTAATTTCCTTATTTGATCGTTGGAACGTCGCGGGTTAGAGAACGAGTTTGATTTCGGATCGATTTCAAAAAAAGAGAAGAAAAGAAATAAAATAAAAAAAGAGGAAAGGGGGATTGGGCCAGCCAGACCCAGCCCTTTGGGCCGAGCTGACCAAGCCCGGACAGTGCGAACCAGGCCCACCCACGCACCAGGCCCAAGAGCCCGAGGAAACGCACCGTCTCTTTCTCTCGCTTCTTCCTCTCCGACCTCTCGCTTCCTCTTCTCCCATCGCCCTTCGTCGGAGTTCCCCCGTCACTACCCAAGCATCCTTCACCATCTCCGACCCTCAATCAGCATACCCGAGCCAGAAACCTCTTCCCTTTCGTCTTACTCCTCGAATCGAAGAAAGCCAACGACGCCGACCTCGTCTCAGTGACGTCGGCCCTGTAACAAAGGCATTCAGAGACGGTGAGCCCTAAAATCGACCCATCTCACCTCCCTCGTCCTCCCTTTCCCAGAAATTCGCACCCACGCGAGCTCGAAGTGTCGATTTTGGTTGGGAAGAGCTCGTCGGAGATCTTGAAGTTCCAAATCTGATATCTCTCGCCGGCGAGCTTCTCTAGACGTCAGAGCTAGACGGGGAAGCTCAATGCATGCCCTGACGACCTCCCCACGACGTTCTGAACCCCCTGACGCCTCCACCGCCGTGAAGAACTCCCTCAGGCTCCGCCGCCGCCGTCGCCGAAATGAAGTGGACGAAGACCAAACCCTAGCCCTTCTCTGACGGGCCTTGGGCCAGGCTTGGGTCTTGGGCTCCAATCAGAGTGGGCTCGGGCCAGAACAGACAAAGGACACGGGCCATGGTCATGGGCCTGGACTTGATCTGGGCCTCGGGCTTGGGTCCGGATCCTGTACTGGGTCTGGACTCGGGTCTGGGTCGGGCTCGGGTCAGGTCCGGGTCTGAGATCGGATCCGGGTCTGGATCCGGGATGGGCCTGGATCCGGGTCGGACTCGGGTCGGATCCGGGTCAAGGCATATTAAATAATAAATTAATTTAATTAATTAATAACTTGGACTAAAATCAGATAATATCAAGGATTAATCGAACTTTTAAAGGACTTACCTGATAACAAAATTAGAGGACTGAACCGTTAAATAAAGAGGACTTATCTGATAAATTTTGAGGACCGTTACGGACTAGACCGGGACTGATAACCGTCCCTTTTGTGTTAAAACCAGGCCTTTACCCGAGCACGGAGAAGACCGGAGGTAGGCCCGGACGTCAGCAGCTAGGAGACGCAGCTGTGGTTCTTCTTGAGGTAGGGATTACCTCGAAACCCGCTTTATTTCGGATGTACTAGAATGCATATAGGGAAACCTAATAACTGGTTAAAGAACTAGTATGCATGTAGGATGTGAATAACTAGTGTAGACGTATAAACTGTGAACATTTACGATTCTGTCTTGGGAATTTTCCGTGCTGGTAGAATCGGGCCATGTCGTGCCTGTAGGATTGTTTGTTGAATGTATCTGTTTGTGTGCTATGTGATGCTTGAATGGTAAATAAGTAACGAACATGAAAACGAGTAGAGTTGAACTTGATGATGCATATTGTGATTGAGTGACTACTCCTGTTTATATGATCTGTGATTTGGGGATGTTGAGGAACGAATACCGGTTAAGCTGGTGGGGTTACCACGTGGAGTGTGGTGTTGGTAAGTGATGGTAAGTGCGGAACAGTTGTGAGTGTAATTAAGGGTCAAAGCATATTATATTCGGTGTAACATGTCGTTGCTATGTGTGGGCAAGTGTGTCGTGATTGTTATGATGTGAATCATTGGTTGTGATAGGGTCGGGTGAGTGATAGACCGACGTGATCATGATTGTGGTGGTGGTACTGTGGTTACTTGTAGTTGTGATTATGATTGTGATTGTTCTGGTGATACTTGGTTGAGTTGTGCCCGAGAGGGTGTTGTACCTTCCGATGCGCGGCCGGTAAACTGTGAGATATGTACTTCCGTTAGGTGTATCGTACCTTCCGGAGCGCAATCGGTGAAGTGAGATGTTGTGGTGTGCTTTGGTTACATGAGAAAGGTGGTTTCCCTACCTTCCGACCGTGAGTCGGTAAAACGTTGTGTCCCGCGAAGAGGTGGTTTCCCTACCTTCCGACTAGCACTCGGTAAAACGTTGTGTTGTGCCGCGATGAGGTTGTTCCGCGATGCCGCGAGGGTCCAGGCCGCGAAGAGGTGATTTCTCTGCCTTCCGTCGATCGGTAAAACGCTATGTGCCACGATTGGGTCGACCGCCCCTCCTGACTTTGTGTTAGGATAAAGTTGCATGCGGCTGCGCCAGGCCGAGCGGGTTGCTCCCGAGACCGTGCATGGGTTACGAGTTGTGTGTTTTGATAATGTTTGGATGGAATGAGTGTTGTTGTGTTTATGGCTATGAGTGTTTCTTTGTTATGAGTTGTGTGTGACCGTGAATGACTTGATTTTGATTGTTTGATGGTGAGTTCATGTGTGTAGCTTCCGTGTAAATTAAAGTGTCGTCTTTGTGGTTATCCGTGAGTCGGGTGTGAAGGGGTTTTGGACGAGGAATTTCGGGACAGTTTGTGGTTGAGTAAAGTGAAGGTTGTTTAATTTGGATTACATGTCCTCGTTGTCGCCTTCTCTTTTAATCGTTAAAAAGTTAGTTTAAAAACGTAATTGGGTGTCTTAATTGGATTGTTCCCTTCAGTGTGTGCCTTAGTCGAATGGTTGGTGTTGAGTCAAAGTTGGTATGGTTGGACTGGTAAGTGTCAAGTAAAAAGGGGATTTTGTCTTTAAAGGGCCTAAGTGTCGTATCGCTGTCTCAAACCTTTTATTATACTTTAAAATGTGAAAAGGCTTTCTGGTAAATCTGCAATGGAGTAGTTTTCGTGTTTTTCCCTAATGAGCGTCAAGCTCACCCCTTACCGTGTTTTCTACAGGTATTACTTATGACTTGGAGTAGAGGGTTACGCAGAGCTTGGGAGCCGCAGAGGCCCGGGTCTAATTGTGTTTAGTAGAGACGTACCTTCATTCTTGAACTATTGTATTTAACTGAGTCGTGACTCAGGGTTTTGAACTTCCGTTTTTTATTTTATTTCATCTTATTTAGATATTATTTATCTTGTTTTACTATTTTATTTAACTTCACTAAGTCACGTCTCGGGTTTGGTCAATACCGGATTTGGGGCGTGACAATTTGGTATCAGAGCCTGGTTTCATTTTGAAATGATTTTTCAAAACCTCGGACTGTACGTCAACTAGGTGGGTAGAGTTAGGTGGCTAAGGTCGTAGTGCTCGGTGACGCAAGTCGGAATTTTTCCTATGCGTAGAATCGAAACGACGAGAGCCTCGTTGGTTTTTATGCGTTGATTATGTTTTACCTTACTTGATTTGTACTTTTTCTCTCTTGGTTGTACACCTTACAGGATCCATGATGCCGACCGGTTGAGATCGAGGTTGGTTAACGAGCGAGGCTCGGGCTGGTTATGACGCGTTGGTTGATTAATTGATATGTGGGTTGTCGCCTTGGTCGGCCGTTGCTTGATTGGTGAAACGTTCGGCCTAAGTGTCGTGGAGGTTTGGATTGACTTGTGTGGTTTGTGGTTATTGTTTGAGTTGAACTGTTTTCCAAGCTTGGACTTAGCCGGGCGGTAATAGTGAGATTACCGAGACCCGAGGAGTAAGTTGAGATAATTTGCTGAGTGCTAAAATTGTGTTTGAGTGCTACGTACAGTTGGTAATTGGTTGTCCCGCTTAAGCGGTTGGTTAATTTAATTTACGAACGGGTCATTAGAAGTTGTCGGGAGTTGGTTGTTGTTGGTTGACTATTGATTTGCCGGTTTGTTGTGTTTAATGTTTTGGTGGACTGCTTGTTAGAGTGTTCTTTGTGTATTGTTTAAAGGTGAACTGTGCCCCGCGTGTACGGTTGGTTGACCAAGTTTTCAAATGGAGCATGCCGAAATTTTAAGAAAAATTGGAATGTATGTCCTATTATGATTTGACTGCAGCAAATCATGATAGTGGGGATATCAGTTGGTTATAACGTAGTTCAGGGACGCCTGAACCGAGTTGTAACGAGATGATATCCACATGTATTATTTTGCTACAAGAATAAGTTTTTACAACCTGTGTTAATGAGTACAGTTGAGACTGTGAGTTTTCGTGCTGCTTGTGATTTTGTGGGCTGTTTGGCTGCGTGTAAGCATGTTATGTTGTGTGTTGTACTGATTGACTGTGAATGAATTGTGAGACTTCTGGTTTCTTTTGTGTGCTGGTGTGGTAGGTTTTGTGTGACGCACTAGGGTGCGGTGTTTGTACTAGTACTACTACTACTATTACTATTGTTTTGAGTAAACTGAAGTTTTGCCGAACCGTTTAAGTTGTTGTTGTTCGTGTGTGTGAACGTTAGCGTCTGGAGTGAGTCGCCTCTAAGAGTTGTTGAGAAACTGAGCGTGTGCGTGTGCCATGCGGGGGATAGTTACGACGTGACATCTCGAGGCAGGAGAGGTAAGCCGTTGGGGCACAGGTGCCCGGAGTACTTCCACTGGAAAGGTTAGGAGGAGCGACACCAGCAGATCCCGGGCTGCGAAGGGACAGAGCGTCAGAGATGAGGTACGAGGCCAGAGTTACGACATGGGCCAGTTGCACCAGTTTTGGTAGCAGTCGAGGCGAACCGATGCAGGAGATTCGAGCGAGGGTCGAGCCCAGAGTTTGGATCGAGTTCTCACCCTGATGACTCGGGTGTAGTTGGAGATAGTGGATATGACAACAACCGTGGAACGAGGTCGCAGAAAGACCGCGAGAGTCCGTAAGACTCGGCAGCGACCGAGTAGTGTGGCGAGACCGCATGAGACTCGAGAACCGAAGGAACGAAGAACCGCAGGGTTCTCCCAGCCACAGGCTTCGTCTGACGGCTTGAAGCAGACGGGATGAGAAACATCAGTAGTTTTCATCGCGTTAGAACGGGGCCCAGTGCTTTCACACTGTCGGCATCCGAGACATCGGATACGAGTGCCGAACGACGGAGGGCCGCAACAGTACCAGTAAACCGACAGATCGGTCGGGGAAGGTGGCCGAGTAGCTATGAGATCAGAGTGGCGCAGCGGAAGCGTGGTGGGCCCATAACCCATAGGCATCGCACCCTTCCGTTTTCTTCAGCCTTGCTGTGAAATTGGGCTTAAGAGTAAAGCCTCGAGGCGACCCTTGTGTCGTGGCACCCCGGTTACGAGTGAAGTGTCTGACAATTACGAGCCCTACCTCTGAGATTAGAGTGGTTGACCGCTCTTGGTGGTCTTCTTGCGTTGAACTATAACCGGGTGATTTGTTGAGACCGGTAGGATACCTATACCGACAAAGGATTCCGCTAGGGGATATCTTGACCGAGGCCGTGTGTTCGGACATACGTTTACGTGAGGTATGATTATTTGAGGACGGGTTCTGGTTCGATATTGTGGCCGATGTCGTTCCGGCACGATATGTCCCGAGGTCTTGTGTTTCAGTTCGATACCGTGACCGATGCCGTTCCGACATGTTATGTTCTGAGTTGGTGTAGTTCATGTGGTGTGGTAAGTTGTGACTCATACCCCGAATGACGGGAAGATACCAGACCGAGGTGTATGCCGGTACGGTATGTGTGCTTTGAGTTTTGCCCCGATGTGTGTGTCCCGGGAAGACCCCTAGACCGGTGATGTTTCCGGTACAGTTTGAGCGAGACGAGCTATGGGAAGCTGGCACTCTGTTCTGGGATACCTTAAGTGGTAGTGATTGTTGTTTTTACTTGGGGTCTTGGATCCGCTTTGACTACAATGACTGCCTTGACACGCAAGGGCGCGGAAATTGTGTGGACTAATGAGTGCGAGCACTTCTTTTCCGAGCTGAAGGCTCGTTTGACCGTCCTTTTCCTTAGTAACCTTTTTGGGTGTTGAACCTGACGACTTTCGATGTCATCCTGAGGATGGACTGACTCTCAAGACGCGAGGCGTCGATCGATTGTGACCGACGACCGATGGAGGTGCGATCGGGAAATACGACCGTCACGTTTGGACGAGCAGTAGGTGCGAAGTTTGGGTCGATGTGTATCAGTTGTCAACAAGTAAAGGCCGAACGCCAGTGTTCCGCGGGAACTAGTACGACCCCACGAGAGCACAGTAGAAGTAAGAGCACCATCTGCCGGAGTCCGGAAATGGTTAGCCGAGTGAGACTACCACAATGCGTTCAGGCCAGTAACATTATGGCACCGTGCGAAACATTGTTTGGTAGGTCGGAGCAGCTGCCCAGGCGGGGCGCAGTTGGAGATTAAAAGTTGATCCTTATGGTCCCGAGTTGTCCGAGAGGCGACTGAAGAGTCGTGTGGATCATGAACGATTAAGAACCGCGCAGAGTCGACGCGGAAGCGCAAGGATGAGGCACGCGCGAGGTACCCAAGGTCGTTCGGTCCTTGAGGAAATGGTACTTGTAGTGTCTTCAGTCATGTGGTACCTTGGATGGAACGACTTATCTTTTGCTCGATTGGCAGTTTGTGACAAGCATCAACGGTAATCGTTTTTTCCCTGGTTGGGTAACCTTCGATGATTGATCATGACTATATGTCACCGCGTGAGGAGTGTTGTCGTTATGAGGAGAAGTGTATGTGTGTTGGATCCGCTTTAAGTACTATGTGAGAATTGGTCCGGCATGATGCCATACCGACAGACAGTTCCGGTATAGGGTATCTCGACCAAGCCGCGTGTGTCGGTGCGACATCACTGCCGAAGGAGGATCCGAGTACCGACTAACTGGTTTAAGTGTTTCCGTGTGCATGAGGATTATTGGATTGGGAGTTTAATCAGACGTTCATTGAGTTAGGGTCAAGTGGAGCGAGCCCGTTTTAAATTTCGGGGTCGAAATTCCTTTAAGGGGGGAGACTGTAAAGACCGGTGTTTTTAATTGCCTTATTTGATCGTTGGAACGTCACGGGTTAGAGAACGAGTTTGATTTCGGATCGATTTAAAAAAAAATCAAAAAAAAGAGGAAAAGGGGATTGGGCCAGCCAGACCCAGCCCTTTGGGCCGAGCTGACCAAGCCCGGACAGTGCGAACCAGGCCCACCCACGCACCAGGCCCAAGAGCCTACTACAAACCCTAACGCGCCTCTTCTTCTCCTCATTTCTGTGCACGCCGCCCGAGGAAACACACCGCCTCTCTCTCTCGCTTCTTCCTCTCCGACCTCTCGCTTCCTCTTCTCCCATCGCCCTTCGCCAGAGTTCCCCCGTCACTACCCGAGCATCCTTCACCATCTCCGACCCTCAATCATCATACCCGAGCCAGAAAACCTCTTCCCTTTCGTCTTACTCCTCGAATCGAAGAAAGCCAGCGCCGCCGACCTCGTCTCAGTGACGTCGGGCCTGTAACAGAGGCATTCAAAGAAGGTGAGCCCCAAAATCGACCCATCTCACCTCCCTCGTCCTCTCTTTCCCAGAAATTCGCACCCACGCGAGCTCGAAGTGTCGATTTTGGTTGGGAAGAGCTCGCCGGAGATCTCGAAGTTCCAGATCTGATATCCCTCGCCGACAAGCTTCTCTAGACGTCAAAGCTGGACAGGGAAGCTCGATGCATGCCCTGACGACCTCCCCACGACGTTCCGAACCCCTTGACGCCTCCACCGTCGTGAAGAACTCCCTCGGGCTCCATCGCCATCGGAATGAAGCAAGACGAAGACCAAACCCTAGCCCTTCTCTGACGGGCCTTGGGCCAGGCTTAGGTCTTGGGCTCCAGTCAGAGTGGGCTCGGGCCAGAACGGACAAAGGACACGGGCCATGGTCATGGGCCTGGACTTGATCTGGGCCTCGGGCCTGGACGTGGATCGGGCTTGGGTCCGGATTCTGTACTGGGTTTGGACTCGGGTCTGGATCCGAGTCTGGGTCGGGCTCGGGTCAAGTCCGAGTCTGAGATCGGATCCGGGTCTGGATCCGGGTTGGGCCTGGATCCGGGTCGGACTCGGGTCGGATCCGGGTCAAGGTATATTAAATAATAAATTAATTTAGTTAATTAATAACTTGGACTAAAATCAGATAATATCAAGGATTAATCGGACTTTTAAAGGACTTACCTGATAACAAAATTAGAGGACTGAACCGTTAAATAAAGAGAACTTATCTGATAAAATTTGAGGACCGTTACGGACTGGACCGGGACTGATAACCGTCCCTTTTGTGTCAAAACCAGACCTTTACCCGAGCACGGAGAAGACCGGAGGTAGGCCCGGACGTCAGCAGCTAGGAGACGCAGCTGTGGTTCTTCTTGAGGTAGGGATTACCTCGAAACCCGCTTTATTTCGGATGTACTAGAATGCATATAGGGAAACCTAATAACCGGTTAAAGAACTAGTATGCATGTAGGATGTGAATAACTAGTGTAGACGTATAAACTGTGAACATTTACGATTATGTGTGCCCCAAGGTGCGTTTCCGGGAAGATATCTAGGCCGATGTGCGTTTCCGGTATGATATGTTATTTGCTCCACCCCGATGACCTATGTTCCTTTGGGGACATTTCCGGGATCCCCGATGTTATGTGTCCCGTAGGGATGTTTCCGGGAGTCCCGATGTATGTGTACCCTCTGGATCGAGGGGCTTTCCGATATGTTGTGATGGTCCGTGTGTGGATTGGAGTCTTGTGGTTTGATTTCTATATTTCGGTACTCGTGTGTCTAGTTAGTTGTTTCTATTGATGAATAAGCTTTTCATCGTTGGTCTCCCTGAGTTACTATCGTATTTAACCTTGCGTTTATTGTTGATCTCTATTCTTGTTGTCGTTAGATAATCGCACTAACCGGGATTTTCTTATCAAAGCGGGGGTTCTTTTACTTACTACTTTTTCCTACTGAGCGTAAGCTCACCCCCTTTATGTTTACTGTTGTTACAGGTTTCTTTCCTGAGTAGACCTTGCGCTTGATTCTTGGCTTGGGAGCTTGAGGATCCTGGTTGTTTGTATTAGAGACGTACTGTTTACGTGCACTTTTATGACAAACCATGTTTTCCTTATCATTTTTGTATTAAACTTGTCGCATTGATTTACACTTGAGCTTTTGACTCATAGTATTCACTTGGTTTTTGTTTTACTCAGTTATTTACTCTATAAATGTTCTTTTATTCATTATAAATTGTTATTATTTTAACTCACGTCTCGAGTCTGGTCAAAACTGGATTTGGGGTGTGACAACGTGTACTACCAATAGTTTCGGTTCCTATCGATAAAATTAAGTTACATAATATCGATATTGTGACGGACATGAATGGAGGTTCGTGGTTCCTGTGATGGGAACCGGAACTGAAACCGAACGAGATTGGGAGCGTAAGAAGTCCAATCCAACCACGACATGTTGTGTTGACGGCCTACGACTATTTTTATATAAAATTAATAAATAATATAAAAAATCTATAAATACAACAACAATTTTTTCGTTCAAACTTCATACTCAAAAACCATATTCGATAATTTCTCTCCGTTATTGTGATCAAATTATGGATGATTTTCACGTTAAAGTTCGTGAAATGGAGGCATGAGTGCGGCGAATGGTATAGCAACTTAGAGCAAGATTGCATACTCGGGTGGAGGCATTGATACAAAGGTTAGAAAAACGGAGAAGCTTCCCAAAAAGAGATTCACCAAGGTCGTACCGAGAGCCATGAACGACTAATGCGGATTATTTTGCTGACAATCCTATTTAAGGCCCCGATCTTTTTAGGCGTAGGTCCCGGATGAGTAGGCCCGTTTTCACTCAGGTAATGAAAGTGATTGCGGCGCATGACGACTTCTTCGTCCAAAAGAACAAACTTTTAGCCGGTTTGGTTTATCTACACAACAAAAATGTATTGTCGCAATACGAATGGTAGTGTACTGGTGCTCGACCAGTTCGTTAGACGAATCATTGCGAATGGGTGTAAGCACCATACTCGAATGTGTGCGGTAATTTTACAAGAACATTATTTCTTTATTTATAGAGGACTACGAGAGAGCACCTAATATAGAGGACTATACCCGATTATTGTAATCAGGATACAAACGAGGCTTTCCAGACATATTGAGAGTATTGATTCTATGCATTGGGAGTACAAGAATTGCTCGACAGCATGTCAAGGAACACACGAATGTGAAGATCATTTGGGTATTCCAACCATAATATTGAAAGTTGTAGCGTCCCTTGATTTGTGTATTTCGCATGCTTATTTTAGTACTGTTGACGCGAACAATGACGTCAATGTGCTGAACGACGGACACTTGTTCGATGAAGCTCGTACCGGCTATGAATATACTGTAGACTACGAGGTTGACAGTCATTGATACAACCGACCTTATTATTTGGTTGACGATATTTACCCAAATCGGAGTTGATTTGTGAGGAAGATTCGACGTCCTGTCGAACAAAAACACAAACCGTTTCCACAACATAAAGATGGTGCTCGGAAGGATGTTGAATGAGATTTTTGAGTTCTACAAGCACATTGGCACATAATTTCTCGGTCCACTCGTGTTTGAAACATGAATATGTTGTCCGATATAATGCATACTTGTATCATTCTATACAATATAATTGTAGATGAGGAACGTGTCCGCTACGAAAGACTTTAATAAAAGTCTTCAGCTCGTGTTTGGAGCTGAAGACTTTTATAAAGAAGTCCCTGAGGACATACTTGATTGGACACCACCACAATAACGACTCTATGGCAGTTCACTCTCTTACAAGCAATTTATGGTTGTTCGAGGACAATTTAAAAATGATAACATCCACCGAAAACTCCAAACGGATGCCATGAGCACATAACAAAATAGGAGTCATAATAGTGATTCAATTTCTATTGTATTTGTTGTATTTTTTTAATTTAAAATAAATTTGTTTCAGAACTGGTTCATCTCAGTATTTCCTAAAATCATAAATGAATACTAAGCATGCAGTCAACAAATAAATATGGAGAATTTACAAAATGGTCTTAGTGGTTTTAGCCCCTACCCTCTACTTACAAATATATATAATACCCCTTATTTAAAGAGAACAAAATTTTCCTCCTTTATCCAAATTTAAACTCAACTTCATTCTTTGGAATTTAAACTCAACTTCATTTTTTGGAATTTAAACAACTCTTCTTCTTCTTCTTCTTCTTCTTCTTCTTCTTCTTCTTCTTCTTCTTCTTCTTCTTCTTCTTCTTCTTCTTTTCCAACGCTTATGTTTTTAGCTCCAAGCTCGACTTATACCAACGCTCCAAGCTCGAGCTAGATCTATGCTCCAAGATCGACCTTACACCTTCTTCTCTACCAATATAAGAGCTGAAATTTAAATTTGAGATTATGTATTCCTAATACTGGATGGAATTACCCTAACCTGGGATTTGTTATTCCCAGTGTTAAGATGAAATTTCCCCAATCTAAGATTCGGTATTTTCAGTACTGGGATGAAAATAGTAGGAATACTAGGTTTTACCAATATAAGGGATGAAAACCTAGTATTCTCTACCAAACCTAGAATTTTCATGTAGGAATACTAGGTTTTACCTTTTATTTAAAGAGATAAATAAAGGGTAAAATCAGAAAATCACTAAAAAAAATAAGTGAACAGAAATCACTATTAGAGATGGCCTTTTAGCAAAAGTCTATAACACGAAGGCTAACAAACAAAACTACTGGAAAATAAGGATATTTCGTAAATCCCTCAGACAAGCATGCCTGTAAGATCCAGACATTGTGAAAAAAACATCATTTTCAAGTAATAATTCATATCAACTTAGATTCCAATACAATAAATAAGATTTAGAACCTCTAATAAAAACACAACGTTATACATGCTCTTTTTGTTGTCTATAGAGAGTAACTTTTTGTATTTTTTATATTTTGTTAATCACTTGAAGATGCATTTACTTAAACATTTTTTTTATCTAGAATTCGAATTTCTGACTTAAATGCGACAACTCGTTCAATAGTGACAAAAAGAGGTTCAGAAATTTTTTTCCAAATACATGAAACACAAACGGTACAACAAATACAATGGAAATTAAATTCCTATTCTGATTCGTAGTTCCCTCTAAATTGATCTCTTATGTGCTCAACAAGGTCAGGTTGGAGTTTTCGGTGTGTGTTATCACTTTTTAGGTGTGCTCGAAAGCCAATGTAACGTTGGTACGGTAAGGGGCCCCTATGGTGTTATCGTTCTGGTTGTATCCAATCAGGTTTGTCTGAAGGGTCCTCGTCAAAAATGTATTCAACTCCTCTTTCGTACATGTCACATTCCTCCTCTACAATCATTTTGTGTAAAATGATAAAAGTGAGCATGATATCGTACGACATAGCCTTGTCCCTGAGATGAGATGACCGGAAAATTATGTGCCACCGTTCTTGAAGAACTCTAAAAATTTGTTCAACATTCTTCTGAGCACCTTCCTGGACTTTAACAAACAATTTGTGTTTGCTTTCGACATGAGTCAAATGATTTTCACAAATTTACTCTAATATAGGTAACCGCCATCAACCAAATAATAAGGCCAACTGTATCAATTCTTGTTGACCTCATAGTCCACGACATAGTCACACCTGAAAAGAGTTTCATTAAGCAAGTGTCCATCGTTGAACACGTTAATGTCTTTTTTTGAGCCATCAGTACAAAAGTACGCATGCCCAATCCACAAATCACGCAACACTACAACTTCTAGCATTATCGTTGGGCGGACATGATGATCTCTCCGTCTGAAGGTTCCTTGTAATACGGTTGGGCAATTCGTCCACTCCCAATGCATGCAGACAAGACTTCCAATCACATCCAGAAACTCTCCTTTGTATCCCGATTTCAGCAATCAGGTCAAGTCATTCACATTAGTAGGTCTCCCGTATTCTTCCATGAATACGGAAATAACTGACTTGCAAAATCATCGCACACATTCGAATATGGTGCTTGCACCCATTCGCATTACTTTGTTCAACTAATATGTCGAACACCCGTACGCTAGCATTCATATTACGATTGTGCATTTTTGTTGTGTAGAAAAACCAGGACGTTTGAAAGCGTCATTATCTTGCACGAAAAAGTCATCATACACTACAACTACTTCCATCACCCAAGTGAGAATTGACCGGCTCATTCTAAACATATGTCTAAAGAGCTCAAGACCGTAATAGGCTCGTCGACAAAAAAAATCATTCATTAGTCATTCGTTTCCCTCTACACGACCTCTCTTCACTTCTCTTCGGGAAGGTTGTCCGCTTTCTATCATTTCCCTCATTGCCTCCAACCAAGGCTCCATTCTTGCTCTGAGTTGTTCCTCTTTTGCCGGACTCGTGTCTCCATTTGACGGACATTGGGTTTAAGTTCATCCATAACTCGATAAAAAAACGGGAGAAAAAGTAAACAATTTAGTTTGTGGGTGTGAAGCATGAAGTGTAGAAAACACACACAATTGTTGGAGCATTTGTGTACATTTTTTTCCAGATTTCATATATATTTTTTAAATTATTTTTCGAAAATATAGTTGTTGGCGTAGCAACTATTTTTTTTAGTATGGTCAAATGGAAAACAACCATTGGTTGCCCCATGGTAGGGAGCCAGCTACTCTCGGTGCTGTCAAAAGAATCGAGTAGATCGGTTCTGACTCTCGAATACAAATAAGAATCGACATCGCCAAGTCTCTCCTTCTAGTAACGTTGAACTCCCGAAACGTCTATCTCAATTGTAGCTGCCCTTAGCATCTGTCATTTGTCATCTCAATTGACGACATCCAAATTGAATCTTTTTTCCCGAATCCACTCATAATCTATGGTCAAGAAATTGAGAGCTTCTCTCTCTTCCTTCTCTCACTAAAAAAACCATATACCTTCTCTAACCCTAGCCGCCTCAGTCCTTGCTTCTCTTTACCGCGGGCAACGCCATGGCTTCCGGCCATGGTTGTAGTCGGCGATGATGCCTCTCCCCCTCTCCTTTTCCTCTCTCGCTCTCTTCTCCTCGACCCTCTTTCTTCTCCGATCTAACTTTGATCTTTTCTTTCTCTCTCTTTCCCGTTGACTTCGGATATTACCAGTGTGGAAGTTCTTCCTCTTCTCATTGAGAGGATCGGCGTGGTTTTATCTGTCACGCCCAAATCCGGTTCTTGCCCGAACTTGAAGCGTGACTTGAGTAAAACGGTTGTCAACACTAATTAATCATCAACAAGTTCAAAGATCCTTCAAAATAAATCTCAAATCAGCAAAACTCAGTTTAAAACATAAATAGAACCCTCCATGGGTGTAATAATAATCCTCCAACATGGTTTGTTCAAAACTGGAATGAAATAAAAACATAACCGAAATCTCTACTAAGACACCCACACCAAGAAGCTCCCGAGCCTCTACTCCTCAATCAAGCCTGTAATCACAACAATAAACTCAAGGGGGTGAGCTTGCGCTCAGTAGGGAAAATACATAACAAGGTGAGCTTTAAACTCAATAATTTCATCAGCAAAGTCAACAAGATAACTCTTAACAATTACGGGCAACAGGTAATCCAATCAATGCCGTGGCACATGAAGTCACCACCCTCCGATCCACATATGATGTGTCCTCTCGGATTTTCCCTCAAGTCCAGAGGAGACGCATATCATTGAGGCTACCGGAAACAACCCCCTGAGGGCGCTTATCATCGGGATTCTCATAAACGCCTCCAAGGAACTATATGTCCTCGGGAACCAAGGTATAACTCCCATAATAAGCATACTCTTGGGCAAATTAATGATATTCAAAAAAAGAGAAAAGTACACTCAAGTAAACACGAGGTAATCAATCCTCAACGAGTCACACTTTCGTCATAACACACATCACACGAATCACAGTTTCACCACAACACACAACACACGCATCACATAACCTCAACTTACCGTTCACTTACCTGTTATGACCCTTCGGTCGATCGATCACCTGATTGTACCGCTCGGCACAACCAGTCATACTCGATTCCGCAACCAAAGGATCGCGCAAACATTTAATACAATCAACCATCAAGTACAGTCAATCCATCAATCAAATAAACCTTCAACCGAGCATTCAAGCATGCAATTCAACTAGTTTCATTAGACTCTTTAGCCTATCCACTAATCAACCAAACAACCAAGCATGTGATCCTAACACACAACTAATCTGAGGGCTTTGACAAGGCCACTCTACCAGTAAAACAATTCCCAAGTATTGAAAGCGAGTTACACTAGTGATTGGCATCCTAAGCATGTATTACTAGACACTTTCAGTTATTAGAAAAGTAAAGACAATTATTCTAGTTATTCGCATCTTATAGGCATTTCTAGGACCTTTTCGATTTTATTAGCCTAACATGCATACTAAGAAATTAAACGAGAAGTTAAGACTTTCCCTACCTCAAGGTCTTCCTCTCAACACTCTGATGATAAGTCCGGTGGTCACCACTCCGTTCTTCACACGGGTTCCGGCGTGATCTTTGCTCCTCTAGCTCGGTCCCCAAGGTCTTGGACACAAAGAAACGTTAATTAGACTCCACTTAAACAGCAAGCTAGACCCCCAAAGCCCTTCCAAAGTTCAGCTCAAAACCAAGATCAAACAAGGTGAAAATCCCTCAAAGAAACCCCCACCCTACTCTGTCACGGACCCGTGACGCCAACCCTCACGGTTACCGTCACGGATCCGTGATGAGTGCCGTCACGGACTCCCTCACGGAGCCGTGACGTCGCCCGTCACAGATCTGTGGCGCTCCAGGGCAGTTTCGCCCTTCTTCAACCTCCAGCTCATTTTCTCCGAAAAACCACCTTCAAACCCCAAATTTTACCACTTCCAACTCCCAAAACAGTCATATTCCTTCAATACTCCTCTACCCATGGTAGGAATCAACAAATAAGCAAAGTTTCTAATGATTCAACCAATCATAAACAACTCAAAAGCTCCAACAACTAAGGATTTCCCACAAAAACCCAACAAAGCTTCTCATCAACATCATCTCACACCAATTCCACTTCAACCCAACAACATCTAGCAATTTCAACCAAGACCCATGAAAATAGATGAAGGGAAAAGAGAATTAGAGAGTTCCATTACCTCTAGGAGAGTGAGATGAAGAAGATGGTAAGGATTTGGAGAAGGGATGGCTAGAGGAAGACTTCAAGTAGCCTCTTTTTCCTTGTTTCTTCTTCAAAGCTCCATGGGAGCTCCTCTCCCTTTCTTCTCCTCCCAAATTCGGCTACACCAACACAAATGGGTTGGTTTTGCTTTTCCAAACTCATATAATACCTAGATGTGTTAAATGACTAGAAACCCTTTAGCTAGAATCCATTGTAGAAGCTTTTGGGAGGGTATAATGGTCCAAGACCACTTCCCTTTATCTCTTTCAACCAAAAAAGGACAAGTGTCCAAGTAGGTTATTTTATTTTTTCCAAAATAATTTCCAGCCCAATAAAATAATGCTTTAACCGATAAAAAGTCCCGTTTTGGCTAAATTTGACTTCCTCCAACATTACACTCAAACGAAAGGAAATTATCCCCTTAAGCTAACCGTGATGACGGTTAAGTCGTTTGGGTTCCGGAAAATCCCCGAGTGACTTCTTGAGTCATCAGTTGACTTTCCCGGTAGAAAGTCAAACTTGCTTGAAAAACCACCGGTTCGACCGGGAGCGGGTCTTACAATCTACCCCCCTTAAAGGAATTTCGTCCTCGAAATTAAAAACAAAGTATCTCAATGCCGAACAGGTGGGGATACTTCACGCGGATCTCATCCTCGCGCTCCCAAGTGGACCCTGATCCCCGATGTCCCCACTGTACTAGTACCAACAGAATCGTCTTGTTCCGTAGGACCTTCTCCTTTGTACCCAAAATCTCGACAGGCTGCTCCTCATAGGTGACATCATCAGCTACCTCGATGTCTGACCACTCAATAATGTGCGAAGGATCTGCCATGTACTTCCGAAGGTGGGACACGTGGAAAACGTTATGCACGTTCCCAAGCTGCGGTGGCAAAGCTAACCGATAAGATACAGCTCCAATCCTCTCTAAGACCTCAAATGGTCCAATGAAACGCGGTGCCAACTTGCCTCCACTGCAGTTAAACCGCACTAGACCCTTCTTTGGACTCACCCTCAGAAACACGTGCTCCCCGACCGTGAACTCAAGTGGTCTGCGCCGTCTGTCTGCATAGCTCTTCTGCCGACTCTGTGCGGTCTTCAACCGCTCTCTAATCAAAGTGACCTTTTCGGTCGTCTCTCTGACCATGTCTGGTCCAAGTAAGCTCCGGTCCCCAACCTCGGCCCAACACACTGGCGATCTATAAGGTCTGCCATACAAAGCCTCAAATTGTGCCATACCAATGTTGGACTGGTAACTGTTGTTGTAAGCAAACTCTGCCAAAGGCAAATGATCCTCCCATGATCCCTGAAAGTCAAGCACACAAGCTCGAAACATGTCCTCTAGAATCTGAATGGTGCGCTCTGACTGTCCATCTGTCTCAGGATGGTAAGCTGTACTCAACAGTACCTCAGTGCCCAAAGACTTCTGTAGACTCTTCCAGAACCTGGATGTGAAACGAGGGTCCCTATCAGATACCACTGACACTGGTACTCCATGTAGGCGAACAATCTCCCTGACATACAACCGACCCAACATGTCCACAATATCAGTCATCCTCATAGCTAGAAAGTGTGCCGACTTGGTCAGTCGATCAACCACCACCCAAACAGCATCGTGCCCCTTCGACGACCTTGGTAACCCACTCACAAAATCCATAGTCACGTGCTCCCACTTCCACTCGGAGATCGGTAAAGGCTGTAGCAAGCCTGCGGGACGCTGATACTCGGCCTTCACCTGTTGGCAGGTGAGGCACCTGGAAACAAAGTCGGCAACTGCCCCACGCATCCTGCTCCACCAAAACTGTCGTCGCATGTCTCTATACATCTTGTTGCCACCGGGGTGCACAACCAGACGGGAGTGGTGGCACTCTCGCAATACGGTGTCTCTGCAATCGCTGGGCACAAACAACCGTCCTCTAAAACGGAGACCCTGATCGGTGCCCATCTCCCAACCCTCGAGCTTGACACCGTCGATCAATTTCTCACGAATCCCTACTGTCTCGGCATCCTCGGTCTGTGCCTCTAGCACTCGAGTAAATAACGTGGGCTGAGCCACTAAGGCACACAAGGCCATACCATCTGTGACCTCCTCTAACTCCAGTCTGAATAAGCTCAACTGCTCCAGCATGTCCCACTCTCGGACAGCCATGCTAGCAACGCAATGACTCGACTTCCTGCTCAAAGCATCGGCGACGACATTCGCCTTGCCCGGATGATAGAGCAGCTCGAAGTCGTACTCCTCAAGTAACTCCATCCATCGCCTTTGGCGCATGTTTAGATCGCGCTGTGAGAAGATATACTTGGGGCTCTTGTGATCTGAAAACACCCGGAACTGCTCACCGTACAAATAGTGTCTCCAGCTCTTCAGCGCAAATACCACCGCTGCTAGCTCAAGATCATGGGTCGGGTAGTTGCGCTCATGCACCTTCAACTGCCTTGAGCCATAAGTAACTACCTTCCCACTCTGCATCAAAACACAACCTAGCCCTTCGCCTGAGGCGTCACAATACACGTCATAGCCTACTCCCCGCTCTGGAACAATCAACACTGGAGCGGTAGTCAATCGAGCCTTTAGCTCGCGGAAAGAGCGCTCACACTCATCCGTCCAAAAGTACTCCGCCCCCTTGCGGGTCAAAGCTGTCATAGGTGCTGCTAGACGCGAGAAATCCTGAACAAAGCGTTGGTAATAACCTGCCAATCCCAGAAAGCTCCAAATCTCAAATACACTGCTGGGTCTGGCCCACTTCGACACTACATCAACCTTGGCTGGGTCGACCAGTATGCCCTCTCTGGATACTACATGCCCGAGGAACTTCACCTCTGTGAGCCAAAATTCGCACTTCTCCAGATTGTCGTACAATTGGTGAGTGCGTAAGAGTGTCAAAACGGTCCTCAGATGCTCCTCATGCGCCTCCTCACTGGGCGAGTAAATCAAGATGTCATCGACAAAGACTACTACGAACTGGTCCAAATAAGGTCTGAAGATGCCATTCATCAAGTCCATAAAGGCGGCTGGTGCGTTCGTCAAACCGAACGGCATCACCAGAAACTCAAAGTGTCCATAACGAGTTCGGAACGCTGTCTTCTCTACGTCCTCGGCTCGGACCCTCAGCTGGTAGTACCCCGATCGAAGATCGATCTTCGAGAAGTACTTTGCTCCCCTCAGCTGGTCGAATAGATCAACAATCCTCGGCATCGGATAGCGGTTCTTCACTGTCACCCGGTTCAACTTCCGGTAATCGATACACATCCTCAAGGCTCCACCCTTCTTCTTCACGAAGAGGGCGGGTGCTCCGCACGGAGATACGCTCAGGCGGATGAAACCCTTCTACTGAAGTTCCTCGAGTTGTCGCTTTAGCTCGACCAACTCGGCTGGCGCAAACTGATACGGCGTCATCGAGATCGGCGCCGTACCCGGGATCAGATCGATCCTGAACTCCACCTCGCGCGTTGGCGACAAGACTGATAGCTCCTCCGGGAAGACCTCCGGAAACTCCCGCACTACCCTCGGTAGCTCTCTGCTACTCTGCACGATCTCTACCTCAGATCCCGTAGTCAAGGCGGATAGGAGAACTCCGCTCTTGCTACCCAAAACACACGTGATCACCCTGTCACCTGACCTCAGTGTCACCTGACGTCGATAGCAATCGATCGTCGCTCGATACCTCGCGAGCCAGTCTATACCCAGAATTACGTCAAAGGCGTTCTATCAAGAACGAGTAAGTCACCAAGAAAGGGGCAATCTGCCATCCTAATCGCACAGTCTCTACAAACTGTGCTCAACACCACCTCACCCGTAACCGGGGTCTCCAAACAAAGGGGTTGACTCAAAGTCTCCACCCGCAAACCCAAAGAAAAAGCAATAGACGAAGAGATGAACGAATGGGAAGCTCCCGTATCAAACAAAAATGAAGCCCACAAATTATAAAGTAAACATGTACCCTGAGTGGCCTCATGGCCGGCGTACGGCCTCTCAACTCTGGAATCAGTAACTGCAAAGCCTCGGCCCTGCTGTGCCGGTGGTCCTCCTCTTGGTGGTGGGGGAAGTGCCACCTGCTGCCCAGCTCTTGGCTGGTGCCTCTGACTTGCTGCTCCCGCCGCCTGACGCGGAGCCCTCTGCTGTTGTGCCTGACGCGGTCGGCCAGGTGGTGCATGGCGAGTCTGAGCCTGCTGGGGCCTCGGTGCAGGCGCTCCACTAGCTAGCTCAGGACACGTCCGAATGAAGTGATCAGATCGACCACACTGGTAGCATCCCCTCTGTCCCCCCTGCTGTGCCAGCTCAGGACACGCACGCACGAAGTGGTCGGGGCTGCCACACTGATAACACACCCTCGGCTCACTCTGCTGCCTGCCTCTAGTCCCCCGGGGACGATCATCAAAGCGCTCTACAGGTCCATTGCCCCTCGGGCAGTCTCGTGCCAGGTGACCCTGCTGTCCACACCGAGGACACAGATCTGCCACCGGGGTGGGTCCAACTGACGCTACGGTCCCTGCTCGGCGCATGCCATCCTGCTGGAACTGAGGCTGAAAGGATCCTGCAACTCTCTGACTGCGTCGGTCTCGACGATCAGACGGCTGAACAAAACCACTCAGCCTAGGCCTAGTCTCTCGCACCCTGGCAGTCTCTCTGAAGTGTCTCTCCATGGCTAAAGCCTGATCCAAGAGTGTGGAGTACTCAGCGGTCCTGAAGGCGATGACCCTGTCGGCTATCGACGGGATGAGCACGTTCTCGAACCTCCTGCATCGGTCGTCCGCAGTCTGAACCAACTCCGGCGCGAAGCGGGCCAGAGAAATAAACCTCACTGCATACTCAGAAACGCTTAGTCCTCTCTAACGCAGTTCCAGCAACTGCTGGCGCCTGTCATCTCGAATGGAGCGAGGGAAGTACTGTTCCAGAAACAGCCTGCTGAACAACTGAAAATCACTGCCGACTCTGTCCTGCACTGACTTCCACCAATAGTAGGCATCTCCCTCAAGCTGGAAAGTGGCGAACGAAACTCTCAAGTGCCCCTCCGATACCCCAGAGGTATCGAGGTTGCGGGTTCCCCGCTCCAACCAGCCCGAGGCTGCCTCGGGGTCCGCTCCCCCGGAGTAGGTCGGCGTACCGAGTCTACGAAACTCTCTGAGCGACTGGGCCATGAGGTTATCAAGCTGGCCTGGCCTCTCACCAAAATCTGTTGAAGCAACAGGCACGGGCTCTAGTGCCGGTGCTGTAGGCCCTTGCTGCGCACTCAAGGCTGTTAGCACATCGCGAACCACCTCCTCGAGAGGGGTCGTCTGAGTCGGCTCTACGACTGGAGATGTCCTGGGTGGCGACCCTGATGGTCCACCCTCAAAGCTCTGATGCTCTGTGGAAGCAGCACCCTGGGCGTCAGCTGCCCCCTCCTGCTCAGCGGTAGGTGCCTGACTCGAGCCCCCAACTGGGCGGCTCCGGGTACCTCTCGGAACATACGTACGAGCCATGTCGTCTATCCGCATGCACGGATAACGCACATGTTCAGTACTTAGTTCAAACAACGGTTCTCACACGTTACAAGGACGTTCACGCGCGTCACACAAGTCACCCACAGTTTACACCTCTCACACTTAGTAGATAAATATACTCATATATAATAGCACACAAGTTCGCATCTCTATGCGTCTCACAACAACAACCAGCGATTTAAGCAATCAACCACCAACTCCCGCAGGAGGGTTCCAACTCAAGCACATCACACAAGCACAAATCAACAGGCATACCCCTTGCTCGGGTATCCTTTCACAAAGGGGGGAGGTTTAGCACTTAACACAATTCAATTCAATAATCACCCTTAACATCTCCTTCCCTTTCCGAGGATTCCCATTTCTTAACTTTTACCCAAACCTTTTCACGTCGATCTCATGTTGTTACAACCCGATTCAGGCGTCCCCGAACCTCATTGTAACCACTTGACATCCAACCATCACGCTCGACTACAGTGGCGCCCCTGAGTCAGCCCGTGATAGTGAAAGCATTTTAGTTCTACCCAAAATTTCGGCATGACCTATTCGTATTTTCCCCTTAACCCTCCGCTTAAGCGGGACAATCACCAACACAATTTCACAAGACAAAAGTACGCGGAGTTCTCATGCTCGGCCAAATACACAACACAATCAACACATAGAGTTCTCATGCTCTTCAGGTACACAACACAATCAATAAACGGAGTACTCGTGCTCCCCACAAACTCACTATACTCGGTATGCGGAGTGCTCATGCTCCCAAATACTACGGGGTGCTCGTGCCCCAAATTCGCCACACACGGGCACACGGGTTTCTCGTTCCCCAAACTCGCCACTCACTGGGCACACGGGGTTCTCGTGCCCCACTCAAAGTTCTCATACAACGGAATTCGGGGTTCTCGCGCCCCACCCGAAACACTCAATACAAGCATACATGGAGTACTCATGCTCCAGAATAGTGGTCAATCAAACAAGCCAACAATTGAATAAGACCAAACTACAACTCGAAAATTTTAGAAATGATCCACCAAGATGGCAACACCACCAACAACTGGCTCACTCTACAACGAATGCATAGTGGGTCAATCACTGCCCGTTAATCCAATTCCTATCTCAACCATTCGGCTTCACCGATCACAAGGGAGAGGATACCAATCAAGTAATGCAAACATTGCATTGTAAAGATTTCATTTAGGACAAACATTAAAGCGACTCATGACTCATGTCGTTTCAACTCTCCGCGTCAATGTTTCCAAATCGCGTCACTGAGTATCACGACTCAGACTCCCTAACTCTACCCACCTAATTGACTTCGGTCCAAGGTTTGAAAACAAGTTCTCAAGACACCTGTTTCAAATGAAACCAGGCTCTGATACCAAATTGTCACGCCCCAAATCCGGTTCTTGCCCGAACTCAAAGCGTGACTTGAGTAAAACGGTTGTCAACACTAATTAATCATCAACAAGTTCAAAGATCCTTCAAAATAAATCTCAAATCAGCAAAACTCAGTTTAAAACAGAAATAGAACCCTCCATGGGTGTAATAATAATCCTCCAACATGGTTTGTTCAAAACTGGAATGAAATAAAAACATAACCGAAATCTCTACTACGACACCCACACCAAGAAGCTCCCGAGCCTCTACTCCTCAATCAAGCCTATAATCACAACAATAAACTCAAGGGGGTGAGCTTGCACTCAGTAGGGAAAATACATAACAAGGTGAGCTTTAAACTCAATAATTTCATCAGCAAAGTCAACAAGATAACTCTTAACAATTACGGGAAACAGGTAATCCAATCAATGCCGTGGCACATGAAGTCACCACCCTCCGATCCACATATGATGTGTCCTCTCGGATTTTCCCTCAAGTCCAGAGGAGACGCATATCATTGAGGCTACCGGAAACAACCCCCTGAGGGCGCTTATCATCGGGATTCTCAGAAACGCCTCCAAGGAACTATATGTCCTCGGGAACCAAGATATAACTCCCATAAGAAGCATACTCTTGGGCAATTCAATGATATTCAAAAAAAGAGAAAAGTACACTCAAGTAAACACGAGGTAATCAATCCTCAACGAGTCACACTTTCGTCATAACACACAGCACACGAATCACAGTTTCACCACAACACACAACACACGCATCACATAACCTCAACTTACCGTTCACTTACCTGTTATGACCCTTCGGTCGATCGATCACCTGATTGTACCGCTCGGCACAACCAGTCATACTCGATTTCGCAACCAAAGGATCGCGCAAACATTTAATACAATCAACCATCAAGTACAGTCAATCCATCAATCAAATAAACCTTCAACCGAGCATTCAAGCATGCAATTCAACTAGTTTCATTAAACTCTTTAGCCTATCCACTAATCAACCAAACAACCAAGCATGTGATCCTAACACACAACTAATTCGAGGGCTTTGCCAAGGCCACTCTACCAGTAAAACAATTCCCAAGTATTGAAAGCGAGTTACACTAGTGATTGGCATCCTAAGCATGTATTACTAGACACTTTCGGTTATTAGAAAAGTAAAGACAATTATTTTAGTTATTCGCATCTTATAGGCATTTCTAGGACCTTTCCGATTTTATTAGCCTAACATGCATACTAAGAAATTAAACGAGAAGTTAAGACTTTCCCTACCTCAAGGTCTTCCTCTCAACACTCTGATGATAAGTCCGGTGGTCACCACTCCGTTCTTCACACGGGTTCCGGCGTGATCTTTGCTCCTCTAGCTCATTCCCCAAGGTCTTGGACACAAAGAAACGTTAATTAGACTCCACTTAAACAACAAGCAAGACCCCCAAAGCCCTTCCAAAGTTCAGCTCAAAACCAAGATCAAACAAGGTGAAAAACCCTCAAAGAAACCCCCACCCTGCTCTGCCACGGACCTGGTCACGGACCCGTGACGCCAACCCTCACGGTTACCGTCACTGATCCGTGACGAGTGCCGTCACGGACTCCCTCACGGAGCCGTGACGTCGCCCGTCACGGGATCCGTCACGGATCCGTGGCGCTCCAGGGCAGTTTCACCCTTCTTCAACCTCCAGCTCCTTTTCTCCGAAAAACCACCTTCAAACCCCAAATTTTACCACTTCCAACTCCCAAAAAAGTCATATTCCTTCAATACTCCTCTACCCATGGTAGGAATCAACAAATAAGCAAAGTTTCTAATGATTCAACCAATCATAAACAACTCAAAAGCTCCAACAACTAAGGATTTCCCACAAAAACCCAACAAAGCTTCTCATCAACATCATCTCACACCAATTCCATTTCAACCCAACAACATCTAGCAATTTCAACAAAGACCCATGAAAATAGATGAAGGGAAAAGAGAATTAGAGAGTTCCATTACCTCTAGGAGAGTGAGATGAAGAAGATGGTAAGGATTTGGAGAAGGGATGGCTAGAGGAAGACTTCAAGTAGCCTCTTTTTCCTTGTTTCTTCTTCAAAGCTCCATGGGAGCTCCTCTCCCTTTCTTCTCCTCCCAAATTCGGCTACACCAACACAAATGGGTTGGTTTTTCTTTTCCAAACGCATATAATACCTAGATGTGTTAAATGACTAGAAACCCTTTAGCTAGAATCCCTTGTAGAAGCTTTTGGGATGGTATAATGGTCCAAGACCACTCCCCTTTCTCTCTTTCAACCAAAAAGGGACAAGTGTCTAAGTAGGTTATTTTATTTTTTCCAAAATAATTTCCATCCCAATAAAAGAATGTTTTAACCGATAAAAAGTCCCGTTTTGGCTAAATTTGACTTCCTCCAACATTACACTCAAACGAAAGGAAATTATCCCCTTAAGCTAACCGTGATGACGGTTAAGTCGTTTGGGTTCCGGAAAAGCCCCGAGTGACTTCTTGAGTCATCAGTTGACTTTCCCGGTAGAAAGTCAAACTTGCTTGAAAAACCATCGGTTCGACCGGGAGCGGGTCTTACATTATCTCTATTTTCGATGGGGCTGTGGAGAGGGGAGCGGATCTGGTTCTGGGTGTTGTCCAGATCTGAGCTCTCTCTGGGGCTCCTCTCTTTTCTTCTCTGCCTGGTTCGATTTGGGGTCGTTTTTGGGGTTTCTGAAGGTCTAGGAGTGAGAAGCTTCTTCTGGTGGTTCAGATCAGCGCGGCTCTTCTCTGATTTCAGTTGGCCTCTGGTTGTTCCCCGTCCCCGCCCCCTCTTTATTTTTCCTTTGTCGATTCCGTGTCTACTTTGGGGCTTTTGAAGATTTGGGTGTGGGAAACTGTTTTTTGGTGATTCAGATCGGTTCGGTCTTCTTCGACCTCTGGTGGCTCGTCGGCGTCTGCTCGTTCTTTCTCTGTCTAGGCCTGGATCTGTTCTGGGTAGGGGTGAGGGCTTGCTCGGGTCGCAGGTCTGATTCAGTTTCGGTTCTGGTTTGGGTTCTTTGGTGGTTCGGGTTCGGGCTTTGGGTTCGGTAGGCGGTCTCGGGTCCCGGTTTTGGGCTGTTTGTTGGGTTTGGTTTGTGGGCCAGGCCCAGAAGCTTTTTGGGCTGGTCTGGGTCTTTTGGGCCGTTGCCCTTGGTTCCTGGTTGTTTCTTCTTAGTGTCGTAGGAGGGTACTTCGCTTCAGTTTTGGCATCTCGATCTGGCATCGTCAGTGGGAGGCGCTTCCTGTCATGGATCGTTGCGATTCCGGTTCGGGATCGTAACTGATGAGGAGTGCACCTATCTCACTTCGTTCGTTGCTCTCCTTCGGCCCTATGGTTGAAACCAGGTCTGGCATTCCCTCTCTTTTCATTTTATGTTAGGTTCTCTTCTCCCTTTCTCCTCCTTTACTCATACTCGATTGTCTTGTGCTCCCGTTCACCTTGTGATCATAATCGTCGGTTGGGGTTGGCCACCGACGATAGCATGGGGGTTCTTGTGACCCTCGGATCATCTCTGTATAAGTATTGGGGGTGAATGGTGTCCCATCCGTGTGTAGTGCTGGCCACCGGTATTTGCAAGACTCCAGTTACCTTTTATGGTTTTTCTGGGTTTTGTGGACTTCGGAGTGGAGGTAATTCCTATATAAATTGGAAAATGGGCTTCGGGTGTTGGACGCTGCTGGTGATCTTTGGGCTCTCTCTCTCAGTTTCATTTACTCTTTGGTCTTTCGGCAATCAACTCCCAGGCTGAGCCACTACAGCAAGGAGAATCATTTGATCCTACAATCCATTTTAGAGCATTTCCATCTCAATCTTCAAGGGCAATACTAGGTCGAGCCTGTACTTGGTTCCCTCATCTCAACATATTATCTCTCACAGTTCAACTACAGCAAGGACAATCAATTCATCACACAATCCATTTTAGAACAATTCCATCTCAGTATTCAAGGGCATTACTAGGTCGAGCCTGCACTTGGCTCCCTCATCTCAACACATCATCTCCCACAATTCATCTTGGGAAGGGCTTCACTCTTTATCTTCTGTTTTTCTGATGTTTTTACTTGATTGTTTCTTTATTTTTTTTTCGGGACTTGCTTTTGAACTTCCTTCCTCTTTCAACCTGCAGTAGACAGATTGGGAGAGGTGTTTTGTAACCTTATTTTACCTCAGAAGAGGGTTTTCATAATATGTTTTCTCTGATCAAAAAAAATCTACGGTCAAAATTAGTATAGGACATTTTACATTCACAACCATTTTCATAAACTTTAAACCCAGCCAAATGTGCGCGCCAACAGTACTTGTTGCTCGGCAATGTCTGTTGTGAATCAAATCAATTACCGATACCTGAATTCTTTATTTATCCATGTCTCATTGTCTCCCGATAAATCTATTTTTTTTAGTTGTATTGTTGTCTTTCCGAGGACTCCTTTATCGTTAAAGACTGAAGTTGAGTGATGTGATGACCCATGCGCATGTGCTCTCGGTGACACCCAACATGGCGGCCACCGGCGGAGGAAACGACGGCCCATCAACACCCCAACCAGACAACCCCGATCTCCGCCGCCGTGAAGAGCAAGCCCATCAACTCTTCTCCCTTCTCTCCTCCGCCATCTCCACCGCCCACACCTTCCTCTCCCACAACGACCTCCTCCTCCTCCCCTCCCAAACCCTCACACTCGAGTCCCTCCTCGCCTCCACCTCCTCCCTCCTCCCTCTCCCCCCTCCCTCCCTCCACAACCCCTGCTGGTTCCACCGCTTCGTCGTCGCCGCCTCCGACTACGACCCACGCTGGATCCTCGCCTTCCGCATGTCCAAACCCACCTTCACCCAACTCCTCCGCCACCTCTCCGTCGGCCTCGACTCCTCCCTCCCCTCCATCCCCCCCTACGTCGCCCTCGCCGCCTCCCTCTTCCGCCTCGCCCACGCCGCCCCCTACAAGGCCGTCGCCCGCCGCTTCGGCCTCCACTCCGCCGACGCATGCACAGCCTTCTACACCGTCTGCAAGCTCGTCAACGAGAAATTGGGGGATTCCTTCAATTTCCGCTCCGATTTGGGGAGAATTTTGGTGGGGTTTGGGTGGATTTCGCTGCCGAATTGCTGCGGCGTTTTGGGGTTCGGCCGATTTGGGGTCGACGGCGAGGTGATGGGGAAAAATGGGTCGGTGATGGTTCAGGCATTGGTGGACTCTGAAGGAAGGTTCCTGGACCTGTCAGCTGGGTGGCCGAGCACATTGAAGCCCCATACCATTCTGCACCAGACTAAGCTCTATTCAATAGTTGAAGAATCAAAACAACTCTTCAATGGACCTTCATACAATCTCTGGGATGGCAATTCGATTCCTCAGTACATATTGGGCGATTCGTGCTTCCCTCTCATGCCATGGCTTTTGACTCCTTATGCCAAGAGGAGCCCCGAAGATAGCTTGAGCTTCTCCAAGACCGAGTTCAATTCTGTTCATGGTAAGGCCATGAGGTTGGTTAGCACTGCATTTGCTAGAGTTCGGGCTCGGTGGCAGCTCCTGTCGAGGCAGTGGAAGGAGGATAGCCTCGAGTTCTTGCCGTTTGTCGTTGTTTTTGGCTGCTTGCTGCATAACTTCCTGATCAAGATCAATGAGCCCATCCCGGAGGAGAATGTTGGGTGTTTGACGGAGGAGGAGCCTCTGCCTCCTTTCGATGGAGCTATGGATGAGAGCGGGCAGAGGATCAGGGATGCGCTTGCTTTGCATTTGGCTAAGGTAAGCCTGAGAAGATGAACATGTTTCTTCTTCTTACTATGCATCTTGTTGATGTCCATTTTGTGTGAAACTCTTCATGGTATGTTTGTATATATGGTAGTGCCTTTTGTTGGGTTTGAGAGTGCTCTTTGCTGAATTTGTCGATTCGATTTGCCAAACATGAAACATCTAGGAAACAAAACAACTCACTGAAGATCAAACATCTATAGATACACTCTTTGAGGACATGAATAGTTTCCTTTGTGATGCATGATCTCAATGGGCCAACTCTAACTTGAGGATCTACAAAATTAGAACAGGTTTTCAATATCTATGTAATGCAAGTACATTTCTCTGCATGTCATAAATTACTAACATCCGCAAGATTTAGTCTAGTGTAGACCAAAACATACATCAAACTTCTTACAGAACTAAGCGTAAGGAACTCGAGACATGCACTCCTATTCCTTACCGTACCAAGGATATTCAACACGAGACCAAAATCTTGCATCTCGAAGACACTAAAAATCTATCATCTCGAACTCAGCAGATAGACGTTCCTTCTATTTCTCATAAGGTGACTATACCTTGTTTCCTGTTACATTAAGAATGGGTAGATCATGTACGTGTGATTGTTTTCTTGTACATGGACATCACCAAGAATCCACCTCTTTGAAACTTGCAAGAAATAAAATAACAAGGTATAGTTTTCTTGTAGTCTTGTAGATAGACATTTCGTAAGTACCACTTCCTGCATCTCGAACCCGTTGTATTTCTTTTACCTTCTATCAGGAGTGTACGTGAAAACGAAGAATACGAGTTAGTTTTTGACTTATTGGCATTTTACCGGCATAGTTTTGTACATACCTTTTTATTATATTATCCTAAACTCATGAATTATGAGTATGAAAGGGTAACATGATATCTCACTAAATATATGAATTTAAAAAATTTAGAGACCATACAATCGAACAAGAGACCTCATATAGTTATGATTAAAACATAAAATTAGACAAAATACATTGATGATTATATATCATATATCACAACATCTATGTAGTGGGTACGAGGGCAGCTCACCTTGTCCTTGTCCCTGTCCCGCCCCGAGAGCGCTACTAAAAGTTAAAAGTAAATAGTTAACTAAAATTACAAGTTAGGATAACTCTAATCCACTTAAAATTATTCGGTATATGTGGCCATTTCAATTCCAATTCCAATCGGCAATCCTTACCATCCCTGTCTTCAATTTAATGTATTTGAATAGTGTCTCTCTACCTCCAGATAAGTTGAATAGACATGATGATATTTTGTGAGTTTTTATTTCCGTATTTATCATTTTAGTATTTTACTATTAAAAATAAAATATAAAGATTTAACATATCCAGGCTTCTTTGCATTTTCTCACCTTTATGTTTTTAGCTTTTTTTTTGTTGTGTCTTTGTTGGTTGACTCTTTTTAAGGGCTTTTGTGATCGGTAGCTAGATCAGTTTGTATTTCTCTTGCTCCTCGAAAAAGACTTTCATCTAAATTTGCTTTGCCGATCAAAAAAAAAAAGATTTAACATATCAAACATTCAATTAACTAGTTAAGTCTAGAGGAAATCTCTTTGGTATGATGACTCGTTCTCCCTTTTTGTTGGGGTTAATATCGTCATCGTCGTTGGTCGTTCTATGCGTTTGTTGAAGGTGTGTCTTGGTCATCTATCGAAGGTGGTGGTGGTAGGCGGAGGACATCCACCGGTCCTACTCTACCGAAGGGATAGGGCAAGCACATGTGTGACGGACCAAAAGTTGACTCGGTCCTAGGCACGCATGGCATGTGATGACGACAAGGTGGACTTGGTCATGGGAACATGCATGGCATGTGATGGCAACGAGGAAGCCACAGGACAAAGTGGTGCAACATAGGATTAGCATGGTCAAGAACCACGAAAGGTGCTTGGCATGGTCTAGATGAGCTTGTGTCATCAAAACGTGGACAAAGGGCATGAATCAAGGGACGAAACGCCACATGAACGGACAAATGGGCGTAAGGGCAAAAGGGAGAAAAATAAGTGTTTGTCATCACTTTATTTGACCGAGACTTATTCAACTTGCATTTGAATTTAAATTGAAGTTTGAATTCAAATTCAAACCTTATTTAAATTTCAA
This sequence comes from Erodium maritimum, assembly GCA_963921825.1. Lineage (NCBI taxonomy): Eukaryota > Viridiplantae > Streptophyta > Magnoliopsida > Geraniales > Geraniaceae > Erodium > Erodium maritimum. The sequence goes on from OY997595.1 coordinate 13,515,639, forward strand.
ATTTTCTTTATTGTTGTAATCAACATATGATTTATTTGGAGTAGTATAAATACATTCTAGTACACCATTTGTTATCACTTACTTATTCATCAAGTTATACAATTAAATCTAAAAGCTCCTCTTTGAATGTCAATCTCTCTTCTATTTTTTTTGTTCTTGCTTGTTCATGTGTTCATTCATCAATTCACTTCTGTAAAGTGATTAGGTTGATCACGAAGGCTTGTAAAACTCTGGAAAGAGATTTGTGCAAGATCATAAGCAGTACGAATCGAGTTGTTGAATTTGGTCCCGTGACATATGTCACACCTTTTCCTTTTATGATGAAACTGATTAACGACTTTGGATCTAGGGGTGGGGGAGGGTGGTTGCGTCAAACACCAACTAGGAGCACATGAGCTGGGTCTTGAAGACTCGCGGAGAGCATAAAGGACCCCGTCCGATGGCTAGGGGGATTGTAGGGGTGCTGGTTGGATTGGCGGGGTCAATGTGGGCTAACAACGAAAGGAGCCCTCAGCCTCTACCAAGGCATGGTCGCAGTGAAACCATCGAGGTGGTATCTACGAGGAACCTCGGAAGAGAGTCATGTGCTACCTAATAGCCTTCTCCATTTTAGAGTTGAAGGTCTCGTGCACATTGGGTTTCAACCTCTCGCATGGTGGGTACGAGCCTTATTCATCCTCTGCAAGTGATTAGGGTTTAGTGCATCGATCCTATTAATGAAGTGAAAGAAGAGGAAATCAGTTGTCGAGGGCGGTAGAGTTGCTGATGATACGAACGACGGGATAAGCTCAACATATAAGGCGTTGTCTACTCGTCGGGAGGGGAGACGTGAGGATGAGGTCCCTCGTGTTGGGAAGATTCCATAATTAGGATTGATTGCTATTGGTCTTGTACTCGGTGTCAAATCTTGAAAGAGGGCGGGGGAATGAGGATGACTGGAGCATTGAACAAGGCGGCCAGCACAACTCCCTCCGAGACTGACGGTGATACTATATTTGGAAATTCATGTGTGGAACTAGGACTCTAAGTCGTCGCCATTGAGAGGTCAAGTGTGGTTTATCTAGGAGCAACTATGAGGGATTTGGCGGTCTCGAGGGGGCGACAAACAGACAAGTGGAGAGTGGTCAACACCCTTACCACTCCTAATGAGTAGAGCATCTGTCGGTGAGGGGTTTGCGGTACCGCCTTCTCATCGGCCATAGGGTGGCGATGGATCCACCAAGCATCGAAAAGATACATCTCAGCCATCTTGGAAGCCAAAACCTGCATATATTTCGGCCCCTCACTATTTATCTGAGGGAGGATGATAACCGCTAGTTTTGCAGGGGACTATTCAATCCAATTACGCACCACCACATTTAAGGTTTCAGGCGGGCTAGGCTCGTGTTTCCAGTCTTCAGAAGTTGTGTCATCGACTACTACCGCCGCTACATCCTGGAAACAACCTTTTAATTACACCTGTCGGCCACCATTAGCCTCCATGGCTGTCTTCATCGTCTCCTCCGCTGATCCACCTCTCTTGGGCCATCATCCTCTCAAGATAAGAGGTTTTCTCTCCGTCCCTCATATGTTCCCCTTCTCCAGTGAATATCAGTTACGCATCTCGGGACAATACAAACGTTGGATTTACAGACGCTGGATTTGGGATCCGAGAGGAGGGACGATAGGATGGGGTCTGTGTCCACGACACCAAAAGTCGGGCACCTCGAACCTGATCAGACTCTTGTAGGTCGATCCGATGATGATCAATCTGCTTCTACAAGAAGTAATCACATCCGGAGCATGCTCCGATTTCCTTAACACATTCAAACATCTCGACGACTCAAGACGATGAGTTAGCGATACCATAACTTCCCACTACGAAAGTTACGGGGTTCAGAAGAACTGGCATCGCATACTCTATTTTTATGTTCGTTTTTGTGTTTTCTTGTGCGTTATTTATGGTCAGCAATCCAAAAGCTTACCAACAATACGGGTCCAAATTCGCTAAAATCTCTACGAGAGTTTCATACATATACTGAAACTTAGTGTCAGGGACCCAATTTATGTATATGATTCATTATCATGATTAATAAAATACTTATGTTCTCGTTTCAGAAAAAAGAAGATTTACATTGGTTTAGAGTTGGGATTGGAATTGTTATCCTTTTGGTATGAAATTTACACCAAGATGCTCTACTACTTTTATAGGGGAAGTAGAGGTTGGATTAGATTAGACATTAGAGGGACTCTTGGCAAAAGCAAAATACCGTTCTGCTCCATGATTGGATTGGTTTTAGGGATTGGTTTTCAAACCCTTATCCTCCAATTCTTCTACATAGTATTGATGACAGAAAAAATGGTCGACATTGAAGGAACAGTTGACAATCACAGCTCCTCTACCATGAAATTAATACGGGTCCATCTCCTATCTATATTCCTTCTTACGCTTTTTGGCTTCTTTTTCCCCATATCATAATGCCTACTCCGATTTTTCTATGAGACACAAACTCATCTTATTGTGTTACAAACTCTATTTGTCACTTAGTTATGTGACCGGGACATTTTTTTTTTCGGACATCAAATTCTATCTTGCAAATCTTCAAGGGTCAATTCATTCATCTCACTCGACCTAAATAGATATTTACATTAGATAAGCTTTCAATTATGCATAGTTTGATCCACTTAAATCCGTTTGTCCAACCAGTTAAACACTTGAATTTAGGTTGTAGTGACAGGATCAAGTCCCAGTAAAAACGATACCTTATTCTTTTTTAGAACGGTTGGGACAAGGGATCACCACCACATCCTCCATCTACTCATCCACCGATCTGAATCACGAAGATTGAGACCAATGATTCTGAGCAACGACGGAAGCAACAACCGGGGGAAAGTATACAGCGACGCTGCGTTGTCGTGGTTCAAGAATATGAGCCCTTATTGCCCCCAAGAAATAGGCCAAGTCTGCTACACAACCTCACCAGTTCCAATGAGTACTAGACGGGAAGGCAAGACGTTGTTGAGGAGACACGTCTCGTCCTTATGGGACATGAAAGAGCTTGATCCAAACTTTTCTCATTTTCCTCAGGATCTCTTTGGATGTTTTGCATCATCCTCACCTACCTCCAGGGGTCTCCACCAAGAAACCAACGTGTTCGGTAAACTACGCAGGCCTATTCGATTCGAGGGTAATGTGAATATTCTACGCACATCACAGAGTGAATAGGAAACCTCCCCTTAAGATGATACCTAGATTTTCCAGGTACAGTAACTATAGGATTTTTATTTTAACAATTTCGATTTTGACCAATATCATGGCTCGTCCTTTTCATATTTCTATTATTATTATTTTTTTGGATAAACGCTCAAAGTTTTATTAAAGGTCGATCTCCAAGGAGGAGAAAGGAAAAAGAAGCAATCACGATTACAAAAGACTCCAAAGGAGAAACAAGGAAAAAATCTCTTAACAAAAAACTAGGCCAAAACAAGACTTATTCTTCCTTCTACCATTCGCTTTCCGAGCTCGGATTACATTTTCATATTTCTATTATAGTTATGATTATTGTCGTTTGATTCTTTTATTCAATAAATTGATAACGTTTATCGCTAAAAAAACATTTAAGAATTGGGAGGCCAAATGTCAACCAATAACAAGTCGTCCATACTGCAGAACTAAGAGCACCCACAGTCGTGGGCGAGATGACGCTGGCGAGGAGAAGGCGGGGAGCTGGCGAGGAGCAGGCGAGAAGGGCGCCGGCGAGATAGAGAGACGTTGACGATCTCGCCGGCAGATCTCGCTGGCGAGGAGAAATTGTGGGTTTGATTTGCAATTTTTGTTTTGTTTTATACTTGCTTTTTCCTCATCTCGCCACCCACTGTAGACATCCCTGGCGGTGAGCTGGTGAGATGCTTCAACAATTATATTTTATGTCATCTCGTCGGCGCCATCTCGCCGGCAGCCGGCGAGATGACTGTGGATGCTCTAACCTAATTAAAGGATGAAGATGATAATTAGTAGACTAATAGTAATTACGCACTTCAATAATATCTATTGGCATTGACTTTTGATAAGTTTTATGATTATGCTTGCTTAATTAATTAGTCTACCACACCATTTAGCACTTAATTTTAGTGTTGGGGAAGTCATGCCGACCTCAAAATAATTGAGTTGTCCTCGAAGATTTTGCACACAAAAACAAAGGAAGAAGATACAAGAGAACATAAGACTTTTCATAATATTAAAAATATATATTATTTTAAATTATATATCCAACTCATCTTTCAGGGAATATGAAGTTTGTGGGTGAAATTAAAGACAACTCCTATGATAGATCTTATAGTTGGGATTACAATTTTACGGTGAATATTGTTCGACCTATCGAACTAATTTTTGTCCTCTCATTTTTCTTTCTTCTTTTCTTTTTCCATCTCCGAGCATTCTTTTTTTATTGTTTTTTGAACGAAAAATAGAATTTTATTAAACTCCAAAATCAACTACAATCGAGTACATCAAGATTAATATTCCTTGTCCACTAAACAAGAACAAACATACAAAGTAAAAATTCACATTTTTTTTAACAATATAACCGTTATAAACGGTATTGAGGTGCCATATAGACAATATGAAGGAAATGTGGGGGTTGGAAAACGAGGCTGAAAGTTTTGCAAAAGGTAGTGCCTACACGTTGCATCTGGGGATGGGGGGGGGGGGGGGGGGGGCAAAGCGACCGAACTTGAACTGCATCAGTTGTAGGAGGCAAGACTTCAACAACGGACTCCTCCCTAAGCTAGTCCTTGAAGCTAGAGGATCCCAACATTCCTCATGGCAAGGTTGCTTATCAGCCCTCGTCTGATCATCCTAGAATTCACCAGCAGACCCCCTCTTCACTCCTCCAATGCCAGCTCCAGCTCCAGTTCTATCTATGTGCCCAGGCAGACCTGAAACTTTGTTTTCCTTGCTACCAGAGAGCTGGCCGACCACCAAAATTTTCTAGCCTAAATCGGCTGTCCCGACATGGATGTTGACTCGAGGATTTGTACCGTTAGGTATTGTACTCGAGGAAACAATCAGCCCCCTTCCCCGAGGCAAGGCACTCTTAGATACAATACTCGGGGATACATATCCTGTTCTTAAAGATGAGCTCCGACGCCCTTGATTCCTCCAATCGGTTGCATATGACTTAATATTTTGATCCTTCTAGAACTCCAAAATAGAGGAGTCAAACCGTGGGGTACCTACCATCCTCTAGTCGCACTCTTGGATGGCATGGCCGATCAGCCCACATTGAAAACAGAAGGAAGGAAACTTTGTATAGGTGAGGGAGACACGGGCCAGTTCCGGAAATTCCCTATACCTCAGTAGTAGATGGCGGCGGAGGGGGCGCTCCACGAGATGCCAGAATCTCACTTTCACCGCTCCTCTCCAACAGATGCCCCATTGGTCATATGGGACAACGACACAAAGACTAGGTGTCGAGCCAATTGTTTTCCCCCGTCACTCGAGTCCTTACCAATTAAGGGAGGTCGTGGGCGTGAACCCAGAGTTGTAGCCGATCCAGAACCGACGGTTCCCTAACCATCATGTCCAAATCGTCGAGGAGTGGCGGATGTCCATCGAAACACCAGGGCTCACTGCCCCGGACCCGAGCACGAGCCTCCTCCGACTCGAAGTAGAAGCTATAGACCCCATGGCCTATGTCCTTGATCACCAATCCCTCCGCGAATCTTCCCCAAGTCTTCGTGATGATCCGTAGGAGAACCTCCTTTTGGGGAGGCTTCGAAGACCAAAACTTGCCCATCATGGCAAACTGTTTGCGTGCAACTATCGACGGGCTCATCGGGATATATGGTACCAAGACCTCCAGCTCTTCCTCCTCCTCCAACGAAAACGAGGAGAATCCGTCTTGAAGACTGGTCAAGTTAGCCACAAGAAAGGCCAGTAGTACCACTACCCCGAAGTAGGATCGACTTCTCGTGGCTTGGGCACCCGGGGTCGTCATAACATACCCGGAGGCGGTGTAATAATATATGGGATCACAGGGACTCGTGCTTATTTAAGGACCGAAACCCCGTCGATAAGCACCTCAATTCCTCTCTCCCGACTTCGATCATTGGTGCTTTCCAAAGAAGAGTGTCTCGACATAGTGGAGGCGACGAGATGTCGCTGGGAGCGATGGATTGTGGCGGGACAATATTGAGACCAATGGGTGGTGGTGGAGCGGTGACGAGAGCCACGACTGGTGGTTTGCTTGTAGAAGAAGCAACCGGTGGTTTTTTGACCGATCGACCTCTTCGTGACTTCACGATTGAGGTAGAGAACCATGGAGAGAGAAAGAAATGATAGGCGTAGATGGTGGTGGTATATCGGTGGACGGTGGAGAAGGGAGGAGAGGTAGAGAAGCTTTCCCGGCTAGGATTTACTTCAACCTCATTCTTTTTCGAGCCCTTAATGGAGAGTCAATCTAAGATGAGGGACGAGGAGGAGGAACAAGTGTCGAGAACTGTATGGTGGTAGGAGGCAATGGGACAAGACCTATAGGGCAGACGGGCTTGTCAACGACGATGACAGAGAAAGAAAGATTCATAGATATCCTCGGGTAACATTTGTTCTCAAACAAGCGAGAGAGTTTTTAGTTTTGCATTCCTTTTAATTGTTACATTTACTTAAAATAAATTTTAGTAACAAATTTATGTTCGAGAAAGTAATAGCAGCTCTAGAATTATTTTGCTCTTAGCTGACAACCTATGCTGGCGAATTAAATCGGGATCGACAAAAGTAACGAAAACTATAAAAGTAATAAAGAAAAATAGCCCAATGGACGTAGTGACGGAGTTAGCAGTTGTAATGAGGGGGCTACCAATAGTTCTTTTCGTAACAATATATAGGTAAAAGATGATAAAAAGAATTATTATAAATAATACAAAACGACAATAAATAACTATTTATAATGAATCATGACGTCGAGATCCTATATTTTGACAGCGAAAATATATTCTTCATAACTATGTACTGTCAAGGTTTCAACTCATTCATATATATCCGAAATGACATTTCTTGTACATTACCGCTACAATCTGAGTTCAATAACGGACACGGGGAAGAAGACTAAAGTGTTGCGGAGGTTCGCCTTGTCTTCCCTTTTACTTTCTTAAGTTGTTCCCACCACTCTTGTCAGCGTCTTCCTTCCTTGGATCTAGCGGAAGTCATGGTTCTCATCTCTTTTTCCTCCTCCGGCCTTCTATTCTCTGCCATCAACTCTCATATTTGGCCTATGTTCTTGTCTGTGTTCCCTTCTCTAGCGTCCTACATCAGTTGCTTGTGGCGTCGTGGGTTCGAGCTCGCCTCTCCCTCCTTGTCATCGTACGTGTACTCTCCGACGAGCTCCCTTTGTCAGTTTTGCCTACTCCCTCCTCCCTCTTCCGGGTATGTTTTGGGTCATCTTGATGTCGTCGGATCTGTTTGAATCCCCTCGACCTCCATCCCCGATCTTCGACTGGTTGCCAAATCTGCCCACTCCATCGATCCATTTGTCGGTGGCTCCATCTTCCCCTGGCGAGGATATGTCCGATCGTGGCGCCTTCATGCTCCGCCGCTTCCGTCTCATGGAGATACGTCCTGATATTGGCATGTTTGCCGGTTGTCGGTCAGATTTGCGCCGACATAATTTCATGTGGTAGTGTCTTATCTTGTTTTAACGTGTGGATTTTGTTTGGTTTTTCCTTAGGTTCCCATTGTTGGGGGTTATTCTCAAGGGTTCGGTCACCTTTCTCCGATGGATCTCCGGCAGGTCGTTGCGTCCAGTGGTGTGTTCGGTCGGCTCCCTTTATCGATGAATCACATCTAACCGTTGATAAGAAGGAATGATTGTATAGTATTCCTATCCGATCATCCTCCGCTGGTTTTTGAGTCTGAGACTATTATTTCGCATCGCTCATGTCTAATCAGAGAGTTTGGTTATCATTTAGGAACGCTAGATTGTATTAGGATGGTTGGATGGAAGTTTAAGTGTTGTGTCGCCCTTATGTTTGTGTGGTTGTGTTCGAATCAGAGATATTAAGCCCAAGAACGGGGAACAATCACTACGCTGGTCGTTTTGAGATTCTTAGAGCATCTCCAATGGTTAGACACTGCACAGTGTCTAACCACTGTTTTTGGCCTCTAGACACTGCTTCCAGACACTACTCCTCCAATGGTAGTGTCTACGCAGTGTCCAGAGCAGTGTCTACACAGTTTCACTAAATTAAAAAAAGCACCCAAACATTTCTGACACTTTTAATTATACCCAAATACGAATTGCATAACTATATTTTTATTACAAACAAAATAGAAATTACATTAACGTTGCTGACTAATATTTAATTGGGGCCGCCATCTCCAAATTTTGCCCAAATGTGTTCGATGAGATCATCGTGGAGTTGGTGATGCACATTCCGATCCCGAATCCTTGCTCTATGGCCCAAGATACTTTCGTTGGTCACCGGTGGGGGTGGTCCTCTACATACGGTGTGGTCCGGGACAACAAGATCTGCAAGCGGATAAGTGGGCCACGGCCTACGCTTATCCTCTACGATCATGTTGTGTAGGATCACACAAGCAGTCATGATAATTGCGAGTGAGCCCCTATCCCACATTCGACCCAGGCGAGTAACGATGTGAAACCGGGCCTGTAGAACTCCAAACGCCCGTTCGATGTCCTTCCTACACGCCTCTTGGTATCTAGCAAAGCATCGTTGTTTCGGCGTTTGTGGAGCAGGTATGGACTTCACAAATGTTGCCCAAGCAGGATAGATTCCATCTGTCAAGTAGTACAGGGCTTCGTACTCTCTACCGCCGATCTTGAACTTCACATCTGGGGCGAAGCCTTTTACTACTTGGGAGAATAGTGTAGACCTATTGAGTACGTTGATGTCGTTGTTGGAGCCCGGTGTCCCGAAGAAAGCGTGCCAGATCCAAAGGTCTTGGGATGCTACGGCTTCGAGCATGATTGTGGGGACGTTCCCGTGGTCCCTACTTGCGAACTGTGCAGCCCATGCCACATGACAGTTCTTCCAATCCCAATGCATGCAGTCCAGGCTCCCTAACATCCCCGGAAAGCCGCGCTCTTCGTTGATTCGCAACAACCGTTTTGTATCGTCCACGGTCGGGCGTCGTAGATAGGTCCGCCCGTACACCTTGATGACGCCATTGCAAAACTTCTTCAGGCAGTCCAGCGCAGTGGTCTCCGCCATTCGCAAATACTCGTCGCAAGCATCGGCTGGACTTCCATAACAGAGCTGACGAAGTGCTACCTTGCACTTCTGGTGTGGAGTGAAAGAGGCCCTCCCCGTAGCGTCCTTTCCGTTACGAAAGTAGGCGTACCGGCCACTCAAACCATTCATGATCCGGATGAACATGTCCCTCGACATCCGAAATTGTTGCTCGCTGTACACCGGTTGAGGCGCGAAGTAGTCACGGATCAGCCCTTCGTGTGCATCTTCGCGGTTGCGCTCAATCACTCTCCGCTTGGGTCTCGGCGCCGACAATGAGCTCCCGGCCTCATCATCATCATCATCACTCATTGGCTGTACGGCTGCCATCAGTTGATCCTCCAATGCTTGTTGTGTTGCCTCCAGATACCTATCCACCGCGGCGTCTATTTGTTTTTCCGTCATTTGCTTCATCTCGTCTAGCGTCGGAAGACTAGCCATCGGAAAAAAAATATGAAACACTATAGGATTTGGAGAGAACAGATGAATAGAAGCTCGAAAGAAGAGAGGAGAAGTGAGATTTCAATTGGGGCAGATCTGAATTTATAGAAAACTGTTGGGCTTTGGGGGGGTCGGCGTCGCCACGTGGCGGGTCGTGACTGGCTAGCCGACTAGCCGTTGGCGCCAGACACGACCAGCAGCGTCGTTGCCAGAACCAGCAATGACCAGCAGCGTCGTTGCCAGAACCAGCAACGACGCGCAGCCACGACCCTGCAGACACGCCTTGTAGACACGACTTGTCGTGTCTACACGGTCGTGTCTACGCCAGCAACGACGCGTAGACACGACCGTTGGAGGTGCTCTTAAGGATGGTTGTTGAACGTCTCGCTCATGTTTCACTGTGTGTAAGCTTGATCTTTATTAACGAAGCATTTTTCAAAAAAAATAAAAATTTCAACCCATTCCAAAAGTTTTTTTTTTTTTTTGTTTCCAAAAGTTATTTTGGTTTTATTGGATAAAATATATTAATATGAAACAAGACTGTTCACCCGGCCAAACTCGATTAGTTTATTAAACAATTTTAATCTTAACCTTAAATTCTGCTCGAACATCATGGAGGACGTGTCCCGTGTGGCTCAGTCACTGGTTTTGAGACTGAGAAATCACAGTTAATTTTAATTTGTTTGGGTGAAATAGATGTTTAGGGATTAGATCTGCACAAGTTCATGGTTGAAACTGATTTTTATATATACATAGATCGGCGTGTAGCTGTGTATTATGGTTCTGTATCGGAATTACTGTTTCAGTCGCCGGAGTAACCTAATTACAATCCCGGTTCCAAATCGCAGTCGGTAGATATTACAGCTCCGCCGCGTGTGGCCAATTGAATTTGCTCATTTGAAGTTGATTTGGAAAACTTTACCCAAATAGAGCTCTCAGAGATCCCCTGCTCTTGTCATGAGGGAAAGGCGGCTCCGCCTTGGCTGGAAGCCGTTACGGCGGCGCTGCTGGTGCGAGGAGGGGCGAATCAACGCCGCTAGAGCTCGCTTGACCAAATCGCCCTCCACGCCGCCGATCCTCACGAGCGAGTTCGTCATCGCCGATCTCCGCGCGTTCAATCTGTTGGGCGAGTAGGAAGACACGGAGGAGTTCTTGTGCCGGCTGCATCGGAAGGAGCCGGGGTGGCTCGTCGGCGAGCACATACATGTCTGCTTCTGTACGCGGGAGTGGATCGTGGCGGAGGCGGTGCGAGGCACGGCGGAGAGGGAGCGACTTGGTGAAGTGGACCGGTCGAGGGAGAATCGCACGGAGGAGGCGCTGGATCCGCCGCTCGTGTTAACGCGGGTGGGTGAAGTGGAACGATGGAAGAACCCGCCGGACTGAGTGCGGACGGAGAAGCCGGAAGTGGAAGATGCGAAGTCAGACGAAGACGTAGAATTGTACATCGACGGCGACTGGTGGTGGTGGAATTGGCCGGAGAGGACTGGTTCGGTTTGTCTTCTTCTAGAAGCTGCCGCCATTTTCGAGTGGAAGAGGAGAAGGTTTTTTTTCTTTTTTCTTTAGAGCCGCGTTTGGGTATCTAATTGTGCAAACTTAGCTTGAATCGAGCCATGTATTTATAGAAGAGGGTGGGCGAGAAAGAGACACCACGAGATTTCGATTTTTCGTGATATTTTATTCTGATTAAATATTTAACGCGCTAATTTGAATTATCACCCTCTCGGTTCCTTCCTATCCTTTTATGCATTTCTTTTATTTACTCAACATACCCCTCAAGATATTTAAATTCGAATCTGGGTCCACAAGTTTATGATATTCTTCCTCTTTTGTTTTTATAGCGTAGAAGGCAAACTTTATCGGAGCATATCCAATAGTTTGTCACTACTAGTGTCAAGAAGACATGTCAGAAAGCTTTTTTTGATTTCCTGACATGACTTCTTCAATGGTCTGACATGATAGTGTCAAAAACCATGTAAACGGTTTCAATAATTAAAAAAGGACCCCAAATTTAATTAATAATTTTATTTAAACCCATAAACACAACTTACATATTATTTAAATTAGTTCATATTCGATAATTAAAAACACAATAATTAAAAATAAGATAATTGACCTAATTCCCAACGGCTCGAATGTGTAAATGTCACTTCCCATCGTCTTTGAGCATCTCCCACACATGACGTTTTGACCATAGCCCGTGTTGGTTTTCATAATCACTCACGGTCGCAGCATAGATTTCCTCATCGGTTGCGCCTTTCCTACGGTCGTTGAGACGACCCCGGTAAATAACATCAAAAGCCTTGCACTTTTTGCTCATCTTTTGGAAATGATCCTTGACTTGCTTCTCTGTCCGCTGTGGCCACACTTCATCTCCGGTTTCAATGAAAGTAAGGTAGAGCTTATTCCAATACTTTCCCCCGTGCTCGACATAAGTGAGCCAAATCAACACCAAATGCATCTCCTCCTCTGGGGACCATAGAGGACCGGTTGCCCAAGAAGAAGAAGCTCCCGACATATCGAATTGAGAGAGTTTGAGAGAGATAGAGATAGATAGAGGTGTGAGAATTTGAGGGAGGCTTGAGGGGTATTTATAGGATGGGAGGGGGTGGGGTCGGCGTGGCAACCACGACCCCAACAGCTACTATTTCAAAATAGTAACCGTGCACGAATACCGAGGCTCCGAGAATTCGTTAAAAAAATCAATTTTTATTAAGTAGAATAAAACCCAAACTACATCAAAAACAACTAGATTAATATTTTTATTACATAGATTAAAAACCAAACTAAATTGAAGTCTTTCTTAACCCAATGACTCCAAACGCTTCTCGAGGCTTTGAATGAGAGCGGTACGAGCCTTCCTTTCCTCTTCGGAAATGTTGGTGGTGTCTTGCCTAACCACTCGGTCCAACATCTCCATGACCTACGCCTGTATCTTGAATCTGGTATCTTCGAGATTTTGTCTCTTATCCACGAGCATCGATTCCCGCTGAGCATACTCGTGAATAAACTGCATTTGCTCGGGTTGTACCACTACCGGCTGAGGTGGGGGGTCTATTTGTTTGCCTTTTTCTCGAGCCTTGTCCATGGCTCTCTTCTGGCCGATCGGTCGTTCCTCGGTTGCAAGCGAGTTCAACTCGTGGTCGCACCCGTCTACCGAAGTGTAGTTGCGAGACTCGTCCAACCTTGTCTGCTTGCTTGCTTCACTTTCAGCGTCGAGGTTGAGGTCAATGTCGGGGATGTCACATTCTATAACCTTCTTATGCTACCACTTCGGTTTCCCCCTCACGATTAGCCAAATATGCTTGAGGTTGATCTCTTGCCCTTCCTCATCCTTGTACGTCTGTTCATCGCCTGCCATGACGTCACCCTCGGTCCTCCCGCTTGTGAGAGCGTTCTCATAGCTGGTGTAATTCTCCTGGAATTTGCTGACTTTTTGGTTGCACTGATGCCAATGGTCCTTGCAGGCCATCCACGCCCGAGGTGGGTCGTCTGCCTTTCTCGTCGTGTCGAACTCGGCATGTACTTTTTTCCAGTACATGTCATTATTTTTGTTCTTCCCGTTGATGGGGTCCAACGAATTGTTGATCCACGCACGAGCCAATCTTATCTGCTCCTCAATGGACCACTTCAGCCGCGAAGCTGCTCTCGTCGATGTAGATGCAGCCTTCTTCCCCTTCCTCCTCGATTGCGTCGGAGCGGATTGAGAAGGTTGAATGGTCGGAACAGATTGGGAAGGTTGTGAAGGTTGCACGTTCGACACTTGCGACTCTTGCCATTAGGAGTGGGTGGTCGGGGTGTATGGAGGAAGCGGCGATGATTGGATCTCGTTGAGGATGTGGGTGAATGACGTGAAAGTGGCCATGACTTTATCTTCGGTGTGGTGAGAATCGGCGTCGTCGTCGTTCAATGAATCAGATACGAATTGGAGGTCGCGATTCTCGTCCATTGCGAGTCGAGGAAAAAAAACTAGAGAATTTGGAGAGGAATAGAGGAAAGGGAGCTTGAAACAAGTGAGGGAGTGAATTTTTGCTTGGGGTGAATATGAATTTATAGAAAAGTTTAGGTTTTTTTTAATCGTCGCCGACACGTGTCGGCTTCCCAATAGGTCGCTGACTAGCCGTTGAGGCTGAGAAGATGCGTCGCGTCATTGCAGGATTCTGCAACGACCCGCTGACACGCCCCCCTGACACGCACCTTTGACACGACCAGTCGTGTCAGCTCGTCGTGCCTGCACCGTGCCAGCAACGACCTGCTGACACGACCCACTGGAGGTCCTCTTAATGTAGGGGAATTGAAGCCATAAAAAAATAATGAGAGTAGTATATCTGTAGATAAACTATAACTAATTTTTCAAAAGATTTTGAGGCATAAACTGGTTTTTGAAAGACTAAATACCTAAATCTAATAACTGAAAAACTAAGCCAAACAAAATTGGAAAATAAGAAAGTAAGACTCGTGCAACATGACACAAAACGACTAGTTAGACCTGAACCAAAACCATATCCGACTCAACCTGAGCCCATCTATCATAGCCAAGAATTGTGTTATAAAAATCCCGACTGGGCGTCGCTTAGGCGCCCGCCTAAGCCCCATTTTATGCCTAGCCGACCCGACTAGACGCCTAGAATAATTTTGCATATTATAGTGACTAATTAAAAATAATTATATGTTGTGCGGAGCTATTCAGTGTTGGTGATATTAGGAGTTGTGCTTCTGAGTTGCTTGGTGTTATTTTTTAGGTATTTTAAATATTTTTTTTTACTATTTTTAATATAAAGAAATTCATATTTTGTTTCTATATATATATATATATTAATATATTTATTAAAAAAGTAAAAATAGAAAAATACAAATCCGATTTGTCCCCGATTAATCCACGTCTAGTCCCTGATTAATCATCTAACGTCATAACCGCCCGACTATCGATTTTTAGAACCTTAGAAACTTGTGGACCCTTCAAGATGGATCTATAGCTTGTTGAGAGATGCGCGTGGTGTGGGGAGGGATCACATGATATGGTGGAGGGGACCCCATAATAGGCCGGACTGTCAGTCTTCCAATGCAGCCCATTGCAAAAAAAAACTCATGGATCCTAGAGGGCTTCTTTCCATCTTTCGCCTGAATTCCTTCCAACCCATCATCCTTCTCTTTCTGCGGGAGGGGGTGATTACCAGCCCCCCGTGAGAAACTCTAGATATCCTTCTGGAGAACTAATGTCTATAATCCTTCCTATCCATAGGTTAGGAAGGACGTTGTAGACGTCACCTAACCTTCATTTTTCTCCTTTGGAGGACGGGTGGCCCGGGTTGGATTAGACGTCCTAACTGATTCTGATGACTTAGGAAGGACAATCGACCCAAACGATTGTGTGGTACCGGATATAGGGGAGAACCTGAATCAGATGGTGGCTCCTTTATCCTCAAACTTTCCTCATGCAAGTCGTTTGTACCTTGGTGGCATAGACGCGTCAAGATGGAACTTCTAGCCCGAGATTTGGTCAGTCCTTGAACTCAGGTCAAGGATAGAGGGGAGGTCTAACCCCGATAGCATATCGGAGCAGACATTAGAGGACAACGATTTCGCCATTCCGGGAAAGAGGAGAAGATAGAAAGTTTCCGACTGACGAAAACTAGGGGTCTGGCCAATTTGTGAGGGATAAGAGGTCATGGTCGCAATGTCAGGATGCCTATCGTAACCCTATCCCCTTGCGGATATATCCTCACGACGGTTAAGAACCGGGACCCGCGTCGTTTGTTTGACATCACGACCTAGGCCGGTCCTTTATTAGGGTCTTGGAGGCACACCACCAACGGGAGGGATATCCCTTGTTCTGAGGGAGGTGGAAGGGATTGATAAGACGAAGAACCCATCGGAGAGGAAGACTTAGTTAGGGACGTTAGGGTGGCCTTGCGTGGAGTGAAAAGATGAACATTGTCGTGCGATGGTCGGGGGGACCAGAGACGAGAGCGCGACCAGGGCCGATGACTTCGTTTGCGACAGTGGAGGAGAGCTCCCTGGGGGAAATATGGAGGTTGAGGGCCTTTTGAGGAGAGTCCTCCCACGTTTTGGTTTTGAGAAAATCGTGGGCGGACAAGGTGGACGAACTAGCAATGATTAAGGACACGTCAATCGTGCTGTTAGGGGGCAGCGCAATAGAGCACAGGTTGAAAGAAGGAGACGGTGGAGCTGCCATTATGGCACAAAGGTAGACTAATTAGGTTTTTAGGTTCCTACTATCGAGAGTTTTTCTTCTCTTTTTAGTTTAATAATCTTATTCTTTAATATATCTAGAATTGTAGTAATATCATATTTCAAATTAATCTTAACAAAATACAGCAATAAATATTTAGAAAAGAAAAACATATAATGACCACAATGCTGAACAGAGGAAATAGACGTTAATTAAAAAAAATAAAACTATCCTCTATCGTGTCTCTTTATGATTCAATAGAGTTCTTAAGGTTTCGCAAAAGAAGTACGTGTGTTGTCCTCGCCATCATTTTACAGTCGGGCGAGGGTTATTACCCTTCCTTCCTCCCTTTCGGCATTTCTTCCCTCACTGAATCTGATGTCCCTCCAAGATAGGATGATCATCGTGTCGCTTGTTGGGAATGGCAAAGACGAAGACGAGGTCATATTTTTCCTAGATAGGATGTCCCAGTCATAGACAACATCCGGTGCCATTTTTTCCCTTGTTGGCAGGCTTCTCTCCGAGAAGTGTTTCAACCTGAGGGTTTTATGTGGCCTCAGGAAGCAACTTGGGACATCAAGGAAAACGACCCGTGTCGAGGGGTGCCTAGCAAAGGAAGACCCAAAATCATCAACAATGTTTACTATGTTGCCTCTCTAAGAGCCATGTGTTGTGATGGTTGGGGTCGGATGAGGGGAGAGAAGCTCATCAGACCTTGTAGTGGGGTAGTTTTTCCGTCCCATATTCCCCAATTAAGAAATGCCCTTGTTGTCCTAATAGATCAAGACAACCACCCAATAAGGTATTTAGATTCTTGTACATGTTTAATCATGTATAATCGTTGTGTGAGCGGCATATACTACTTTACAGAACTTTGTTATTTTGGCTTAGAGAATTGGGACATCTGTCTATGGTAGGGGTCCTGAAATATATTCTCAATCTTAGAGGCATGCCTCATGTATTAGTTTTCGACTACTCTTTAATCATCAATGAAATTATTAAATAAATTTTAAAAAAATAAACAAAAATATATTAATAACTAAATTATGAAAAGAACAAAAAAAAATTAAGTGCAACAAACTGTGATGTTCTCTCCTTCTCCCTCCTCTAGGGATTTCAAGTCGTCGTCGCCATCTGTGGTATCCTTTTCGGGCCCGTCACGTTCATTCACCATCGACCCACCACTTTATCATCCTTCTCATCTGGTGATCAATCGACCACCATGTGTCGCCGCATATGCCTCCTCTTCTGCCTCCACCGCGAGTATGCTTCTCTATCTATGGTGGATTTGCTGAGATCCTTTATCTCTTCCTCCGTCCTCCGATCATCCAAGATCGTCGGATGCCCAACCCATGTTCTAACGATGAGATTGTGGCACACCTGATCACTCATGGCCTTCGAGATTGGCTGCTCCAACTCCCTCCTCTTAACCTGGACACTAAAACCCATGATCGGGTTCATGGAGAAAAACAGGCGAGGTCTGCTATGCAGCCTCGCCAGTTCCAATGAGATTTAGACAAGAAAACGGGACGTTGTTGAGGAGACACGTCCCGTCCCAAAGGGATCTAAAGGAGCTCAATCACAAGTCTTCTCCTTTACCTGGATATCTTCTTGGACATCTGGAATCATCCTCACCTCCCTACCAAGAGGCTCCACCGAGGGACCAACATGTTCGATAGACAAAACGGGTCACTCTGAGTCAAGTCCGGAAAATCACAAGACCAGGCAACAATGCGCATCCATAATACTTTCTTTTTAAAATCACTACAAATATGTATAGAAAGGAAAACATTGTACTATAAATTATGTTGAACGAAAAATGATAGATTTAATCATATAATATTCATACCTTCCTTTATGGAATTTTAAAAAAAATAAAAATTCTCAACTTTTCTTCTAAAATACACATAAAAATATCTTAAACTAAAGTAAAAAAATATATACATTTCTAAAATGTTTGTATATTAGATATTGTTATTTTGAGGGATATCTTTTTAAAACAAAAATTAATGTATCATTGATGATGTGGAATAAAAAAGTATTCAGTGAGTCGATTTATAACCATTTTTAGAATAAGGTAACTATTTATAAAAAAATGCAAACAACCACATTTTTTTATTGAAATGATTGAAAAAATTTCATATATTATATTTAAATTTTATAGATATGCCAGTCTATCAAAATTCTGGACATATAAAGTGAAAGTAATATTGTAGACTCTAAATTTGATACACCATGAGACTGTAGATTTCAAATATGTCAAAACATCCACGACAAGACTAATATATAAACCGATATAACTAATATACACTTGCAAATAACACCATTATCGATGTTACTGGTATTCAATCCCTAAGAATCTTATATTCTTATATCCTAGTATTTTAGATTTTTTTTATTGAATAATACTAGATATTAATAAAATGGGTTTTATTAACATTTTTATTCAACAATATGCATTCAATACTTACCTTTTTGCATTCTTATCCCAAGTTGGGTTGGTCCCCTACAACCACCAATTGAAACTAATTCACATAGTTGAATAAAACTACTCCAAATTAGTTACTTTAAAAACCTTACTATTACTCAAATCATAGCATCTCGAAAGTATAATACAGGGAAGCATTTTTAAGAAATTGAGTTAACCATGAATAACTTTTATGAAGATTGGAGATATAAATTTCATGCTTTTCTTCTCTTCTTTTTCCTTTTCTCTATAAGCGTAGGAGATGGAGTTGCTTGAATTCTCCAAAAAAAAATCTGATGCGTCATTGTCTAGTCGGAAAAGAAAATATCCTTCATCTCCTCCACCAACTGCCTCTCTTCCTCCTTCCTGAAAGATTGGTTCTTATTGATGTTTGCATTATAATACATAGTACATATAGTAGTAGAGCATATAAGAGACTAGAATACTAATATGATACTAATGCCCATCTACATTAAATCTAGTGAAGAACCATATTTATGCATCAATTGTAATTATAGTCTAACACTCTCCCGTAGTCAGAGCAAGAAGAGACAGCATGCTTGGACTAAAGAAAATTTGGTTGTAAAAAGTAGGGGTTACTCCATGTCCTAACGCCCAACTTTCAGAAATTGTTAAATCCAAACCCTATACAATTGAAATTGCCATGTAGTAACGGTCAATTAACTGAAATTGCCAATTGTTTCTAATTTTAAACGGACGTTAACTTGGACAAGTGAAAAGTCGAGTTTACCCTCAAATATGTTCTTCATACGGATGTTAACTTGGCCTAACTTCATCTCTTTGTGTCCAAGCTTCGAATTTCATCTCTTCGTGACCTCAGCTCGCGCAAGCTCCATTATAAAATGAGTCACGTGGGCAGCACGTGATTCACTGTTCACGGAAAAAATCAATTTAAACAGTACTTTTTGATTTTTAATAATTCAGTTTTGAAATTCGTTACTATTTGATAATTTTCCAAAGCTTGGGTGCGGATTTGACAATTAAGTGTAGTACGAGGTTAGGACATGTAGTAAACCCTAAAAAGTAATGATAAATGTTGATAAAAATGACCCAACGAAGAGGTAGTTGCTGCTTGTTGGGTCGTGGTAGACAGATGGGTCGTTGATAAGGTTGGGCTTGGTAAGCACAAACCAAGGGAAGTTGACGTATAATTAGCGTGCTATTTTAGAACAGGCTGTCGTTGAATTAGACTAGAGAAGTCGCTGAATTTTTTAGAGACAAAGTTGAAGATCTTAGGGAAGCTGACACATAATCAACACGCTTGTTGAGGAGGATTGGGCCGCTGGCATGAGCAGGGCCATATGAGCTGTAAGGTGGGCCGTAGGATGGTGTTGAAGCAGAATGGGCGTCTGAAGCTACTAAGAATGTTGTGCTGAAACAATAGAAGTACGCAATCCATGCAGGCGATACACATCCCGAAAATACAGTTGCGCCACAACAACAACATCAGGCGTTTTCTTACAGGGAATAAAATAGGTCATTTTGGAGAAACAATCCACAACCACAAAAATTGAATCAACACCACATTGAGTACAAAGTAAACCCAAGATGAAGTTTATACTTACATTACATCAGACCATGGCTGCGTAAGAATAGACAATGGAATCATTCATGGAACCACCTTTATCCAACTAAAAAACACGCAGCGAGCAACAACACGACCAACCTCATTGCGTACTAAGGGCCCAAAATACGAATCGTCAAGAAGCTTGAAGGTGCGATCACTCCCCCCATTCCCTTCTTTATGACATTCCTGAATCATCTTCAAGCGAAAGCTGCAATCAGGAATGCATAATTACAGATCGCAAAAGAAGAACCCTTCTTCCAACACAAAATTAGTACTGGTTCCTTGCTGAATGTGACTAAGAATCTAAGAAAAGAATGGATCATCAATGTAAAGGTTCAAAAAGAATCGAAACCAAGAATAGAGATACGCATCTCAGTCAACAACCCATGACGACGAGACAGTGCGTCTGCAACACAATTAGAAACACCCGCCTTGTGTTTGATCACGAATGTAAATTGGTGTAAGTAAGAAATCCAAGACGCATGACGATGAGAGATCTTTTCCTGGCTACCAAGATGCTTAAGGGTTTCATGATCAGTATAAAGAACAAACTCTCTCTGAAAGAGATAGTGAAGAAAATGCCTAAAAGCTCGAACAACATCATAGAACTTAATATCATAGGTACTAAAGCAACATTTGGCACCTGACAGCTTCTCACTGAAGAAATCAACAAGGCAACCCACTCCTTCTTCGAGCCATGACAATGCAACTCACAAGGGTGGGAGAAATCAGGGAGGATTAGAATAAGAGGCGAAGTAAGATGGTGCTTGATCCCTCCAAAGGCTGTTTTTGCGTCTTCCAACCAACTAAACCTGGACCCTTTTATGCAATACGTGATAGAAAGACGTCAATCCATGGAAGCTACTCACCTTAGTATTAGAGGTAGGCCTGGGCCACTAGGACACAACCATGACTTTATTTGAGTAAAAATTCAACCCCTCACGGGAAACCACATAATCCAAAAACTAGATAGAGTCAGTCATGAAAGCACATTTACCAGTAGCCGCATAGAACTTCTCATGAGGGAGCACCAACAATACCTCATGCAGATGCTTAATGTGTCCCGTCAAGTTATAACTATACACCAAAATGCCATCGAAGTAGACATCAACAAACTTCCTAATAAAAGGACGAAGGGACTGATTCATCACCCGTATAAAAGTGTTAGGGGCGTTGGATAAGCCAAATGGAATGACCAACCTCTCATACAATCCCTCAAGAGTTTTAAAGGTACTCTTTCACTCATCACCCATAAACACACGGATCTGGTGATATCCGTTATTCAAATCCAGTTAGCTAAACACGGTAGCACCGTCTAACTGATCCTGCAAGTCCTCCAAATGAGGAATAGGGAACCTATAGCGTACCGTAATTTTGCTGATGGCCCTACTATCAACACACATACGCCAAGAACCATCCTTCTTTGGGATAAGGAGAGCGAGGACAACACAAGGACTAAGGCTCTCATGAATGTGGCCTTTAGCAAGGAGGTCCCCTACTTGGCGACACAATTCTTCATGTTCCCGTGGA
This sequence comes from Erodium maritimum, assembly GCA_963921825.1. Classification (NCBI taxonomy): domain Eukaryota; kingdom Viridiplantae; phylum Streptophyta; class Magnoliopsida; order Geraniales; family Geraniaceae; genus Erodium; species Erodium maritimum. The sequence continues at coordinate 13,537,080 of OY997595.1, forward strand.
CTCATACGGTATTGGGTCCGTTTGGGAAAAAAAGCATCGGGCACCAAGTCAATATGGTGGAGGCAATTCACATGGCAGAGACTCTGAAAAAAACGTCCCCAAATTTCTGGAGAAAGGGCTGCACTCGGGCAGGAATAATGTTGGTTGTATCAAATGCAACCAGCAAGAAACACAAAATAAGTACCATCCCTATCTCTTCCATGGAAGCTTGAAAAGGTGCTCAGGTGAGTAGGGCGGCGGGGGATGGCGAATGGACAGTAGGAACAACGCTATTCTTAGGCTTATATGGTAGTAAGACGATGTTTCTACCCTGAAACAAGAACGATTAGGTGTTAGCACGACCATCATGCATATCAACATTATCATATTGGCACAGGCGACCAAGAAGGAGGTGACAAGCATCCATTAGCACCACATCACAATAAACAACATAACGGTAAGTACATCCAATGGAAAAGTTAACAAGGACGTGTTTGGATGCAATAACATCAGTACCTTTGCTGAGCCAAGAGAGGCGATATGGCTTAGGATGCGGTTCAGTGGGAAGAGAAAGCTTAGACACTACGATCTCTACAACCACATTCTCACAACTGCCACAATCAATGATTAAATTACAAACGTTGGTACTGATGGTGCACGCGGAATGGAACAGGCTATCCCAGAGCCACTCATTCTTAGGGACACGAGGGTCAGACAAGACTGCCAGAGGACCAAAAGTGGACCCACATCATCCGAAATATAGTCTTTAGTAGGCGCCTCCACCGAAACATCACCATATTCATCAAAAACCGGGGCAGAGTCAGTGTGTAGGGAGGACTCAAGATCACCCACCTCGGTGAAAAGTCCATACGAAGTAGATTTCGCGTTCCCTCAGTCGACTTGACGATGACCCTGTTGGCCACAATTGAAGCAGCGCAAGCCACCTGGACACTGTGGAGGCGGTGCATGAACGGTAAGGTGTGGGGTGCTCGTACGAGCAGGTTGTGAGGATAAACCCAATCGACTGGTTGTTGCTAAGGTCTGGAAGCCACCAGCACCACGCCTGGCTAGCTATTTCTTTTTTTAGGAAGAACTCTGATGTGCTTCAGTTAATGTTAGGGGGTAGAATATATTTAAAACGTCATGCAGTTGGAGACGAATCCCTCCAATATAACGAGACACCAATTGGAGAGGTGAACCATTGAGATCAACGAGCCAGGTAGGTATAAAATTCAGTGCAATATTCCCAACTGAATGGGATACTTGGCAAATATTCTTGAACCATTGGTACAATTCCCGGTCGAAACTATAGGGTAAGAACGTAGCCCGAATGTGCTTCTTAAACTTTCCTCAATTTCATATCTTCTCCTTACTATGGCGAACCCTAGTTTGCTTCAATTGCTTCCATTAAGCCTACGCACGACCCTATAAGCGAATTGAAAAAGTGAAACTCGTCGATCTTCTGGAACATCCTTGAAGTCCAGAATCTCCTCAACTTGGGACAACCAATCAACAATCTCCTCAGGTTTGAGACTACCATCAAACTGCGTAATCTTCACCCTGAACTCTTGTTCCCAATGATTATCAGGGACACGGTGAACTGGATAACGATCCCTGGTACCTGGGCGAAAGAATTATCAATGTCTGTGACAGTCACATCATCGCGACAGAGAACATCATCCATTTGTTGGGTCGGTAACTCGACATGTAGCCTTAAAGCATCGTTTTCCTGACGAACTGCAGCAATGTCTTCAACATTTATCTTCAACATTCTGTCTGCAAGGTGGCATCTTCCTGGAACACATAGGGTCTGATTGCAACTGATGTAAAGTGCGTAGCGAAAGGGGAATTATTTATGAAGTTCGTTGATTCACAATGAATACCGAAAGAGATAAATTCAGTTGAAACTCATTTTTTTTATTAATCAATAATCTACCTTACAATCAAAGCATCATGCACATATATACAAAATTAATCCCTAAAGTCCTAATACAAGAAAGAAACTAAGCCAAAAATTCCTAATACGAAAAAGGAAATCTCAAAACCCTAAAACAAAATAGGAAATAAATGTATGGACTTCAAAAGTATGAATTTACCCCTCTAGATGACCTCAGATGGCCAAAAACACCGGAGCTCATGGAAAAGCGGTGAGTTTTGCTTGGGAGCCCGTTTCGACCCGAAAAATGCTAAGGTTTTGTCGGATTCAGACACTAACGCATTTTTTGCTCCTCCAAATGATGCATCATTGCGTCTTCAATCTGGAATACATCACGAACTAGTAGTTATAGTCCTCCCTACTCCCAGGTTAGGCAGGATGGTAGCAGTCATCGAACCCTCATATGTCTCCTCTAGAGGATAGATGGCCTGGGTTGGTTTGGGTATCCCAACTGGTTTTGACGGCTTAGGTAGAACGATGTACCTTATAAAGTTGTGTGATGCTTGTCTTAGGGGGAAGTTGTACCGGTTGACAACAACATTATCCCCGGTCTTACCCCGTGTGAGTCATCCTCACCATGGTTGCGTAGACAAGAAAGGATGGGGACTCTACCCCGTGATTTGATTGATCCCTGGACTTGCGGTGAAGCTAGAGGGGTGGTCCATCCTTAATAGCGTATAGGAGCAGGCGTCCGCGATCGTCGGCCCTATCGTTCTAAGATAGAGGATGGGAGGGTAGGTTTCAGGCCGACGGAACCTAGAGGTCTGGCCAGTTTTGGAGGGACATGAGGGCGTGGTTGGATCTCCAAGAGGCCTACCAAAACCCTAACCCCTTGTGATTTCATCCTCGAGGGGGTTGAGAACCCGTACATGTGTTCTCGTTCTATTGGGAACACGACTTGGTTCTGCCTTTTACAGGGATTGGGGCACACCTTTAGCGGTAAAATACCACTTACACCGGGGGGAGACGGTAGAGGCACCAGGACCGGAGACTCCAGTCAAGGTAGCGGAGGAGAGCGATATGAAGGAGGAAGTAGTGTGGAGAGGATGGGAGCAGGGGGCTTTTGAAGAGCTTCCTCTCACGGTTCGTCTTCATGAATATCGTGGTGGACAAGGAAAGGGAATCAGCGATGGTGGAGGGCACATCAATCACTCAGTCTTGGTAGGAGCCGACGCAACAGTTCATGACTAGAGGACGGGGACTAGTAAAAAAGTAGTTAGGGCACATGAGTAGAGTAGTTAAGTTCTAGGGTTTCTCTTACTGATCTTTTACGTAAAGATGTATTCTTGACAAAGCTATCTGATTATTTATTGAGTAAATGCAACTTTTATTCCATTAAAAAGAGCCAGCACATGTTTGGAAGCCCTGACGGGCCAAACACAATAACCCTATGACTACTACTACGTCCATGACGCATTGAACCGGGGAGCTACGAAAACCAACTAAACAAAGAAAAGAAACTAAAACCATAAAGACTAGTATAATACTGGCGGGCATTGCTCAAGGTAGGGCCTATAGACCACTGTGCCACCAAAAGGCGACACTTTTTATCCGATATAAAACCGATCACATGAACTCCAGTATCGGGGTAAGGACAAGCTGACCTCAGGGGGACCACCCAACGTCCCCCGAGCCCCGGCGCACGACTCATGGTTTGTGGCGGGTCGGAGCTGCTTCCCAGCCCTCGCCTGATCTTCACGAGGCTCACCCGCCGAGCCCCTCTTCATCCCTGGAACCGCTATAGGTTCCTCAAGTAGTTCCACCCAAGAGGCTCCTGATGATCCTCCCGATGACGACCCACTCCCATCCCCACAAGGTGCCTGGTCACGAATCCAGGCCGGACTCCCCACCCCCCTCGAGGTACGGTACGCGGAGGGGTTGACTCGCGTAGCAATGGAGCAAATCCCGGAGGCACCCTAGTAGCCTGCTTCCAAGTCGTGGCATAGCCCTTCTCCTTCTGTTCCTTCCGATAGTGCCTCAATGGCTTGTTAAAAGTATGAATTCTCGGCATCCCTGTGTCGCAGGTCGTAGGTGTATGACTTATACACCCACAATTCCCACAGAAGACCGGTAGTTTGACATACGTGAGAGAACAGTCGATCGGTTCCTGGAACTCGGGGAATCTGAGGCGCATATTTCGACACAGAGGTCGGTCAAGGGAGTGCCAGTAGCGTACCTTCACCCCCAACATTAGCCGAATTCATCACAAGGAACGTCCATCGTCCCGCCCAGCGCATCCCCAATCCTAGTGCCCGTAGTTTTGGTGATAACTATTTGGGGGATACTATGGGCATGTACCAAAAGTTCCAGCTTATCCAGGGCCAGGAGTTCTTGGACGAACAGATTCGTCTCTGCCAGCATCAAGGGATTGTCGATAAAACACCATGGTTCGTTCAGTCGAACCTAATCCCGGTCCTCCTTCCTGGCGACGTAGAAACCAAAGACTCTAGGAGAGGCGTCCTTGATGACCAAACCAATAGCTGAGCCCCCCATGCATTGGTGAGGACACGGAGGAGAGTATCCTTGTGTGGATGGCGGTCCGTGAGCAGGCGAACCACCATCCCATATTATTTACGGGAAAGCGTAGCCGGATTAAGCACCGCATCCGTGACCGTAATCTCTAAGGGTTCCTAAAACCCTAGAGAGCAACCTGAGAAGCTGTGCTGAAGGGCCTGAAGTGGGCTACCATGATCTGGTAGCAGAGATGTAGTACGAGGAACACGGGGGGCTGAGGGAGGACGGGGCCCTCAACTGGCGACATCATCGGTAGCTGACCCATCTGGAGGAATCGAGGCTGGGTAATAAACGAGATGTGAGCGATGTTAGGTAAAGCGAGAGCCTTACTAGGCGCCGACCACAGCCCGTCTGCAATCTACAGCCGATGAGCCTCCAAAACCCTAGGCGGAGACTGAAGGGACGGTGAAGTAGCCGCCTGCTTCACCGCCGCGCTTTAGGCGGCGCTGACACCAGATGATGATCCCCGGGTGCCAGGCTTCCATTATAAACATCAATGGAGGACCCGAGGGCGGGGGCGGCAGCGAGTCTCGGGTCGAAGCCGACTTTAGTGCCGAAGCCTTCTTCTTCCGAGGTGCCCGCTTAGGGCGCACAATTTAGTGTGACGAGAAATGGGGAGGGATGCCCACCGGTCTCGCACCCACGCCAGCGGCTAATAAGGCAAGACCCTCCGGAGTCGCACCCAAGCCAACGACTGATGAGGCAGGACCCAAGGCGAGAACCTTCGGGGAGGCAGGGCGTGAGGGTGGAGCATGCATGGAAGGAGACAGAGGGAGAGACGTCGGTGGAGAGACAGAACGCGCATCTTGTTCGGTGAAGTACGCAGAGATACGGAATCACATGGTGATTAGGTTTTGGAAGCTAAGGTCTCGACAGAAGCGAGTAGAAGTTTAGAACGTCTTGTATAGTTTTAACTATCTGATTATTTTAAAATAAACTTTAGCTAATAAAAATTTGTCCCAAAAATTAAATAGTAAATATTTTTTTTTGAAACGGGAAAGAACTAGTATTACGATATCAATGTGCTTACAATGGGGGACTTAACAGTCCCAGACACCAGCTTTTGTCCCGATCGGCCGTGGCCCATCGGGCACACATGGTTCCATGCAAATAGTCTGCTTTGTTTCGCAGATCCAAACTCAAGAGTTCCTCGATCCACTATTTCAAAAAATATATAACTAACAGAATAAAAACTATCTAACCAAAATCTTATTCGTCCTAAACCAAGCAACCTAAAAAGAGAGAAAGCCTTTGTTACGAATTCCCCGAGACTTCTCGGCTTTAGACGTCTCGGGTCTGTGGGTATAGGTCCCTGACAGTCCTTCCCACCCCCGCCCTGGGGGATCATTCATCCCCCGGGGGATTGTAGTCCCCCGGGCTAACTTCCCGTTCCTATACTTAGTCAGTGGAGGTTGGCAGCATCTTGGGATCCAGCTTGTGACCCGTCTTTATCACCCTGGGTCTTGGTCCAACAGCTGTGGTGAATCGCAGGATCCCCCGTCGAGCCAAAGTGCAGTCCTTTAGGTCACCCAATCTCGGGTCAGGCCTCTTCCACTTTGCCCCGATCTTCAAGTGAGATTTAGGGCTTGGGGCATCCTTGTCTTGATGTTTGGCTATCGTCGGAGACGGGAACAAAACCCTAACGGTTGTACTCCGAGACTCCTGGTGTGCACGGCTCCTGGTGGTCGCGAACCTCCTAGGGTTTGCTGAGCCCGTGTAGTGAGGAGCCCTACCCGAGTGTAGACCAATCCCCGACTGAGCATACCCTGGTTGGTAAGCCGAAGCCCAGGAGAAGCATTGCACCGGATCCCACTAGTAGGCCGGAATCACGGTGCGCGCCGGTGAGGGGACGGGGGCCAGGCCCTGAAACAGGCTCTCCTGTTGCCGGAGTGCCTAATGATCCCAGTCCGGTAGAGGACGTTGGTTGTCGTGGTTGGCTGCAAAAGCCCGGACGAACCCCGGTGTGGGTCGATTCCAGGGAGACGGGTGCAACCACATCGGATCGTGGTGCACACCGTGCATGGACCACCCACGATTATGCAAAGTCAGAGTAGGGTTGGATTGGTCGAGCATGGGGAGGCGCAGATGGCCGGGCTCAAGGAAGCGGTCATGGGGGAGGTGGGTCGACGACCATGGTGTCCGAGTGGGGTAACCATCACGGTGGCAACGTGAGAGCGGTAGGACCATAGTCCTGATGTGAGGGGAAGATCAAACGATGAAGCAGAGGCTGCACCAGATGGAGGAGGGCGGTGGCTGGCAGTGGAGAGGCGACGACGGTGACTATAAACCCTACGAAGGGTATGAGAAGAACCTCAAGGAGGTGTGTGGAGAGCATTTTTTATTAAATAGTAAATATTATTTGTACTAGTTGCCATTTAATTATTTTCATGTAACGCACGCATAAACATTATAACAATTAATTAATTGAGAGATATTTATTTTGCCATTAATAGCCGCAAGAGAGGTCACGCATCCGTCCTATTTTCAGCATTTAAATCAAAACCAAATATAAAATGACAAAATAGATATTCCATCCCAGTATGAATCGAGCTGTTTCTTCTTTGGGTTTGGATGCAACAAGAAATTGCGGTTGCGGAATAAAATAATTCGCAAGAGCCATATACTATTACGGGGTCAATATGGACGGTTTAATTACATCATAAAATAAAAAAATTATCTTTCTCGGACTCACGTCTTGAGATTCTCGCACTAGCCCTAGCTACGTCGTTATGGAGCTCTCTCCTATTATTGTCGTCATGTCGGTTTCTGTGTCGTCACCGGCTGCTGTTTCTATCGGTCGCGCCACTCCCGTGTTCCCACGTCTCATCGGGTTATCTCCCTCGCATACCGTGCTTGGTGTGGGGGATAAGACTCGACGACGGAGACGAGGGTTGGTCCAACCGCCTTCTTCTTCTGTCTCTTTTATCCCGGCCCAAATTACTCCCCACGACGTCTCGTCAGGGTTGAGTCCGATCTCTATGGGAAGCCGGTCCCAATCGCGGGTCTCGCCACCACAGTAGGGATGGCATGGCTGCGCCGCCGTGCGATCTCTTTTCCCTCTAGCAACGTAAAACCTAACTCGATGGTATCCCGCCCTTTCCACGACCTTGCTCTGGCCCCGGGCGGCGGGTGCTCTAGGGTTGTACCGGCTCGACTGTTCCGCCCTCCTTGTTCATGCTTCCACTCCCTTGGTCCCGGCTCTGCAATTGGGGGTGGTTTTGGAGGCGGTCTCAGTCGTATCCACGATCTCTATGGTGCGAACCACACTCACCACCTTTCCCATGCCGCTTACGGTAGGGTGCGAAGGACGGTGATGACCTCTTCCACACGGACTCTCCGCTACAACTATGTTCGGATGCGGAGTGGGGCGTTGGTGTCCTTAGGTAGCGTGGCTTCCCGTCCCATGCATGGTCACGACTACTCCAACCCTTCTCCATTTACTTTGTGCAAGGGTTCTTTGGGCTTTGGTAGGCCGGTTCCCTTTATTGGCAGACAGCGATTTCCTGTTCAGGGGGGAGCCACGCAGCCGCTTCGGTGCAGGTATTCGAGGCATCTTCCGGCGTACCAGAGGGGCTTACTACGACGTACTCCGGTGATCGGTCCTCATCCATGGGTCGGACGGAGGGGGGCTCACCCAACCTCGCTGACTCGATCGACTCTTAAGGCTTGTGTGGTTGAAGACATAGTACAAGAATCGGGAATGGAGACTAAAGCTTCATTCACGTTGACCATGGACCCGATACCTAAGGCCAGATCGTCTCGCGGTAGGGATTTCGGCGTAACCATAGACCCGATACCTAATCTGAGGGTATCCGGTTCCATTTAGGACGTCGGCCACTCACGGCCGATAAGCCTCCCTGAGTGGTCGGTTGCGTGCTCTGAAGGTTTTGTACACACGAAGATTTGGCTCTCTGTTGATTCGAGTGTTGCGATCATGGCACTTGATCTCGGTGGGGTTGGAGGTGGAGGCCGCGCGCACTCGGGAGCATGGCTTGTTGAAGTTCATGCGCCCGCGTTTCCAGGGACTAGATGTGGGGTGCGTGTGGCTTCTGGAGCAGCGAAGAGAGCTGCTGTTGAAGAACCTCGGGCGGGGAAGCATCCCCGCCGGGAGCCATGATGTACTGGTTGGGCATCAGGCACTGGCCTGCGAGGGGTCCCTTGTTGTTGTTGTGCCTCCCACTACTGAAGATCTCCTTGGCCAGTACTATTGCGACAGTTTTTAGGAGCAGGACCTCAAGTTTCATCTTCGCACTTTTTGTTCTTGTTGGCCATTATTACATCCAAATACCGTTAGTGGCGGTTCTCATAGAAAAGGATTGGTAAACCTCGGTTCCGTACTGCCCTTGTTTAGTGGCCAAAGAGTTTGTTCCCTGATGCACATCGTTGTTCAAATATTTGAAGTCTAATGAAATCTACTCCTTTCGTTCAAAAAAATTACATCATAAAATATTATTCCTTATAATAACATACTTTAGTATTGTTCACTCTCGATTTCTCTCAATAGAGCTAGGGTTTACAATAATCAAATGGCGGCAGCGACATCCAATCAGACTTGTAGACACCAAATGACAATTAGTGATGGATCGAAGATGAAGACGACTGGGGTTTCTCCCCCAATGTCCTAAATCCCGACTCCTCGTGTAGCGATTCTCTCCCCCAGATCTCAATCACTGATACCCAGGGGGTTGGTGGGAGGGGAGGGTCGACACTTAGGGGACAAGAAATAGTGTTTTCCATCTCTGCGGCGATGGAACATGGAACCGCCACGCTCCAATGGGAAAAGGAGGTCGGTGGCATCAAGGCAGATTCCTGGACAATCCTAGATGGATTATCCGGCGTACCCCGGCGATTGGTCCCAGACCTCAACACCGACGACAAGAGCAGCAACCCCCACCCCTTTTCTCTAGGCATTTGGAGCCTCGGGACCTCCCTCGCCAGATCGTTTTCTCTGGTTTGGGAACCTTGGTAGTTTTCATCCGTGACAGGATTCATCGGGGGAGGAGGACTTTGTGGAAGGGGGAGTAGGATTCAGAGGTTGGGGCGGGGGCAAAATTTCACATATGCCCTCGCAGGTAAGGTATTGACTACAAAGACCTTTTACTGGCAGGCCTTAGTGGGTTGGTTGGGTGACCTATGGGACCTACAAAAGGTGGAGGCCAGACCATTGGACGATGGGGCGGTTGACTTCTTCTTTAAGTTGACCAAAGAAAGATCAAGGGTTCTAGTAGGAGAACCCAAGCCTTTAGAATTTTGCTCATTCTGTTTGCAGACCTCAGACCCCATATCAGAACCTGAGATATGTTGTTTACACATTTCTCGGTCTGGGCTCGAATCTCCAATCTACCGATAGGGTCGTGGAATAGAGGTGTGGGTTTCCGTTTGGGGGAGCGCTTGGGGTATGTCTGGAAGTAGATGACGATACTGACAGAATGTGCTGGGGAGATTTCATGTGCATCCGGATTCGTGTGGACATCCGACTTCCTTTTCAGAGTCAATTGTGGTTCAAACTCACTGAATCACATTTACGCATTGCATATTTCGTATGAGAGACTACCAGACCACTGTTTAAGGTGCAGTTTTACCGGCCACTTGGTAACACTGTGTCCCTTGGAGGGAGGCAATATAGGCCTCTCGTTGCGGTCCCCACCCAGCAGATCCTTACTCACATCCCTACGGCACATCATAGGAAAGTAGTACCGGGGACAAACTGGGCCTATCTAGGGGGCTCCTCAGGTCACCCAATGTCCCAAGAAAAAGTGGAAGGAAGGGTTAGGGAAGAAATGTGCTCCCTAGATAGGAGGATCCCAACCGCCCGCCTTTGACCAATAACTACACCTAGTGCCATCATCCGAATCCCTGAGGTGTCTTCTCTTTAGTTCCTCGGGGCCAAACACCAAGGACCCAATCATTGTACCCGAAGGATACCCAGAATAAGCTCACAACCTTTGTATCATCCGGAAGGAAGCGACTAGAGCGTGAGGAAGGGGAACTAGAATCAGAAGGATCCACACGCTCTGAAGAGGCATCTCATGAAGTGGCGGGGGTTATAAGCACTATCTCCTCGCCCAATGAGTAACCAGGGGTCCAGTGAGGGATCAACCAGAAACATTTCCCCTTTGGACTTAAGATGACAGCGGTCCCACCAAGATCTAGTATGGTACTCTCCTACCATCTCGGTAGTCAGCAATCCCACGTTTTGGAGCCCTACTCTTATCATTCCAGGAAGGAAAACACATGTTGCAAACCCAGGGGAGTATTCAGTCCGCCACAGTACTATTCTGACAATGGGTATGCTCTTCCCTAGCTTCCAGTTTGGCTTCTATGTATCGGTGTTGATGGACGCTACTGCAATATCCCCTCCAAAACATTTCAGTGAAACAATTCGGTTCCTTGAGCTCTTTTACTTTATGTTGAGGTCGCATGTTGCTAGGACCATTTCTTCAGTACTTTGTAGTCTTCAGTTTGGTTTGTCTGTTTTGTCTTTAGACTTTTTAGTCTATAATATATACTCATCTTTTTTAAAAAAAATTACATCATAAAATTAGTTACATTTTACTTTCAAAAAGTTTTTTTATATATAAAAGTAAATTCATTAATATTGGAAAATTATTCGGGCCACGTATAAATTAGATTTGAATAATTGTAAGGTATTCTCCATCATGAGACTAGTCAGTCTAATGAGCTTATGTCCGTATGTTGGAGAAAAAAAATCCTTGAATATGGTTAACCTGTGTAAAAAAGATGTTGAGTTATAGGCTCTCGATCAGTAAAACCATCGAACGTGACATCTTTATATTGGTTCTTCGAAAGTAGTTTCCCGAGATGATAGCTAGGACTCGCCAAAAAGAGTTTCTTAATATGCCTCGTTCTATTGTGCAAACAGACTTTGACATAGACATGGTTGTAAAAGTCCCCGCCGAGTCTGTCTAGGCCCCAAAATCTGTAAAAACGCCCGACTCGCCGCCCCGCATAGGCCCCAAAATCTAAAAACAACCCGACTCATCGTCTCATTCGATTAGTCAAAAATTATGACTCTAGTTTGTGATATTGGACATTAGAAAAAGAGATAGAAAGTTGAGAGCGACAATATGTTTGTAATGGTCTTGAATTTCTTGATAAAAAGAATATGCGAGATGTCCCTCTTTGTGTTTTATCATTATAATTTAGATTTTTTATTAAAATAAAGAGTAAAATAAAAATAAGAGCATTATTTGGTTTAGTTTTTTTGTATTTTGATACTTGATATTTTCTTATAGTATAAAAATATAGTATATATTTTGATTTTTTAGTATATTTGTGTAATATATATTTATTAATAATTAAAAATATTAAAAAAATTAAATCCTCCTAGACCCCGCCTAGGCCCCGACTAGTCCCCGCCTAACGCCTAGGGGTCCTCACCGACCGACTAACGCCTAACGCCATTTACAACCATGGACATAGACGATAAACTTGTTTAGGAAGAGTGGCTCTGGAACCACCTCTAGGCCGTGTATGAGAGTTCCCTCTCCCCCAAACATATGGTGTGAAACAACTCATAAGGAAATGTAAGGGTGTTTCCTACCATTCCCATGTCTATTAGAAAAGTCCTATAAGGGCCTAACCTCCTTAATGGATCGGGACCCCCAAGTTCAACTGAGAGTTGTTATCTTGTATGCAAGCAACATGTTGAGCGCCTTCTACCTCTCTCCATTTCTTTACCCACCCAAGTGATTTTATGGGACCGGGCTTGTTCCAAGAGAGCTTGGTCAGGCGAGGTTCGTCCTACCATTTTTTACCCGGACTACTAAAAAGGGCTTGAGAAAGTATGCTAACAAGAATGGAAAAGCTTGTTAATGCGTGACATTCAGTGGGTAAAGGATGTTTAAGTAGTTAGTTGTGACAATTCCTTGTAAGGACCTAGATCAGGTGAAGTTCGGTTGTTGACATAACCTAGGGGTTACAGGGCATGGTTGAACTGGTCCTCTTGGTTGACTGATGGATACTCAAACTAAGCCGAAGGCGGTGAACTAGGAAAGTTAGCGAGGTATCCATTTGGAACCATTCATTCAAGTCCTTCCTCAAGTACTAATTATTCCTTTGAGTAGGCCTAACTCTGTATGACGTCTCAAATAACCTCTCCTCGGGTTTTGGGCCTTATTGAGGGTATACAAATCCCTAACACGTGGCTAGACAGTCTCGCCGGAAATAATGACCAGTGAGTCTTTTGTACATCAGGTTGACGTTGACCTAAGGTCTTTTGACTCTTATTTGCAATAATAACTAGTGGTGAAGCAGCTGCCAATATCCAAGTGGACTTGTATCCACATGTGGTCGCCTAAATAACATTCAAAGGCGACACTGACCACCTTCAAGCATTCTCCAATCGTGTTCCAATTAGGGAGTTCGATTTGACGAACAATCCCTATATTGATATATTCACCACTCATATCTAGAAAAAATTGTGCATGAACCTGATAGTGAATGGAAACATCTATCGGGTGAGGTATATGTGGACCAGTAGAGAGCGATGGAAAGACCAAGCCCTCGTTTTCTCCTCCGTCAGCGGACAAAAAATATAGCCTTAATGCCCTTCATTGATATGCTTGAGAATGAGGTACTAGACTTTCCAAGAGTCGGACATGATCGTCGTAAGCACCACTAGTTGAACGGTATGGAGGTTAGGATTTTACATGATGTCTTTTGTTGATATCTTCACTTCCTCCAACGGACCCCTCTCGTCCGTGCCTCTAACCGGTCGAGGATAAGTTATTCCTCAACATGTTGATGCACCAATGTATCAATGACGATGAACTATTAGCCATGGAGGCCTTTACGCTTCTCTAGAAAACCCAAACGTGTTATTCTAAAGAGAAATCGAGGCATGTCGTTTTTTCCTTTCAAGAAGTTAATAAAACTAATTCCAACACAACATATGAACTGAAAATTACCAATATTTGTCTTATTTTGGTCACGAACCTTAATTACACTAAGTTTAAAGTGTCCACTAACATTTCTAAATTTTTGTCACAATCATATATTCGAAATAATTCAAATGCTATACAAAAACGAAGATATCCTTTCATATTTGAATTTATGTTTACGTATATCAATTGAAAGAATATTTTCCCCTCTTTTTAGCACAATACGAGAGATTTTATTGATATAAAAACACAATTGGACAAATAACAAGATTGCATAAAGAAAGAGTAAGGCAAAGATCTAGTCCATAGACAACAATCTTTAACTCTATGACAAAATGCCCAGTTATACCAGGATGATCAAAAGGAAGGACAATGCCTCTAAGGGTGGAGTAGACGGTGGTACGTCGGTCGTAATCATTCCATGTCTCAACTTGTAGATGTCTGGAGCTATGAATCCAGGGCACTTGATGACCCACTAGACATCTAAGGAGTAACCCAGCGAGTAAGGGAATCAGGAATTCGGATGTACACCAAATTTGATAGGGCGAGGTGTGTTTCCCCAGACACACCTTGTTGCTGGGGATAATCCTCATAAACTTTGACGAGAATGCTGAGAGGGTCTCATCTTAAATGTTCTTGGGGTCCGCAGGGACATGTTTCCCTTTCCCGGCAGGTCCGAACTTGTATCTTCAAGGGGGATCTTAGAGGCTTCCAAGGATGTTGTGGCAACAAGTCTTATTCCTGAGTTAGGCAAGACGTCCTATCTTGCCTCTGCCTCTTCAGGTCCCAAGGTATGACCCCTACATTAGGTCGACTAGACCAGTCGGCCATAATGTGGTTCGGCCCCTTGATTATGGTACTACATTAGGTAAAAGATCCTGGGTCGGGGGTGATTTCCAATGGTTCGGTTGGTCTGATCCAACAGATGGTGACTGCAACAACAATGATGTACCATTGAGGCGTGCGACCTATATGTTAGTCTTAGTGCCCGTAGTTCAATCCTAAATGTCCAAATGTATATATCATCGTTAGCAATAAAATTAAAGCGGCTTTATATTACTTATGTGTTGGAGTAATATATCGATGTGTGCTCTGATCTATGCCCACCATGCGAATAGAACCATAGATCGAGATAGATCACACTCGATGGGTCCCTAGTCAACAAAGCTTCACTAGAAGTGACTAGTATGAAAGATGGCTCTTTATGGCTTACGTTCTGTTAGTCATTGGAATGGGATTCTGGAGTCTGATCATAGATATCATGTGGGACATGATATTGGACGACCCGCCCTGAATATGTGCCATAGATTAAGTCATGAATATATTCAGTGTTGTAGCTTGTCATGTATCCTTAGACCAAGGAGTCTTTGTGATCGCTATGTAGTCAACAACTGAGTTTGACCTGAGCCTAACGTTGTTCGTAACAGGGCTTCCATAACGGCCAGGATTGGCTTGGGGACGGGCTACATGAGTGACACGAAAGACGGCTAAGGGATTTATCCCTCATACTAAGGTATGGGAAAGATATCGGTTCTCGGCCACTTGATCGAGAGTGACTGGAAGAATAGCATGGCCATGCACATGATACTGGGTATCATATCTTCAGTCATCTCACATATCAAGGAACGGTGATTGAGAATAATAAGGATGACGGCTCTATGCCTTATCTCAATCAGGATATCGGAGATAAAAGGATAATGACAGGGACGACGGAAAGGTTAGAATCGACAGGGTCGATTCGTTATGTAGTGTCAGGCAATACTAAAGTCTCGTTAGTTGCCACTTAAATAGGATCAAGTAAAATGGGATTTTACGTTGATCTATTGACATGCATAAACCTAAGGGTCACACCGGAGGATGAAACTCATTGACACATTTATGGAGAATGGCCAAAAGGGAGTTGTCTCGGGACATGACCAAAACTGGGTTTTGGGTCATGTGCACGTAAGTGAATAGGACTTTACGGATCGAGACAAGGCTTGGAGTCTTGGGATTGATCGCGTCGGATAATGTTGGACATTTCCGGTATGGAAGGCATGGAGGCGATGAGCGAATCACGGGACCTCGTTGGAAATGGTCACGGGCCATGTTCCAAGAGGCCCATGAAAGGCCCATGGAACTAATTAATCAAGTCTCTATTAATTAGTACTAAGTAAGCAAGACAAGGATTAAGGTGTTGGTGATTCACCACCTAACCCAATCTTGTCTTGCCATACTTTGTCATATTTACACCTTACTTGACACCATACTTGTCCCATGCCTTTAGTTGGACAAGTATGGGTTTTGTTATGTTTAAGTCATCTTTTTTCAACATAACAAATACAAGACAAGAATAGGAAACACATTTTCTCTCCCTCTTCCATGGCCATTTCGGGTTTGGCTAGTTTCCTCCTCCATTTTTGTGTTCTTGAGTCCTCAAAGAGAAGAACTACGTGGCTTTGATTCCCATGTGGATACGTAGGCGTCTTGGAGACTCAAGCCAATCATTCGTTAACCGGTGTTCTTGTTTTGGTAAGAACTAGTGCTGAATTTTTCTCTTGTTAATCCATTCTTTGTTAGTTGTTTCATGGTTCTAATTGTCTCTTGGTTTTCATTGATTTTCCGCTGCGAGCTGGTTCATCTCCAACCCTACCTCGAGACCCAACACTATAAACCCACGCATCTAGAAGAGTTGCCCACGACCTGGTGTCCTTTTCTCTCTCCGGGTTCCGATCTTTCAACAGGCGCGATGGTGTGTCCATGTTACATGCACCCTCCATATGGCCCCTCAGAGTGGTCTTTTGGGCCGTCTTGCTATATAACGTCTGGGACAACTCAACTTCTCCTCCTTGGTGGCTGATATGTTCCCTAAAGTAGCTCAGAGCTTGTATTTCGAACCCACCAATTGTCTCCTCGGGACTCAGCGTAGGTGCATGTATTTTTACTCACGCCTCTATTATAGAGTTAACGTTTGATGTATTTTTTTATCAGTAAAGTATTATTAAAGAACCAAGTTTTCAAACCGAAAACAAGGTTAAGGGAACACCCTCATCTTACAAACCAAGGAGCATGTCATAAAGACACCTCGGACCAGAAAAACTAACCCAAACAATGGGTAAACCACATGTCTGTAAACCCAGATATTACTAACTTGAAGAAAACAAGCAAAGGACCTCAAAGGGAAACAAACAAAAACCCACAGACGGGGTTTGAACCGGGACTCTTACCCAAGAGAATTTAACAACCATGAAAGGAAATTACAAGGAACCTGGACTCTTACCAAAGTACATTTACCAACCATTAAGAAAACTAAAGCCAGAACCTAACAAGAACAGAAAAAAATAGCAAAGACCCAGACAACCCACTGTCGACCAAACTTTAACTTCTTGAATCGAACCAACACGAAACCAGAGGGGGTAAATCATCACTCGATCCTCCGTTACCCTAAAAGTAACTTACTCCTAGCCAACACAAAAGGGTGATCCAAAAGCGGAGAACCGACATCTAAAAAGCTATCGAGTGATTAAAATTTTCCCCAAAGTCCCAACTCCCAGAAACCCCCAAGATCGGACTGATAAGCCGTCGACCAACACCGGGGAAAACAGCCATTCCGACCTCTCTAAAATAGAGAGACAAAGGAGTTAAAAGGAGGGAGACCAAACTTGGAGGAAAGCCACGATTCCGGAGCCGGAGCCCGCACCGCAGCAACAGATCCAAGCAAAAACTCACGACGACGATGTGAACTCCTCCACGTCAAGTAAGTCTTCAGAACCAAAGCCAACCAGCCAACCCCCTCGCCGGTAGTCCACTTGCTCCGACGAGGTTCGGAACCCCAACAAACCGAGAACAGAGGAAGAGATAGGTGGATTTGGGGTTAGAGAGCACATTGAGCCGAGAACTCTTCACCATGGGACATATCTGCGGCAAGGTTTTCAGATCTACGACAATCTCCACCTGGATCGGTGGAGAAACACCTCCAACATGTAGATCTGAAGAAGCAAGGCCACCAGTGTCAAAGGAGGAGCGGCTGGAGTCGGAGGAAAGAAAAAGTGAGGAGAGGGAGAGATGGACAAGTAGAGAAACGAAGAGAGGAGAGGATGGAAGCCACAGACGTCGTCACTGGCCTCAGATAGGACCAGATCAGACGCCGACAGTGAAGAGGATTTCGGGTTACAATTGCGAAAACAAGAGAGAAGGGGGGGGCTTTTTTCTAGAGAGAGAAAAAAAAAGAGAATTATCCATTGGTTTATTTTTTCTATCAGCAAAGCAAATTTAAATTAAACCTCCTTAGATGATAAAGAGGAGTTTACAAGAAAACAAAGAACAACCAACATGGGCACAACAACCAAAGAAGCCCAACCTAAAGGGTACCACCTCACTTCACACAGGTGGCCAACAAGCAAAGGAAATCAGAAGAAGGAACACACTCCGCTTCACGCAGGAAGACAACAAGCTTAAAAACTGAGTCTAATACTCACATTTAACAACCATGAAGCGCAGAGAAAACAAACAGTGGATCTAAGAATCCAGATATAACCAACTTGAAGCACAAAAAAGGTAGGGCTTCCAGCAGAGAAGCAGATGAACCGATACCAGACGAAGGAGCTCGAACTCAGTCCACCATAACCCAATTCTAGTCAACACCAAGAATAGGCCCATAGGGGGAGGACCGGTATTTCTACCCAGTACGAGCTCAGACCACCAAGCAAGCAGATGAATAAACGATCCGGAGAACCGATGCTAAAACTCGAGTTGAGCGTTCTGAAACCGAGATCGGAATCCCCTCGCCGACCAACACCAAGCAAGGACTCAAAGGGGAAGGCCTGTAATTATACCGAGCTCGAGCTAACACCTACCCAGATTGAACTGTCATCAACCGCTGCAGAGAGGGGCAACGCCACACCAACGGCCGAACTGAACAAACTAAGAGTCAGAGTAAATAGTAGCCCAAAGAGAACAAAATCAGAGGACTGAGGCTGTCAAACTGAGCGTTCCGCTACCGAGACTGGTAACCCCTCGCCGGCCAACACCAAGCGAGGACCCAAAGGAGAAGGCATGTAATTATACCGAGCACCAACCGACCCCAGCCCGGAAAAAATTGTACTGAAGCTACCACCCGAGACAAGCTTGACAGAGGCCACCGGACGACCAAAGCAAACCTTCCAAACCACGAACAAGAAGCTGTCACGCGCTCCCACGCACCCCCACTTTCGTCGGGAAGTCCCAAATAGTAGGACTTGAACACCCAAAAAAGCTCCCCCCCCAGAAGCATCCAACCGAACGCCGGCCAGCACTGGACGAACCGTCAACATCAGATAAACAACGCAATAAAAGGGGATAACAACCTGAGCAAAGAGACGACCGAGTCTCATTCCAACCCGACATGGTTCATGTAAAGGGTGAGAAGGAGCACACGAAGAAATCGGAAAAGCGAACCGATAAGCGCCTTGACGGAAGGAAAAGATGCAGAACCGGAGCAAAACCCTACCCGAGCCAAACCCGACCCAAAACAGCAAAACGGGCCCCAAACCAGACTGACCCGACTTGACCCGGTCTGACCCGACCTGGCCCGCTTGACCTGGACCAACCCAAAACTACCAGGCCCAACCCGAGGCAGGCCCAGCCCGCGCAGAAGACCTACCCGGAACTACAAACTGGCCCAGGACATTTCCGCCTCTCTTGCCCGAACGAAGCGCCGTCACAGAAGGCTTGGATCTCTGAGCAGATGAGAAGACATCACCGGAGCAGAGCAAAACCAGAGTTGCAGTCCCCGCCACAACTGTAATCTCCGCAGCCATACCTGACGGAGCAGTTGACTCCCACCCGATATCCTCACGACCTGCCACTGTGGAACTTAAATCGGACCCACGACCACGCCAAAACGTGCCGGAAACAGGACCACTGGTAGCACGGCTAGGAGAACAAGACGGAGAAGAGGAAGAAGCAGTGAGGCACGACCTTGACTGAAAAGATCTGAGCGCTGAACTAAAAGAGCCGACGCTGGAGAACTAGGGAAACACGACTAGGACAGAAGGTAGACGAGAGCGAAGGGGGGAGAAGGAGGGAGAGAAGAGGAAGGGGGAAAGGCCACCACCGGCGACAACCATGGCCGGAGGCCACATCATCGCCGATGGAGGACAGCAAGGGTCGGCGGTGGAGGAAAGTTAGGTTTAGGTTTTTTCGCGAGAGAGAAAGTCTAAAGAGAGAAAGTTTTCTGCATCCATTGGTTTGGTTATTAATGTATACAGACTATAACCTAAGCTTACACTTTTCTTTTCTAGTTATTTTCGTTATATATCTTTTTCATCATCTAATAAAGACTCCTTATTTGATCAATTCCTTTTAATTCCTTAGTTATCCCTCAGTCAATTCTTTAATGATGTCATTGATTTCATAGTTTTATCTGGTTCAACTCATGGGGATGAACTCGCTGTAATTTCGTAAGTCTTTTCTTTATCAATTCTTATTTATTTATTTATAAATTATTCACAAATGATGAAGTACAAGTGTTGGGGTTTGGTGGTCCATGTTGAAGTCAACATGTCGACGACAGGAATATAAAATGAAGTCCTCGAGAAAACATGCTAGTTAAGACTATTCTACATTATTTCATCGCTTTTATAATATGATTATACTAGACCCTTAGTTCTGAATTAAGGTATTGCACAAGGACAAAAAAACACGACCCAAAATGTCTTAATCCCACTTTATTCCTTTTCTCTGTAAGTACCCACAAATTCTTAGTTTCACATTCAACATATGGTTATGGTTCTACAAAACAAAGAAGATATGGTCCTCTTTTCCATATGGAATCGACTTTATTTAATTTCTATCCACCAATACTTGAGAAAATATCATATGGAAGATTTGTGTATGCTCTTGGGTTTGAGCATAAAGCTAATATGGAATGGGCCACGATCACGACAAGACCTTATGAAAGATATTTGTAATAGCTTCAGTGGAAGTATATAGGTCAGATATTTCCTAAAAAGAGAACGAGATAGGAACCAAATGGTGATGTCTTGTGACACTTTTGCTCAATAAGTGGCCACATGGTGACATGGGTCCGACCTGGTGGACGACAGATGAGAAACTAAATAACTTCGGAAGAAATTTGATTTCTCATAGTTTTCTTATATACAAAGTTTGGAGATATTATTATTTGAGGTATTAAGGTCTAGATCGTAGTCTAAGACTCTCACTGCTAATATGTATATTAACACTTACAGTTACAAGTGTGATAGACTAACACACGATTTTTTTTCATAGATGTCGGCCCTATTTGAACTTTCTCCCACACGACTGACTTTTCCACCCGATCTCGGTTCGTCTCTACATCCCCGGTGAGTGGGTGGTATCTAAGGTTTAATTTCTACTTCGGCTGTTTGGTATGCCGTTGGAAATCAAGTCAGAGACTTTTTTTGCTAGATTCGATATCGCTCTACTCCATTCATGTTCTTGTCGACTCTACGTTTGTTGCCTCGTTTTCACATACTGTGTCTATCGCCGGTGAGTGAGTCATCTTCAGGGTTTTGTTCTTTGCGTCCGATCTGTTGTAGGTCAAGGTGAATCAAGTTTAGGGAATCAAGACCTCTATCGTTCCAGGTCGTTTGTCGAGCATTGATACCCAGGACGTTTCTGGGACCTCATGTGTTCAGAGGAGAACTTTATTTCTCCTTTTCCAGCCTCTGAAAATAACAGAGAACCTGAGGTTGTGCCTGACTCGTTCAGCTCTTTGGAGGTTAGTGTGTCGAAGGTTCATAAGGTGTCTAAAGCTACAGGTTTGTTCAGGAACGAAGGGGGGGGCGGGGGAGTCTTAAAAAGGCTCCTAGGATTGTAAACAATTAACGTGCAAAATATCGATCTTGTAGCAAATCTAGGGAGGCTAGACAAAGAGCTTGGGTTTTGATTAAACAAGAGGGTCTGAAGGCTTTGATGTTGGATGAACAGTCCAACAACAAGGTCGACAAGCTCGACTTTGGGAGTGATGGAGAGCTGGGTTATGAGGACACGTGACGAGGAGGATTCCTCACGGCCAATTTCTTTGGATCCTTCTTAGCGGCGGGGTTTTTGGGTTGGTATCAAGGTTGTGTGTTTTTTTCTAGTTTTCTTTAGTTTTCGATTTTTTATTCTTTTTTATTTTTAGGTTAACTCGAGCTAGTTTAGCTCTTGTTGAGCGGCTCTCTTAATTGGTGGCTTTGAGCGTTGTTTGTGGACTGTATTTAAGACGATCTCCATTTTATGGGTTGCATCTCCTCTCTTTGAGTTTCATACAGAAACCCTAAGTTCTTAATAAAATCATCGCTTATAAAAAACACTTACAAATGTGATCTTTTTTTTTTTGAGAGGAAATGGAGATATTCATTAATGTAAAATAACTTGGTGACCCCACAGAAGGAGATCACCGTACATAATCCAAACTAGAATAATTGGAAAGACAAGTGCAGAAAACTTAAATGTGATCTTAATTACATAACCAAATCTAGTTTATGTCGTTAAGTGTAAAAAGACTCATACGTCTCATAGGATTGTAAAAGACCACTTAAAGGAATAAAAAGCACAAAAACAATTGAACAGAAGAGTTTAAAAATCGAAGTATATATTAGGTTGCCAAAATGAGATCCTTTTGATTGTAACAACATTTCCGTGATGTGGACAAAGGTGAAAGTGGTAAGTCCATACTGTGGTGACCTTTATGTTCAATTCCTGTCAGAAAACAACCTTTAATTTCCAAAAAAATGACAAAACTTGTTAAAGGTGACGCTGACATTTACAAAAAAAGGTCATGTATTTTTTGAAAACAACTAAAAGTCATTGGTGAAACTTGAAAATGAAAACAAAGATCACTGATAGGACTTGCATACAAAGGTGGTTACAGTACGTACAAAAAAAATCATTTTACAGCACGAAAATGGGGTTTACTCTTTTAGATAAACTATTAAAGCTACTTGATCAAAGGTATTAGTAATATTTGAACAAAAATTTGGTAATAAGAGCGTACACAACCCACTGAACCATCTCTCGCATCATGATTCCCGACTTGTGAATCGTGAATCGCGAGTCGCACGACTGTGGAAGAAAAAAACATGCGAGTCGCGACTCACAATTGTGGGTTGATGATTCACGAGTCGCGAGTCGCAGCCAGCCAACCAAAACGCGTCACATGGTATTTAAAAATCCGATTTTGTGTAAACGGTGTCCAAAATTTATAAATTTACAGTCATTAGGTTCGTATTTTCTAAATAATTTATTTAATGTCTTTGATCATAAAAAAATATATATTGATTTACACTTCAAATCGAGAAAACGAATAAAAACCCAACATCTCTACAAAGCGTGATTCCTTTACATAATTCTTATATTATGGTTTACAACTTAATTTAAAAACGTATATAACAATTTAACCTAATCACCGCTGATTCACGTATCATAATCTCCATGTGTGATCTTTTTCATTTAACATACTCTAATTAAGAAAGGAAGAACATGGAAACTCTTTTTTCGAAACGAGAACATGGAAACTTGATTGGGTTGTACTTGTACATACGTTGATAACATATATGCTTTGGGTTGGCATTCTTTTTATGGTTATATTATAATTTTATTTCATCTCCACAATGGATCAATTTTTAATTATATGGAACGCGAAATGTGATTCAAATATGCTTTTGGACAAATTCTTATGAAAGCACCACCTTTGTTACATTATTTTAGTATTATACAAATGCATACCTGCACCAAGCATGTTAAAAAGGAGACAAGTATCAAACATTAAATATTTGAGACTTGGTCTTCAAACGTGTGTCAACAGTTTCTTCAAAACAAGTCCAAATCCTTTGTTTTTAACTCACAATTTATGTTTGTATTTAACAAAAAACTCACAATTTATTTAGAATATAATTATGTAAAAGAGAAAATCACTGCCTTGCTCCAGCTAAAATAGTGTCTGCGGATACACGGTAGCGGGTAAATCTTCCATTTTTTTTAACACGGGGTATAATCGGGGAATAAAAAAGATCAAGCTGATCATATAATAGTAAAAATAATTTAAAAAACCAAGATAGAGTTCTAGTAATGTTAGGAATATTGTTCCTATAACAGAAGACCCGGTATTATTATGGAATAAGTTAAGGGGTGGTTCCCTATTCTTTCGGTGATTGGCGCAGTAAATCCAGAAAGCTTTTCTTGTCCCGACTTAAACATGCATGTGTTGTCTTGACAGTCGTCCAAGGATTATACCATAAAATGAGGAGGCTGGGGAATAGATGGTATCCATCTCCCGAGGATCAGGGTGTGGCTCATTTGGGACACCCCTTAGTGTCCTAACGGTCTCATGGAGACCAACGAGATTGTTTAGGTGGTCTCGCTTTGCGGGACCGAATTCCATGGGTTACTACCATGTCCGCCATATAGGTGAGTCCTAGGAGCTCCTGTCCAAGTAGAGAGGGGGCGAGTGTGGTCTCCCTCCGAATGTCTACCATGACTTCCTCCATCATCGAGATCACCTCTTCGAACCATAAATTGTTGGGGGTCCCATCTCTGGTCCCGGAATCCAACTGGCGGACGTATGATTGGGCGTACATCTACTGTGCTACAGATTCGAAATAACATTGTCCACGCCCGCGGTGCTTCCCGAGTGTTCCGCGCCTCTCTTCCAGCGCCAACTTCCTCCTCTACCACCAGCTCTTATTGATGGATCGGTCTCCACGGGTATAACCCCAGTAGGTGAGGAGCACGATCGTGAGTAGGGTAGTCAGCTGGGATAGCTCCATCTGGCCAGATTTAGGAGACACTCATGGATCTCGGACGACGAAGGGGATATGGTTGGTCCCGAGTTCCTCTCCGATGGCGGTGCAATATTGGATCGGCCAAGCGGGGTCGTCTAGGTAGGTGATCACATGTCTGGAAGGCTGCGCCAACGGGAAGCCATTGGAGGTCTGGGTTGATTTCCTCCACATTGTGGTCTCTCTGGAGCGGCGTCAACGTGCGAGGAGCAGTCATGGGTAGGAAATTTCATATCGGAGGGTAGGCCAAGCAAGCGGAGGCGACGTAGAGTGGGGGCAGCGTTGTCGCCCGATGGTCGGACCCATGGTCCCCTTTTCATCTACGGACCATAGGGGCGGCGCATGACATGGCGAAGGGTGAAGGGCATAAGTGTTGGTGGTGGCAGAAAGATCATGGTGGCGAGGTACGACTGGAGTCAGAGACGAAAATGGAAAGGAGGGAGAAATATTTAAAAACCCTAGAGGCCAACAAAAAATCTTAAACAATTGTAATATTGATTGATTAATCTTCGAATATATGAACATGACCAAAGAAATCATTCAAATTATAATATTAGTGATGTTGACATGATATACGTGCATTTAACCTGGCGTAAATTCCGTCAGTATAGTTTTTTTTAAGGTAATACAATCTTTTTATCAAGCTTCATGGACATTCACTAATAAGGAAATAAAAGAAATATATGTAGTCTTGGACATGTCCGAAATAATAATCCTATCAAATTATACCCGACTATTCCAAGCTTGAAGGTAAGGAGTACATCCTTATAACAATGTAAAACTCAATTATCACCTTCCACAATTCGACTCAAACAATCCTGAGTTTCCTGAAATACACTTTGGCTCTTTTTCTTTTTGATCCAAAATGTCGTGGCCGTCCAAAAAAAGGGACAACCAAAGGGGATTATTCCTCACACTGTTTTTTATCAGACAATAGCTCATCCTACTGATAAAGGAGGTAAAACGGGTAGTTTTGTGGTTGACATTGCTACGAAGGATAGCTCGGGGGACTGGAGTCATTGCAAGAAAAACGGGAAAAAGACCGTTGACCTTGTTTCTTTAACACGCGTACAGGACAAGGTGCAATCCCTATTTCGATTTCTAATCGGTTTTGTTGCTTGATTTCGGATAGGACGCAGATAGGGAGGACGATCGTTTGATCTTGTTTCTTTCTTGTTTGGGTTTATCTTGTTATTTTGTTTTGCTACTTGTAGCGGTTTTGGTCGGAGGGAAAATGTCATGTTTTGTGGATCTTACCTGAACTTGTAGTGAATAAAGTCTATTAGTGACCCAACCTCGCAACGGAGATTCGAGTGGCCACAAACACGTCAACGACCAACACCACTAAATAGAAAAAATAGGTCTGGTGGCCACAACCCCACCATAAAACCCTAAACATGAAATAAAAACTATCTATTGATCCCACAAAGGTGCAATGACCCAAGACAACTCGTCAGAGGCCAACACCTAACAATTCGATGAGACTTTGCCACCGAAGTGATCGAGAATAGGGAAACACTAATAATAATAATCTATGTTGGGGTTACAGTGGCAGCACAAGTACAAGCACGGAAAGAAGCCAACCTATAGTCCTAATCTCACCTAGAAAGTCAACGGGAACCCAAATCCCCACCAAACGAAACCAACAACAATGTTGCACCGCAAAGGCTGAACGTGATGACTAATTGAACACTTCCGCAACAATTGAACAGAGACCAGCGCGAAACCCCAATTTTGCCCAGGGTACCACCCATGGGCACCAACTACCCCTTCACTCAAATAAATCCAAGCTGAATAAATAGAACATATTGTGAACTGGAGGGGAGGGGCATCGAGAAAGCTCTGACAGCCACCACCAGAGTAGAGGCGTATCTTGGAGTCCAAGCCACTCGAATCTTTGGTAGTGGGCGCTACCAAGTCGGTGACCAAAACCTGCCTGACATATCATTCAAGGGGATATACGACCAATAATAGCCACAACACTGCACCACTAGAACCGTGAAGCAAGACGACCGGAAGCCACACCCAAACCCGAGTAACAAAGCAACCAATCCTCCGATGTCGATGGGACGACCATAAAACAGAGTGAATTGGTGGTCGAGGAGGTCTAGCACCGGAAAAATGAGGAAGAAGGGGGGTGTGAAGAAGGAATTAAGGTTCTTTTTTTCTTTCTATGGAGAGTTTTTTTTTATTTCCCGTCCTTTGGTGGGGGCCCGTGGGAGAAGAAGAGGTGGTCATTAGGTATCCAATGAGTTGCATGTGAGAAGGAGGAGGAGTGTGACTTTAGTCCTAGCCAACTAGAAGGGGGGGGGGGCGTTCCTTCTCTCTCGCGTCCTCATTGGGGCTTCACTCGATTTCCAGGATCTATGCATATCGCCTTTAGGTTTTGTCTCGTCGAGACTGCAATCCTATCCAAAGCATATTAAAGCCACCCTAGACCGCCCAAAAACACCTCTGACCTCTACAGCTCGCCGGATAACAAATCCATAGTAGTTAGACTTTTATCATCACGAAAAGCCGCATATGTCGATCCTAAATTGGGAGACAGGGCGAAGGAACCCCATATGAAATGATGATAACAATATCGTGAAAAATATTAACAGGATAAAGTATGGGATCGTAGAAGATTGTAGGAGAAGAGCCATTATCGACAATGACGATTAGGGTTTAGTGGTTTCTCTCTCTAGAATCAAAACGCATCAATATAATTTGTTGTAATAAGAAAATGTTCTTATTCACCTCAATCTGAATATACAAGGGGACTACATATATATACACAAATAGATGACTCTTCCACTACCCCACTAATGGTAGTAGGTGACTCTTAGACTTCTAGGCCTATTAATGGGTGACCCTTAGTCTCCCATATTTATTACATAATTAATCTAACTACATATTGAATTGGTGCAATAAAAAATGAAGAAAGTGATTTTTAACATTGAGGGGATCAAAACGATAAAAAAAATTATGTATAAAGGTTCCCAATTTCGATTTTAGAATATACTATTGTGGTGAATGGGATAAACGATAACGCTCTCAATATGTTTGATTGTCGTCGTCGCGCTTAGGGTTACTTGTGGCCACCTTCTTCTTGGTTATCTCTCTTCCTCACCTTAAAATATTTTCCCTATCTCCTTCATCTCTGGAGTCTCTCGCCTCCCACTCGATCTCATACTGGTTGGGTTCGGGTTCAAACCCTCAAAGAAATTTTTTAGGGTTTCTCCATGGAACCACCGTCGCCGAGCCATGTGAAGAGCACCTATATGCCTCCACTATTAGTTTCTCCTCCTCCATCTCAACCACCCTGCTCTTCTATCCCTCATTGGAATCCAACCATTCGCTGGTTCGCAATATGACAGACTTGGGGACCAACAAACTCGTGTCCCTTCATGGGAAGTTAAGGATGGTATCCCTCACTGGGGAGGAGGATGACAACGGGGTTATTCGGGTACCTGCGTGATTTGAAGAAGTTGTGTCCGCGTTGACATGTGCAATGATGTGCAAACGAGATTTGTCAGACGGTGACCTGACTTACATTGAGATATAGATGGACCCCTTATACCAACGACAACTATCATCTTGGCCCGGGTCCTAAAACTACAGGTAGACAGGACAAAGATCCCAGATGGTTGGACGAGATCTACTCAACATCCTCACCCGGAGATATGAGACATTTGAATAGGTATTTGTATATTGGGTTGGAGGATTGTCCGATACCACGACCAGCCATGCCCCCTTGGTCATCCTCTACAAGGAGAGGCAACCTATTTTATGCCAACCATTCAAGACAGCCACTTAGTAGAGTCCATAGCTTCTTGTGTTTATTTTATCGTGTCTGACAGTTTTATTAATCCTCTGCATCCTGTGTTGATTAATAAGATTTTGTTATTGTAACTTAGAGTATCATACTATATTCTGATCCTAAGGACTAATCCCATATATTTATAATTGGTTATCCTGTATGAATGAAGTTATGGGTGTGTTTCAAAGAAAAAAAAGAGATTCTCAATTTTGACATACTAAGCCGATGCGGGGATTTCGACAGCGGCGCGTGAGGTCAACCGACGACGACGGCGGGGCCTGCGTTGGCGGCCGGTCGTGCGAACAGGCCGGTGAAGGTACGTTTTTATGCCCTTTTGTGATTCCTGGGTCTTTTGGGATCGGTAGCCGGAGTGAGGTGTGAGATCCTGTCCGAGTTTGTGCCCCACGGTGGTTCTGTCGGCGTGGTAGGTGGTGTACTGGTCGGCGTTGAGTTGGGCAGCCGAGGCAGGGGTGGACGGGACGGCCGATTGGGTTTTCGGTGGTCCGAGACGACGTTAGGGAGTGTTGCAAGCTGACGGTGACTGATCTCTGGTCTTGTGGACCCGAGGACGAGCAGCTCTGGGCGGAGGAGTTTTGACGAGTCCGGCTGGGGTGAATCCACGACTCGTCGTTACAGGGACCGGGACTAGACGGCAGGTCGGAGCCTGGGGGGATGAAATTCCTATCCTGGAATTGTAGGGGTTTGGGAAAACTTGCCACAGTGGAGTACCTGAAGGGGGTGATACGGCGCAGGAAACCGCAGGTGATCTTCCTCAGTGAGACGTTAGCTCGGAAGGTGGAAGTAGATATCCTGAAATTGAAGACGGGATTCCCGGGCGGTTGTGAAGTTCCGGCGGTTGGACAGAAAGGGGGTCTGATTCTGCTCTGGACGGCGGAGATGAGGGTAACGCCGTACCCCAGTGAGGAGCGGTTCATTGACGTGGAGATTGTGGGGCCGAATGGTGAGGGCTTCCGCTTTACGGGAGTGTATGGGGAAGCGAACAGAGAACTACGGTGGCAGACGTGGGATATGATTCGCTTCCTGGGGGCGAGGACAGGGGCCTCGAGAAAATGGATTTTAATGGGAGACTTCAATGGCATCCTACGCTATAAGGAGAAGTGGGGTGGTCGCTGGTATCCGGAGCGCCTGATTGTAGGATTCCGGACTGCAATGAGGGATGTGGGAGTCTCCGACGTCCCAATCCAAGGGTACGGGTTCACGTGGCATAGTGGCAGTGAACCGGAGACACGGATGGCAGTCCAGCTGGACAGGGCATTAATGTCGCGGGAGATGAGAGCGTTATGGCCGGAGGCCCACCTGGCCAATCTGGGAATCTCGACGTCGGACCATCTGCCAATATTACTGGACTCAGAGAAGCGCGTGGAGCCGGTGGGGTCGCGCCAGTTCCGATTCGAGAATATCTGGGCAGAGGACCCGGAATGTGGTTTGTTGATTCAATCTAGTTGGGGTGCCCCTGGCGACCGGGAGATCGGATGTAAGATTTAGGAGACAGGCTTGGCATTGGATAACTGGGGAAAGGAGGTGTATAATGCACTTGCCCGGAAGATAACACGGTATGAAAAGGATATGCTGTGGTTGAATGGTAAGGAAGACCGGCCGAGTATTCGGCGACAAAGAGCTTTGCAGAAACTATATGTCAAAGCCCTAGAGCTGAAGGGGGAATTCTGGAGGCAGCGGGCCAAGCAACACTGGCTGACGGAGAGCGATCAGAACACGAAGTTCTTCCAAGCCTCGGCGTCACAGAGGAAGAACCTAAACAAGGTATCAGAATTGCGTGATGGGGAAGGTAACGTCCTTACCTGGGACTCGGGATTGGGAGATCACATACTGGACTTCTATAAGGTGCTGTCTAGGAGGACGAGGGGGGATGGAGTGAACTTCCCGAAATTCCGTCAGCATGTGACAGAGGGGCAAAACAGAGCCCTAATGGGGGAGGTGACGACCGAGGAGGTTCGGGATGCGACTTTCTCTATGGGTCCGAATAAATCACCAGGGCCGGACGGTCTCAATCCGTTCTTTTATCAAAAGTACTGGGGGACGGTTGGGGAGGACGTCACCAGGTGGGTGAGACGGATCTTCGCAGGGGAGGACATTCCACGGGAGCTGAACAAAACTATACTGGTCCTGATCCCGAAAGTGGAGTGCCCAATGTCGCTCAAGGATCTTCGTCCTATAGCGTTGTGTAATGTGGTCTTCAAGGTGATGTCTAAGGTGGCGGCAAATAGACTGAAAGGAGTGTTGGGCGGACTCATCTCTGACACTCAGGGAGCGTTCGTCCCGGGGAGATCCATCCAAGACAACATAATCCTATCATACGAGACGCTACACCATCTACGTAACAAGAGACAGGGTAAGGAAGGCTGAGTGGCCCTGAAGCTAGACATGAGCAAGGCCTATGACAAGGTAGAATGGGGTTTCTTATGGGACAATATGAGAGGCTTTGGGCTGAGTGAGGAATGGATTCATCTGGTTCGACGTTGCACTTACTCAGTTACGTACAATATTGTGGCGGGTGGTCAGCAGGCAGGTTTTGTTCAACCAGAAAGGGGGATACGGCAGGGAGACCCGCTCTCCCCATATCTCTTCTTATTCTGTATGGAGGGTTTCTCCCGCCTGCTCCAAGGAGCGGAGAGTAGGGGGACATCCATGGGGTTAAGATAGCTAATGGAGCCCCGGCATTGACCCATTTGTTCTTCGCGGACGACTGCTATGTGTCTTGTAAGGCGGTCCCAGAAGAGATGACAAAAGTGCGTACTTACCTGGGAATGTTTGAGGAGGCTTCGGGGCAGGTGGTGAACCAGACAAAGTCGTCCCTCGTCTTTAGTCACAATACTCCGGCACATCGGCGGTTGAGCGGAGTGCAGATTTTGGGGATTCCGGAGGTAAATTCCCCGTCCTCCTACTTAGGTATACTGAATATGATGGGTAGGAGCAGAAAGCAGAGTCTACAGTTTGTTATGGATAAGGTCCTCCGGAGAATCAGAAGATGGGATGGTAAATTGCTAAATGGGGCAGGTAAGGAAGTGCTAGTCAAGTCGGTTTTGCAGGCGATTCCTACTTATACGATGTGTGTAATGCGGATCCCAAAGGGGATGCTGAAAAAGATGAATGTGGCTCTGGCTAAATTCTGGTGAAGTCGGGGGGGCCGGAAGGAAAATGGGTGATCTAGCAGTCATGGGCGAATATGTCACGACCAAAGGAGGAAGGGGGTATGGGGTTTAAGAATCTTTACGACTTCAACTCGGCCTTATTGGGGAAGCAATTGTGGAAACTCGTCACGGACGAGTCGAGTCTTGTGGCTAAGGTTCTCAAGGCCAAATATTACCCGGGGAACTCGGTGCTGGAGGCAGTGGGGAAACCGAATCAGAGTTATATATGGCAGAGCTTGCTATCAGTACAGGAGTTGGTCCGCCGCGGAGTGCGACGGTCTATTAGACCAGGAACGGAGACTTCAATTCTGGGACATCCCTGGTTGACGGGTGTGGAAGTAAGGGTGCACCCAGGAGCTTCAGGTCTTGAAGGTAAGTTCGTGTCGGAACTGATGATGTCACACGGTAGAGCTTGGGACGAGGGGAAAATTCGTTCCCTGGTTGGAGGGGAGGACCAGCAGGCGATCTTGGCAGTCCCGATTAGTCGGACAGCGATCCGAGATTCCTGGTACTGGTCGGGAGACTACTTGGGTCAGTACACGGTGAAATCGGCGTACGCCATGAGCCAACAGGACCAGGCCTCTGCCCAGGCACACCAGGAAATATGGTCGGCGATATGGAAGCTGGAAGTGATGCCAAAGGTTAAATCGTTCCTATGGCGTACGTGTTCGGGCTGTCTACCGGTAGCGGAAAACCTGAGACGTCAACGAGTGGACATAGTGGCAACATGTCCGGTATGCCAGGGTGGAGACGAGTCGGCTTTTCACCTACTGGTCCATTGCCCAGTAGCTGCCGAATGTTGGGCGAAGTCGGGGCTGTCCCTACCTCACGGAACCCAGACGATCACAGAGTGGTTGCTCCGAACGATTAGTATTAACCCGCCGGCGAAAGGGGGGCTGATTGGGTGCCTGTTATGGGAAGTGTGGAAGGCACGTAACAAGGTAGTATGGGAAAGTAAGGCACAACCAGCAGCTGGTATTTTCCAGACAGCGTCTCACCTCCAGCTAGGGTGGCTGGAAGCAAGAAGAAGGAAGCAACATGCCCAGGCCTGCCCGCGGCAACATCAGGCTAGGGGAGCGGAGGTCTGGATCCGGCCGGGTGCAGGCTCTTGGGCGATTAACACAGACGGAGCACTCTTCGCAGCAGCAAATAAAGTGGGAACAGGATGGATCTGTAGAGACGACAGGGGGTTTCTAAGGGGAGCTCGATCTACGTCTTTCCACGGGGCCCAGAATCCGGGCCTGGTGGAAGCTTTTGCGATTCGGGAAGCGTTACTATGGCTACAACAATTCCCGCTCCAACGAACGGTGGTTCGAAGTGATTGTAAGGTCATAGTGGATATGATCAAAAGGGGTGGGGGATTACCCTCACCTCTCGGGACGATCGTTACTGATTGTTTTTCCCTTTTATCTAAACTCGAGTGCGTGCAGCTCGAATTTGTGAAGCGGACAGCGAACAAAGCGGCCCACTGGCTTGCCAGAGCGGCTTGTTCTAACCCTGTCTGGGAGTGGCAAGGGGGTTATGTCCCTGAGCCTCTTCAACATATCATTGTTGCCGAAAATTAATAAATTTGCATTTCTCTCAAAAAAAAAATGAAAATAAAACTATTTGATTAAATTAGCCCTCCGGATATGACTATTTAAGAAAACCAAATACTTCCTACTTAACTAAACATGTTTGAATATTGTAAATTGGGATTTGGTATGATTTCTTGAGGACCACGCCATGCTATGGGCGACAACAAAAACACGTAAAGAAAGGGTCAACAATTTTAATATGCTTCGTTTCTTCTCCATTTGCCACCCATTTACATTTTTAATTATTTTCCTTTTGATTTTAATTAACATTAATTAGCACACACTAACTGATCAAAACAAATTAGGCGCGGATAGGCAATGGCCAAATGTGTAGCTCGTGTCGTGACTCGTGAGTGTTATTAACACATAAAGGGCAGTCTAATTTAGACTAATTAGCGTGTAATGTAAACGCGTATACTAGAAGGTTCTAATCTCCAAACTTGGCCGTTAAGGAATCAAGGACTTGTCTGTTTCGCGTACGAGATCCTCTGTTTCATGTGATACTTGTATTCCTAAATATTATATGCTTACTACAAGACCTGTGTTTTGTTGGGTTAGACTGCTTCGAATCAATTTAACATTGACGTGGAGACTCCATATACGCTCTCAACAGAAGATTAAATTATAAAATGTTGATTACTTGACATTTGTTAGGATTTTAATATTAACTGTTATTGTTAGTTTGATAAGATGAAAATAGTTGATTTGAAAACTTAAAACTCAGTCATTTGTTCACAATATTGTTTTACATCAAATTATTTTATTTTATTTTTATTAATTACAATTAAAATACATTTAAGTACTATAGTTATATTTTTACATATGACACTTGCCAAAAGGGGTTTCACCTAAGGTTTTGCACCTTCCTACTAGAGGGTTTTCTTGTCGGACTATGGTCCGGTTTTATGTAGGTGGGAATGGAGATTATATATTTGTTTTACTTTTCTCTTCCGTCAGGTGTTTTGTTAGTTTAATCAGATAGAAATGAATATACTAATGAAACAACAATTCAAAAAAAGAAGCAAAAAAACTCAACAAGAATAGGGTTTAAGCAAAAGAAAAAACAGCCAGATTAGAGAGATACAATAATGTAATTTCAATGGGACAAGAAACCCTACTACATAATAAGGACTCAAAACCGTTTTAATCTTTTTCAAGTCATGCTGAATTGAACCTCTATAGTTGATCTTTAAACGTTCTGCAAACCTCGTCAAAATATAAGTTAATGTCTTGTTAGGTGGTTGTTGGAGAGGACTCCTTGTAGCGATTCTGAGTGTCCCGATTTGGTGGTAGCACATCCGCTTGATGGTTGTGCCGTCCAAGGGCCACGACAGTGACGACACACTTGAGATATCGAAGTAGCCTCCGGGATGGAGCGGGAAGTCGGGTAGCTAGAGGGGGCGAGAAAGGGTTCTAGAACGGTCCCATAGAGATTTGCAGAAGAGGGAGATCGCGGAGGTCACGATCTTGATCCCGACCTCAGCACAAGAGGATCAGACATCTCCACTAGCCTAGACGAGGACTGATAAGTAGTCTTGTCGGGACCTATGAGTCCCCGACATAGGATCAGGGTATGGAATGTGACGTATCTACTCGACCGTCAAAGGACAGGGTTCCCCGGTTGCATCCTTCATCCAATGCAATGTTGTTAGATGAGACCAGGTTCGAGCATGCAACATTCTCACCGGTATGCAAACCAGACATTTACGGGAGTTCTTAACGAACCTGAACTCAAGAGGTAACGGTAAAACTTGGTCACCATTCCAATCAGAGATCGTTTGTATGTTTTCTTAGACTAGATTACCGATCTCTCTTATTTACTTAACCGGAAAAAAAAGGTTCCTTCTTATAAAAGAAAAGTAGAATAATTAAAAGGGTAAATTACGTTGCCACACCTCATACTACACGCGTTTGACGGATATATACCTCAAAGTTATTTCGTAACGAAAACATATCTCGAACTAATACTTAGTAACAACATCCTCCATTTCATCCATTTTCCCGTCAAATAGTGTTACAATTTTAAAACCAACTCCAATCTTAAATCCAACCCTAAATCTCTCTCCAAACTTGAATATAACCCTAAAAATGGATGAGGATGTTGTTACTAAGCGTTAGTTCGGAGTATAATTTCGTTACGAAATAATTTTAAGCTACTTTTCCGTCAAACGCATATAGTACGGAGTATGTCAACTTAATTCACCCTACTTAGAAATAACATAAATATACGACCAAAGCTTTCAACATCCATGAACATCTCTTGACCAGAGAAACCTTGTTCAACAAGACCCGCAACCGACTGACTATAGTAGACGGAAGTCGATATTATTGAAACAAAGACTAATTACCGATAACAGAAACAGAGATCGAGAAACGGAAGCTCCACTGCACTGTGGATGCCCAAGTAAACACAGTCACTACTTGATGATGATGATGATGATGATGTTTGTTTTATTGATTGAAGAGTCTCTATCTAGACTTGTGATTCCTAGGTACCAAATAGGCATGTAATCATGTCTAAAACAAAATGAAATAGGTTTCAACAAATGTACGAGGAACTCTTTCAGAACTCTCAAATCGTTCTTGTTAAACAAAGCTGTAACTAATCTTCATTATGTACACATCCCACTACTCTAATTCTCGAGCCGCTCCATGTCCCCGATCAACGAAC
The DNA here is from genome assembly GCA_963921825.1 of Erodium maritimum. NCBI lineage: Eukaryota > Viridiplantae > Streptophyta > Magnoliopsida > Geraniales > Geraniaceae > Erodium > Erodium maritimum. The sequence continues at coordinate 13,572,395 of OY997595.1, forward strand.
GGAGACACCTCCTTCTCTGCCGAACCTGCTGGGCTGTGGCCGGAAATTCCTCCCCCTCCGGACACCGCGATCGGACGGCTTGATAACCTGCAGCAGAAACGCCCTCACCGAATTGTCGATTTTGCCCTCCCATTGCTTACTCACCGCCCTGCCTCTGCCTCTAACACTGCCGCGAGAAGAGGCGGAGCCAGAGACGGCCCTGTGGAAGCTGCACCGGAACGAGCCCGGGTGCGACGTCGGAGAGCACAAACACGTTCTCGTCGGTGAATTCGAATTCGAATTTCCAGAGGCCATCCAATATTGAAAAGGGAACGATTGATTTGAGTCTTTTGGGTTGTTTCTCTGTTCTTCCAGATGCAAACTGATGGGAAGGTTGGGGGTGAGCTGGTTTTATGGGGAAATCTCTGGGTGGATTTTACTGTAAGGCCCTCGTTTAGGAGGCGAAATTACCGACTTTATTCGGTGTCGTGTGTTGGGTAGTTTCTGATTTGCCGTTTCGGTCAATCGGGTTGTGGGGATTTCCGGATCTGCCCCGGGGTTTGCGGATTTTCCAAAGTTTCTAGGAGGGTAGATGAGTACTTTCGTTGACTAATTCCTTTGAAAGGTTCTGGAAAGAATAAAACGGAAACAGCGAAGTTACGGAGGAAGACGCAAAGGTCTCTATTCGTGTGGAGTAAATGAAGGACTGTCTGGGAAACTGCCAAGTGGTTCTATCAAAGTAACTACAAATACAACAGCAGTTAAGGAACTACGGTCCCATAACAATTAAAAAACTCAGCCTCTAAAGTAACTCTATATTTGTAATTCATACTCTAAAACCCTATATTGTTAGTTTTTTCTAGGCCCTAGTTGATACTTTGCTTTCTTTTTTAGCCTTTTAATTGCATGACTTTCTGGGGTGATTGTTACATAAATGTAAGTGGAATGGTGACTTTACTATGGACATAATTTGCATCAATAGATTGTAATTTAGGACAAGTATTTGATGCCTTTTATTTAAAATAAAAATTTTCATAGATATATATTTAGGGACGATTATTTACTAGGTCATATGGTGATCGAGTGCGATCGATAAGTGGTGGGTACTCTCCGGTTTGACTTCTCGATGCTAGAATTCCAAAATGGCCGTAAAACTAGGGCATATGCAACAAATTGGGATGATCTGGTGTCTCGCAAATCGATATCCTCGACTTCTACACCTAAGGCCCCTTGTCTCGAGGCAGGAGCCCAATAGTATCCTCGGCTACTGTACCTAACGGTGTGACCCACTAGGCCGATCCTGGTTGGAAAATCTTGATAATCGGTCGGTCCTCGGATAGCCGAAAATCCGACACCCCGGACCTGCTTGGGCATATAGATAGAACTGGACTTGGAGTTGGATCTAGGTCTGGTGTTGGAGCAGGAGTCGGAGGAGTAAATAGAGGGTCCACTAGGGAACTCTAGGACAATCAAGACAAGGCGGACAAACATGTCTGCATGAATGAATGAAAGGGATTTAGTGCTCCAGGGACTGGTCTTAGGAGGGGTCCCTAAACAAAGCTCTACCTCCTCTTGAAATCAATGATCGTGAGTTCGGTTTAATACAACGAATAGAGCATGAAGACTACACCTTGAGCATCAATCATTTGTTTTGTCATAATATAGTTTTATTTTCAGTACGCCTTTATGAAAGTTCCAACACCGGTTGTACCGGATCATTTGTCTCAGAGTTTTTTGTAAAGAGACTTTCTGGGGCTCTATACAGTATAATGACTCTTTTTTATTTCGTGGTTAGGGATTTTCTCCTAATGCACTCACTTGTAGTTGAAACCTAAGATTAATGAAATTGCTACTTATATCCCCCCAAAAAGGGACAATTATTTACTATGAATAGAATTTGAAATAAGAATTATGAAAAATTAAGAATTGTTTGAACTGAAATTTATGTAGCCTTTAAGGCTTACTCCCTTTATTCTCTATAATCATTCATTTTTATCTTCTTTGCGACTTATTTCTTCTACATAGTAGCTTCTCTTTCTCTCATTTTCTATACAACTACTGTGATTATCTTCACCACTGCCCCCCCCCCCCCCCACGCACACACACCCGGACCCCCTACCTGAGATACTCGGGGCTATACCCTTAGCTCCATTGACGAGCTTTATTAAGCCTTCGCGACCAATGAAGAAGCCTCTGCCTCCTGCGCTACCTCCGCATTCGTCTCCAACAGCGCTGCCCCCAACACCACCGTCCTCCAAGCCGCCACCCCACCAGCCACCACCACCACCATCTCACCAGGTCATCTCATTCCCTCGATTTCATACACCACAGTTTGTGGAATTGCGAGATTCTATCGTAGTAGTGACCATGATTCTCTCCACAGTCGGCCCTAGCTTCTCACGACGAAATCGTTGTTCCACCCCCCCCCCCCCCCCCCCCCCCGCGCCATGGATCCATATGCCACCACCAGTTCCGCCGCTTCCGACTCTTGAGCCACCGCCTCAACAGCCACCAACACCATCACCTCCTCCTTTTTCACTAGGGTCGATGTCATACTCACATCCTCTATCAATAAAGCCGCCACTGCCACCACATCCTTCTCCTCTGCCACCAGATTTGTTGTCGTCGCCTATGTTGCATGTTTATCCCCTAGATCGGGATCTTGACACCCTCGCTCGAAGTTCGGGAAACTGGAATCAACAGTTGATCCTGCCGGCCACCGGTGCAAACTCGATGCACCAACCCCATCCGCTGGATCAGGACTCTGACACCTCCGAGGAATATGTGGGGACGCATATCTCGCCTACCGAGGTCGGTGTAAATTTAACATTTTGGTTCCTCCGCTTTCTAGGGTTCTCTCTGGATGCCTATTATCCTTTCAAACGCCCCATATCAGATATCTCAGACATTTTCAGATCTAGTTAGAAAATGAACCTTGTTCCACTCACAAAACTATGACTCAAAACAGTATTCCACTAGATTTTCCCTAGATTAGCCGGGTCTCTAGTTACAAGGTTAGTGTCTGGTACTTACGGGTCAGGAATTCTATCTCACCCTTTTATTTTCAGTATTATTTTTTTTTTTGCAGTTATGTATACATATGTATCAGTTTTTTTTATTAGTAAACTATGCATATGCTACAAAAATATAAGAATTAATAATAATCTAAATTATTTGATTAAGTTAATCCAACCATCTATATTTTCTAACAGATTTAGTAATAAAAATAATTATTCAAATTTTTGTGTATTTATCATTCATGTTATCAATGATGTTTTAATCTCGCATATTTATTCGGGAGGACTAATTCTTTTTAGAAGATGCTAGATCTTATATCAACATTTTTGTCGAGTACAAACATAGCGGGATATAACCCGTACAACTGAGATTTTACGTACCAGCGTTTTTAAGCTACATAGAAAACTTATATCGAACAAGCTAGGAGAAAAACAAGATCAATAAAATAGGGACAAAGATCTAGAAACCCTTTTGGGTCGTTGTCTTGATCTGCTGAGGTAGAATGGGGTACATCTCCTTATAGAATATGACCTGGTCAAATGGACCTACATAAAGATATGGAGGGCAACCCCTTCGCCCTCTGGTCTTCGAGACTACCAATCATGGCTCCCTACGAGGCTGTTTTGCAGCCTAAGTCGATAATTGAGGGGTGGGGAGTGACAGTCATCCTTTGCGTCTGAGTCAACGTCAAGTAGTTCGAAGACCCTTTTCTTTAGGTAGTCTTTTGTAGCAATGACTCTCTTGGCTTTGTCCCTTGCTAGCTCATTTTCATTCTTGGATCTTCGAGGGTCCCCATGATGGGGGCTCAAGTGATGGTCCCTTAGTCTTTCCCTGGGTTGGGAGTTCCCCTTGGGTTCCCTGATGGTTATCTTCACACTTGAGGCGGTGCATATGTATCGGGGTATGTATATGTGGCTTTGTGATAAACAACTATGGTGGTGGCTGTTGCTCCTTGAGTTCCCAATGTTGTGGGATGGGTACGGTTGTGTATGCTCGGTTTCCCTAGACCTTGGCTGAGGCACCTATGGGGGGTGGAAAAACATCCAGACCCGCTTCCAAGGTTGTCCCGTTACTTAGCTGCCCTAGGTTAGGCAAGACTATGGGTCGATAAAGTATCGAGGATGGGTTAGACACTACCAATCCCTTCCCATTTCCTTTCCGTCCTTCTTGTCCCAATGGTGGGGCACGCCAACAATTTGAATCATTAAGCAAGACTGTAAGTCGATATTCTGACAATCTCTTATTTAGAGAGTCTGAACATCGTCCAAAAAATGGTATAATGGGTGTCGTAGAACATCCCTCACGAGAGCTCCCCTAAGAGGTTGAGTTCAGAGACGAGGAGTGCCCTTTACCATTAGGCTACATGAGTGTCGGATGGTGAGGTGTCGGTGAAGATGCCTCCCAATCCTTTTCGCGGTAGCCTTCGGTCCGTATACTCATCGGGACACGGATGGCGTTTGTGAAACGCAGTGCACATCGGGACTAACTAATTTTTATGTGAAGATTGAATTAATATACTATAAGAGCATTCGCAATGGGATCGGATTTGTTGTTCACCCATAATGATAGTAAGATGCGCATAGTCGTTTTTGACGAAAATGGACATATGATAGGAGAAGATTCGTTGAGGAAGGAAAGAGAGAAGGGGGGTGGAGAATGAGGTGAGGGATAAAGAGAGAATCGATGAGGACGAACATCTATAGATCTTCAAGTCGAGAGAGAATCGTAGAGAGAAAAACAAAGACGTTAGCTTTTCGTCAGAATCATATCGAATCGACTATAGTTTCAACTATGTTTCGACCAATATTGTAGGTGCTATAAGGAAATATAATGGTCTTCGAGTATAAACTATCTATTATGATATAAATTAAAAATTATTTTGAACTCACCTGAGATCGGTAAAATGGATGCCTAGAATCTATATAAAATTACTAATCACTTGACTTGTATACTTAAAAGTTATTTTCGATTTATTCTATATTTAAAATGTTTGGTTAGACCTTAATTTGTATGATTATGGTTTACATAACCCAAACATGAATCAAAATTATGATCGACATTATTGAGTACCACAAAGCACTACAACCGTACATTGAACTGAGTATAATTTTACCAATATTTTAAAACTATGGTTAGTTCTTTTTTTTGAAACGGGAAAGAGGTAATTGTATTACGATTTCATATCATGCTTACAAGGAGGGACATAACAGTCACGGATACCAGCTTTTTGTCCCAACCGGCTGTACCCCGTCGGGCACACATGGTTCCATACATATAGTCTGCTTTGATTCGCAGATCTGAACTCAAGAGTTCCTCGATCCAACGTTACAAAATAATAATAAACCAAAGTCCTAAACTTATTGAGCCAAACGATTATTCGAACTAAAACCGTGAAACCTACTAGAGAATTAGCCTTTAGTGCAGATTCCCCGAGACCTCCCTGCTGCAAAAACTTGTTCGGGGTTGAGAGTCCCGAATTCGGGTGCCGGTGAAATAGGCCACAGCCTACCGTCCCTCCTCCCGGATCCCAGATGCATCGAGGGAGCGGAGCCATGCCGGCGAGGGGCGACCCTGGGGCGGGAGACCACTGCAGATGGCCGAGAGTGATGGGGGCGAGGTCGGGGAGGATCCTCCGGCGACCATGGCGACCTAGGGCTTGCACCACCAAGCTGACGGCGTGAAACTGGAGGGACCATCTCTGAGAGAGAGGGATGATTGCAGGCTGCGAAGGAGAGCGACGGTGGGGAAGACGACGACGATGAGAGGGCGGCGGCGTAAAGGCGGCGGTAGCGACAGTAAACCCTAAGTGAGGTAGAGAGGAACCTCACCCGAATGTGCGTGGAGAGCTAATAACTATGGTTAGTTCTTAAATTAGCTTTATCTTAAAGTAATGTTCATAATATCACGTAACCATAATGGTCCAACCTGACATGACAGTATTTAGAAAAATAATTGATACAAAAATGAAAGTCGGTTGATAATGGGTCCAGACACAACATTCGTGTCAAACCCAAATAGAAAGAGATCAGCAAACCAAATACCCTCCATTCATTCCACCTCCCAATATACCCTTTTCAGCCTCGAATAAAATAAAATAAAATTTTCATATTTGAGGTTCACAAATGTATGGCCACCGCCACGTAACCAAATGTCGGCACCTCATTTATTTTCAGTTACAGCTTTAGATTAGCTTTGGACCAAAACGACAACACATCCCATAACAGCGAAGACACGCCTTCCTCATCCTCTCCGATGGCCACGTGTCTCCATCTCCAACCCACCCCCTTCGCTCCCCAAAACCCTATCCTCAGATCCCGCAAAATCCGGTGCTCCGTCGCCGCCGCCTCACAATCTCACCCGGCGAAGGTGCACCTGCTGAGCCTCATCGCCGACCAGGACCGGGGCGTCAAGACGCAGCAGGACCCGGCGAGGCGAGAGGCCATCATCAGAGCTATCGACGGCGTCGCCGAGTTGGGGAAAGGTAGCGTGACCACCGGGAGCGGCCTCTCCGGGACGTGGCGGCTGCTGTGGACGACGGAGAAGGAGCAGCTGTTCATAATCAAGAATGCACACCTGTTCGGGACTCGAGCCGGCGACGTGTTGCAGGTGATCGACGTGGAGAGGAGGGCTCTGAACAACGTGATTACGTTCCCGCCGGACGGAGTGTTCTTCGTCCGGTCGGGACTGGAGGTGGCGCCGCCGCAGAGGGTTAATTTCAGGTTCACCGGTGCGGTGCTCAGAGGGAAGGATTGGGAATTTCCGTTGCCGCCGTTCGGAAAGGGGTGGTTTGACACGGTGTACCTCGACGACGAGATTAGGCTCGCAAAGGATATACGTGGAGATTATTTAGTCGTTGATAGAGCTCCTTACGATTGGAATGAATGAAGAAACTTGAAATTTTAATTTCTAATTTGTTTTATATTCAGTTAATTTTTTTTTGAATTTGTCTTACATATTGGGTTTGATGATTACATGTTAAATCGTTTATTGTTGTGGGACGACCGTGAAACCGAGACAAAAAATTTACGAGGGTTGAGCATCAAGAATACAAGCTGTGAAATCTATTTTCGTATTGAGCGACATGCTGAACATTTACCATTAAAAATCGAAGGGATGAAAATATGAGAAAACTACCAATACCTACCCAAAAATATGAGTTTGTTTATAAGTGTATTTAAACTTTGGAGAGAAACAATTAAATGAAGTTGGACATATATTATGAGGTAAGAAGGAGAATGTGTTGGACTTGTCCTTATTTTGTTGTTGTCAGTTAAACGGTGAGTTTCAATACCGAATACCTTTGGTTCTTGAAAATTCTCACCTACCTACTACCTTGCACCATTATTCTAAGTTATGACGAGTTTCTTATTTTTAGTTAGACTTGGTTGATCATAGTTAAAACCCATATTTAGTAATTTTAAAATTATTTCAAGTGTGAAAATTTCTAGAAGCTAATGACAATTAACTAGCCATACACGACGTCACATATATTCTAGATAATTTAGTGCAATTTTATAGAATTATTCTGAACCTATCAGATTCTGACATGACATGAATATGTCTTATTTAAAGATAAATGTAAATCCTTACATATTTATATCTTTGTATAGAATTCTAGATGACAAATCTTATCCATCGTGAGTGTCAAGTTAGAAACTAATGTCCATCATCCATTTTAGATTTTTTTTTAGTATTATAAATAGATGTTGAAGATCATTTAATTAATATCATCTAGTATAATGTTTTAATATGAGAAAATTTACTTCGTTTCCTATTATGATTTTTCATAAGAAAAAAAAGTTATCGATCAAATTTTCGTTTTCGGCCCCAAAAATCATTGGACGGAAGGCGGACCATTGAGTCCAAGGCGGTTGGAGCGCCACAACCGCCTTGTGCAACCATGGAGTTGAGAATGATGGTCAATTGAGCTTCTGAAGACAACCGTGGCCACGATTTTTAAAACAGTTAGACCAAATAGTTAGATTAAAAACAGTTAGACCAAATAGTTAGATTTAAAAAACTTAGATCTAACTTAGTGTTATAGGATTAGATATTTATTTACCCCAATATTCGCACACACAAAGATACGAATCGTCCGCATGTCCACACCAACCTAGGGCTCCAAATCAATGGCATCGTGAGAGAGGTTTTGGAACCTTCGAACCCAGTTCCACTTGCGCTACCCCCACATCAACGATTAACCTAGGTTTTATAGCAGGAAGAAGATAAACAAAGGTGATTCAAAAGATACATGGAATTGACTGTTAAGCAGATTGTTCAATATAGGGAAATTGTCGCGTAGGAGACCCCACACTTTCTTGTGAAGACGGACTCCATCACAAAGAGCTGTCAGTCGATCATCTGTCCACTGAGCGTGTGCCATGTCTAAATTAACAAAAAACAATCCACAATTTAATTTGTTAATAAATAGCTAGCAATATTTGGTAAAATAAGACAATTACACACTTTCATTCATGTTTAATTAAATTTAATTATATTTAAAAATAGAATTGAACACAATACAAATTTTTATATACAATTTATAAATTGTATATGAAAACTAGTAGACATTGTGTTGGGTTAAGGGCTTAGTTGAACCCAATTTTTTTGCTTGTAGTCTAGGGCTTCGATAACCTTTGGTTTCTTGTTTTCACTCTATAGGTTGTGATTTAGGTTCAATCTCTCATAAACCCCTAAGCTTAATCTATATGAGGCCTTGTATTAGGCTTAGCTTGTGAGATATAGGGTTCTTTAAAAGGGAAAACTATATTTACACACTCACTTTAATTTTTGATCATTAATAACAAACCTTAAAGATCGTTCATTATTAATAATACACTTTCACCTTTCGTTATTTATATAAAAAAACGGACTTTCTTTAGTTTGGACAGAAAAATCACACATTTTATCACATTTAAAAAAAATATAACTATACTAACCCTCACCTATTATTTCCATCAAAATAGTTTGGTGTAAAATTCAATTATCTCAAAGAATGAAAAAAGATTTTTTTTCATAAGCGAGTAGAAATTTCATTATGAGAAAGGTACAATAAAAAGCAGGATACAAGACTGGGGAGGTCGATCCTGAAAAGACAAACAAATAAAAACAGAAACTAGGCATTACTTGATCCACAAGAAAACGACAAGCAAGAAGAAGAAGAAGAAGAAGAAGAAGAAGAAGAAGAAGATCAAACTAACAGGATGACTTTGTCATTCCACAAACGATGCTCCCACCTGAATTAAAACTACTGATTTGAGAAGACTAAAAAGACAGTCGTTGCAGGTTCAAAAACGTTGCTTCAATAAGCTTAAAACATTGGAGTAGACTACAACGTTCTTCCTCAGCCATAACAACTAAAAAGACACATAAGTATACCAAAGCAGGGTAACTACCATACCAATCCGAATCGGATCTAACAGGCTCCTTCAAAGGGGCATAAACACTAATCGGATGGAAAGTTAACGGTGGATACTAAAGTGGAATTACCGAAGATTTAGGGTACTGAAGTGGCACACAAAACATTTACGGTACTAAAAACGAAATCCGAAAGTTTTCGGGTACTAATAAGGAATTACCCATTATTTTAAAGAATAACCTATATTATCTCCTAGGACACTAAGATGAGATTATCCCTTATTATTTCAAGGGAAAACTACCAATACCTACCCAAAACCATGCCCATTTAACTGATGTTTACCCTGAAGTTTAAAGTTAACTGATGCATACCCTGAAGTTACGACTTGTAACTAAAAATCACTTCTGTCAGCTAAAATGACGAAAATACCCTCAGTGATTTTTTAAAAAAAAATTAAATATAAATGAAGTGATTTTTTAAATAAAAATAAAGTCATTTAATAACTATATAAATAATTTTTTTTACATAATTATTGAAGTGTATTTGAGGGTATTTTTGTCATTTTAGCTGACAGAGGGGTTTTGAGTTACATTTTCGAAACTTAAGGGTATGCATCAGTTAACTTTAAACTTTAGGGTAAACATCAGTTAAATGGGCATGATTTTGGGTAGGGATTGGTTGTTTTCCCTAAAAATATTATTTAGCCGTTGGTTTCAATTTTTAACTATTATTTTTGAAATTTTTTATAGAGTTATAAAGCTGAAGGTTAACGTAATTTTTAGCCTTCACCTCTATTTCATTTGGACTTTTTAATCACGGACGATCTTTTGTTTTTTAAACTACCAAAAATTTATGCATTTACGAGTGTATTTTAGAGGCTGAAGTACTTAAATAAAGACATCTGTAAAGTTAGATGAATTTCGTCACATTTACGCTAGGTTTTACAAATTTTTTAAAAGTCATAGTTAGAAAGTGAACACAAAGATGAAGCACATCTAGAACGTGAAAATAAAATAAAGTTTAGGGCTAAGAAATATATTTATCCTACAATTGAAAAGTTATAAAACATAAGAGCAACTATAGTCGGCGACAGATAGGAGGTGTTTTGTAACGTCTCTGAAGTTGGCGTGGTCGAGGCTCAAATGACGACAAAAAAAGGAGACGTTTGGGAAACGTTGGAAACAATACCGTCGCATGTATCCATTGATGCCAACTGCCATATTTGGCATGACCAATAGTTGACCCATGTTTAAATAAAAAGTTTTGTTGGAAATAGCTCAAATTAATTAGTAATGGTTGTAAAAATAGGTATAAATTTACATGTTAATACACATAAAAATCACAACTTCTATTTTACTCTCCCAATCCAACATCTTGTACTCTATTTACCCTTGTTGTAATAACCACTCCCGGTCAACGCCAGCCAAACCTGCGAAAAACAGGAAAATTTTAAATTTTTAAGGCAGACACTTAATTGAACCCATAATTGACCCCGAGGGTCATACCGGACTTAAGATGACCCCAATATCGACCAAAGTGAGTTCCGGGGGACTCAGGGCAACTTTCTGATCAATTTGGGAAATGTTGACTTTTCGTTGGAAAAGTCAACCGAGCGACGTTTTGGTCAATTCGAGGACCGTTTTGGATCCAAAAAGCTTAGCCGTCGTCGCAGCGGTCTTAGTTGAGCCGTTTCCTTGTAGCCAGTCAAGTTTTGTAATTTCTTGGAAAAAGTGCCCGTTCGGTGCCCGAAACGTCCGAATTTCGCGAATCTGATTGGAAAATATCTAGAAAATATTTTCCAAAAAGGTGTGGGACCCACCTTGCCACTTGTTAAACAAGTGGTGGTGTTAGGTTTGGGGGGGGGGAATGAAGAGGAGACTAAAGGGGGGTTCGGCCACCACTTTTAGAAAGAAAAAAAAAAGAAAAAAAAGAAGAAGAAGGTTTAGAGAGAGAAGGAGAAGGAGAAGAAGAGAGAAAGAGAAGGGCTAGGGTTTTGTTATACTATTCACGCTCATCCAACCTTTGGATCGTCTCAAAGTTCGAAGAATCGAACTCACATCGTCTTCCTCTACGGTAATCACCAAACCGATCTTCGTTTTGTCAAGTTCTAAAATTAGGTTTGGTTTAAAACTATTAGTTTAGGGTTGTATTGAGGTTGGGGAATTGTTGGAGACGTTTTGGAGACGTTTGAAGGTGAAGAGGGACGTTTTCCGGTGACCGAGAGCTCGGGGGGAGCTCCGGCCACCATAGGGGGGTGGCTGGCCGGAGCTAGGGCCGGCCACCACCATGGTGGGCCGGGCCCCAAAGAGCCCTAGCCACCCACGGCCAAGCTTGGCCGGGTGGGGCCCACGTGCTCGGGTTTTAGGGTTTCGTGTTCGGGTGGTTTAGAACGTTCCCCGGGTCATTAATCCACAACCGGATCGAAATTTGGAATTAAATGGTGAAAGTAGTAATTGACGGGTTTAGAAACTTTAAACGCGAATTAAATTGACTCGAAAGTCGGAATTCGATTCCGTCGAGTGCCTAGGAACCCTTGAATTATTCTAAGACCGTAGAAACGAAAACGGGAATTTTCGGAGCCCCGGAAGGGCATTTCCATAACCCGGGCAGATTCACCATGTCGGGCGAATCGGGCTTTTCGGGGTCCAATATCGACAATGTCGAGTAATTGGGGGGTTTGGGAGTGATCGACATTGTCGGGGTTACTTTTGGACGTTAGGTTTATTAAAATTCAGTTTATGTCTGCAAGCTTAAAAGCGTTTAAAATTGTGTTTTTTTAGATCGTGCCGCTGACAGAGGAAAGGGAAAGCTAGGCGAGTGACCGAGATCATGCCGGAGCTTATTTTGTGCGCTTTGGAGAAAGCATACGAGGTAGGGAAAAGTAGCCGGATCTCGGCCCTGACTAGGGAAAGTTAACAGTAGAAATGCATGTGACACTGGGGTGTCGTGGGTTAAGTAGGTTAACCGAATATTAGAAAGGTAGGCGACACCGGGTAGTGTCGTATGATTCGGGAACGTATCGAATATTAGAAATGCATGTGACACTTAGTAGTGTCGTAGGAGCAGTGAACTTATCGATGTTAGAATTACTGGAGGCATATGACCATGCCCGGAGGTTGATTGCGAACTTATCGATATTAGGAGTACTGGAGGCATATGACCATGACCGGAGGTTGATTGTGAAAATGTTGATATTAGAACTGCTGGAGGCATTGGTTACGCCCGGAGGTTGATTGTGTAATTTGTGTCTTGGGTGGCTATGAGAGCCCGTGTTTTACTGTTGTGTCTTGGGTGGCCTTGAGAGCCCGTGTTTTACTGTTGTGTCTTGGGTGGCCTTGAGAGCCCGTGTTTTACTGTTGTGTCTTGGGTGGCCTTGACAGCCCTTGTTTTATTGTTGGAGTCTTGGGTGGCCGTGAGTGCCCGTGGGGTTGTTGAACCCGTGAGTTACTGTTGGTGTGTCTTGGGAGGCCGTGAGTGCCCGTGGGGTTGTTGAGCCCGTGAGTTGCAGTTGTTGTGTCTTGGGAGGCCGTGAGTGCCCGTAGGGTTGTGGAGTCCGAGTTTTACTGTTGGCGTCTTGAGTGGCCATGAGTGCCTGTGGAGTGTTGAACATATATTGTTGCTGTTTGTTAAACTTTGCTTGTGATTGTGATTGTGGTTACCTGAGGTTGGAAACCCAACTTTGTGTCGGGGAAGTTGTGTGGTGTGGCTAGCCTCCCGATTGGGATCGGGGGAAGCGGAGAGGTTGTGGGCTAGCCTCCCGACTGGGATCGGGAGAAGGATTGTGAGGTTGGTGGTGTAGCTAGCCTCCCAACTGGGATGGGGAGAAGCGGAGAGGTTGTGGGCTAGCTTCCCGACTGTGTGTCGGGAGAAGTTTCGTGGTTTACGCGGGTGTGGCTAGTCACCCGACTATGATCGGGGGTAGGGGGGAGGTTGTGGGCTAGCCTTCCGACTGAGATCGGGAGAAGTTGCGCGGCAGGTCGACCGCCTGACCTGACTGGGATCGGTAAAAGCGAGAGAGAGAGAGAGAGATGGAGGTTACTGAGCAGCTGGCGTGCGATCCTTTGTGATCTTGTTTGGTGTGCGATCCTTTGTGATCTTGGGTGTTGCGTGGTTCTCTGTCGTGTCTTGGAGGAGGTCGTCAATCGTTGTGTCGGGTCTACTTTACGTGTCCGAGTGTTGAGTCGGTTGAGGAAAGTATCAGTGTGTGGGTGTCAGTCGGGTTACTTGAGTTTGGGGGATAGTGATCCCCGGTGTTGAGTTGGTTTATGGTGTTACCGGCATTGTCTGCTAAGTATGCCATACTCAGTCTGTTATCCGTGGTGGTGAGCGAACGCTCACCTCTAGCTGTTTTTCCTACAGGTACCGGTCCCAAGTTGGACTAGGTGAGCTTCCGTAGCTTGAAGAGCTAGGAGCGGGATTCTAGGTTTATTTTGAGTCTAGCGACGGATACCATACTTTTGTCCACTTGTTGGGACGTATTTTGAGTTGTAAATATTATTTTGTTGAACAAACGGTGATTTTAAAGTGATTTATGTAAAAGGTTTCAAAATGTTTTATTGTTTCAAAACGTTCGCGTCCCGAGTTCGGTTTACTGAAATTGGGGCGTGACAGCTTGGTATCAGAGCTCGAGGTTTCAAACCTCGGACTGTACGTCAACTAGGTGGGGAGAGTCAAGTCAGTAAAGTCCGTCGTGCGTTGGGTACGCAGGTCGGAACCGTGTGTAGACCCGTTGTTTTTTGAGTCCTAGTTGTGTTTGTGTGTATGTGCAGTACAGGGTTACTGGCATACTGTTTGTGTGTTGTTGCGTGAAACATTTTTAAACTGTCGCGACTCGACTCAGGGGCGCCCCTGTAGTCAAGCGTGACGACGTTGATATAAAGTAGGTACAATGTAGTTCGGGGACGCCTGGACCGGGTTGTAACTACCTGATGTCAAGAAATGAGGTTTTTAATGAAAAGGAGAAAGTTTTTAAATTGGTTGGCCCTGTGGGCGTGTGTGACTTTGGTTGGCCCGATGGGCGTGTTTTGGTTGAGGTTGAATGACTTGATTTGTCTGTGAGTCGTGGCGCGTGTGTTGTGTTGTTGGCCTTGTCGACTTGTGTTTGGACGTTGAAATTGGTTGGACGTGTGTCGTTAGTTGGTGGTCGAATGTCTGCGACGCACAAGCGTGCGGGTCGCTAGGAGAAGGGTAGGATGCGAGTGCCCTAGGATAGACGTGACGGTGTGTTAGGTGCGAAATCATCACCGCTACGGGACGGGTCTTGGACCGGCCCGATAGGAGACGTGGTTGGGGCCACTGTTTTGGCCCTGTAAGTGACATCGCACGACTAGTTTGCCGGCCCAGTAAGCGGCACGGCCCGGCTGGCGTGCCGGCCCGGAAGGGGGCACGGCCCGGCTGGCGTGCCGGCCCGGTAGGTGACACGGCCCGGCCCACTTGCCGGCCTGGTCCAGTGAGCTACTTCAAAAAAAATATCTTTGTTTGTTTCGTTGTGCGGTTAGGTTTGTTGTTGCGTGGCTTGGTGCACGGGGGTGCGGTTTAATTGAGGTTTCGCTTACGTATTATTGTAATTAAAGTATAAATAGCGTGAGCGGTGTGACGTTTGGTAACGAGTACACTAATATTTTTTGAGCATGTCGTCGTTATATAAATTCGCAAACTGAACGTTTGCGTGTATCCGTGCAGAGGATACTGACACATGGCTCGCGGCAGACAAGGACGGTCAGCGGTAACACGGGGACGGGCGCCCGCGGGAGGCAGGCGGGGACGGTCAGCAGGGACACCAGGACGGGTGCCCATCGTTGAGCCCGCCGAGTACGCAGAGGCCCAGGGTACTCCTGTCGGAGAGGACAGGAGAAGCGACGCGGGACCTTCTACGGGCTCGCCCAGCGTCCCGCCGGTCGCAGACCCTCCCACTACTACCGCCCTGGACGAGCTGACCAGGACAGTACAGAGTTTAGTGGCGATCATCGCCAGTCGAGATTCGGCATCTCCAGCTCCGGAGGCAGCAGCGGTCCCAGTGAGGCCCGTTCAGGCAGAGGACCATACGGCCCGGACCCTGCTGGACTTCCTGAAGCTAGGCATACCCACATTCGTCGGGGAGCCGAACCCAGACCTAGCCGAGAGATGGCAATAGCAGGTCACACGGGACCTAGACACCTCAGGTATCGAGGATGGCCGCAGAAGAGTGTCCTTTGCAGCTCATCAGCTGAGGGACAGCGCCTACCACTGGTGGGGGCGTGTGAGGGACAGAGTCGGACACGACTACGATGTCTTCCAGACGGTCTTTCTCGCACAGTATTTCCCCCACTCGGCTCGGTTGGACCGACATCGGCAGTTCTTGGACCTGCAGCAGGAGGGGATGTCAGTGGCAGAATACGAGGCCAGGTTCACGGCCCTGACCAGATTCACTCCAAAGATGGTGGCGACAGAGCAGAACCATTGCCTGAGGTTCGAGGGGGGACTGAGGCCGGTGATTCGGGATCGAGTCCTCGCCTTGAGATTGCGGAAGTACTCAGATCTCGTGGACACTGCAGCGACAGTCGAGCAGGGTATCCGGGATGCGGCCAGGACCCGTGAGGTTCGATAGCGGCCGACCAGCTTTGCGGGGCCGTCCGAGTCATGAGACCCGAGGAGACAGAGGACCACAGAGTTCTTTCAACCACATGCTCAGCAGGGTGGAGCGAGACAGATGGGGTCTGTGGCGTCAGTGGGACCAGTCGCCTCAGAGAGGGGGCCGACATGTTTTACCTGCGGATAGTGAGGCCACTTTCGTCGAGAGTGTCCGATGGAAGTAGGGCCCGCGGCGCTACCAACGACCAGCCGGCAGGCCAGGGTACGAAGTCGAGAGCCGACGAGACCAGCTGTTTCCGGTGCGGCCGGGTCGGACACACTATGGCATGGTGCTGTGAGCCGTTGGGGGCAACGCCAGCGCAGCAGCCGCATTAGTCGTATACCGTGCAATCGCCCAGAGGTCGCCCGCGTCAGAGCCAGCAGTCGAGGTTCTCACAACCGTCCATGAGCGTGCCGGCTCCGAGACAGCAGCAGGGATCTGGGTATCCAGCAAACGGTGCGCCGGGTCAGAGGCGGCAGGCGTTAGAGGGAAGAGTGTACGCAGTTATCGACTCCCGGGCCCCAGGATCTACTGCCTGCCGCGAGACCTTTCAGGGTACGTATTCATCGTATCTTATGTGGGCGTTGTTTTAAATTTCGCGGACGAAATTCCTTTAAGGGGGGTAGATTGTAATAACCACTCCCGGTCAACGCCAGTCAAACCTACGAAAAATAGGAAAATTTAAAAATTTTAAGGCAGGCACTTAATTGAACCCATAATTGACCCCGAGGGTCATACCGGACTTAAGATGACCCCGATATCGACCAAAGTGAGTTCCAGGGGACTTAGGGCAACTTTATGATCAATTTGGGAAATGTTGACTTTTCGCTGGAAAGGTCAACCGAGCGACGTTTTGGTCCATTGGAGGACCGTTTTGGATCCGAAACGTCCGAATTTCGCGAATCTGATTGGAAAATATCTAGAAGATATTTACCAAAAAGGTGTGGGACCCACCTTGCCACTTGTCAAACAAGTGGTGGTGTTAGGTTTTGGGGGGGGAAATGAAGAGGAGACTAAAGGGGGGTTCGGCCACCACTTTTAGAAAGAGAAAAAAAATAGAAAAAAAGAGAAGAAGGTTTAGAGAGAGAAGGAGAAGGAGAAGAAGAGAGAAAGAGAAGGGCTAGGGTTTTGTGCTACTATTCACGCTCATTCAACCTTTGGATCGTCTCAAAGTTCGAAGAATCGAACTCACATTGTCTTCGTCTACGGTAATCACCAAACCGATCTTCGTTTTGTCAAGTTCTAAAATTAGGTTTAGTTTAAAACTATTAGTTTAGGGTTGTATTGAGGTTGGGGAATTGTTGGAGACGTTTGGAGGTGAATAAGGACGTTTTCCGATGACCGGGAGCTCGGGGGGAGCTCCGGCCACCAAAGGGGGGTGGCCGACCGGCCATGGGGTGGCTAGCCGGAGCTAGGGCCGGCCACCACCATGGTGGGCCGGGCCCCAAAGAGCCCTAGCCACCCATGGCCAAGCTTGGCCGGGTGGGGCCCACGTGCTCGGGTTTTAGGGTTTCGTGTTCGGGTGGTTTAGAACGTTCCCTGGGTCATTAATCCACAACCGGATCGAAATTTGGAAATAAATGGTGAAAGTAGTAATTGACGGGTTTAGAAACTTTAAACGCGAATTAAATTGACTCGGAAGTCGGAATTCGATTCCGTCGAGTGCCTAGGAACCCTTGAATTATTCTAAGACCGTAGAAATGAAAACGGGAATTTTCGGAGCCCCGGAAGGGCATTTCCAAAACCCGGGCAGATTCGCCATGTCGGGCGAATCGGGCTTTTCGGGGTCCAATATCGACAATGTCGAGTAATTGGGGGGTTTGGGAGTGATCGACATTGTCGGGGTTACTTTTGGGCGTCAGGTTTATTAAAATTCAGTTTATGCCTGCAAGCTTAAAAGCGTTTAAAATTGTGTTCTTTTAGATCGTGCCGCTGACAGAGGAAAGGGAAAGCTAGGCGAGTGACCGAGATCACGCCGGAGCTTATTTTGTGCGCTTTGGAGAAAACATACGAGGTAGGGAAAAGTAGTCGGATCTCGGCCGTGACTAGGGAAAGTTAACAGTAGAAATGCAAGTGACACTGGGGTGTCGTGGGTTAAGTAGGTTTACCAAATATTAGAAAGGTAGGCGACACCATGTAGTGTCGTATGATTCGGGAACGTATCGAATATTAGAAATGCATGTTACACTTAGTAGTGTCGTAGGAGCAGTGAACTTATCGATGTTAGAATTACTGGAGGCATATGACCATGCCCGGAGGTTGATTGCGAACTTATCGATATTAGAAGTACTGGAGGCATATGACCATGCCCGGAGGTTGATTGTGAAACTGTTGATATTAGAACTGCTGGAGGCATTGGTTATGCCCGTAGGTTTATTGTGTAATTTGTGTCTTGGGTGGCCATGAGAGCCCGAGTTTTACTGTTGTGTCTTGGGTGGCCTTGAGAGCCCGTGTTTTACTGTTGTGTCTTGGGTGGCCTTGAGAGCCCGTGTTTTACTGCTGTGTCTTGGGTGGCCTTGAGAGCCCGTGTTTTATTGTTGGAGTCTTGGGTGGCCGTGAGTGCCCGTGGGGTTATTGAGCCCGTGAGTTACTGTTGGTGTGTCTTGGGAGGCCGTGAGTGCCCGTGGGGTTGTTGAGCCCGTGAGTTGCAGTTGTTGTGTCTTGGGAGGCCGTGAGTGCCCGTAGGGTTGTGGAGTCCGAGTTTTACTGTTGGCGTCTTGAGTGGCCATGAGTGCCTGTGGAGTGTTGAACATATATTGTTGCTGTTTGTTAAACTTTGCTTGTGATTGTGATTGTGGTTACCTGAGGTTGGAAACCCAACTTTGTGTCGGGGAAGTTGTGTGGTGTGGCTAGCCTCCCGATTGGGATCGGGGGAAGCGGAGAGGTTGTGGGCTAGCCTCCCGACTGGGATCGGGAGAAGGATTGTGAGGTTGGTGGTGTAGCTAGCCTCCCAACTGGGATGGGGAGAAGCGGAGAGGTTGTGGGCTAGCTTCCCGACTGTGTGTCGGGAGAAGTTTCGTGGTTTACGCGGGTGTGGCTAGTCACCCGACTATGATCGGGGGTAGGGGGGAGGTTGTGGGCTAGCCTTCCGACTGAGATCGGGAGAAGTTGCGCGGCAGGTCGACCGCCTGACCTGACTGGGATCGGTAAAAGCGAGAGAGAGAGAGAGAGATGGAGGTTACTGAGCAGTTGGCGTGCGATCCTTTGTGATCTTGTTTGGTGTGCGATCCTTTGTGATCTTGGGTGTTGCGTGGTTCTCTGTCGTGTCTTGGAGGAGGTCGTCAATCGTTGTGTCGGGTCTACTTTACGTGTCCGAGTGTTGAGTCGGTTGAGGAAAGTATCAGTGTGTGGGTGTCAGTCGGGTTACTTGAGTTTGGGGGATAGTGATCCCCGGTGTTGAGTTGGTTTATGGTGTTACCGGCATTGTCTGCTAAGTATGCCGTACTCAGTCTGTTATCCGTGGTGGTGAGCGAACGCTCACCTCTAGCTGTTTTTCCTACAGGTACCGGTCCCAGGTTGGACTAGGTGAGCTTCCGTAGCTTGAAGAGCTAGGAGCGGGATTCTAGGTTTATTTTGAGTCTAGCGACGGATACCATACTTTTGTCCACTTGTTGGGACGTATTTTGAGTTGTAAATATTATTTTGTTGAACAAACGGTGATTTTAAAGTGATTTATGTAAAAGGTTTCAAAATGTTTTATTGTTTCAAAACGTTCGCGTCCCGAGTTCGGTTTACTGAAATTGGGGCGTGACAGCTTGGTATCAGAGCTCGAGGTTTCAAACCTCGGACTGTACGTCAACTAGGTGGGGAGAGTCAAGTCAGTAAAGTCCGTCGTGCGTTGGGTACGCAGGTCGGAACCGTGTGTAGACCCGTTGTTTTTTGAGTCCTAGTTGTTTCTTGGGAGGCCGTGAGTGCCCGTGGGGTTGTTGAGCCCGTGAGTTGCAGTTGTTGTGTCTTGGGAGGCCGTGAGTGCCCGTAGGGTTGTGGAGTCCGAGTTTTACTGTTGGCGTCTTGAGTGGCCATGAGTGCCTGTGGAGTGTTGAACCTGTGTTGTTGCTGTTTGTTGAACTTTGCTTGTGATTGCGATTGTGGTTACCTGAGGTTGGAAACCTGACTTTGTGTCGGGGAAGTTGCGTGGTGTGGATAGCCTCCCGACTGGGATCGGGGGAAGAGGAGAGGTTGTGGGCTAGCCTCCTGACTGGGATCGAGAGAAGGATTGTGAGGTTGGTGGTGTAGCTAGCCTCCCGACTGGGATCGGGGGAAGCGGAGAGTTTGTGGGCTAGCTTCCCGGCTGTGTGTCGGGAGAAGTTTCGTGGTTTGCGCGGGTGTGGCTAGTCACCCGACTATGATCGAGGGTATGGGAGAGGTTGTGGGCTAGCCTTCCGACTGAGATCGGGAGAAGTTGCGCGGCAGGTCGACCACCTGACCTGACTGGGATCGGTAAAAGCGCGAGAGAGAGAGATGGAGGTTACTGAGTAGCTGGCGTGCGATCCTTTGTGATCTTGTTTGGTGTGCGATCCTTTGTGATCTTGGGTGTTGTGTGGTTGTCTGTCGTGTCTTGGAGGAAGTCGTCAATCGTTGTGTCGGGTCTACTTTATGTGTCCGAGTGTTGAGTCGGTTGAGGAAAGTATCAGTGTGTGGGTGTCAGTCGGGTTACTTGAGTTTGGGGGATAGTGATCGCAGGTGTTGAGTTGGTTGTTGGTGTTACCGGCATTGTCTTCTAAGTATGCCGTAGTCAGTCTGTTATCCGTGGTGGTGAGCGAACGCTCACCCCTAGCTGCTTTTCCTACAGGTACCGGTCGCAAGTTGGACTAGATGAGCTTCCGAAGCTTGAAGAGCTAGGAGCGGGATTCTGGGTTTATTTTGAGTCTAGCGACGGATACCATACTTTTGTCCACTTGTTGGGACGTATTTTGAGTTGTAAATATTATTTTGTTGAACATATGGTGATTTTAAAGTGGTTTATGTAAAAGGTTTCAAAATGTTTTATTGTTTCAAAACGTTCGCGTCCCGAGTTCGGTTTACTGAATTTGGGGCGTGACACTTGTCAAGTTCAATAACGACTTATTCCAATGAAACAAGAGTGCTTATCGCCAAACATCGGAAGCTCAAGCGAATGTTGGAACATGTAATTGAAGATGTTATCACCAATCCAACTGATGATGTTCGAAGTTTGTATCTTCAAGCCTTGAACCCGTAAGCACTACGTCCAAATAAAAACTACATCAAGAGAGATCGTGTAGTTGGTAAGAACATTTAATGCGTTACTATTTTTGTAGCTCCTCAGCTTACAGGGAGCAGCAATTTCGTCGTCGTTTTCGAATGCCAAAGGATGTGTTCACGCATATTGTACGGGATTCTGAAGAAAAAAATGGCTACTTCAAGTAAGGCATGGACTTGTTGGGACAAGTATCGTTCTTTCCTTATAAAAAATGAACTGCAACCATTAGACAATTGTGTTATGGAATTGCACCTGATGGCATTGACGAGTACCTTAGAATGGGAGAAAGCACGAATCTTAAGTGTGTTAATTTTTTTTTTGCAAGGCCATATTAACGGTGAATGCGGGACGTGGATTCCCCGGAATGTTGGGTAGTATTGACTACATGCACTAGTAGTAGAAGAAATGTTTGACGACCTTGAAAGGAATTCACTCGAGAATGGATCACGGTAATATCCCTACAATTATGCTTGAGATCGTTATTGATATACTGATCGAATGCAAATATTGATGAGATGTCACTTAGAATGTTAAGACATGTGATCTGACATCTCACTTCAGTAATTTAACGGATGCAATAATGGACACAAGAAATCACACACAAAGACACAAGATTGGTTACCCAGTTCGGTACAACAACACCTACGTCTGGGGGAACTTTTCCAATGGAATGATTTTCACAATAACGTAAACATCAACATACA
Source organism: Erodium maritimum (assembly GCA_963921825.1). Classification (NCBI taxonomy): domain Eukaryota; kingdom Viridiplantae; phylum Streptophyta; class Magnoliopsida; order Geraniales; family Geraniaceae; genus Erodium; species Erodium maritimum. Next base: position 13,594,285 of record OY997595.1, read on the forward strand.
AGTTTCTCAGATCAAACCTATGTTATTGAAAATTCTGGTTAGGTGTTGTACCAAGATGTCAGAGATAATGTCTTACAAGATGATACGACATGTTAACTGACATCTTCCTTCAGAATAGTATGGAGATATAAACGATAAGAACAAGCAAGCAAACAAAGACATGCAAGTTTGTTACCTAGTTTGGTGCATCATCACCTACGTCTGGGGGCACTCTGCCATTGGAATGGTTTTCACTATCACGTGATTAGTCACCATACAAGTTATCAGATCATCCAGGTCAACCTTATGCTACTTATTACAAAGTGAAAAACCTATCTTAGGGCTCCCCTTGAATCTGAGCTCCTCATTTGATCTCACTCTTCAAGTCCTTCAGTGTTGGATTACTTCGATCCCTTCCGTCTCGAATTAGCCTTGTGGTCTTGTTCTTCAAGGGTGCTCTTCGTGAATCAACAAACACGGTTTACCACCCAAAACAACTCAATCAGTTACGAATAGAGTTTGATTATAAACACATCCTCCTTTGATCAATTCATCTAGTCTCCCAACACGCTAGTCCAACACGCTTAGGAGCACTGAAGTCATGAACAAAGAACAAAGAACAGAGGATAGTTACAGTAGTCGCTTTTAACAACAATGGCTTCGATTGATGTCTATGGTGATGTCGACAACCAACAATGATTGTTAGGATAATGGTAATGACGATCACAATCACGATCAACAGCTAATTGCAATCCCCTTTTCTTTTTATAGCTGATCCATCTATTGTAGTCGTGGCTCCCTAGGGTTTCTCAAGCCTTAGAGTCACGATCTAACACAATCTCCAAGATTCAATAACCTAGAACAATTCTTAAAGCAAACAAATATCTTTAGATATAAGTATATTCAAGTTAGGAAACAATCCCTAAACGAATCTATGCTTGGAATATAAGTATTTTGAAAATAGGAAACATAAGATACCTGTCTTTAAACGCGAGATACTTATCTTCAAATTATGACACGTGCGCGCTCAAGATATCGTTGACATTTGGACTGACATCTTGGATTAGACAACGATCAAACAAAGCTCTGAATATCTTCATGACTTATATACATCCTATATCTTGTAAATGTGCCTTATAGGGTTTCCCATTCCTTTGGAGTCATGATTAAGGTGAATTTTCTTATTTCCTTGCGCTAGTATCTTTCTTAAGTGGAATATATCACTATCCCATAATATCTTCAAGTTTGAAAAACAAATCATAGAAATATATGCAAACTAGGAAGCCCAAGTCTCTTTGTTTCCTTTCATTAGAATCTTTCCTAGATAGACCTAATATTTATCGCAACAGTATTTTCAAAAAAGGAAACATATTGCAGCAATATGTCCAAACTAGGAAACAAATATTTAACACTTATCTTAGAATTTTCTTGTGCTAGAATACTTCTTAAATAGATCAAAATATTTATTAGATGAGTATAGTTAAGTTTGGATAACATATCATACTTCCTTAAACGAATAAAACTCTATCGCATGAATATATTCGTTTAGAAAAGAAATCTGCAGCACCAGATACGCAGACATCTGGCTTGACATCTTTTCCGTTCTTTGATGTTGGGCACGCATATGGTGTCTGATGACATCATGGATAACATCTTGCTTGACACAAACATTGCCAACTTAGAAGTAATAACAATTATGATTATAAAGTGACAAATCTATTACAGGGCTCCCCCTGAATCTGAACTCATCGCTCAATTCCATTCTTCAAGTACCTCGGTCATGGATTGGTCTTCTTCGTTGTTGTGAGATTGTGACCCTTCAGTCACAAGAATATTTCTCAATTTATTGTTCAATTACGAGATAAGGAGTGAGCTTCAACATCATTCACTTTGCTTCAATTCATTCAGTCTCTTGACACGCTAGTCCGACACGCTCAAGACCACTGAACTCATAAACACAAGAGAATGCACAGATACGGTCTTTTTAGACACAGATGATCGACATATGTTCAATATAGCGATCAACCCTAAGTTTTGAGGTTTCCACGATATATATAACACTGTCTTGCTTCAAACACGCACCTCCTAGGGTTATGTAACTTCAGAGTCACGATTATGCCAAATCTCTAGTTTCCTTGTTCAACAAATCTTTCCAAAAGCGATCTATAAGAATATGCATATATATCTTCTGATTTTGGAAAGTAAATCATCTTGTTTCCTAACACAAGTAGAATTCTAATAATCAGTATCTACATGTAAAGGAAACATATCTTCACCAGATAAATATGAACGTGCAATGGATATACTCGATATAGATTCTCCGCGCATGTACTGTCTTCCAATGTCATGTCAATGACATTCTGTGTTGATATCATCGACTAGATATACACCGGTTTCACGATGATGTATGCTGACATCCTTGATAACATCTTATCTTGACTCAAATGTAGCCAATGCAGATATGGCCACAGTTATCACGCATAACTTGTGGATTTGACACGCGTTTTTTTCGCATGCATGGTCGGGTCGAACAACGATATAAATGTGCTTAACCATTCAAGCTTGTTCTCGGACCTTGTCAATGGTTGGCAACCATTAGTCACTTACACGGTAAATGGGAACCAATATGATCATCCTTATTATTTAGATGATGCTATTTACCCTTCGTGGTTAGTATTTGTGAAAACAATCTTGTTGGCTCAACTTCTATAGTACAAGAAATTTTCTCAAGTCCAAGAAGCTTACAAGAAGGATTTTGAACGAGCATTTGAGGTCCTTAAAGATCGGTTTCACATTATCACTCGTCCGAGTCAAATGTGGAAGCCCTCTTCACTTGGCCTGATCATGAATACATGTGTAATCATGCATAATATGATTGTCGAGGCAGAACGTCATACGTATAAATGTTTCGTAGAACATATAGATGAAGATGGGTCAACCGAACCAAGATTCAGGTCGAGATACTTGGTCCCCGCCAATGTCATACTAGCAAACAACGACAAGATCCACAATCAACATCAACATAACTTACTCAAAGCAGACCTTATTGAGCACATTTGGAATATATCTAGTGAGCAAGATTGATTATCTTTCATTATATATATTTATTTCGAATTGTTTATTTTTCAAATTATCGTATAGTAGTGCTTAATGTAATGTCATTTTCCTTTAAATATGTGTGGGTTTCAATTACCTTTTTGTTATTTATTTTTTTGTATCATCATCACCTTTAAGCCTACACCATTCTATTGGACTGCAAATGAAACTGTTTCAGTTTGGTTTAAAGAAGAGCGAGAAAATATTTTTTCTTGTTTAGCCTCATTCTTTTAGTATTAGCCAGGTTGAAGGACTACCAATACTCTAAGAGAAAGCAACCAAACTTATAACCCCAAACAAGAAAGTTCTAAAACTCGAATGGCTCAATTTCTCTTTCAAGGGTTTCTGAAACCAAGCCTCAGTGCCACCCCTTTTTCTCCTCCAAGCCACTACCGGTGATACTTTTTGACCATGGTTGTTGTCGGTAGTATTAACCTCTCAATTCCAGTGCTCATACTTATGTTCTGTAAGTCGTGTCTTTCTCCTCATCCACTACCTCAAGATTTGTGACGGTCTCGACTAAGGGATCAGATGCTTCATCTACTTGCTCTTATTGGTTTACTCTGGTTAGGCGTTGTTTGTATTGGTCGTCGATAGATCTGCGGCTAGTAAAGTCAGGTGGGGTGTCACGCCCCAAATCTGGTTTTGACCGGACTCGAGACGTGAACTCGGAAAAATAATAAAAGTGAATTTTTAAACCCAAAACAACTACAAGTGTTAAGTTCAAAATAACAATTTCAATAAATAAAGCATGAGTCAACCACTCGGATATGAACTATTTAAAACATGGTTTAGTAAGAAAAAAGAGTACGTCTCTAACATAATCATCACCCGGACCCTCCACGAGCTCCCGAGCCCTGAAACGTCCTCTAAGCCTACTCGGCAATGGAACCTGTAAAAACAGTAAGCACGAAGGGGGTGAGCTTACGCTCAGTAGGAAAAAGTAGTAAAGTAAAAGAACCTCCTCTTTTCCAACAAAAGTTCCGATTAGTACAATTAACCAAAAGACACCATAATCAAAGATCCACAAGAAATGCAATACTTAATAAAACAATAACTCAAAGGAGATTAACAGGGAAACGGTTTATTCACCAATAGAACCAATTAAGGAAACACACGTTTACTGAAATATAAATAATTTAAACCATTAGTCTGCGATTCACACGCAAACCAACACATCGTACCGGAATGCCCCTCGGTCACGATGGGACCCATATCAACGGGGCGAGACAAGTCTCTCAAGAACACGTAACATCGGAGTGGGACAACAATATAACATGCCGGAATATCCCTCGGCCTAGGGTTTTCCCGTAACACACACATCGGGGCAACAACTAATACAAATACCGGAATGCTCATCGGTCTTCCCGGAACACACACCGGGGTAAACACAATATCAGAATGCTCATCGGTCTTCCCGGAATTCACATCGGGGTGAACATAAACAACATACCGGACCGGCACACATCTCGGTCGGGTACTTCCCATAGCATGGGGTATAAGTCACATTGTAACACCCAAATCATACATACAAGTAAAGCAATAACAACCACACAATAATTCATTAGCAATACACACATAATATGTCTCCCTTAACGTGCCGGACCTCACGGCTATAGCACAATTTACCGACACCAGTCGGAAGGCAGGCGCACCTTATCACGGTCCATAGCTCATTCTACAGACGCTTAGTCGGAAGGCAGGTGCGCCTTATCACGTTCCATAGTTCATTTTACCGACGCTTAGTCGCAAGGCAGGTACGCCTTATCACGGTTCATGGCTCATTTTACCGACGCTTATTCGGAAGGCAGGTGCATCTTATCATGGATCATAGCTCATTTTACCGACGCTTAGTCGGAAGGCAGGTGCGCCTTATCACGGTTCATAGCTCATTTTACCGATGCTTAGTTGGAAGGTAGGTACACCTTATCACGGAATCCCATCTCATTTTACCGACTCATAGTCGGAAGGCAGGTGCACCTTACCACGAAATCCCGATCATCAGGTACACGTCACACCACATATTAACTCAACACATCAAGACAAACAGACCATGCCAACCAATCTTACCGAACACACTACCACGAAATCATATTATCAACCACGCTTACCAACACGACTTACCAACCACGTCCCATCGGTCTATCATTCACCCGATCACATCACAAGGTATAATCATATCACATTCAACACATTCACTCATTCAATCATATCACATTCAACACATTCACTCATTCAATCATAATTCATCTAGTGTAGTAGGACTCTTGTATTAACCTAAAGACGAAGTATGCATCGATACCAAGGACGAACAATCATCAATAAGTACACTCAACAAGCAATCCTAAGGCTCGACATGACCATTCTACCAGCACGACAATTTCCCAAAGTATTGAAAGCGATTAAACTAGTGAATCACATCCTATATGCATACTAGACTCTTCCAGTTATTAATATAATTGAAAGCGGCTATTCTAGTGAATCACATCCTATATGCATACTAGGACCTTTCCGGTTATTATTATCCTATAGACATACTATTAACATTTAAATTAAGAGTGGAGTTTGCTACTCTTCCCTACCTTGAAATCTCCAACGCTTAATACTCCTAGCTGCTGACGTCCGGGCTAGCTTCCTCCTCGTCTTCTCACAGGGTTCCCAATGCCTCCTCCTTCGTCGAGCTCGAACCCAAGGTCTTGGATCATAATTAATACCAAAATTAAAGGCTAAACAAGGTGGTTTAAGAGGTAAGCATCTAATTTAAAACCCCCAAGCTAACGGTTCAAAATACACGATTGAAAAAGATGAAAACACCCAAAAGGACCCAAAACAGGTCTGCCACAGATCGGGTCACGGATCCGTTACCTGCGCTGTCACGGTTCTCCTCACGGAGCCGTGACTGACGCCGTCACGGTCTCCCTCACGGAGCCGTGACGTCTCCCGTCACGGTGCCCATCACGGATCTGTGACGGGTCTGACGGGTTCCGACCTTTTTCTTCCTCCAGCTTCCTTTTCACGAGATTTGAGTCCAAAAACTCCATTTTTATCACTCCCAAACCTCCAAAACACCTCTAAAACCCTCAATAACTTATAACTCACTATGAGTCTTCAACAAAACTCCATAAATCCAAACTAAAACATCATCCAACCTCCTTTTATATCCAAAAATCAACACTCAACATCAACTTCCAACAATCCAACCATTTTTAAGTTCTTCCTCTTGAACCCATAGATCAAAACTCAAGGAAAAAGTATTTACCTTGGAAGTAGATTGGGAATGAAGAAAATGTTGATTTGAAGGGTTTTTGGGAATAACTCAATCTCAAGACTCCATTTTTGCATCTTTCTTCTCCTTCAAGCTTCAAGGCTCCTTCTTCTCTTCCCCCTCTCTCTAATTTTCGGCCAGCACACATAAAGAGGAGAAATGAGCTCCCAATTGCTTTAAAAACCTAGCTTGGTGTAAGTCCAATAATGCCCTTAGGTCCAAACATTTTAATTTAGCTTTTGTGAGGGTAAATGGGTCTTTTGAGACCCATTTGTTATCCTCCCAGCCACTAAGGGCATGTGTCATAGTGGGGACCACTTAGCTCTTAGGAATTTCCAGCACTTCCAAATTAAGACGAATTTGACGATAAAAAGTCCCGATTTGACCGAACGTTGACTTTTCCAATATTACAGTCAAAATAAAGGGAATGGCCCAACTAAGCTAACCGTGATGACGGCTAAGCTTCTTGGGTCCCGGAAAGGTCCCGAACGACTCCCGGAGTCATCGGTTGACTTTTCTGATCGAAATTCAAACTTCGCCTAAAAACACTGGTCCGACCGGGGGCGGTTCTTACAATCTAACCCCCTTAAAAGAATTTCGTCCTCGAAATTTAAAACGAGTGTACTCCACTTAACCGCACTTCATGTGATCAACGCCTACCTACTCGCCACACTTGTCTTAAGGGGTCAATTTTGTCCAACGATCAACAATTTACATAAAGTTCACACTTAAACCAAGATCAGGGAATCACGAGTAGCAACACACTGGAACACACGTATCGGTCTAGATATCCTATACCGGAATCTCCCATCGGTATAGGTATCGTACCGCCACACTCGACAACTGTCTAGATATTCCATACCGGAATCGTCCGTCGGTATGGATATCACACCAGAATACACAGCATCGGTCTGGATACCTTATACCGGAATTCCCCGTCGGCATAGGCATCGTACCAGAATATTTCGTAAATCGAACCCAAGTCGGAACCATCACATAGACACAACTCCACAAATGCCCTCTTAGTAACTGTCACTCGGCAAATCACACTGGAACTCAACACAATTATGCCACAATCAATCACACAATAATACAAGGAAGTAACACAAAAATGCGTTCATCAAGACAAAGGATCTCATAATTGCTGCATGGTTTGGAACAACTGCACATTTTACCACGTCTAGTGGAAAGGTAGGCGCACCTCAACAAGGAACAATAGCACATTTTACCGACATCTAGTCGGAAGGCGGGCGCACCTCGAAATACACCACAAGTCAGACGTTACCGCCACCACACCCAACAAGGGGTAGTGCACAACCAAGATTGATCATCAAAAGGTTACTCGACCCACGATATCGTACTTAAAACAACACTTGCTCACACAATACCGATCGAACCATTTATAAAGCATTTCATCCATATCCCACAATACGAAGAGCTTACATTCACCGTCTACTCAAGGATTGAACGATTTTGGGTACTTTACGTGCACCTCATCCTCGTGCTTCCACGTCGACTCTGCGCGGTTCCTTCAATCGTCTTTCAAACAACTAAGGGACAACAGGGGTCAACCTTTATCTCTCACTTGTGCCCCGCATGGGAAAATGACCCGACTTACCATACAATGCTTCGTTCGGTGTCATCTTGTTACTGGACTGGAAGCCTTGTAGTAGTCGTACTCGGCTAGCTGTTACCGAACTCCATTGGTAGGTGATCTCGCTTTTACTGTACACTCGTAATGGTCGTACTAGTCCCCGCGGAACACTAGCGTTCGGTCTTCACTTATTGACATAGCATACGCCTCGATACAAACTCCGCTCTCGCTCGCCGCATCCTGCTCCGCCGAGAATGTCGTCTGATGTCGTTGTACCTCTCGGTGCTACCCGTTTACACCGTAAGACGCGAATGATGTGGCTCTCGGGATACGTCGTCTCTACAGCTACGTCGTACGAATACTCTCCTCGATCCACTACATGCTCACGATCTTCGACGTCGCCACCGCTGACCATTTTCTTCTAAACCGTCGACGTTGAGTATCGGTTCTTCACCTTGACCCGGTCCAGCTTTCGGTGATCTTCATGACTCCTCAGCGCTCCATTCCTCTTCTTCGTGGAGGGTGTCGCATTCTTCACGGTGATGCGCTCGGACAGGTACCCTTTCTCTCTGGCTCTTCGAACTAGCGTTTCCGTTCAGTCAACTCTACTGGCGTGAATCTGTACGGTCCGTGGACATCGGCGTCGTCTGGCGTGGCGGCGATCTGATCCGCTTCTCTGGGAATGACTTAGGGTAGTGCACCCCGTTCTAACCTCACACGTACACCACACGCTCGTCAAACCTTATCACCCGTAGCCGGGTGTCAAGACAAAAAGGTCGTGTCACAGACTCTACTCCAAGTCCTAACTTCTCAGCAAGGGTAGAGGGAAGCAGAAGACTGCAATGCCTACGTGTTATGGGCCCACCAAGCTTCCACTGCGCCGCTTTGCTCTTATCGCCCCTCGGTCGCCTCTCCTGGCCGTCTTGACTGTACACTGGTACCTGCTGCGGTTCTCCATTGCTCGCCACTCGTCGTTGATGACAATCGATGAACGCTTGATACCTCAAAGTTCGGGTCTCAACACTCTCTCATCACGCTCAGAGGAAGGAGATCTAGTACGGAAGGTTCAATAAGAAAAAGACGGTCTGCTACTCTACTTTCATACTCACGACTGACACTAAACGGTACTACCACACCTCCAGCCGGCGCGTTAAGGCTCGGGTGGGCTTAACGGTTTTAATTTACTCTCCAACATAAAGCAACCACGAAACAATACAAACAAGCGTAATACTCAAGTGACAGAAAACACGATAGCCAAAATTTAAATGGTGAACAAGTACTCTAAGCGATCTCATGATCGGAAACATGTCCCTCAACTCGGGGCCCGGCAATCGCGCACACTCGGCCCTGTGGTGTCTGGGGTCCTCCCCTCGGGGGTGGTGGAAGAGTCATCTACTGTGGAACCCTCTGATGATGTCTTGGCGCTGACGCACTCGCTGTCTGCTGTGGGACTCTCGACGCTGATATCTCTCTACCTGAGACGGGGCACTGCCTCGCTAAGTTCCCGACCTGGCCGCACGTATGACACTGGCACGTGCCATTCCTCGGACAATCTTGGCTCCGATGGCCTGACTGGGACATAAGTAACATACTGGCGGCCGCTCCGACGTGGTGGGTCCGGTCGACGCCACCGACCCGTCCTGTCTCGCCCCACCAAACTGATTCTGAGGCCGGAAGAATCCTGAAGTCCTCTTCCTCCTCAGATCGCGGTCCTCAGACGGTCTCAGGAAGCCACTCGGCCTCGGCCTGATCTCCCGCGCCCTGGTGGTCTCTCGAAAGTGCCTCTCCACAGCTAGTGTCTGGTCCACTAGTGCAGAATACTCCTCCATCCTGAAGGCAATGACTCGATCCACGATGGACGGGATGATTCCTCTCTCAAATCGCTTGCAACGGCTATCCTCGGTCTGTACCATCTCTGGTGCGAAACGAGACAAGGATGTGAACCTCGCCTCATACTCCGACACAGACATCCCTCTCTATCGCAGTTCTAGGAACTGCTGATGTCGGTCGTCTCGGACTGATCTAGGGAAGTACTACTCAAAGAACAGCCTGCTAAACGTCTGAAAATCATCCCCAATCCTGCGCTCCTCGCGCTGCCACCAGAAGTATGCCTCATCCTTCAGCTGGAATGCGACGAAAGACACCCTCACGTGCTCGTTTGTGATCCCCGATGTGTCCAGGCTACGAGTGATCTGACTCAGCCACCTCTTGGCTGCCTCGGGGTCTGGCTCCCCGGAAAAGGTAGGTGTACCCAGCTTGATGAATTCCATCAGCGCATGGGCTACGTAACCATCGGCCTGACTCGGCCTCACATCAGCTGTTGTAGCCGCGGGCACGGTCTTAGGTGCTGGTGGTGCAGTCTCTCTCTGGGCGCTGATCGCCGCGAGGACTGCGCGTACCACCTCCTCTAGAGGGGTCGCCTGGGTCGACTCTACGACCAAAGGAACTCTGGGCGGTAACCCTGAAGGCCCAGCCTCATCTCTCAGGTGCTCTGCAGAAGTAGCACATTGGGCACTTGGTGCCCCTGCCTGCTCAATGGCAGGTGGATGTTCCCGGCCCCCAACTGGGCGGCCTCTAGTGCCTCTCGGGATGTAAGTGGGTGTCGTGTCGTGTCGTCGGTATCCATTGCACGGATGAACGCACATGTTTAGTTTCTCAATTACGGATCATGAGGCTCGCTTAAACCAGTATCGATCACACTTGCTTCACAAGGCCATACTCGGACCAACAGTAAACTTAATCTTAGTATCGTCATATATATAATTTCATCTAATCAGAGAAGTCCGCACACTTGTGCATCTCACAGAATCAATCACACAATTCAGTCATCTCCCATGGGAGGCACAATTTCAAACAAGTCACAACACAAAACAATTCTACAAGGTTTTCATACTAACTTATTTTCACAGGTTCTCAAACCTTTCTCTTTCTATCACAACATTCATGTCGATCTCGCGTCGTTACAACCCGATTCAGGCGTCCCCGAATCTCGTTGTAACCACTTGACATCCCCCTATCACGTTCGACTATAGTGGCGCCCCTGAGTCAACCTGTGATAGCACAAACACTTCAGTTTTGCAGAAATTTCGGCATGACCCGTTCGAATATTCCACTAACCATCCTCTTAAGCGAGACATTCAATAAACGAAACACACCAGCATTCAGCACAACATAACACCCAGTAGAACATCGCAATTATACACCTCGGGTCTTGTTAATTTCGCTTACCACCCGGTCAAATCAACATTTCAATTTCACCAATCAATCAACGGCCGACTAAGGCGGCAATCCAATAACGATCAATTAACCAATACAAACACGTCATAACATACTCAAGCATCGCTCGTTAACCAACCTCAATCTCAACCGATCGGCATCATAGATCAACCCAGGTATACAACAACTGAGAATAAGGTACAAATCAAGCAAGACAAATAGCATAACATAAAGAAGGCAAGACTTAGACAAACCACTTTAACAATCGAGACTCTTGTCGTTTCGACTCTACGCATAGGATAAATCCGACCTGCATCACCGAGCACTACGACTTTAACCACCTAACTCTACCCACCTAATTGACGTACGGTCCGAGGTTTTGAAAAACAATTTCAAAATGAAACCATGCTCTGATACCAAATTGTCACGTCCCAAATCCGGTTTTGACCGGACTCGAGACGTGAACTCGAAAAAATAATAAAAGTGGATTTTTAAACCCAAAACAACTACAAGTGTTAAGTTCAAAATAAAAATTTCAATAAATAAAGCATGAGTCAACCACTCGGATATGAACTATTTAAAACATGGTTTAGTAAGACAAAAGAGTACGTCTCTAACATAAATATCACCCGGATCCTCCACGAGCTCCCGAGACCTGAAATGTCCTATAAGCCTACTCGGCAATGGAACCTGTAAAAACAGTAAACACGAAGGGGGTGAGCTTACGCTCAGTAGGAAAAAGTAGTAAAGTAAAAGAACCCCCGCTTTTCCAACAAAAGTTCCGATTAGTACAATTAACCAAAAGACACCATAATCAAAGGCTAAACAAGGTGGTTTAAGAGGTAAGCATCTAAGTTAAAAACCCCAAGCTAACGGTTCAAAATACACGATTGAAAAAGATGAAAACACCCAAAAGGACCCAAAACAGGCCTTCCACGGATCGGATCACGAATCCGTTACCTGCGCCGTCACGGCTCTCCTCACGGAGCCGTGACTGACGTCGTACGGTCTCCCTCACGGAGCCGTGACGTCTCCCATCACGGTGTCCGTCACGGATCCGTGACGGGTCTTACGGGTTCCGACCTTCTTCTTCCTTCAGCTTCCTTTTCACGAGATTTCAGTCCAAAAACTCCATTTTTATCACTCCCAAACCTCCAAAACACCTCTAAAACCCTCAATAACTCATAACCCACCATGGGTCTTCAACAAAACTCCATAAATCCAAACTAAAACATCATCCAACCTCCTTTTATATCCAAAAATCAACACCCAACATCAACTTCCAACAATCCAACCATTTTAAAGTTCTTCCTCTTAAACCCATAGATCAAAACTCAAGGAAAACGAAATTAGGTGAAGGATTTACCTTGGAAGTAGATTGGGAAAGAAGAAAATGTTGATTTTAAGGGTTTTGGGGAAGAACTCAAGCTCAAGACTCCATTTTTGCACCTTTCTTCTCCTTCAATCTTCAAGGCTTCTTCTTATCTTCCCCTCTCTCTAATTTCGGCCAGTACACATAAAGAGGAGAAATGAGCTCCCAATTGCTTTAAAAACCTAGCTTGGTGTAAGTCCAATAATGCCCTTAGGTCCAAACCTTCTAATTTAGCTTTTGTGAGGGTAAATGGGTCTTTTGAGACCCATTTCTTCTCCTCCAAGCCACTAAGGACATGTGTCCTAGTGGGGACCACTTAGCTCTTAGGAATTTCCAGCACTTCCAAATTAAGTCGAATTTGTTGATAAAAAGTCCCAATTTGACCAAACGTTGACTTTTCCAATATTACAGTCAAAATAAAGGGAATGGCCCAACTAAGCTAACCGTGATGACGGCTAAGCTTCTTGGGCCCCTAAAAGGTCCCGAACAACTCCTGGAGTCATCGGTTGAATTTTCCGGCGAAAGTCAAACTTCGCCAAAAAACATTGGTCCGACCGGGGGCAGTTCTTACATGGGGTGCTAGATATGTGGTCCTTGAACCCAAATTTTTCTCGGCGACTTTCGTCCCTCTAAATTAGGTATGTTGTGGTGTCTCTATTCATTTGTTCCTAATGCATTTAGATTAGGCTTATTTTCATTTATTTGTTAGTGAAAAAGTGGTTTTGGAGTGGATCTAACTCTCCTAAGTGAATCACCGGGGTGTGTAGATCTTGGGCGAATTATCTATAATAATTAAGCAGTGTGTGGTAGGGCAAAGTTGGGCATTGTGCCAAGGGCCCACGGGCGTCTCATTCGAGTCTTTGGTGGGAACTATGCAGTCGAAAAGGCCAAGGGAGGGAGGTACCAGCTCCACGTGTGGGTGGAGAAGAGTAGTGAACCCAAGGTAGTTGTTGTGAAGAAGCGGACCACAATAGAGCTCATCTCTACTGTTGTGGAAGAGGTTCTAAAGGACCGAGAGAGGTCTGAAAAACAATCTCGTCGGGCCCTATGAGAGCCTTGTGGGGACGTGAGGCGCCAGGAAAAAGGTACGCCCCACTCTTTTTGCGGGTGCCTCCGGCAATCATACTTCTCCAACACCCACCGGGTTTCCTAAATGCCTTGCGTACTTCTCTCGGAACCTATTAGGTTCTCTCATAGGACCAACTCATAAATAAGCGCTCTCGAACAACACAAGTCAAGCCGTGGATGATCAAATTTGAGTTTCTCCCCTCATGATATCAGCATAAGTTGAATCCTAGTCAAAACCGAGATTTCCAAATTGATATTTCTTTCGGAGCAATGAGTTGGAATGCCCACGATCAAATCTGATTCTTTTGTCCTTCAGTTGTACGTTCGGTTCCTGATTCTCATAAAATGCTTCGTGATTGCTCAAAAAAAATCAGGGAGATAACCAAAATGCCTTATACCCATCTCACTGGAACACGTCGGACATGTTTCAAAGAAGTGTGAAACTTAGAATTGAGATCAAGATCAAGCCCCATTGTATATCAAAATTAGAATTGGGAAGCATGTCAGTACAGGTCAGGTTCAAATCACTCAGTCAAGAACCGTTTGGTATATACACGATGGCGGCGCTCTCTAGCATACACGACCCAGAAGATGAGCGACAGCATCACAGCACCCGCTTCAATGGCTAACCCGAAGTAAACCCACCGGGAATGCCGCTGCAGGCCAGGACAATGTCGGCTCCTGATGTCCGAGAATGTTTCTCGCACAAACGTGCAGTCTGCAACATCAACCAGCAATGGCCCCTCCCGAGCCAATCCATAGCTCACACTCGCCGCTTCTTTCATCTCCTCATAAAGGTTCGGGGTCAGCCTCCCAACTGTTAGACAGTTCCCCGACGAGGATGTCTTACATACATACTTCTTCCAAACCTAGTCCGCACAAAAATAAAAACCATAACTTTGAGCTTCCTTGGAACACAAGCTAAACAGACAATTTGTGTAATGAATGATGGGTTTGGTGTTGGTTTTACCTCAGCTGCACTGCTCAACTCTGCTTCATCAATTCCACAATGCCGATTTGAGTGTTCATAATCGGAGTTATAAGGGTTGCAGAGTGTAGGCATCAAGGGACCGGACTGGTTGAAGTAACCTTGTCCTGCTTCTGGCGGGAGATCCTCGTTTGTGACATTGTTGATGACACTATTGACCAACGAGATAAGTCTGTGAGTGACATCCTTGGTCTGTACCAGGATATCGTGGGCGGTTGCATTGTCAACGCATGGGAGGATCTCGTCTAATGCTGTCCGAGCAGTGGAGTTGTGTACCCATTCATCCATTGCAAAACATGTGTCTGTGATGGCGCTGGTGCACGCACAATCAAGTCAGATGAAGGTTCTACTTTTGATGTATAAGAACGACGTATGCTTACTTGTGAAGGAGGAGAAACATGCCACTTAGAAGGAATGTGCTGGTAACCAGAACCCACGCAATGGTCACCAGGCTGCAGTCAGTGATTAACAATATGGTTAAAATATGACGTTTTAAGACAGCATTAAGATGATATATCTTCTGATGCTGTTATTACCAGTATACAAGACACTGCATTCCTAGAACAGAAGATACTGCAATCATGTCACAAACATTAACATTGAATTTATGATACTATCATAGGTTGAACATAGAGATGATAATGACAGAAATGCAGATTGTTATTGTTATCTGTATTTTGTGGCAGATTGTTTCCATGTATTGTTTTTAGTTGTAACATCTAGAACGGTGTTCAAACCAGTTGGAAAAGACTATATTACCCCACAAGAAGGGTCTTGGAGGTCTTGAGGAAAAAGGTTAATTTCTTCATTTTGAAAACTCAGCAGGTCGCATGTGTGTTTTAACAGATTTTAACTAACGGGAAACAACTTGTCACAAAATAAAGATGACAATAACAACTTGCAAACAATTTAAAGTACCTAACATTATCCCTTAAACATAGAGAATCTCACACCTAAGTTGAGAAAGCAAGCACTTACAAAATCCGAGAAACACCAGAGAGAGCATTACAGCAGCAAGGATAATAAGGGCTAATCTCCTACCACAAATATAAGAAAATAAGCAAAATGATCATGATTAGAAAATGACATTTAGCACCAGAGGACGGACAATGTCTACTCACGTGCCATTGAATACTTCTCGAGTTTTCTTTGCATTACTGCTAGCCTGATTGGAATTTTTGTTTGCAATTGAATTAATCTTGGCGTTAACATCATCAATTTGGTTTATCATCTCTTCTGACAGAGTGACAGAATGCACTCCAAAATGCTTAGCTGCATGAAGATAGACTGAAAGATTCCTGAGTTTTTCACTGGAATCAAGACCCTGATCCACCACATAATCTATTGTTTTTGTAGTACTCGTGTTAAATTTCTCTTCACCGGTGTACAGGATAAAACCCCCGACACTGAAATAATAGTACAGTAAGCTGTTAACTTAAAGACAAAAAGATATGTGTCTTGTGTATGTGTGAGTGTGTGTGTGTGCGAGAGAGAGAGAAAGGGAGAGAGTTACATTGCAGCAATAAGGAAGATTATGAGGAAAATAAGTGAGAGGGCATAGACTAATCGAGAATAGCCATAGGGATCCCTTCGACAACAGCAATAACAAACACAGACGAAGAACAAGGTTAGCCCAAAGATGATGAACCATGCTGCAGCAATGGCAAATAATGGAGCAGCAGTAAAACCCACAGACTGCATTGAAATTTAACGACCATATCACCAAAAACTAAATACAAACTAGAAAGTAGAAACCATAATAAACAACAATCAGATGAAATTTTAATTTTGAGAAACAATTAGTGTTCATTGATAAAAAAAAAAGTAGTCAAACTTCATAACAGACTGTGAATGAAAAAAAAGAAGTAACTCTACAATCAGAAAAAACTCAACAGATTTTGCCTGAAAAATGAAAACCAAGTGAGACAAGAAAGCACTAATTGAAAAGAGCACAACTCCAATCCCATCAGAGCCAAAATTTTAAAACAAAATCAGCCTACAATCACAGAATGTTAACAGTATGATATGAGAAAAAAGAAAACCCACACCACACAATAGCAGATGGGATGAACAAGTAAAAGCATCTCCATTGTTGGAGAATCAGTTGAAGAGTTCCAAACACAATCATTACAGCACCAAACTCTAACGTCTTCTAAAGCTGTAAAGCACAAATCAAATTTTCCTCTATCTCCCACGTTTTAAAATTTAGAATCATGATCTACGGCTAAGCCAGGCAGGCAATCTAATTTGCAAACCTAAATGCAGTCAGCCTGTGAATGATTTCATGTAACCAGTTCTAAAACCCCTTACCTCAACCATGTAAATATAATTTCTATAAGGTCAATACTTCAATCAAAAACATAAATGACACAGGCTATTGCACAAAAACTTCAATTGAACAAAACCCAGATGGTGATTTAATGGGCTACTATAAAAATTCATAAAATAGAAACAGAAAACTACAAACCCGAATGGAAAAAGTGAGAGATATAGAAGAGAAACTCACAGCCCAGTAATGGCGATTGGTAATGTTCCAGCCACCGGTGTATATTTTAAACCCTTCTAACGGGTCCCTCCTCTTGGTCCTCTCTGCGGCCAATACCAGAGACGTGTTCACTGAATCGTCTGCAAGGTTCCTCCTCGTCTCCCATGGCACCAACCTGTCAAAACCCCTCTGAGAACTACTATCTGCAAGACCCGCAAAAAACCCATTACAGAAGCAGAAGCAGAAATTGGAAACAGGAAAGTGAAAAAGGTTCGATTTTGACCTGCAATGCGAAGTGTTGTGCGGCGATGAAGGCGAGCGCTCGCGTTGGAGGAGTGAAGGAGCGAGCAGAGGAAGACGAAGAGGAGAGAAAGTAATGTGCTTGGTTTGAAAATGAACATACTGTTTTTGCTTTCTTTTTTTGTGACCATCTCTCTTCTGTTTCCGTTTCTGTTCGGAAATGATTATTTATTTGCTTTTTGTTATTTTTAGCTGCTGGTGTGTGTTAAATATTTCTAACACGTGTTTAAGGTTTCCAAATCAGGAACGCTTAGAAATGCTTTATTTAGCCCAATTCTGTAATTGGGCCGACCTTAATGTTGCATCCTATATGGCCCAAAACCAAACGAATCTTAAGGCCTGAAAGGGCCCATGTTTGAACCCTAACCTCTGAAGAACGAATGGTCCAATCTCTTTCGTAGCTTATATGAAGTTAGGCGAACTAGGGTTTTGACCTCTCTCGGCTGCAGTGCTCTCCTTCTCCATACCCGCCTCCTCCCGCACTCGCTATCGACGCCCAGAGCTTCCAATCATGGATTACCAGGTTTGTATCAGAGATCTGAACCCAATTTTTCTTCTACATTGCCGTGTTTCTCTTCAATTTTCGTTTGTTTCTACTTTAGTAATCTATTCTATGCTCACTACTTGACTTTGTTTGCAGACTGAGAAGGCATTTCTGAAGCAGCCCAAGGTGTTTCTCAGGTAACATTGAATTCACTTTCTCTAATGGTGTTTTAATTGATTTTGGATTTGCCTGTTTATCAGTGTCTGTGACTCATTGTTCTGCTGCTTTTGGTTTTGAAAATGAATCAGCTCGAAGAAACCCGGGAAGGGGAACAGGCCTGGAAAGGGCGGGAACCGCTTCCACAAGAGTGTTGGATTGGGATTCAAGACTCCCAGAGAAGCCATTGAAGGTCTCTGATGCTCTCTTCTCTCACTCTATACATGTTACATATTATTGACAATGTCAGGTGCTATTTGAAATATTACATATGGTATTATAAATAGTGTCATACTTGAGTAATCATTTCATGGCTGGTTGTGCAAATATCAAATGGCTGCGTTTGTAATCTCCTAAAGTTGATCCATTTAAACCATTTTGACAGTGATTATTTATGAACTGGTCTTTTTATAATGTTCTGTGTGATTGGTGTATAGAAGTGGATAATGTTAAAGAAATGATTTGAGTGTGTTCTGGCACGACTAGTTTGTTTGTTATTTTCCGGTCTTGCTTGTTGCACCTATTTACATTGAATGAGTATGCTAGTAAATTGCATATCTTGTTTAATAGAATAGAATTATATTAATATAAGCATAATAGTGCTTGCATGCTGCTTGTATGTTAGCATCATAATGGATTTAATCAACATATCTATGGCAATAAGATGCCTTGAGTGATGATCTTGATTGGTTGCTTGAGCTTATGTTAGGTCTTTGGTAAAGAAGGCTTGGCCTTTGGGTGACCAGTTAGCAATCTTTTTGTTACATGAAAATCTGATATAATCTTTCAGATGAGCAGCTATTTAGCAAATGTTGAACTGATAGGCCTGTATCCAGTAAAAGGCAACGATAATTGGCAGCTAGTCTAAAACATGTGCATCTGCCAAAACGTAAACATTGTTTTAGTTTTTTCTATTTGTCTCTCATTTAGTTTCAGTACACACATACTGATATAAGAATTCATTTCCCTCTGTGCAGGGACTTATATTGACAAGAAATGTCCCTTTACTGGTACTGTTTCTATCAGGGGACGTATCATAGCTGGTACATGCCACAGTGCAAAGATGGTCAGGACTATCATTGTTCGAAGGAATTATTTGCATTATGTTAAGAAATATCAAAGGTATGACAGTTTTTTAGTTGGTATGCTTTTATGTCCTATTTGTATATTTTTATCCAGAGGCAATCATATTGCCTTCTTACCGTACTCTATGTTCTTTCTTTACTAGATATGAGAAGAGGCATTCAAACATTCCTGCACACATTTCCCCCTGCTTCCGTGTGAAGGAAGGAGACCATGTTATTATCGGGCAATGCAGGTCAGCTTACTACACATATCGGTTTTCTGTATATTGCATGCTTAGATTTATCTGCGAGGATATGAGGACTCCATTCATGGTTCATGTTGTTTTTGTTGCCTTCAGGCCATTGTCCAAGACGGTCAGGTTCAATGTGTTGAAGGTCGTTCCTGCTGGATCCTCCGGTGGTGGTGGAAAGAAGGCTTTCACTGGAATGTGAGTGTGAGATTTGACAAAGGAAGCACTCATGCAGTTTCTTTAATGCCAGTTGGATTCAATGGATTTTCTTTAAATAGTTGTCTACAGCCAGATATCTTTTCTTAATTTAGGTGCTATGTTTTGCTGTTGACATATGTTTGGTATTTATACCATTGCTCCGAATTTCTTGCTTTAAATATCATCTTGGACTAAAGAATGCACTCATTTCAATTATTTTACATTTAAAGCTTTAATGGTTGTAACACAGTCTGTATTCTGAGGTTCTGAGGTAGGTGTGTAGGCTGAGTTCATTTCTGGACGAAGTTCGTGAAGAACAAGTGATTTTATTATTGTGAATCAATGAGAGCATCCACAGTAAGATTAGACTGACTGAATCTGTATATTTTTGGTCCAATTGAGTTGGATTTGTGGAAATTAGGGGCAATTAGACTGAATCATGGTTTTAATGTTTTTGGCGTCACAATGGGAATAGACTTATGTGATCTATTCCATATAAAATTATTAAGAATTTGTCAAGCAAAATATTTTAAGTTTTTATTTTTAAGAAGAATCTTTGATCATTAAGGCAATCCTACCCTAGCCATAGTTTCTTCGTAAACGAACGTAGATCATTTTATTTTAGTCTAGTCTTTTCTTTCATCAGTTTCTTCTTCAACGGTTTTGGTATCTCCTAATTTCTTATGCACATGGAGTTCTGTTAGTTAACGACATTAGAAATTATAACTTATCGGTTGTTTTGAATATATTATGCTCGAAACAAATATAAATATATCTTTGGCATGTGTGTAGTCTCAAGGTGATTGGCATGAGAATCATCTCTAGATTCAAAAGGGACAAATTAAACTTACTAAAATTCCTTATTTGAAATTGGAAGTCGTGTCGTGTATTTGGTTGTACATCGTTAGAAACTGTTATATGTTCCACTTCCGTCCTCAACCTATTACTCACTGTGATTCATCCAGCAAGGCTTGTTGGCGCGAGGACCCACTAGTGCATCCATACGAAGTCGTGTTCGTACTTCTCGGCCTACTCCTTCTCCGCATCGGTCATGACCTGGTGGTCGGAACCACCGAGTTGGTAAATGAGCTTAAACTTTGACCAGCACAAATGGAACTTCTTCACCTTCCAGTTGGTGACGATCCAATGCTACTTGCAGTTTTTGGCAGACCTCTTCGTCGCTAGGGTTTGATGGGTCACGTGGGTGAGCTCCGCTCGAATTCTATCCTTAAAGGCTTTGTTAGTATGGTCGGCTTCTTGCTCTGAATATTTGAGCCATGTTCACACCAGTGTAACCTCCTTGGGGGCAATTCCACTTCCGGTACATACATATCATCCTTGGCGGGGGTGGATGACATAAAGACCAACGATGTATATTTCGTTCCCAGTACGGGAATCCCATGATAGATTGGCGTTGAGCTTTGGGACCGTGGTTAAGCCCTTGAATCGGGAGTTGTTGATGTTGGCTATTGATTCAGATTGAGAAACGGAAAGACAGTTTCGTCAACATAGAGAATCTGTATGGACAAAGACGCATCAGTGAGAATCCGTAGGGTCGGAGAAACGTCGATGAGAATCTACAGGGACGAAGAATCGCTAGTGAAAATCTACAAGGTCAGAGAAACGCCGGTAAGAATCTCTAGGTCGAAGAAATGTTGTTGACAATATTCGGGCTCGAAGAAACGCCAGTGAGAAATGAAAAATAATCGAGAGTGGCATGAAGAAGAAAGAGACGGATTCGTTAATTTAAAGCCGAAATTAAACTTTCAGCTTTAATGAGTCACTACGTGTCGCCACCTGATTCGTTGGGCCTAGATTCAGCTGGACTCGAATCCGTCGAATGGACGCTGGTCAGGGTCTATAGAATCTTCGACGTTGAATACGCACTATCAAAGATTCGACTGTCCTCTGACTCTGAACTTGAGATTCGACACCAAAAAGCTGCAAAAATGACCGATTTGACGACATGAACCGACTTGGTCTCAACGCCATTGTGGATACTCTTAGACTGAATCGTTCTAATCTCAGGCCAATTGAGTTGTTTTTATGGAAAATAAGTGGAAATTAAACCCCGAATTGACAGTCATTGTATCTACAATCGTAGTGGAAATAGACCGATTCAGTCTATTCCCAGGCCAATTGTAAATAAAAAGGAAATTTAATACAATTGAAAACACGGAAAAAAAATGAAGTAACAAATAATTATTTCCACAAATGAGGAAAAGAAAGTACAACACAAACCTGATAACCAACAAAAAAGGCTTCCGTCGAAACTAGAGGTTATCGAACCTGTTGTACAAACGCCATTTCGGGCATTCTTTTAAAAACACCCACAACTCATGTTTGTTGAAGGGGAGATTGACATTATGGTCATACGAATGGATTGCCTCGAGGAGCACCTCGGTCTCGGTGGCGGTTGGACCGAGCTCATGTCAGCCGCCAAAACGCCACCTTGAAGTGCCTCACCAGGACGTTGGTCTTTTTCTAGTGATCTTTGAGCTGCTTCTCGATCCGAGGAAATGGAGACTAAACAATGGTTTTCCAGTATTCGTAGAGATGGTGCCAAAACTTTTTGTTTATGTTGGCGTGAACCATTCACGCAACAATCAGTCGCCTCTCTTCCTCATTGGTCCATGTTGGTTGATATGAGTAAGGTCAAAATCGTCATTATACACTCAACTAATTGTCACATGGCTAACATAATGGAATATTCCGTCCATTTTCACTAACAGAATCGCGTGACGAATACTTTATGTATGCCATATGTGATTTTGTAAACATGGATGGTGTAGTGTTCGTGATTAATCCTTAAGAATAAGTTTCAATATTTAACTCTAAAAAAATTGTCCGATTAATTTATTGACCTTTCAAAAATTAAATATGGATTCGTTTTTAGACAGGTTTATTCATAAATAAGTTACCAAATGAATTCAAACAATTTACTAAGAAAAACTTTGTTAATTGACATTGTTACATTTAATAGGCAGTCTGCATCTGAAGCACCCGAATCTATCAATGTCCGAAAGACATAGTTTTCAAGTGGATGTTCAGTGGATGCTACTACCAAGCTTGAATCATCCACTGGATCCTCTTGCAATCGCAACTTGTTTTGTTTTTCTCCAACTTGTAATTTGGTCCTACTCCTCATATCATTCACAGATAATTCTAAACCAACGTATCTACTCATCCCAAATCAACCACAAAGTCTCATTTCACTACACAACTAAACATGGAACTTAAACTTCAAATCCTTTCTATTTCATTTTGACTTTTAATTCAACACGTGCGATATGACGTCGATGGTTCTGTTTATAAATAACTAAATAAAAATCTCAATAAATTAAAACAATATAAAAAGACTAATTAAATTACTAACAAAGCAACCACCTACAAAATACACTAATTAAAAGTTGAGAAATTTTGAGCCGACTCGAATTAAAGCATGTGACGAGCAGTTGTAAAATGGAGGGCCCCACAGAGAAATAGTAACCATTAACCAAACCCAACTTATTCATTTTCAGCCACGCTTTCTCCTTTTCCAACAGAGAACCAAATGAAAATATCAATTTTAGTGCCTCCTCTGAGTCTGGAGCTCTCTCTATCTAATTTTTTTAAAAAAATTTGTCGTCAATATAATAACAATAAATTAATTAAGGCCTCACGAACATATTCTTAGCATCTTTCTTTCTTCATATAATAATCTCCATTTGCTTTGGATACCCATCACCGCAACGCAACCCAGAACAAAGCTTAAACCCACTGTTCATCACCACCATGTGTGTTCAGGACCCTGAAGAAACTCCCCTCCAAGACGACGACGACGACTGCGAAAAGAAGCAACCTTGGCCTTTGCATTGCCATACCCAGATGGACACTTCAGCTCAAAACCCTCCTCCCCTCGCCCCCGCCGATCCGATCACCGCCGGTACTTCGTTTCCGGTGAGCTCCCAATTGGGCTTGTCTTCGTTTCTCTGACCCTTTATGTTAGATTCGACTTCTGGGTAATTGGATTTTCGAACGATCGCTTCTCGGTGGAAATTGGGTTCTGTTTAGTAATTTCCAATGATTTCCTTGTTTTAGGGCTTCTGGTAATTTGATCCGTGTGGTTATTGGACAGTTCGGTTAAGTAATTTAATCAAGTAATTTTGTGTTTTTAATTCTGAAATTCCCATTTTAGCTCTTTATTATTATTATTTGTTCCTCCTACACTCAGTGAAGTTAACTTCTTTACATGCTAGTGTAACTCATGAGGTTGTTATATTAGTTCTGATTTCAATTTTCAGTAAAGCTTATTAATTTCCAAAGACTGCAATTTTTTTCTCTGGGAGGACCATCTATGACAATTTCCCATTGCATTTTATTCTTTGACTTTTATGTTCATCTGTTGTTCTTATGTCAGTAATACCAACATCTGGTTTCTTTTATTTTCATTTTTATGTATGTAAGCTTGAAAGCATTGGTGAGGACTCGGTTGTCTCAGACAGGAAGCACAACTCAGTAGCTAATTTTGTTCCCGTTCTTCGTTCTGGGGAGTGGTCTGATATCGGGAATCGCCATTATATGGAGGATACTCACATATGCATTGGCGACTTGGCTAAGAAGTTTGGTTACAATTTACTCGATGAGGACGCAGTATCTTTCTATGGAGTAAGTTCATTTATATATCTAGTGCATTACCAGCTCTTTCGATTCAGCTTCCTTACAATTTACAAGTTTTCATTTTTTGCTTAAACTCGTACCTTAATTTCGGTTTCCTGGTATGATAGGATAGTATATATGTGTCTTAGTTGACCATCTTATAATGCACTAAAAAGCACCGTCTTTGTGTTCTTCCACTTGTATATGCTTTATTGCTTCAGCATTGACTTCCTGTTTGGGAAATAAACTCACTGTGGATGATTGCAAGCAGTGGAATATTGTCAGAAAAAAAAAATCTTTTTCCTTACTCCCATGTACAAGAAACAAAAAGTTCTCTGTGATAATACTGGTTAATTAATTCCACAGTAAGTTGTACCTTTCCTGTGCTTTCCGACTAAAGGAAGCAACCAAATATGCTTAAGAAAAATCCTTTCACAGTATTGTATGTTGTCCTACCACCTTCCTTGATGCATGTACTATTATACCTTGGTCTGGATTGAAAGCTAGATAAGATGTACCCAAAAGAGATAAACCGCTATCATGCCATGCATAACAATGCAGTCACTAAGAATAGCAGTCTAGTAATCTGGTATGTTCTTTTTCAGGTAGATCAAATAGAAAGGTAGCATATTTGATGTTCCTTGAAAGAAACCTTATGGTTCTCGGTTTTGCTAGTTATAAGTGTAGAACAGAATATATATTTTTTGTTTGTTCAGGAATGGGGTAGTAAAAGTGTCTATATAATGAACGATTGATAGACAGGATGACATTAGTCAACCTGATCTACCCTGTTACAGGCTTAAGCATTTCATCCTTAGGACCTAGCTGTAACTTGTGGGGAGTTGATTTTCTTCTATTTGGAGGTATCAAACATATCCCCTGCAGGGGCCTTGTGCAGTAAACCCACTATGGCCCGTGTGATAAAGTAGTTCCTATGGGACTAGGAGTAATCTTGTTCATAAGCATAACATTTATGATACCCAACAGAAGCAAACACATATCCATCTAGGTATAACTGTTGAGCTCTATGGTGGCGAACTCAGTGAAGTTATTTATAGTTGTCCTACTACTGTGAAAAAAATATGCTGCACACTTAGTTAGGTGATTCGTTTTAGTTAGATTGTGCTATTTTGAAGTACTAGTTCAAGGGGGTTGGTTTACTATTGGACAATCTTTGTTTGCTCCTCTTTTTCTTTGGATGCAATGGGCATGGTTCTAAAACCTTGTTCAGAGACGTTTTTGCTAGTATTGACCTTGGAGTTGGATGCTCAAGTAGAACTTGGGGCATTCCAAAAATTTGGCGATCCAACCACTGAAAAGACGGGCAAGTCTGATACAACACAACGTTTTTTATTTTTATTTTTTATATCTTTAGTGCAATTGGCCAAAGTTAGGAGAGTGGTGGAGAAATGGATTTAGAAAAGTAGGAGAGTTGAGGACAACTACAGTTAGAAAGTTGTGGAGAAGAAGGGTTAGGAAAATAGGAGGGTAGTGGAGAACTTTTGCCTTTCTGGGTTTTTACTCTTTCCTTCTTTAACTGTGATCCCAAATAAACAGATGAGGAAGCTGTCATTGGAAACAGATGAGATCCCAAATATACTTCCTTTTCGCCTCAACGCTAGGGATAAAAAGAATTGCCATCCTCTTTGGAGAAATGCCTAAGGTTCCGACTAAAAAATGAAATGGTGCTTTCGACATATTAAAATTATTCTTTATCCTCAATGGTGATTCCTCAAGTAACTCTATTTTCAAGCTATGAACTAGAAATGGACCGTTCGTATATCAGTTACTCTTATCCTCATGAAAAAATGTCTGCCTCCTTCCTTTCCTCTAGGAACAATGATTTGTAGACTAAAGGTATTTCAATAATAGAAATGTAATGTACATAACAGGTATTTGATGGTCATGGGGGAAAGGCTGCTGCACAATTTGTTCGTGATCATTTGCCAAGAGTCATTGTTCAAGATTCCGATTTCCCTTTAGAACTCGAAAAGGTAGTTACAAGGTCATTTGTGGAGACAGATACTGCGTTTAAGACAATCTCTTCAGAAACGGCCCTATCCTCTGGGACTACTGCACTGACTGCCATGATTTTTGGAAGGCAAGCTTCTTTCATCTTTATGAGTATGCTTTAGTTTTGTTTAGGGATCATTGCAACAAAATACCCTTAGGTATTCACTATTTTCAAATTGTAGCCTTGTTCTTTGATGATTGCAAAAAGTGTCATGAACTTGTCTTTTTGTTGCACTTTGTGTATATTTGTTTTAGAATAATAATCCAAAAATTTCACCTCCGCGAAAGAGGAAGAAAATTAAGGGAGATGAAAATTCTGGATTTTGTTTTTTACTTACTATTGTTTAAAGAGTAAAACATCATTTTGAAACAAATTTATACAAAGTGCAACAAAAAGTCAAGTTCGATACTTTTTTTTTGCAGTCATCAAAAAAGAAGGCTACAATTTGCAAAATGCGAATACCTCATGGTACTTTTTGCAATCATCCTGTTTGTTTATGGTTCGATGCCATGGATTGAAGGTGATAATCATGCAATACACAATGCACACACCTTGTCGAATTGCTTAACATAGCTTCCCTCATTCCGAATTCTTGTAGCCTTTCACTTCCTCCCAAACTTAAAATTGATATCAACATGTGCAGGTCCCTACTTGTGGCAAATGCCGGGGATTGCCGAGCTGTTCTATCAAGGCGTGGAACAGCCATTGAAATGTCAAAAGACCACAGGCCTTGCTGTGCAAACGAAAGGCTGAGGATAGAGTCTCTGGGTGGTTATGTTGACGATGGATATTTAAACGGTCAATTAGGGGTTACTCGTGCAATAGGCGACTGGCACCTCGAAGGATTGAAGGAAAGAGGCGGTCCCCTGAGCGCCGAGCCAGAACTTAAACTAATAACATTAACCAAGGAAGACGAGTTCCTAATCATAGGCAGCGATGGGATATGGGACGTGTTCACAAGCCAAAATGCAGTCCAGTTCGCTAGGAGGAGACTGGTGGAGCACAATGACGTGAAGTTGTGCTGCAAGGAGATAGTCGGGGAAGCGATCAAGCGGGGAGCGTCGGATAATCTGACGGTGGTGATGGTGAGTTTTCATTTGGACGCGCCCCCGTCGATGATGGCAGTGCAGAGGCCGAGAGTGCGGAGAAGCATATCTGCGGAGGGACTGCATAACATCCAAAGCCTGCTGGAAGGGTAGGTTGTTGTTACATTCGTTCGACCCTATTCATGGTCGGAGAAAGGACATAAACATTGATTAATTATAGTTTTAGTCGATTAATTGGTAGCTGTTGTGTCATATAAATTGAAACTGTAATTGGTGCTCCATTCGATTCGCAAGAAGATGGAGCTGTGGTGGAGGATCTGAGAAGTGTATGTTAAAGGTAACATTTAAACCGATTTATGAAGGTGTTAAGTTTAATTAATGTGTCGAGAATAATCTATTTAATACATTTTTAGACAAGTAGGAAGAGGTAGATGAGTCTAGTAATACATTTTTAGACAAGTAGGAAGAGGTAGATGAGTCTAGGGGATGATCTCGGTTCTGCAACAAGGGCAATGAGAATTGGTCTGGAGCCATGGGACGAGGCACCTGGAATGGAACCTGTGGGAGCAGGGCAGGGTCTCGCCGACCCTGAACCGGTCCAGGCAGATCGCGCACACGTCATGGTTCGAGCCCTTCCACCGTAACCTGGCCCAGCTGAACCTTCTCGAACCGCCTTGCTTATTCGTCCCAAACACCTCTGTGTGCAGCTCCCTCGTCAGCACGCACCTCAACTTCTCCTTGCTGTTCAGCCTGAAATTTCAACACCCATTTTCCGGGTAAATTTACAAATTAGTTTTATTTTGATTTTTTCTATATCAATAAATACAAATTTAAACTAAACCTCTTCAAAAAAAGAAAATGAATACGTGACTGGTCTAATTACAGACCAGTGAGTGAATTGAGCGTTGACATGATAGTTTAGCCACATGACAGTCCCCCAAAAAAAGTAACTTGATATATAAAAGAGCATTGATATACAAGGAAACCTTAGCAACCCAACATGAGTGCAAACAAATGAAGGTCTAAATAACCGGATATTACAATCATGAAGTGTAAAACATGTAAAAATAGAGGTCTAATATCCGGATTTTACAACATGAAGCGCAAAACAAGTAAAAATAGAAAGTCTAACATGCAGATTTTACAACCATGAAGCGAACAAATAAAAGGTTTTAAACCTAGATTTGACAACTATTAAGCACAAACACTACTGATATTAAACCAACCAATAGCCTAAAAAAGTAGAACATCCTATCTCATTAAGATCATCAACCCATCACACAGACTGAAAGACAACTACTAATACGTCGACGGTCAGTACCATAAGCGATAGGGATATTACTGCATAATTTTGATCTCAATTTTTTAGTGAAAATATTGATTTGATTTTAATGAAGACTAACCATAATTTATCCTATCCAGTAAAATCCCCTACACATTTTGTTTGTCGGAAGGATATTATATTTATCCGACCGGAGAGGTTATTAAGGGTAACATCGGAACTTCATTAAAACCGTAGGAGTAACCATTCAGGCGCAGTTTAGCAAGAGCTAGGTGTTTTTGCTAAGGTAAGCGGGTTCGGAAGGTACCTACCTTATGGTTTCCAGGTGGTGGCGCCGTTTGGAGAGCCTCTCGTGGAGTCTGTGCTTGGCTTGTCTGGCCTCATCCACCAGAGTGTCGGTCTCGTGATCTTGTTCTATCATCGTTCTCTGCTCAATTCCGGTCAAATTTAAACAAAATGTTAATCAAAAAAGCATTTTGGTATAGATAGAGAGATACATGTATGTTTGAATTACTAGTTGTTGGATAAATTGGCTTACAAAGCCAAGTTTGTCTCTTTTAGTTTTAACAAGAGTCCCACATCGAAAACAAATGGGATTGCAAGAGAGTTAATATAACCACTCCTCCCTTCCCTGTTCAGAACATCAGCTGGGCCAGCCTATGCTAGTTGGGTCGGAATGGGCCTCACGCGCACCGTCGTCGCTGTCCGTCCGGGCCGGGCCGGGCGCGGGTTCGGGTTCGGGTGGAGCCCCTGCGGGGCGGGCAATCCTATCTTTTTAAACAAAATACTTCTTTTTTTTTCTGTTTTGATTTATTCAAATAATTTTGAACGAGTCAGAACGTGAGGTCAAAGTGGTTCCGATTTTCAGTGGGTTTGACCCAGTAGTGGAAGTCGTTGGAACAGATTGATATCAGAATATCTGTTGTGTTTTTACCCTTTTGCCCTCACGTCCTGCAGCTATAAATACTGCTCTGGTTCTCCTCTTTTTCTCTCACGTTTTACTTAAGTTCCAGAGCCAAATTCCGATCAATTTCGTTACTCTCCCAAACTTTCACCACACCCGGGTTCTGTCGCTGTTCTACTGTTTTCACGTCCGGCAGAGCGAGTGGGCGCGCTGCTGGATAAGAGCTGAGAGATCCTTGGGGAGCAACCGCTACTGCTCGCCACCTCGGGCACGCCGGAACTTTTGCTTCAAAGTCAGTGGACCTCCGTGCCACGACTCAGTTGTTCCTCTTGTTTCTGCACGTCACACCGGTTGGTCTTTCCAGTTTTTCGGTTTCTATTGCATGCTATTACTGTTTCTGTGTTTTGTTCTGCAATTCGTTACCCAGATTGCGAAATTAATCCAACAATTTTGAAGCAAAAGTAGTTAATTACACAATTTGTTTTTAATCCCTGTTAATTTCGTAAACTGTGTGTAATGACGAACATGAACAATATGAACTATGATATGCATGCTAATATGAATTCCGCTTCTTCAACTGCTGCTCGTACTTTTCCCTGTGTTGAGCCACTCGACGGTACCAATTACCGTCGCTGGTCTCAAAAACTGATTATGTTTTTTGAGCAACATGAGATTGATTATGTGCTGTTTGAGGACCCCACCCCACCCCCTGTGCCAGTTAATGTTTCTGGTGAATCTACCCCCTTAGTGGCCTCAATTGTTAGGGACAATGAGGCCAAACGTCTTAAGTATGCTAAGGACAACAAGGTTGCCCGTGGTCAGCTATTGGACTCTATGTCCAATACCCTTTTCGACCTTCTTGCTGGCCACAAGTCTACCAAATTTATTTGGGAGACTTTGGAGAAGAAGTATGGGGCTGACGACACCGGGAACAAGAAGTACGTCGTGAGCCAATGGCTTGCGTTCCAGATGGTTGACAACCGATCAATCATGGACCAAGTTAACGTCTACGAGGATCTGTCCGCGGTCATCGTCAAAGAAGGGATGGACATGAATGAGGTGTTCCTCGCTCATGTGCTGCTGGAGAAGTTTCCACCATCGTGGAAGGACTACCGATGCCACCTGAAGCACATCGAGAAAAATCTGACGCTTCAAGATCTCATTCGCCACATGAAGATTGAGGAAGCGAACCGTCTGAAGGACGCTCTGAGTCTCATCCCACCTTTTCCACCTTCATCGGTGAAGGCCAACATAGTGGAGTCCGGTGGACCGTCTCGTCCGTCAAGGTTCAAGCCGAAGCCGAAGTCCAAGGAAGCTCCCAAGCGAGGACCTCCCAACAACCGCAACAAATTTGTGAAGCCTTCGTCTGCTATCAACAAATCGAAGCAGAACATGTTGTGCTATGTCTGCGGTCAAGCTGGACATAAGGCCTATCAGTGCAAGAACCGTGGCGATCGTCAAGATCACAAGAAGAATGGTGCAAGAGCCTACATTGCTGAAGATGACGACATTGTAGCTGTTGTGGTTGCTGAGGCCATGTTGGTTCACAACACCGTTGACTGGGTGTTAGACTCCGCATCCACCCGTCATCTTTGCAACTCGAGGGAGCTCTTTTATGAGTTCGAACCAACTGTACCTGGTGAAGTGGTTCACATGGGAAACGACTCTACTGCGGTGATAGCTGGAAGTGGGAAGATTATGCTGAAGTTGACATCTGGGAAGACGCTTGTTCTCAGTAATGCCCTTTGTGTCCCTACCCTGCGACGCAACCTCGTCTCTGGACCGCTGTTTATGAAGGCTGGCTTGAAGACCGTCATAGAGAATGACACGGTGGTGTTTTCCAAGAATGAAGACTTTGTAGGGAAGGGGTATTATTGTGAGGGGCTCTTTCTGTTTAATGTCGATCATGTAATCTTGAGCAATAATAAAACTTCCGCTTCCGCTTATATTGCTGAGTCTCTTGATCTTTGGCATGGTAGATTAGGACATGTGAATTTTGCTTCCATAAAACAACTTAGAGACATGTCTATTATACCATTGCTATCTACCTCTGAACTCTCAAAATGTGAAGTTTGCGTAGAGGCAAAATTCGCTAAAAAACCTTGTAAATCAGTCACAACAAGGCATACGAACCTACTTGAATTAATCCACACTGATCTTGCGGATTTCAAGAACTCGAGAAGCAAGGGAGGCAAACATTATTATGTTACCTTCATCGACGATTGCTCTAGGTTCGCGAGAGTTTACCTTCTTACTACAAAGGATGAAGCTGAAGAGATGTTCATCAAGTATAAGAATGAGGTAGAAAACCAACTTGAGAGGAAGATCAAGAGAGTGAGATCCGATAGAGGAGGAGAGTATGGCTCAAACTTCTTAAAGGATGTTTGTGAATCGAATGGTATCATTCATGAAACCAGTGCACCATACATGCCTCAACAAAATGGAGTAGCTGAACGTAAGAACCGAACACTAAAGAACATGATGAATGCAATGCTTCTTAGTTCAGGCCTTCCTGATGAAATGTGGGGGGAAGCCATCTTATCTGCTTGTCACATACTTAACCGTGTGCCGCACAAGAACCTAGATAAGACTCCCTACGAGTTATGGAAGGGTTATGCTCCTAACCTAAGGTTTCTCAGGGTGTGGGGGTGTTTAGCAAAGGTAGGCTTAACTGACCCCAAGAGAACCACTATCGGATCTAAGACCTATGATTGTGTGTTCAGAGGCTATGCTCAGACCAGCGCGGCGTATCGCTTCATGTCTCTAGATGACCGCTCAATTTGTGAGGCTAGAGATGTTGAGTTTTTCGAACACATCTTTCCAATGAAGAGGAACGCCGTTGCTGATCCGGTTGAACCCACTATCCCCTTTCCGTCGCTTCGTGATAGGTGGGTTGCCGATAGCTCTACTTCACGTGGTCAAGATGAGGGACCAAGGAGAAGTAAGAGACCCAGGATTGAGAAGAGTTTCGGAGAAGACTACGTCACCTCCTTTCTAGCCGAAGTTGGTCCTGAAGGTGTTGTTTCAGACGAGTTTGCTTCAGCCTTCCTGTTAGAAGAAGATCCAAAGACCTATGGCGAGGCTTTGAGATCTGTTGATGCTAACCTCTGGAAAGAGGCCATCCAGGCTGTAAGACCCGCTCCCGGTCGAACCGGTGGCTTTTCTAGCAAACTTGACTTGCTACCGGAAATGTCAACCGATGACTCAAGAAGTCACTCAGGACTTTTCCGGAACCCAAACGACTTAGCCATCATCACGGTTGGCTTAAGGGGATAAATTCCTTTCGTTTGAGTATAATGTTGGAGGAAGTCAATTTTAGTCCAAACGAGACTTTTTATCGACTAAAAGCATTAGTTTATTGCGCTGGAAATTATTTTGGAAAAATAAATAACCTACTTGGACACTTGTCCCTTTTTGGTTGAAGGAGAGAAAATGGAGTGGTCTTGGACCATTATACCCTCCCAAAAGCTTCTACAAGGGATTCTAGCTCAAGGGCTTTTGGTCATTTGACACATCTAGGTATTATATGAGTTTGGAAAAGCAAAACCAACCTATTTTGTGTTGGTGTAGCCGAAAATTGGAGGAGGAGCAAGAGAGAGGAGCTCCCATGGAGCTTTGAAGAAGAAACAAGGAAGAAGAGGCCACTTGAAGTCTTCCTCTAGCCATCCCTTCTCCAAATCCTTACCATCTTCTTCATCTCACTCTTCTAGAGGTAATGGAACTCTCTAATCCTCATTTCCCTTCATCTCTTTTCATGGGTTTTGGGTGAAATTGCTAGATGTTGTTGGGTTTGAGTAGAAATGGTGTGAGATGTTGTTGATGAGAAGCTTTGTTGGGTTTTTGTGAGAAAACCTTAGTTTGTTGGAGCTTTTAAGTTGGTTTTGATTTGATGAATCATTAGAAACTTGCTTATTTGTTGATTCCTACCATGGGTAGAGGAGTATTGGAGGTCTTTGACTGTTTTGGGAGTTGGAAGTGGTAAAATTTGGGGTTTGAAGGTGGGTTTTCGGAGAAAAGGAGCTGGAGGTTGAAGAAGGGCGAAACTGCCCTGGTGCGCCACGGATCCGTGACGGATCCCGTGACGGGCAACGTCACGGCTCCGTGAGGGAGTCCGTGACGACACTCGTCACGGCTCCGTGACGGTAACCGTGAGGGTTGGCGTCACAGGTCCGTGACCAGGTCCGGGGCAGAGCAGGGTGTGGGTTTCTTTGGAGGTTTTTCACCTTGGTTGATCTTGGTTTTGAGATGAACTTTGGAAGGGCTTTGGGGGTCTTACTTGCTGTTTAAGTGGAGTCTAATTTAACGTTTCTTTGTGTCCAAGACTTTGGGGATCGAGCTAGAGGAGCAAGGATCACGCCGGGACCCGTGTGAAGAACGGAGTGGTGACCACCGGGCTTATCATCAGAGTGTTGAGAGGAAGACCTAGAGGTAGGGAAAGTCTTAACTCCTCGTTTATGATGCTTAGTATGCATGTTAGGCTAATAAAATTGGAAAGGTCCTAGAAATGCCTATAGGATGCGAATAACTAGAATAATCGTCTTTCAATTACTAATAACCGGAAATGTCTAGTGGTGAATGATTAGGATGCCAATCACTTGTGTAACTCGCTTTCAATACTTGGGATTTGTTTTACTGGTAGAGCGGCCTTGGCAAAGCCCTCAGATTAGTTGCGTGTTAGGATCACATGCTTGGTTGTTTGGTTGCTTAGTGGATAGGCTAAAGAGTCTAATGGAACTAGTTGAATTGCATGTTTGATTGCTCGTTTGAAGGTTTCTAGGATTGGTTGATTGAACTTGTGTTTGACTGTTGACTGTATTGAATGATTGCTTGATTTCCTTAAATGGTGGTTTGGAGCATCGAGTATGACTGGTTGTACCGAGCGGTGCAATCAGGTGATCGATGCCCCGATGGGTCGTAACAGGTAAGTGAACGGTAAGTTGTGATTGTGTTATTCGTGTGTTGTGACCATGTGATTCGTGTGCTGTGTGTTGTGGTGAAACGGTGATGCGTGAGCTATGTGTGATAATGAAGTGATGTTGTTGGGAATGGATTGCTTCGTGTTTCGATTTGAGTGTGTGCTCAATTGTTATTTGATTATTATTGAATTGCCCAAGTGTATGCTTCCTATGGGAGTAATACCTTGGTTCCCGAGGACATAAAATCCTTTGGAGACGTTTATGAGAATCCCGACGATATGCACCCTGAAGGGTTGTTTCCGGTAGCCTCAATGATATGCGTCTCCTCTGGATTGGAGGGAAAATCCGAGAGGACACATCATATGTGGATCGGAGGGTGGTGACTTCATGTGCCACGACATTGATCGGTTTACATATTGCCTGTGATTGTTAAGATTTATCTTGTTGACTTTGCTGACGAATTTATTGAGTTTAAAGTCCACCATGTTATGTATTTTCCCTACTGAGCGCAAGCTCACCCCTATGAGTTTATTGTTGTGTTTACAGGCTTGATTGAGGAGTAGAGGCTCGTGAGCTTCTTGGTGTGGGTGTCTGTAGAGACTTCTTTTTTTTATTTCATTCCTGTTTTGGACAAACCTTGTGGAGGATTATTATTACACCCCTGGAGGGTTATTTATGTTTTTAAACTGAGTTTTGTGTATTTGAGTTTCATATTGGAGATTTTTAGGAACTTATTGTTGAGTTATTGCCTTTTTAATCTTTTCATACTAGTCTTGCCTCGAGTCCGGGCAAGAACCGGATTTGGGGCGTGACAATTTGGTATCAGAGCTTGGTTTCATTTGAAACAGGTGTCTTGTGAACTGATTTTCAAACCTCGGACCGAAGTCAATTAGGTGGGTAGAGTTAGGGAGTCTGAGTCGTGATACTCAGTGACGCGTTTTGGAAACATTGACGCGGAGAGTTGGAACGACATGAGTCATGACTTGCCTTAATGTTTGTCCTAAATGAAATCATTACACTACAATGGTTGCATTACTTGATTAGTATCCTCTCCTTAGTGATCGGTGAAGCCGAATGGTTGAGATCGGGATTGGATTAACGGGCAATGATCGACCCGCTAAGCATTCATTGTAGAGCGAGCCAACGGTTGATGGTGTCGCCATTTTGATGGATTATTTCGGAAATTTTTCAAGTTGTAGTTTGGTCTTGTTCAAGTGTTGACTTGTGGTTGACCGCTTTTCTGGAGCATGAGTACTCCATGTGTGCTTGGGTGGCCATGAGAGTCGTGGTTGACTGCTGAGTCTTGGGTGGCCATGAGAGCCGTGTACTAAGGTTGGTGTCTTTGGCTGGCCTGACCGAGTAGAGTCTCGGGGGGTTGCGAGCATTCTTTGGTTGGCTTACGAGTTAGAGTCTCGGTAAGTTACGAGCGTGTATTACTGTTGAGATTTGGGGCACGAGAACCCCGTGTGCCCGTGTGTGGCGAGATTTGGGGCACGAGAACCCCGTATGCCCGTGTGTGGCGAGATTTGGGGCACGAGAACCCCGTGTGCCCGTGTGTGGCGAGTTTGGGGCACGAGCACCCCATAGTATTTAGGAGCACGAGAACTCCGTTTATTGATTGTGTTGTGTACTTTGGGAGCACGAGAACTCCGTTTATTGATTGTGTTGTGTACTTTGGAGAGCACGAGAACTCTGGTTATTGACTTTGTCTTGTAACTTGAAGAGCATGAGCACTCTTTGTTTTGACCGGGTGGTGTCTTGGGCCGAGCATGAGAACTCGGCGTACTTCTGTTTTGAGAAATTGTGTTGGTGAGTGTCCCGCTTAAGCGGAGGGTTAAGGGAAATTACGAATGGGTCATGCCGAATTTTCGGTAGAACTGTAATAATTGTACTATCACGGGTTGACTCAGGAGCGCCACTGTAGTCGAGCGTGATGGTTCGATGTTAAGTTGTTACAATGAGATTCGGGGACACCTGAATCAGGTTGTAACAACATGAGATCGATATGGAAGAGTTTGGGTAAAAGTTAAGAAATGGGAATCCACGGAAGGGAAGGAAATGTTAAGGGTGCTTATTGAATTGAATTGTGTTAAGTACTAAACCCCTCTTTGTGAAAGGATACCCGAGCAAGGGGTATGCCTGTTGAATTGTGCTTTGTGTGGTATGCTTGAGTTGGAACCCTCCTGTGGGAGTTGGTGGTTGAGTGCTTAAATCGCTGGTTGTTGTTGTGAGACGCATAGAGATGCGAACTTGTGTGCTATTATATATGAGTATATATATCTACTAAGCTTAAGAGTTGTAAACTTGGGTGACCTGTGAGACGCGCGTGAACGTCCTTGTACTTGATCGAACCTTTGTTTTCTGTGTGAGACGCACAAGGTGCAGGTCTCTTGTCTACATAAGTGTTACTTATGACTTTACGACTTACTTTTGGTCCAAGTGGGATCCGGTGGAGACGCACGAGAACGTCATGTTTTGGGTGAATCGAACCGATTAGGTTAAACCGAGATTTGAACCTATAGTTGCTAAAGGCAGTGAACTGGCGAGATGTCACGTGTTTATATCCTGGAGAGTACCAAGAGCCGTCCAGTTGTGGGGCAGAGCCAGATACCAGCTATCGTTCTGGCAGGGGCAGTGAGCGCCCAGGGAGCTGCTTCCGCAGAGCACCAGATTTTTGGGGATAGACCGGTAGGGTCATCACCTGGAGTTCCTCCAGTCGCAGAGCCGACTAAAGCGGCCCGATTGATGAGGTGGTTCGCGCAGTGTTAAATGCGCTCAGCATGAGAGTACAACACCGGCACAAGAGTCTGTGCCTACTGCCGACGCAGTCACTACCGATATGCCAGGCCTGGTGGATAGTTACACGGCCCAGGCACTCTCAGGGGTCTTCATAAGTTGAGTACCCCAATTTATTCCGGGAATTCAGACCCTGGGACAGTTGTATTATGGTTGGAGTGGATTACCCACAACCTTAATACGTTTAGAGTATTCGGATACTCGTTGGAGAATATGTTCCACGACCCCCCAGCCGAGGGAGAAGCACGGTACTGGAAGCAACGTGTGCAAACCAGATCTGGAAATGACTTCCAACCGTTCAGCGGACTGTCCTTGGAACAGTGTTTCCTTTGATCTATTCGAGATGACCGAGGCCAGCAGTTTTGATCTGCGATAGAAAGGGGTGACCGTCTATGGGTATTAGGCGAGGTTCATGTCCCCGTATCGCTTCGCATCCGGGATGGTGCCGACCGAGAAGAGCCGTCGTAGGCATTTGAGAAGGGACTCAGTTCTCTTGGCACAGATTGAGTCATTGCTTCAAAACCGTGGACGATTCAGCACTAGTGGAGCAAACACTAGCGTTAGAGAGACATGTTGGGAAACCGCCAAGGCGCGGAAGACCAGGCCGAGGCCGAGAGGCTTCTTGAGACCGTCAGAGAGTCGTAATCCGCGGAGGCAGGGGACCTCAGGATTCTTCCATTCACAGACCCAGTCCAGTGAGGCACGATGGGTTGGAGAAGTAGCGTCCGTTGGACCTGCCTCGGTGGCATGGTTTACCCCTGCGCAAACAGTTAGAACGTCTAGGCCGAGAATGCCAGTTGAGCGATGGATCTACGAACCGTTCCACAGGTCGACCTACGAGAGCCGACAAGAGAACATGCTGCCATAGTAGTAAATTCTTTCATCCCATCGAGAGAAGGACCTCCGATGCGGTAGGGCCGAGCGTACATGATTACTGGGGCCGAGTGAGGACTGGATACCGATCTTGAGATCGCGTAGAGTACTTGTTACCGATTACATTTTGGATTTCGTGTCAGCTGACACTTGAGCTTTACACTGGTGTATTGGTTCGTGGTGACGTATTG
The DNA here is from genome assembly GCA_963921825.1 of Erodium maritimum. Taxonomy (NCBI): domain Eukaryota; kingdom Viridiplantae; phylum Streptophyta; class Magnoliopsida; order Geraniales; family Geraniaceae; genus Erodium; species Erodium maritimum. Next base: position 13,632,521 of record OY997595.1, read on the forward strand.
ATCGAGTGAGTTTAACATTGTTAAGCCCACCGGTACTTTAACCACATCGACTAGAGGTATGGTAGTACCGACTAGCATCAGTGGGAGTTGGGAAGTGGAGTAACAAACTTAGTCAGATTTAAGGTTCTTTTCTTCTCCGATAGTGCGGATCGAATTTTAAGAACCGAGTGCTGAAACAGCAAGCGTTCATCGAGCGCCATCAGCGACGAATGCCGAACAGTGAAAGGCCGCAGCCTTGACCAGTAAATGGTCCGACCGGTCACCGGAGATGACCGAGCAACGATAAGATCAGAGTTGCGCAGCGGAAGCGTGGTGGGCCCATACCCACAGTAGTCATAATCTCCAGTTCTTCTAACCCCGCTACAAGATTTAAGTTATAAGATTTGAACTGTCGAGACGATGTTGTTTCACATCCTTGTTAGCAAGCGAAGGTTGCACGAGTATGTGTCTTACGTGAGGAACTAAAGGAAGGTGTGTTTCTTGCGTTATCCCTAGAAGGACTAAGCTTAACCATGGGGTTATGTCCTAGAAGCGAGAGCACCTCGCGTTGAAATACCAGCTACAGATAGTTGAGGGCGACTACCACAAGCTTTCAGGCCAGTAACAAGATGGCACCGAACGAGGAATTGGATGATAGGTCGAATTTTGTGCCACGTATGAGCACAGGAAAGATTAAGAGCTAACCGTTGTGAGTTTTAAATTTTTCAAGTAGCGAATGACGGAACCGCGCGGGTTTTTCAACTATTCAAGATTTTCGAGATCTCAGTGCGTGTTGATTACTCCTTAAGAGGTGACTTGGGTGGACCTGATTTTAAGTTGTGTCTGATTGGTAACTCGTGAGCGGGTGTCAACGGTATAAGGAACACCGTCGGTTGGGATAACCTTGGGCAATCGACCTTGGGTCGTGGTTCGCAGTCGAGTGTAATTTCGTGCGTTTAATTTTGGTGTCTTGAAGGATGCCCACTTTTGACCAAGTGCCAGTGAAGGGTTCTATTGGTCCGTGTTGTTGTACGTCGTTCGTCCAATTAAATGTTGGTAGAGTTCATGGTGGTACTGAACCATGCACCGGTTTTGAGAACCATTGTCTCGTGTTATGATGATTTATGTGAGATGACTTGTGAAGTGGTTGATCAGATGTTGAGAACTAATTTAAATGTCAAGAGGAATATCGCGAGTTGGATAACCTTTTCGATTGATCACAGTGAGATGTGGTTGGCTTACCGCGAGTTGTATTTGTGGTACGTGATGTGTAACTGACCCGTACCAGGTTGAGGACCGTGTTCAGGTTTAACCGTTGTGACAGATGTGCGTAATGTTGGCTGTGTGCGAGACACGTTTGTGCTTCACCGTTTACCCTGGGTGTGTGATGACCTGTTAATTGATGTGGTTGCAGTTGGTGTGGGTTCGTTCGACCATGATTTGTGAGTGTGGTGGGGTTATGAGTTGAGGAGTGTGGTTACGAGTCCCGTGGGGGTTAGCTGTGTGACGCACCCGTATGCCAGACTTAGCATGACGGGAGGTGTTGAGTAAGTTATGTTTGAGGCATGCCGCTTTTCGACTATATGATGGTACGCGGTAACCGTTGCTTGGCGGAGGTATACCTACCTTTTTTCGTGGGATGTGATGAAACGAGCGATTGTTCCAAACCCCGCAGTGGTTATGAGGACCTTTGTTTGGATGATCACGTTTGTGTGTTGCTTGCTCGTCTTGAATGTGTTAGGTCGTAATAAGACCTGTTTGGAGTTCTAGTGTGAACTATTCGGGAGACGGTTACTAAAGAGAAATTGAGGAGTCAAACCTTCGGATGGCTCCGTCCTTGTCCGATTTTCGGAGTTTTCCGATAAGACACCCATACCGAAGGAAGATCCCGGTATGGCATGTCAGAACCGAAGTCGTTCTATCCGATGTGATACCGGTACAATTGAGGATCATGATAAGAGGTATCTACATCGAAGTTATTGATGACGGTCCGCCGTCTACACTAAAATTGGAGTCTGTTAGAGGTTGCCAAGATCGTTTCTGGCATTCCTCAGTATCGGAGGTGGGTACGATTTACCCTTTGAGTTGCGCGTTATTGGTCCATCGGATGTGGTAAACCGGATGGTTGTTCCAGACCGTGCAATGATCATGAGATCCTTTGTCTTGAGGTAGTGGTTTTTACGTTTTACTTGATCGAGTAATCGTTTGTGGTTGGTCTTAGCATGGCGAATATTGGATTTTTGGGTAAGTTGTCCCTGTAAAAGTTACTAAGAAGGAAACTGAGTGGTTATGTCTACGTGTAAGTTCCTATTTCAGTTCGCATTGTGAGGTGTTTCGACACGATATCTATGACCGACGGGAGATTCCGGTATAGAGTATCCAGACCGTTATAGAGTATTTCGGTACGACGTCTATACCAAGGTAGGATTCCGGTATAGGATGTTTTATACCGTCCTCCGGTATTCCTTAACGATTTGAGTGTTCTTTGACGTGTTGGGTACCTCAGTGGTTCTTGAGTTATGGTTGCATGTCAAAACTGCGAACTGTGGAGAAAGGCGGTTGTTCACCGCCAAGTGTGGCTTTTTGAGTAACTAGCGTGAACTAGTGAAGCACGAGTTGGTAAAGGTCGAGTAAATGCGGAAAACGGTTAAAGACCGAGTAGAGCCTACAGAAGAGTTACACAGACGAAAAGCGCGGGCCTACTGAGTTTCATCGCTGGATCAGATATCTCTGAGAGTGAGCCTAAGAGGGGCTTTAGCGGACCGACAACGACGGAGGCAAGTTGGCCCCGCAGTTTATCGAACATTTGAGATCTTGGATCGGATTGGAGCCGTAACTTATCGGTTAGCGTTGCCACCGCAGCTCGGGAACGTGCATAACGTTTTCCACATGTCCCAATTCCGGAAGTGCACGACAGATCCTTCCCACATTATTAAGTGGTCAGACATCGAGGTAGCGGATGATGTCACATACGAGGAGCAGCCAGTCGAGATCTTGGGTACAAAGGAGAAGGTCCTGCAGAACAAGACGATTATGTTGGTATTAGTACCGTGGAGACACCGAGGAGCAGGGTCCACTTGGGAGCGCGAGGATGAGATCCGCGAGAAGTATCCCACCCGTTCGGCATTGAGGTACCTTGTTTTTAAATTTCGAGGACGAAATTTCTTTAAGGGGGGTAGATTGTAAGACCCGCTCCCGGTCGAACCGGTGGCTTTTCTAGCAAACTTGACTTGCTACCGGAAATGTCAACCGATGACTCAAGAAGTCACTCAGGACTTTTCCGGAACCCAAACGACTTAGCCATCATCACGGTTGGCTTAAGGGGATAAATTCCTTTCGTTTGAGTATAATGTTGGAGGAAGTCAATTTTAGTCCAAACGAGACTTTTTATCGACTAAAAGCATTAGTTTATTGCGCTGGAAATTATTTTGGAAAAATAAATAACCTACTTGGACACTTGTCCCTTTTTGGTTGAAGGAGAGAAAATGGAGTGGTCTTGGACCATTATACCCTCCCAAAAGCTTCTACAAGGGATTCTAGCTCAAGGGCTTTTGGTCATTTGACACATCTAGGTATTATATGAGTTTGGAAAAGCAAAACCAACCTATTTTGTGTTGGTGTAGCCGAAAATTGGAGGAGGAGCAAGAGAGAGGAGCTCCCATGGAGCTTTGAAGAAGAAACAAGGAAGAAGAGGCCACTTGAAGTCTTCCTCTAGCCATCCCTTCTCCAAATCCTTACCATCTTCTTCATCTCACTCTTCTAGAGGTAATGGAACTCTCTAATCCTCATTTCCCTTCATCTCTTTTCATGGGTTTTGGGTGAAATTGCTAGATGTTGTTGGGTTTGAGTAGAAATGGTGTGAGATGTTGTTGATGAGAAGCTTTGTTGGGTTTTTGTGAGAAAACCTTAGTTTGTTGGAGCTTTTAAGTTGGTTTTGATTTGATGAATCATTAGAAACTTGCTTATTTGTTGATTCCTACCATGGGTAGAGGAGTATTGGAGGTCTTTGACTGTTTTGGGAGTTGGAAGTGGTAAAATTTGGGGTTTGAAGGTGGGTTTTCGGAGAAAAGGAGCTGGAGGTTGAAGAAGGGCGAAACTGCCCTGGTGCGCCACGGATCCGTGACGGATCCCGTGACGGGCAACGTCACGGCTCCGTGAGGGAGTCCGTGACGACACTCGTCACGGCTCCGTGACGGTAACCGTGAGGGTTGGCGTCACAGGTCCGTGACCAGGTCCGGGGCAGAGCAGGGTGTGGGTTTCTTTGGAGGTTTTTCACCTTGGTTGATCTTGGTTTTGAGATGAACTTTGGAAGGGCTTTGGGGGTCTTACTTGCTGTTTAAGTGGAGTCTAATTTAACGTTTCTTTGTGTCCAAGACTTTGGGGATCGAGCTAGAGGAGCAAGGATCACGCCGGGACCCGTGTGAAGAACGGAGTGGTGACCACCGGGCTTATCATCAGAGTGTTGAGAGGAAGACCTAGAGGTAGGGAAAGTCTTAACTCCTCGTTTATGATGCTTAGTATGCATGTTAGGCTAATAAAATTGGAAAGGTCCTAGAAATGCCTATAGGATGCGAATAACTAGAATAATCGTCTTTCAATTACTAATAACCGGAAATGTCTAGTGGTGAATGATTAGGATGCCAATCACTTGTGTAACTCGCTTTCAATACTTGGGATTTGTTTTACTGGTAGAGCGGCCTTGGCAAAGCCCTCAGATTAGTTGCGTGTTAGGATCACATGCTTGGTTGTTTGGTTGCTTAGTGGATAGGCTAAAGAGTCTAATGGAACTAGTTGAATTGCATGTTTGATTGCTCGTTTGAAGGTTTCTAGGATTGGTTGATTGAACTTGTGTTTGACTGTTGACTGTATTGAATGATTGCTTGATTTCCTTAAATGGTGGTTTGGAGCATCGAGTATGACTGGTTGTACCGAGCGGTGCAATCAGGTGATCGATGCCCCGATGGGTCGTAACAGGTAAGTGAACGGTAAGTTGTGATTGTGTTATTCGTGTGTTGTGACCATGTGATTCGTGTGCTGTGTGTTGTGGTGAAACGGTGATGCGTGAGCTATGTGTGATAATGAAGTGATGTTGTTGGGAATGGATTGCTTCGTGTTTCGATTTGAGTGTGTGCTCAATTGTTATTTGATTATTATTGAATTGCCCAAGTGTATGCTTCCTATGGGAGTAATACCTTGGTTCCCGAGGACATAAAATCCTTTGGAGACGTTTATGAGAATCCCGACGATATGCACCCTGAAGGGTTGTTTCCGGTAGCCTCAATGATATGCGTCTCCTCTGGATTGGAGGGAAAATCCGAGAGGACACATCATATGTGGATCGGAGGGTGGTGACTTCATGTGCCACGACATTGATCGGTTTACATATTGCCTGTGATTGTTAAGATTTATCTTGTTGACTTTGCTGACGAATTTATTGAGTTTAAAGTCCACCATGTTATGTATTTTCCCTACTGAGCGCAAGCTCACCCCTATGAGTTTATTGTTGTGTTTACAAGCTTGATTGAGGAGTAGAGGCTCGGGAGCTTCTTGGTGTGGGTGTCTGTAGAGACTTCTTTTTTATTTCATTCCTGTTTTGGACAAACCTTGTGGAGGATTATTATTACACCCCTGGAGGGTTATTTATGTTTTTAAACTGAGTTTTGTGGATTTGAGTTTCATATTGGAGATTTTCAGGAACTTATTGTTGAGTTATTTCCTTTTTAATCGTTTCATACTAGTCCTGCCTCGAGTCCGGGCAAGAACCGGATTTGGGGCGTGACACAGGCTGAACTTGATTCTATTGTATCGAATCAGACTTGGGATCTAGTAGACTTACCTAATGGTTCCAAAACCATTAGTAGTAAGTGGATCTTCAAGAGAAAGCTGAGACCCGATGGTACAATAGAGAGGTTCAAGGCGAGACTCGTGGTTAGAGGTTTTACACAACGGAAAGATGTCGATTATTTCGACACGTATTACCCTGTGACCAAGATTGAAACGATAAGGTCTCTAGTCGCTTTAGCAGCCATTCACGGTTTGATAATCCATCAGATGGATATCAAGACCGCCTTCCTGAATGGTGATCTAAAGGAAGAGATCTATATGTCTCAACCCGAGGGGTTTTTGATCGCTGGTCAAGAGAACAAGGTGTGTAAACTGAAGAAGTCTCTGTATGGTCTGAAACAAGCACCTAAACAATGGTATGAGAAGTTCAATCGAACTCTGGTGACTGACAGATATGAGGTGAACAACTCTGATTCCTGTGTGTACTCGAAGTTGACAGAATCGGGTTGTGTGATTATCTGTCTTTATGTCGATGACATGTTGATTCTGGGTGACAATATCGATGCAGTGAATGTTACCAAGAACTTCTTGTCATCACATTTTGAGATGAAGGACTTAGGAGAGGCTGATGTCATTTTAGTTGTTAAGATTATGAGACACACCAATGGCATCTCCTTAAGTCAGTCTCACTACGTTGAGAAAGTGTTGAAGAAATTCAATCACTTTGACGTTATACCTGCTAAGACTCCCTATGATCCGAACGTACCCTTAGTAAAGAACTTGGGTGATAGTGTTTCACAAGTTGAGTACGCAAAGATCATAGGAAGTGTGATGTTCCTCATGAACTGTACTCGACCAGACATTGCTTACACGGTAAGCAGGTTGAGTCGGTATACACATAACCCAAGCCCTGAGCATTGGAATGCTCTAAGTCGACTGTTGAAGTACCTGAAAGGAACTATGAGTTGGTCCCTGCATTATAGTACCTTCCCTTCGGCTTTGGAAGGATATTGCGATGCAAACTGGGTTTCAGGTAATGATGAGATCAACTCGACGAGTAGTTATGTGTTCACTTTGGGTGGAGGTGCTATTTCATGGAAGTCTTCGAAGCAAACTTGTATAGCCCGTTCCACCATGGAGTCTGAGTTCATTGCCCTTAAGCTGGCTGGACAAGAGGCAGAGTGGTTGAGGAACCTGTTAGCAGAAGTGCCTGTGTGGGGAAGGCAAGCTGTGCCTGTGTCACTAAACTGTGATTTGCAATCGGCTATTTGCGTTGCGAAGAATGATGTTTACAATGGTAAGAAGAGACACATTCGTATCAGGCACGGTGTCGTCAGACAACTCCTGAAAGATAGAGTGATTTCTTTGGAATTTGTTAGGTCCGAAAGAAATCTGGCTGATACCTTTACCAAGGGTCAACCAAGGAGAATTCTCCTAGATATGTCGTTGGGGATGGGGCTCAAGCCCATAGGTCAAGAAAGTACGGATGACTTGAGTTAGTGGTCATATGTAGCCGTACTTGTCTTGATGCACTACATCTCCCATTCCTATGACATTTGTAGTGCTTGATGATCTATAGCCAGGTTTGGTGGTGCTTTGAGACGCACTTGATAGATCTTGATAATAATCTATAACCAGTTTTGGTGGTGCTAGTGAGACGCACTTGATAGATTGTAATCCATAACCAGTTTTGGTGGTGCTATTGAGACGCACTTGATGGATTCTGCTGACAGGATGGACTTTATGTCCTTAATAGCTCCAGACCCGTTTGGGACAGTGCTTGTGAGAAGCACTTAATGAGCTACCTACGTGTGTGTGATGGTGGGCCGCCATCTATGAAAGACTTGGGGCAAAGTCTTCCTAGAGCACTCATTAGAACCAAGGTTTACGCAGGGCCTTTAATAGGGTAGTTGATAGTTTCGTGGATTCAGTGGGATATGAAGTATGGTATGTGTTGTGTGACGTATCAACCGAAGTTAAGTAAGTTCAAGATTTGTTCACTTACTTTAAGTAAGTTGTTATCACATTTCACTATGCATCAATTCAAATCGAAAGATATTGATGTTTAAGTACCGCACCTTCCAGTAACAGAACTTTTGTAGTGTTTTTCCTTCCTTTTTAAAGTGTTTTGTTTTTAAAGCTTTTGTCGCCAATTTGTGGGGGATTGTTGGATAAATTGGCGTACAAAGCCAAGTTTGTCTCTTTTAGTTTTAACAAGAGTCCCACATCGGAAACAAATGGGATTGCAAGAGAGTTAATAAAGTCACTCCTCCCTTCCCTGTTCAGAACATCAGCTGGGCCAGCCTATGCTAGTTGGGTCGGAATGGGCCTCGCGCTCACCGCCGTCCGTCCGGGCCGGGCCGGGCGCGGGTTCGGGTTCGGGTGGAGCCCCTGCAGGGCGGGCAATCCTATCTTTTTACACAAAATACTTTTATTTTTTTTCTGTTTTGATTTATTCAAATAATTTTGAACGAGTCAGAACGTGAGGTCAAAGTGGTTCCGATTTTCAGTGGGTTTGACCCAGTAGTGGAAGTCGTTGGAACATATTGATATCAGAATATCTGTTGTGCTTTTACCCTTTTGCCCTCACGTCCTGCAGCTATAAATACTGCTCTGGTTCTCCTCTTTTTCTCTCACGTTTTACTTAAGTTCCAGAGCCAAATTCCGATCAATTTCGTTACTCTCCCAAACTTTCACCACACCCGGGTTCTGTCGCTGTTCTACTGTTTCCACGTCCGGCAGAGCGAGTGGGCGCGTTGTTGGATAAGAGCTGAGAGATCCTTGGGGAGCAACCGCTGCTGCTAACCACCTCGGGCACGCCGGAACTTTTGCTTCAAAGTCAGTGGACCTCCGTGCCACGACTCAGCTGTTCCTCTTGTTTCTGCACGTCACACCGGTTGGTCTTTCCAGTTTTTTGGTTTCTATTGCATGTTATTACTGTTTCTGTGTTTTGTTCTGCAATTCGTTACCCAGATTGCGAAATTAATCCAACACTAGTGAAGAGACCAAGGTATGGTGGATTTCAGGGTTCTTCGTGTAAAGGCAGAAACCAGAGCGCCTGGCCACCGCCGGGCATGCGGAATGGTGGAACCGTCTTCTCCGAGCACATTCTACGTCGGCAAGCATTCCGGCCATATGATTTTTGTGGTCAATGTAAACGAACAAAGTCAAAAAAGAATCATAGATGGAGAATGGTTGAAGAAAGAATTAGAGCTAATGAAGAAGAAGAAGAAGAATGGATGTTGTGAAAATGAGGGGGAGACAGAGGAGGGTCCATCACCATCACCATCATCACCATGTCCATGATCATCTTCATGTCCAAACCTGGGAAATTTGATTTTAGGTGTCTCTATTTAAGCTTGTCTCCACATGCTAAAATTGGTGACATCTTTCCTATCATCTTCCGTTTCCGCTTTCTCAAACAAGCATGCAAATTGTTGCTATTTCTGGTTTCAATACACAAATACGTACCCTTCTTCATCCTTTCTTTCATGGATCGGTAAAGCCCGACCCAGCCTAGCCCTGCCCATGCAATACACTGCTTTTCACTAATTAAAGATTCAAAATTAGGGATTAACAGAACGAGTTTTTTTTTCTGATATTTTTTTTAAATTTATAATATTTATAAAATAACCTTCATTTTGTGTGATTTTACCGGATGTGACCCACCCTCGATTAGGGTGTTTAAGTTTATCGACATGGGAATGACCCGTAGCAGACTAGAGAGCTCATCAAAGATAATGTCCTAACTTTGTTAAAATGAGAATGAGAGTTAGATGTTACAATAAGTTTTCACAAAAGGTTAATTTTCAAGGATTTCTGTCCTCAACTTTGAATAATTTTGAATTTAATATAATTATTATAGGACCAATACAACTAAAAGCTTAAACTAATAGTTGAAGATTCAATTATAGTTATATTCTAACAATAATCATTTTTATAAGTCTCAATAAACCTTAGTCGCATGCTTTTCTGTCCCTCGCCAACGTCGTTGGTATCGTGTAAGGCAAGCCACCACACACGATGTTCGTGTGTTTCACGATCTAACTCCTAGAAAAAAGTCATGCTCTTCTTCCTCACACTTTCAAGTCTTAACGTTGTTGTACTCGAATGACAAGGCATCTCTAGAGGCGATCTGCGGTTACCTGTTGTGATGGTTCTCTTCTTCACACCTGCGAGTCTTAGTCTTGATATGTTTGAAGGATGGGGCATCTTCAGAGGCGATACGCGGCTGCCTATTGCAGTAGTTCTCTCCGCCATGCTTCTAGGTCTCCGCATCGCTGTATTCGAAGGTTGGGATGTCTCCAAAGACGATCTGTGTCTACCTGCTGTGGTGGCTCTCTTCTCAATCGAGTTAGCTTCTCGCGCCATCACGATCGTATCCATAGTTGGACCACAAATTCTTATTGTCGAGGACGATCGAGGTTCGATATCAGGTGTCTTTGTTGGCCCACACGATCAGGCGAGGTCTGGTACACATCCTCGTCAAATCCAATGTCTCGCCAATAGGGAAGCAGGATGTCGGGGAGGAGAAGCATCCTGCCCCCATCACGATTGGCTACAACTGCGTGTCCTTCTCCACCAGTTCCCAAATTCTTTACCCAGACTTTTAGTGAGCCTCATAAGAGGTTCCAGTTGTTTTCAGACACATTTGGTTGACTTCAGGTCGAGCTGAGATTGATTTCGTTTTTTACAAGTTCTACTTTTGTATTGTCGTTTAGCCGTTTAAATATAACCGACTACGTCTCGATTAGAACTAGACGATTATGTGTCGATTCATCCCCAGATGACTGACTATCCACTATTATTCTCTTGATTATAATTAAAGTTTATTAAAATTGGTCCTTCTTGCTAAAATAAAATGAGAAAGGAAACTTTTTTGTGTGTAAACACTGATTAAAAAACTTAAGATATTATTCGTTTCAAAAACAAACTTAAGATATTATTTGATCTAAAACAATATATGTCTCGATGAGATTGAAAACCGAGTCTTTATTAGATTCAAATATTTGATTTTAAATTATTTGTTGACTGTTTTATGATATATCTATTTTGGTTCTTCTTGGAAGTGGATACTAGATCTACTCAACAACTCATGGCATTAGAAAATGGAGTGTGGCCAAAACTGATGGCCACATATTCCGGGGGGGAAGTAACGGATACACGGATCATCCACTACCTTTTACATGTTGACAAACAAAAGCGCCTTAATTCTTGTCTTATTGCTTAATTACTTATTTAATCCAACTTTCTTTTCCTTAACCCTTTTGATTAGAAACAACTTTTCAGTGACATCATGGTCTAGAGGGCATGTCGTGTTCAAATTGGCCTTGCATAGGATTAGGGGCCAATAGAAATAGGCCTACACAAGAGACAGTGAGACACAACACCATACACAATACATACCTCTAACGTTGTTTCCATGTTCCTTTTCCTTTTTGGTCTCTCATTTGTCTGCTCCACCTATCCATCTATTTATCTCTTTTTAAAAATAATATATGCCGTGTGTTTACATGATCGGAGGTAAATAGACATCAACCATTTTTTTAACCGATCTACTTTATTGATCATAAGTAAACCTTTCGAAAGCATGCATACTGGTATAAAGTATCGAAGTCTGATTAGATATTACCGATTCTTTTCCGATACCTTCCGTCCTCCTAAACCTAATAGCGGTGCACGCCTATTTTATTGTTCCTTAGACAAGGCTGTGGTTCGAACTTCCTTCGATCTCTAGTTCGATGAATCCGATCCCCTGTAGAGAACTGGTACTTTTTTGGGCGCAATATCCGGGTAGGATCCTCGGTGTGTTCCTATGGATGATTGGCTATGAATAGGGGTCGTTCCTCCTATGCCCAAAAGAGTTGGGCTCGAAAATGAAGGCGCAGCTGCTTCCCAGTATGACCGGAAGTACCTGTCTGTGCGGATACCCATAGGGGCCCAAAGATCGTCTGAAAATATTATTGCATGTCGGTCGATCCCCGGTTGGACCGCCATGCAATCTTTGTTTAAGTTCCATAGACGGTCGCACCTGTAGCAAGAATCCAGGAGCTTTTCATACTAAAGTCGAGTGGTAATGGGTTTAGATAACCTTCAAACCAAAGTCAGAGGTGTTTTCGTAGAGGTTTGGTAGCGTCCGGAGCCATAGAAACACATCATAGCCTTGAGGTTGGCAGGGGTCGTACCTTAACTTCCCTCCCCAACATGGAGACTATTAATTCTCGAATCTGAAAGGTCCTAGTCTTCACTAGTATATTGAGAGCTCTTACTGCCATGCATACATGTTTGAACACCAATGATTCCGATTGTGTTTTCGGCGGAAGTGGTTTAATGAGTAGCATTGTGGAAGGACACAAATCACGTCCATAGAGGATTGGGACGGAAAATAGAACGCCATAACACGGTCCGTGAGGGGTTGATAAACCATTCCCTGGGCGTCCCAAGTAGAAGTAATTAGACCACATAGGGTTTTTGGTGTTACCCTCTTGTCAACGAGAAGACGGACCACGAAGGCGTACATGTACCTCGCGTCATCCATAGCTGGGTACGTGGTGGTCGGGACCTAGATAATGACGTCATCCAAATCCAAAAACTCATCTGGTCTCCCCCAATAGCGCATCATCTATAAAATAAGACTCCTCTACAAACTACTTAATATTGTCCCCTTAAAGAAAACTCGCTAATGTGTTTTGGAGGATAATGTGTCTTGGAGGTGACACCCTGGGTCCACGATAAATCCCCTTAGCGGTAGTAGTTTTGTAAGTCTGGGCGGCCCAAACATGGATTTTTTGACACCCTTACATGCTAAAACCCCTTATAGTTGGATCAGATGATAGGTTGAGGTGTAGGAAAAGGCCAAATTCCTGAGTTAGCTGATACGACTACAGGGCAAATCACCCTACCACCCGTTGTCCCAATCATGATCCGCATGGTTACTGGCATGTCTGTTTTGCAGCCCTTGCTTGAAGTGTAGGAGGGGCATGCAAATATGCCTTCAAAACCCGTTTCTTCGCATCTGGTTGTTCTCCTTTCCACCAATAGTGTAGAAAGTGAGTCGAAACACTCGACACAAGCCAGACGATGAGCGGGCTCTATCGATTCCAATGACACTCACTATCAATCCCCCATCGAAACCCAAGAAACCTTGGCTCACAACCACTTCTTGACCTTTCCGTCACCGAAATCCGGTTGTTTGTACTATGAGGGCCATAAACAAAGAGCCACTAGGGCTCTCGTCGGCTTCTCTATAGGTCCCATGGACCTGTGCGTCCAAGATCTGGAGAGTATTGTTTGATTTCCATCCTTGCCACACGTTGAACCCGAGCCAATATCGCTACCCTTGGGAAACACGTTGTAGTCATGCCATCTCACGTCCCAACGAGTGGTCCCGTGCCTTCATTAGATCCGATAGTAAGGATAAGGGATCCCCAGCATAGTGACGATGCTCTCTCCAGCAACCAAATCGCAGCGCCAGAGTAAGGTAACGCAACGCCGGAGTAAGGTGGAGTTATCCTTCCCTTCGTTCTGCTCTTTGTTGCTGACCTTGTATGGAGAGTATCGCACCTTGGTAGCTGGAAAGACTCAGTTGACAGGTTCTGCAAAGTCCTCTTCGGCTCGGAAACGTTCTCAACCCCAGCCAAAGGAAGAGCCATCTCCGGCCAATCCTGAGTCGAAACAGAGATGTAATCGACATCACCGGATGGAGAAAGCATGCACGCGCTCGACTGCAAATGGGGCTGCTGTTCAAGCGGAAGCCACAGTGGTACCCGGTGAGTCTGTCCTGAGCACTCACCATTCGAAGGTCCAAGGGTTCCGTTTGCAAGAAGATGAAGTTTTCATCTGTCACCTACCTTCTGAGACCAAACCTGATTGGGTTCTTAACGTTTTCGACGAATTTGGTAAGATTTTGACTTCCTCTGTTCTGATTCGGACAAATCGGAGACGAAGCCTCTTCTGTTTTGTTCGTTTTAGCTCTCCAGATAAAGCAAAACGGGCCATCGCCAGCTTAAATGGGATAAAAATCAATGGTTCTACCCTCCTTGTAGCAGTCGCTCGACGTCAGAAGCTTGTGCCGGCGAAACAGAGCAGCCGGGTTCTTGTTGCAACTCCGACGGCCGTAGACGAGCCTGTAGATTGCGGCTCCGATTTTCACTCTCATAATCCCTTGAATCACAGACCGGTGACCTCTGATTTGAATTCAATCTCGGAGGCGAGATTGGGGGAAGATGAAGATGTTACGCGAGATTTGGGGGATTTAGTGGCGAGGTCAGATTCGCGTGACGAATCGCGCGAAGAAGATGACTCCTTTGGGCCTGTTCTTGGGCCGGTTAATTCTGTAGTTGGGTCTGGGTATATGGGCCAGCTAAGCCCAAGCCCATTTGTTCTTCTAACAGGCGCAGATTCGGACGTGGACAAGTCTACTCTTGGGCCTGTGGTCCAACCAGTTCAGTCACACAAGTCTGGGCCTGAGGGTGGGCCTGCGTCTGGCCCTTTTGTGCACACAGGGCTTACTTTTGCACGCCCCCTTGCTTCTTGTTCTGATTTTGTGAAGAATGTTCTCCCAAAGTCGAACTCTCGGGTTTCACCGACTCCCTCCCTTAATCCGCTGTCACGTTTCGATCAAGACTTTCCAGTGTGGTCTCCTGAAACGATACAAAAAGATAAAGGGAAAAGAAAAAAGAAACATTTCCAACCTTTTCGAGTGACGACTCGTTCACTATGCATGAGTGAAAATGAGAAGCTTGAAGCTCAGCGTAAAAAAGAGGCTTGGAGACATTTTGTCGATACAGGGACTATGATGCAAATAGAGTTCAAGGACGAAGTTCCTCCTTCTATCGATTAGCATTTCTTTGTAATTGACTGTTGTTCCCCGTTCTTCGTTTGTTTTTCTTTTTCGTTTTTTAGAAAGATTCTCTTACTGGTGCAGTAGAGTATCTTTTGCAGGTATTTGAGATAGCTTTTTGCGGTCCTCAGACTTTGTAATTCCCTTTATTTCAAAGCCTTTCAATAAAACACCATTTATAGTTTGTTATTATTATTTTTCTCCCTACCAAATGAATCATTTACAATTATAGCGCAACGCCTCTCTGCTAGGGTTTGGGTGTTTTGCGATTTGCATCGGTTTTCATGGCGTTTTCGTGCGGTGTGGAAGGCGGTGAGCAGAGCGGCGATGAGGGGGTCCATTGGAGGCCCCGTTTGACGGAGTTGAACGATCAAGGAATGGGGTACGAGTCCGGATCAAAGTTTCCGGAGGAAGATCCGGTGGAGGAGTTGATGCCGGCGACTGAGCCGGTGGGAGAAGAGGCCCTAGGGGCGATGACGGCGATGGGAACGGTGTCGGAGACACCGGTGGTGGAGATCACGGGGGATGATGACCCCGTGTTGTCGGAGGGAACCTGGACGGACAGGATGGGGACGACGTCGATGCTGCATTTCTCGGCTGTGGAGGAGGCGGGATGGGTTCTTGGTGGCCGGGTTCGGTCGGGACCGGCCTGTCTCCGCCGCACGCCGGCGAAGGGGCCCCGGCCAAGGAGGTTAGGAAGCGGGCTGGGGAGAACCGCGAGGGCGGGTGCTGCTCGTGTCGACGGCGGTGGGGGAGCTGCTCCTCTACTGCCAGCGTCAATGGGGGAGGAGCACACGCCTATCCCGGTCTCCTCTGACTCGGCATTCATGCCGGAGGAGACGCCAAAGGAGACACCGGATGAACTTGCTTGGCGTCGAAGAAAGGGGAAGGGAGTGGCGGTTGTGGACCCGGGTAGGGTTGAACGGGAGACGGGTCTGGATCGCGGATTCATGGGCGATGCCCGTTGGGCTTCTACGTTGGGTCAGAAGTCGATCTGGGCCCAGGGTGGCGGAAGTGATGTAGCCCGGTGGGCTGCGAGGTTTGGAGCGGACCAGAATGCTGCTGAGGGGCCGGGTGGATTGGGCGAGTGGGGCGGAAATGACCCTGGGCCGGGTCAGCACCGTAGGATGGGCCCGAGTCCGACCCAGGCGGGTAAGAACTACCCGACCTCTAGGGTCCAATCGGGAGACCTCTATCTAGTACAGAGTCGACCCTCTGGGGAGCATATTGGGGCTTTGGACTCCCAGATGGGCGCTATGAGGATCAAGGAGGTCGTTGTGCCAGTGCAAGAGGTCACGGGTCGGGGGAACCTGTATCGTTTTGCGCTGGCAGCAAAAGTCCTGACTACCAAGAAAATATATAGGAAGTCAGTTGTGGCGCGAATGGAGGACGTCTGGGGAATGAAAGTCGAGGCCAAACCTCTGGAGGGCGGTCTTGTCGCTTTTTTCTTCCGGTCTGCGAAGGAGAGGGAACAAGTCTTGTTAGGCGAACCCTGGTCCTTTTGTGACTCTCTGGTCTTGTTTACGGACCTAAGGGCTCACATGCATATCTCGGATCTACAATTTCATCATTTCTCGTTCTGGGCACAGGTCTCGAATCTGCCAGTGGGGGCTTGGAAGAGAGATGTGGGCTTCAGGATAGGCAACACGTTGGGAGCCTATCAAGGGGTAGATGTGGACAAGGAGGGTCTCTGCTGGGGAGACTTCATGAAGATCAGAATCAGGGCAGATATTCGGGTCCCTTTACAAAGTCAACTCTGGTTCCGATTGTCGGTTTATCAGGTACGAACTCGCCTGTATATCTCGTATGAATACTTACCTGAGCACTTCTTTGGATG
The DNA here is from genome assembly GCA_963921825.1 of Erodium maritimum. NCBI lineage: Eukaryota > Viridiplantae > Streptophyta > Magnoliopsida > Geraniales > Geraniaceae > Erodium > Erodium maritimum. The sequence goes on from OY997595.1 coordinate 13,648,963, forward strand.
TTGTTGTGCGAGGCATCTCTTCCCGGTCTGTCCGGTCGAGGGGGTGTACGGGGATCCTCGCTGAAGGCACCAGGGGATCCGAGATCGGCGCTTGAAAAGGAGAAACATGGGAAGGCCGTCCCAGGGACGAACTTGACATATCTGAGTGGATCAGAGAAGGGCTGCCAGACCAAGGGGACACCACGGACACCTCCGAGGCGGGAGGAAATGGGGCGATGGGGTCAGCGGGAAGCAGATGATGTTGATATACCAGTAGGATGGTTACCATGTGATCCGACGCCGTCATTGTCGGGAAACAAGAGGGCTGAGAGAGAAGAGGACTCAACGGAGGATGAAGAATCAGCGTCATCAAATGGGGCGTGTTCAGCAGTGGCGGAGGGCTTCAAGCACCCTCGCCTCCAGGAATGAGTGCTGGGAAGGCCAGGGAGGGTTTGGTGGACTGTACCTTCTCCCTGGTGTTTAGGTGGCGAGGGTACCACCAACAGTTGATGAGTTACTTCTCTACCACTTCGGAGTCAGCAATCCCGCGTTCAGGAGCCCTACCATTATCAGTCAAGGGAGGACGATGCACGTTGACTTACCGGGGGAGTAATTGGTCCACCACTTCTTGTTTATCCTCTGATCTGCTCGATCAATATCTTATTGTTGGAGTATACTATATCGGTGTCCATGAACGTTACCGTAGTCCCACCCCTCCGACTGCCCCTATACCTAAGAGCAAAATTTACTTTTCTGCATATGTCTTTCATATTTTGTTAGTTTGGTTCCTATGTAAGGTGGCTCCGGCTCCCGAAGACACCAAAATGCTTTTATATTAATAATATTATCGTTTTTCTAAAAAAAACATCATTTATCAAAAAAAAAAGGATAAGGGATTCCACCTCTCCAGTCCTCGTTGAACTTTGGTTATTTAGAGCAAGAACAACGGAACGGCCCCGCTCCCCGCGCCGTGACGTTCGCTGGCCGGGCGCGCTGGCCGTTCCGATGTTAACGCCGAAAGACGCGGCTCCGCTCCCCTTGCACGCGCTCCCGTTCCCCTTGCACGCGCTCCCGCTCCCCTCTCGTTGGCCGGGCGCGGTGGACGCGCCGTCTGCTGCGCTGGCAGCGTCTGGGGCTGCCACGTGTCCCGACCGTTGGCACACTAACGGCTAGTTTTTTTTAATTCAAAAATCAACTAATAAAACCCTATAAATACCCCTCTCCTCTCATATTTTTCACACCACTTCCTACTTCAACTATCCAACTTCACTCTCTCCTTCCCAAATTCTCCTCTCTCGTTTCAATTATTCTCGTAAAAAATGTCGGGCGACGCTGGGTCCCGTGCACAGTCAGCTGGTGACGAAGTAGGATTCACCGAGGACGAACTGGCACGAGGTTTCGGAGACATTCTAACGGGCAATCACTCCAACTCCCCAAACTCGAACCCGGGGTTGAGTTCAGGTTAGTGCAAACTTATTATTTATGTAACGTAACTTTTGTACTTATTTTATTGTATGAATGCATTGTATTCAGTTTTTTGATTAATTATTTGCACTTATTTTATTATTTTATTTTTTAGCACTTATTTATTGTATTAAATTTTTTGATCAGGGCAATACCGTCCCCAACAATACCAAATGGCGCCAGGGTTCCAAGTGCCATCACAATGGAGCATGGCCCCACAAGGTTTCCAGATGCCACCGTTCCAACCACAATCACAATGGGGCATGGGACCCCAATTCTACAACTACGAGGGTCATCCACTACCCGACGTACGAACCCCCCAACCATCCTCTTCCCAACGACGAGGTCGAGCCTCTGCCCGAGCCCGAGCCCAACCCTGAGCCCAACCCGAAGAACCAGATCCGGAGGGCCGGACATTCAGCAAGGAGGAGGACCACCACCTCATCACTTGCTGGTTGAGTACAACAAGAGACGCCGTCAAGGGCAACTCGCAAACCGGCAACACATTCTGGTGCGAAGTGCAGAGGAAATACAATTCCAAGGGAGGTTACCCACATCGCCGCTGGGAAGCTATCAAGAAACGTTGGCTCAGAGGTTCCAGCCAGACAAGGAGGATGCTCGGCTATTTGAAGAGGTCCAAGGTCGAGAAGCCGAACGGCGCAAACCAGGAAGAGCACTTGAGACGTGCGAAGCAAATGTGGGAAGATGATGGGAAAGTGATTAAAGACCAACCGATAAAGTTCGACCTGGATCATTGGTTCATGAGGCTCGAGGGCAATGAGAAGTTCAGTGCCCAGGAGGGTACAATGGGAACTGTCTGCAGTCAGGTACGCCAACAACGACAGCGGTTGGATGAGGCTGGGGCTTACAGCTCAACCCCACCTACCCACAAGCACAGGGGAGGAGGGCACACATCTTAGTGGTGAGTCCCAACCACCAGAATGGGGAGGAAGCGAGAACTACGAGGGGACTCAGGTCCCTCTCAGCGACACACCCCCATCCCTTGAGGCTGCCCCAAGTCCCCCTCGCCGACCGCAAGGGAAGAAGGCAGCGAAGGCCGTAAAGAAGGGGCCCGTCCTCACGGCCCAAATGGCTGCCTTCGCCGAACTGGAACGTGCACGAATCGACGCTGAACGTGCACGGTTTGAGGCTCAACGTTCACGTGGCGAACAACATGCTGAAAAGTATCGCATGATACAGACATTATCCCAACAGTGGGAAGCAAACCTCGCCAACTACAAGTCCCTGGTAGGGACGGATACATCTTCCTACGACGAAGAGGCGTTGGCAGACCATAAGTTTTGCAAGACCCAACTGCGAAGACTCATATCTACCCTTGAAGCCCAAATTAATGATCTTCGAAGCCAACCCCCACCACCAGATGTCGACCCAACAGAGGATGATTCTTGAACTTGTATTTTCTTTTGGGTTGTATTAAAAGGGATTGAATAAAATTAGAAGTTCATTTATATTCGTGTTGAATTTATTAATTATTGATTGTCATTAATTATTTATTTCCAAAATTGTTTAAATTATGACTAAATTAAATGGTTTCTGATAACGAATTAAATAAAACAGGAAAATATCAAATAATAATCCAGTCAGCACTGTTCTGCACTCCCAGGACCTCAAGGTCCTTTCTGTTGCAAAACACCCACTTTTCTGCACTCCCACTCCCTGATTTTTGTCCAGTCAGTACAAGTTCTGCACTTCCACTCCCTGACCACGGTCCTTTCTGTTGTTCATGCTCTTATAACACATGCGTCCTTCGTCCATGTTGTCGTCGTACCCCTGCAAACGTTAAAGGCAAATCTAGCGCACCAAGAATGTTGAGGAAAACCCTGGCGCACACATCCTCTCAAACTCTTATGCACATAGATGATAGTGTTGACTTAATCAAACAGGTGAATTGGCTCTTATAATAAAAGCCAATAAAAAATGACCTAGCTTCTGTTGACTTTCCAAATTTGACTGCCAGATGGGTCTGAATAAATTACCCAAAAAGTACTCGGAACAAGTCAACAACACTAACAAACTGTTACAAAAAAGGCAAAATCATAAGTAACCATAATCACGCTATTACCATTTTCCTGCTTGTTTGATATTTGTAGTGGAAGTTACCATCGGAAATCCACCGGGAAATCAACTTGTTCATATGCCTATTGTTTGATACAATTCCGCTTCTTCCTCGGTCAATACAACTATTTTAAGATTGTGATTGCAATATCATTTTTATTATATACCGCAGCCTCTCTGAACCTCTCTGTTAGGGTTTAGGGCAAGTTTTGCGATTTTCACCGCCGTCCATGGAGTTTTCGCGCACGATGGAAGGCGGGGGCGACGGTACCGATGGCGGGGTTCACTAGGGACCCTGTCTATCGGGGCAGGAGGCTGGGGCCGGGGATCTCGTCGGTGGAGACGGGTTCTGGGCGTCTGGTGTGGAGGGGTCGGGACTTGTACCGACGAATGAGATGACGGCCATGGAAGAGTCGTAGCCGGTGGTGGACCGGGAGGAGGACGAGCCGGAGGATGGATCGGAGGACACGGGATCCCTGTGGCCAGAGGAGGAACCGGAGCGGGAAACTAGCCCGGTGATCTCGACTGGGGTGTTGACGGCCCGAGTTTCGGGATCGCTGATGTGTTTCTCGGCCAGTCGTGAGGAGGAGCCTGGTTGGGTAGTGGGTGGTCGGGTCCGATCAGGACCGGCTACCCTTCGCCGTACGCAGGTGGGAGGTCCGAGACCTCGGCGTATGGGCACCGGGGTAGTTCGACGAGCAGAAACAGGGGTTGTTGGCAAGGGTGGACGGGATCCTGCGCAGCCGGCGAGGGAGGGTGAGGGCTTGATGCCGATCCAGATCTCTTCGGGGTCGGAGATCATGCCGGAGGAGGCGCCGAAAGCAGTAACTTGGCGCCGAAGGAAGGGGAAGGAACCGGCGGTGGAGGAGGCTAGGGTTTCTGCTGATCGGGCCGTGGAAGCGGGCCTGGGCCGGGGCTTCTTGGGCGATGCTAGGTGGGCTGGGGGTAGGTCTCAGGCTTGGCCGGGACTCCATACGAGCTGTACCCGTGGAGGGGAAGGCGACGTGGCCGAGTGGGCTGCCCGGTTCGGCTCAGGTCGTGCTCAACCGGCCGGGTCTATGGGCTTGCGGGTCGGAGCTGGGCCACGGGTCGGTGAGGTAGCTGGATCGGATCAGGGGTACGGACGGGTCAAACCCGATGGTCCGTGAAACCCAGTCGGGTCAGAGGGGTCTGGAATTCTGGAGAGGTCCAGCGTCGGGAGGTGGGGATCCCCGGGGGGACCAGGTTGCATTGGACTGCCAAATGGGCGCGATGAGGATTAAAGAGGTAGTTGTGCCGGTCCAGGAGGTCACTAGTCGAGGGAGTTCTTATAAATTTGCACTGGCAGCCAAGGTCCTGACCACTAGGAGGATCTTCTGGAAGTCGGTGGTGGCACGAATGGAGGATGTATGGGGTATGAAGGTCGAGGCTAAACCATTGGAAGGAGCCTTGGCCGCCTTTATCTTCAGGACAACTAAGGAGAGGGAAAGGGTTCTGTTGGGGGAACCCTGGTCCTTCTGGGACTCTCTGTTTCTGTTTACAGACCTGAGGGCCCATATGCAGGTCAAGGACCTGCAATTCCATCATTTTTCGGTCTGGGCGAGAGTGTCAAATTTTTCAATAGGGGCTTGGACGAGTGATGTGGGATTCAGGATAGGCAACACGCTGGGAGTATGTCAAGGCGTGGATGTGGACAAGGATGGCCTTTGATGGGGAGATTTTATGAAGGTCAGAATCTGGGCAGATATCAGAGTTTCGTTGTAGAGCCAACTCTGGTTCCGATTTTCCGTCTCTCAGGTACGAACACGTCTGTATATTTCGTATGAACATCTTCCTGAGCATTGTTTTGGATGTTGTTGTGCGGGTCACCTATTCCCGGTCTGCCCGGTTGTTGGGGGAGTCCGGGGGTCCTCACTGAAGGCACCAGGGGACCCGAGGTCAGCACTAGAGAAAACAAAGCATGGAAAGGCCACCCTAGGGACGAACTGGACTTATTTAGGGGGATCATAAAAAGGGGGTCATTCTAAGGACGCACCAAGGACACCACCAAGGAAGGAAGGGACAAGGTGGTGGGGACAGAGGGAAGTAGAAGAGGATGAGGGGCCAAGGGGATGGTTGCCAATGGATCCGACACCATCACTATCTGGAAACAAGAGGGTAATGAGGGGGGAGGATCCCGAGGAGGATGAAGACTGGGCGGCGTCAAATGAGGCGCCATCTGCAGCGGCGGGGGGCTTCAAGCACCCTCGCCTCCAGGAATGAGTACTCAAGTGGCCAGGGAGGGTTTGGTCGGCTGTACCTTCTCCCTGGTGTATAGGTGGCATTGGTATCACCAACAGCTGATGAATTACTTCTCTACCACTTCGGGGTCAGCAATCCCGCGTTCAGGAGTCCTACCATTATCACTCAAGGGAGGATGACGCACGCTGACATACCGGGGGAGTAATCGGTCCACCATTGTTTTCTTATCCTCTGATCTGCTCGATCAGTTTTTTCTGGTTGGAGTATACTGTATCGGTGTCCTCGGATGCTACCGCAGTCCCGCCCCCCGACCGCAATTATGTCTAAGAGAAAATTTTATTTTTCTGCACTTGTCTTTCCAATTCAGTTAGTTTGGTTATGTATGGTGACTCCTACGTTTGTGCGTACCAGCCTATCTTAAATTAATAATATTATCATTTCCTCTAAAAAAATCATTTTTATTATATATAAATTTATATATTTTAAATTAAAAATGATTAGTAAGATTTGCATTTTGATTATTCAATCAATCAAATAATTATACACAATTAGTTGATTTAATATATTTTCATCATTTGCATTTTGATTATTCAATCAATCAATTTTTTTTTGACTAAATTTGGTAATAGGTCCCCTATTCTAGTTATTCTCGTCTGTGCGTTAATGACTATTCTATCATCGTCATCTCCTTCCACACCGTCTAAAGACATTTTTGGTCGTGCTAGTCAGGTTGGGAAAAGGAAAGTAGAACCAGTGCAGCCGAGCTCTGTTCAGGGTCGTGACCAGGGTAGAGTTGTGATCAAGAATTTTGTCGCTGCTCTTGATCTGATGATCGATACGAAGCATCTTAGAGCTGTTGCAGATAGGAATCAGATGTTCACTCAACCAGCCAACAAGGAGAGTACATCGGAAAACGTCGGAACAGCGAGTTCCACCGATGTGTTTGTCTGCAATCTCCCTTATGGTTACACGGAAGAGTGAGTAAGTAACATTTTCATCACTTTTGGGTCCGTCCAAAGGTGTTATGTTCTGAAGCGTTCGAACAAGGGAGGGAGATTTTTCGGGTTCATCTCCTTCTCGACGTGTACTGAGACTTCTCAAGCTAGTTTGGGATTAAATGGATTCAAATTGAATGAGCATATACTTCTCGTTGCTTTGGCTCGTCCTGGAACTCACCACCGTGAAATCAGAGCTTTCGAAGCTCGGTTTCCTCGTGCAGACCCTCGTGGTGTGGTGCAGGTGGAAGAGATTCAAGGTTATGGCTCTGGTACGAGTGGGTTTGCTCAGTCTTGTTCTGGCGATGGTCCGACCTCTGATTTGAATTTAGAAAGTCCTGCAAACACGCGATCTAATCCGGGTTCAGTTGATGGTAGAGAAGATCACGGGGTGAGTGATCTGATCACAATTTGTGATATGTCTGAAGAGATTCACGGGGTCGCTGATTCGTTTGCAGATGCTTTGGTTGTGAGTCGGTCTGTGTCACAGGCCTCTGAAGGTGCTGGTCGGACTATGCAGGCTACAGAGACTTCAGAACAGGCCCAAGGGCTTGTCCACGGTCCTGAGGTGGCTCTGTTTGGTGATGGACCTCGGATTAATGTTTCAATCCCGATTGTCGATCAAGGAAGCCCTTGGAAGGAGCTTTGACTAAATCCCCGAATCCTGAGGCTTTACCTCAACCAAAGAAGGGACGTGGTCGTCCAAAAAAGGGACAGCCAAAGAGAAATGTTCCTCTAGTTGTTTTTTATCAGTCAAGAGCCAAGACATCTGCCGAAAAAGGAGACAATTCGGGAAGCTTCATTGTTGATATTGCTAAAAAAGATAGCTTGGGTGTTTGGAGTTTTAGCAAGAAAGTTGGAAAAAAGGCAGTCGACCTTTCTTCTTTGGCCCTCGAGCGTGGAGTCCCGCAGGATGAAAACGTCGAGGTTAGTGAGGACGAGGTTTACCCTGATCTGACTACAGTAAGAGCTCTTATTCTGGTTCCAGTGTCTAACCGGTTTCTCTGTTTGAACTCGAGTAGGAAGTAGATGATTGTTTTCGTTTACTTTCCTGCTTGGGTTTTTTTGTTGCTATTTGTAGCTGTTTTAGTATGGGGAAATGGTCCTTTTTGTGGATCGTTTTCTAGCTTTGTTTTACTTTCTTGTAGAACAATTGCTTAATAAATTTTTTAGATTATGTATAAAAAAATCTCCTTCCACACCATGCTCTAATGTTCCTTTTTCCTGTCAGATCGAGTGATGCACGTTTCCTCCTCTTCGGTTCTCCCGTCGTGTTCATCCATGATTTTCTCCAAACCACACCACCATAAGGCTCCATATAAAAGACCTTCGGTCTTCGCCTTGTCGGCATCCTTCTCTTCCTCCACTCGTCTTCCGTCTTGACCGATGATGACCGATGAGAGAGCTCTGCCACCACGAGCGATTCTAGTTACCCCACCCCCTCGCGGTCATCGCACGATGTCTGCCCCCTCCGTAAGGTCGGACCGATAACGCATGGACTCTCATCAGCTAGGGGAGAGCATCCATGGTCAATGAGTCTCTCTACCTCAATGATACTGGACAATGGACATGTCCAGACGACGCCCATGCCTGATTCGTTGCCCGACGTGAGCGTATCTCGCGTTGTCGTCGTTACTGCGTCCCCCCCCCCACGGCCTCCCATCCCCCCTGAACCAACGAGATACATAAGACGTATATCCAAGATGCATGTTGTGCTGTCACCCGACTTTTCAGAATGAAAGGCTCGTCGCCCTTAAACTTCTGCTTCGATGCGACATTAAGGGCATCGTTTTTTCCGACCACCGCTTCTGGATCGAGGGACCAACCCTACTCGAGGCCTTGATCTTCACCGACCGTGCCTTCTCTATCAACAACCGTATGGAGAGGTCTTGCAGGCTAAGGTTGATGTGATGTCCCATCCGTGCCCGACTTCACTTGTGAGGTCTGTCGTCCTACCTAAACTGGGAGAATTAGTTGGGACGTCCAATCCAACCCGAATCTCGTCTCTTCTTAGGGAGGTAGAGGAAGGTTCGGTGACGTCCACCATCCTGCCTAACCCAAGAATATGTATGACGAAAACCATTTGTTCTCCTGGAGAATATCTAGGGTTTCTCCCAAGGGGCCTAGGGCTGATACCCGACCCCCTCCGTAGAAAATGAGGGGTGTATGGGTTGTAAGGAATAAAGGGCATTCAGGCGAGGTCTGGAAAGCATCCTCCCCATGATCCATGAGGACCTAGAACGAGGGGATACATTGGAGGACCGACGTCCCCCCTTTCTGAGCCTGTTAAGGCATCACATGGTGTCCATAAGGAGCCACACCTCGACCCCTAGGGTTCAACACTTGGCCGACCCCAGTCTCCTCCTTTCTTCGGGTCACTCCTTGACAATCCATCGTGACATCACAAGTTTGACCAAGTCAAAACAGGGAAAGTCAATTGGATCTCTCGAGCCACTAACTGGAATAATAAGGAACCACCTCTACCCGTTACCTAGAATAACCGGGCATTATTTATAAGAGCATCGTTCCAAATGTCTACGGAACTATGTCTGATCTTCTTTCCAATTATTAAGAATCTCTATCTGTGTACGCCCACCTCCGACATATCAGAAGTGTTTCATCCATAGCGTCAATAAAATAATCGTACCATACTCAATTTTTTTATAACAAATTTTCAACTTAATTTAGACTAATTAAGGGCATCCATGGTGGATGCCGATTCTGCAGGGTCTATTCACCCAAAAAATGGCGTCAATTCACGAAGCATCCGTAGTAGAGGCCGATGCTGACGAGTCGATTCCAACCAGAATCTCTAGATGTCTGGAGGAGAAAGGCCTAGAAGAAAGAGTAAGAGGAGAGCGCAAAATCAAGTGAACCCAAGATTGACATATTCGTTGACGATCGAAAGAGAATCAAATAGAAGAAAAAAACCGTCATTCTTTGACGACTAGTGTTTCGACCCGAATTAAACAATAAATCACACAATCTACTACACCACCGAACTTCGATAACTTTATTAGAAACCCTTTGATTAGATAGAGACTATGAACAATATAGTATAGGTGTACCAAATTTCATTCTTTTTGTGAGCAACAAATCCACCAGAAAATCTTTTGATACGGAAGGAAACAAAGAATAAAAAAACAGTCCTCTGGAGATTTCGCACCGATGAAGAAGAAGAAGAGAGGAGGGGCTAAAGCTAAATATACAAAAACATGTCAGCATCAGAGCTGACCCGGACGCAATCACTTGCAAAGACACTCTCACTTGCATGAATCAACAATCCACGTGCCTCCTCCCCCTCCTCTCTCTCTCACCATTTTTTCCTTAAATCCTAAGAAAATAAAAATGGTGATTACACTAAAATAAACTTCACAGAGAGCTTCCCCAATTCCCCAGTAACACAAAAACTCCTCAAAAAACCAAACTTTCCTCTCTTTCTTTCTTGTTTCTTTTGTAATCTTCCCCTTCATTTTCCCGAGAAAATTAAAATAAACCAGCAGAGGCATATGCATCCTAGAAAAAGTAGAATACCCATTTCACAGAGATTGAAGAGAAGGTCAGGCTAGAGAGAGAGAGAGAGGGTGATTGGGAGTTGCAAGGAAAAAGGCTCATCAATGTCCTGAATCGCTCGCTTTGGCTGAGCTTGAGGACGCTTGTCACTGTCGTCTGTGATCTTCTGGGTCCGCGCCGACTGGGCTCATCACTCTTTCCTATATCACCGTTTCAAATCTGGTACTTTCTCTTTGACTCCTGATATGTGTTTCAATTTTATGTTCTGGGAAGCTTGTTTGTTTGGTTGTTTTCAATCTGATTAGGGGTTACTAGGGTTCCCAGAAGTGATTGTGGGCAGGGCTTAAATGTTGTAAAACGAATCCATTTGCAAAACCCTTGTTTTTTTAGAACCAGAATGAGTGATTTTCCGAGGTTTACTGACCTGATTTTGTGCTATAGATATGGCATTTGATCAAAACCAGATCCTGAAGGATCTGAGGCCTTTGAATCTGACTCCGAAGGTGCCTGATGAGACCCACATTGCTCCACATACATCTAGAAATGTTGAAACTTTCTTTGCTAATCCGCCCGGTCTTGAAGCTGGGAGCCCTGGAGCTGGAACTGTGTATTACCCCGCCACTGTAGGTTACCCAAATGCTATAGCAGGCGTGGCACCGCAATGGTGCCAGCAAGTGCCTGTGGCAATTGGGCACCCCGGTACCGCTGTTGGGTTCAACTATGCTCACAATTTCGGAAATTGGGTAGCTGGAAATGCCACAGATCAGGCTAGCAGTGATAATATGGCGGCTGGGCTTGTGTACAGTCCTAAATCGAGTAATCAGGTTGGTGACGGTAGTGTTGATCGGTCCAGCAATAATACTGGAAATGGGTATGGTGGTAGTCCCAGTATGAGAGTTCAGGTGGGTAGCAATGGGACTGATCGAGGGAGTGAAGATGGTGGAGATAATTCAGTGTCAGGAAAGAAAGTTAAGTTTCTTTGTAGCTTTGGGGGAAAGATTTTGCCTAGACCCAGTGATGGTATGTTGAGGTACGTTGGTGGGCAGACAAGGATTATTAGTGTCAGAAGAGATGTGAGCTTTAACGATCTTGTTCAAAAGATGGCAGATATATATGGGCAATCGGTGATTATTAAGTACCAGCTTCCTGATGAGGATCTTGATGCATTGGTTTCTGTTTCATGTGCTGATGATCTTGAGAATATGATGGATGAGTATAAGAAATTGGTTGAGAGGTCTCCAGACGGGTCTGCTAAGTTAAGGGTGTTCTTATTTTCAGCTTCAGAACTTGATTCCCCTGGTACTGTCAAGTTTGCAGATTTCCAAGATAGTGGGCAGAAATATGTCGAGGCGGTGAATGGTGTTTTAGATGGAGGTACCAATATCACGAGAAAGGGGAGTATGACAAGTGCCACTTCAACACAGAACTCTGATCTTAGCATCAATGAAGCAGTGGATAGCTCGGGTATTGGACAAGGTGATGTTGTTGGTAATATAGCAACAACTACTCATGGCACTTCCCCAGGATTTGTTGAGGTGAATCCAAACCCTGCCCTTCAATTGGGCGTTCCAGTTGTTCCGACTGCTCCTTTCCAGACTTCACCTGTTGAGACTGAGGTAGATAGGCGTGCCCTCATTCCACCATCCGCTCATTACATGCACACTTACGTAGATCCTCGCCAAGAAATGATGAACAACACAATGTTCCCTTCCCAGATGGGCTTTCCACATGCTCAGTTGTTTGGGGATGGTAGGCCCATATTTACCCACCAGCAGCTTCATGATAATGCTTCTGGTGTTTCTACTACTCAGTTTATGCCTGCGGTCCACATGACCATGGCTCCCTCATCCTGTCTAGTTGGTATGGGGCCAACTGTGATGCAACAACAACAAAATCCGCTGGACCAGAACTACAATGCATATCAGGGCCAGGTCCCAATGGTTGGAGGAGGTTATGTATGGAGCCCTCATGTTAGGCAACCTGAACATGTGGCCTTCTCTGATGGATTGGTACCTCATCAAGTAATGACTCCTGAGAAAATCCCAAGATTGGAGGGCTGTTATATGTGCCAGAAAGCTTTGCCTCATGCACATTCAGATACTGTGGTACAGGACCATAAAGGTGGTGCTGCAACAAGTCCTGTCTCCGATGCAAACATGGTTTTTCACAGTCTTCGCCCGGAGGATAACATGAGAGCTTACCCAATGAGTAGGGGACTGGCAACTCGAGCCATGAGGGAAGGGAATATTGATCAAGGAGCTGCATCTCATTCCAGGGCAATGTTGAATCAACAAGTTGGAACATCTCAACCAGAAACTATTGGGTACTCTCAGAATCTTGAGGCACAGTATCAAAAGGCAGACAATCTTGATCATCCTAAAGCTTCAATTCCCCAGGCCTCGATGGCTTTGGCAGGTGACATGCAGTCACCGTATGGGGTTTTAATGGGTGGTTCTCCTCAGTGTTTCCAGAACAGTGCTTCACAGCAGCCTATGATGCCTACTCAGTACCAGGTTAGGCAGGAGGGCATGGTGAGCAATCCAATGAAAAGTGACGCACATACCATCTTTTTGGCAACCCAAACATCAGAGGCCCCGACTCATGAATCTCCTGGTAATATTCCTGGTCTTGTTGCTAAGGAAGATCCCATTGATGGGAGGATGGAAACTCTACAGATACACCATCCTGATACCGCTTTTAGCAAACCTCAAATGGTTCTGAATTCCAAGCCAATGGAAGTTCCATCCTCTTCCCATGCAGAAGTTTCCCATGTGCACAATTTTCTACCAGTGGAATCCTTTGAAGTGGCAGAACATCCTAATGTTGGCAATTCAGGTCCATATTCACCTAAGGTGATTCTCGGAGATTTGGAAACTTTCCCCTTGAATGGTAACTTGCCATCTTCACCACCATCAAGCAGGGCTGGTGAATCTCAAGGTTTCTCAGACTCACTTTTCAGCAACCAGGATCCTTGGAATATGCGGCAAGATGCTCATTTCCTTCCTCCTATGCCAAACAAAATCTTAGCAAAAAAAGAAACTTTTTATACACCATTTGGTGATAACAATTTGGTCAATGGTGGGGAGTTACTTGCAGAAATGAGGTTGGATGATAGGAATCATCAGCCACTGGGCAATTCAGACAAAGATTGTAATTCAGACTGCACCAGGACAATCAATTGTGAGTATTTTGTAAACCTGTGAGTTATTTACCCCTCTTTGCTTCTGGAGTAGTTTTCTAATTGATAAATGCTTCACTGTCAAATGGTCAGCTGAGGAACTGGTAAAGCAAGAACTTAAGGCAACAGCTGAGGGTGTAGCTGCTAATGTTCTTCAGTCAGCTATATCTTCTGATCTTGATTTACCTGCTTCAGAAGCCAATGGAGAGGGTGGAGTTTCAAGTAGTGTTGAAATGCAGCATGAAGTTGTTGAGGTGCTTAATACACTTTTTCTTCATTTTGTTTTCTCGTGATGCATTTGTATGATTGCTAACTCACAGTCATTTTTATGTAACTCAGGACATAAGGACCAAAGTGCCTGAAAAAGTCAATTTTGCTTATCCTGTATCAGATGGCCTTGGTCGCTTGCAGGTAGATGATCTTTTCTTGTTTGATTCCAGTGGGTATAGTATCATGCATAATGATCTCTAACCCTAACGCCAACTTTTATCCATCAGATTATAAAGAATGGCGATCTTGAAGAACTGAAAGAGTTGGGTTCTGGGACCTTCGGCACTGTTTATCATGGAAAGTGGAGGGGTACTGATGTTGCCATTAAACGGATCAATGATAGGTGTTTTGCTGGGAAGGCCTCAGAACAAGAACGCATGGTCTGTCTTTGATATGTGCCACTCTCCTCCTTATGATACCATATTTTGACTTGTCTTATGAATTTTAATTCCACTCACTGTTCTTTATGCTCTTAATCAGAGGGACGATTTCTGGAATGAGGCAATTAAGCTTGCCGACTTGCACCATCCAAATGTGGTGGCTTTCTATGGAGTTGTTCTTGATGGCCCCGGAGGTTCTGTGGCAACAGTAACCGAGTACATGGTCAACGGTTCTTTAAGAAATGCTTTGCAGAGAAGCGAGAGGTAACTCGATCATTTTTTTCTAGTTTATTTGTTGTCTTTTGTATCTTGTGTAGCACCGTTTTTTTGTTTAAAAAAGAAGCTGCTTGCTCTCAGGAATCTTGACAAGCGAAAGCGTTTGTTGATATCCATGGATGTTGCTTTTGGAATGGAGTACTTGCATGGGAAAAATATAGTGCACTTTGATTTAAAAAGTGACAACTTACTCGTAAACCTTCGAGATCCCCACCGGCCAATATGCAAGGTATAATTTAGATTGTGAAGGTGAATTTCTTGTATTGATTTGATACAAGAAACAGTATCTCATGAGCATTTCTTTTGACAATAACATTTTATTGAATTATAATCTTCGGCTTGTTGATCTTCTAGGTCGGTGACCTGGGATTATCGAAGGTGAAGTGTCAGACACTTATCTCGGGGGGTGTGCGGGGAACGCTTCCCTGGATGGCTCCCGAGCTTCTGAATGGCAGCAGTAGCCTGGTTTCGGAGAAGGTTTGTGCTGAATTAAGCCCCTAAACATAATACGTATTTGTTGTTCTAATACCTGTTTGTTTGTTTCATTCTCAGGTTGATGTGTTTTCATTTGGCATAGTCTTGTGGGAACTTCTCACCGGAGAAGAACCATATGCAGACTTGCACTATGGGGCTATCATAGGTAATGAATACTTTACCCACAAATTTTAGGCCTTTTCTTGGAATTTGAGTTGGCTGATTGTGAAATGGAAAAACAAATCAGGTGGTATAGTGAGCAACACATTGAGGCCGCCAATACCGGAGACTTGTGAGCCGGAGTGGAGGTCATTGATGGAGAGATGCTGGGCTTCGGAGCCAGTGGAGAGGCCCAACTTCACGGAGATTGCTGATGAGTTGCGGTCCATGGCAGCCAAGGTTCCGCTCAGAGGGCAATCCCAACAGCAGCAAGCCTCCAAAACCGATTAGTTGTGGTGGTGATGTTTTCACCGGCTAGGAAAATGTAGAAGGTGTGAATTTGATGAAGGTTTTGTTCCTCTCTCCTTTTTGTTTGTTTGGAAATTTGATGTGGCTGTACATTTGGAGTTTTGTGATCATATATAATAATTTGGGGTTGCATTCTGTATTTATCTTTTCTTCATACTTGTTTTGCTTCCTTATTCCTTCCATAACCTCTAACAAAAGTGCTTTGGTTTGAAATACAAGTGTTCCTCATTAGAAGATGTTCCTCATTTTTGTTCCTAGTCAGCGGTGAGAAGAGGCGTGGAGCTCCCGGCCAACGATTTCTCCCCGCCTGCGTCTCCCCATCAGCTCCCAGCCCACCACTGTGGATGCCCTTAGTATCTTGCAGTTTTATCTTTTGACTTGGATTGAATAAGGTGTATAAAAGAGTCTGGCTTGTGTACATGCTATTTGTTTCACCAAAAACGAGTGCTATTACAAAATTAGGAAAATACATACATGCATACATTACATACCCATATTTGTTATTCACAAGCAAAACTTAAAATCACTGAAACAGTTTGGTGTTGTTGAATTGTTGATCAGTGTAGGTCAAACCAACTCGTATCATATCTAACATATTACACATTTACTATTAGACTAAGATTTTTTCCTCTTCCTAGAGAGAAGCAAAAAAGAAGAGACCTCTGGAGATAATCGAGTTAATAGCTCCTGGAATTGTATCTTCTCAAGTCCTTGCTTGTATCACCTGCATTACTTCTTTTCCGAATTACTGTTTCGGAAGAAAGTTCAGGGTTCAGATGTGGAACAACCCAAGACATGAATGAATTATGAGCCTACCTCTTGCGCTTGGTCTTCAGAACAGTGGAAGACGATGGGTTACTGTGCCAGTTCCTTTTCCGCTGATTTATAAACCAGTTGTTGATTTGCTTCAGCTGCAAGCCCGTTTCTTGCACCAATCTCGCTTTGTCCTCCTCCTGGTAGATTATGTAAACCAAACAAGAGTTTAGAAACCATTTCAAGACCAAGAAAGCACTTTAAATTGAGTCCATAACACCAAAGACAAACTACTCACTGTTGGGTATGGCCACTTGGAATGTGACTGCCACCAAGCTTTGAGGAGAGATGTGGTGTCACCGGGTAGTTTTCCAGCTCGTCTCTTACGCAGAATCTCCTCTCTGATGTCCACGATCTTCTCCTTGTATCCCTGAGAAGTAGAAACCCGTATTAGGTAATGCACATAGAGGAAATGAGAAATTAGAAGAGTTGTGTTGTGCTGTACACATTGACATTCAAACCTGTTTCAGCTCATGCTTCAATTCCAGCCTTACACGCTCCATCAAGGACCTTTCACTTTCAGTTGGGATTAGTGGACCGAATCCCATGCTGTCATGCCCATCCAGACTTCCATCATACAAGTTGGTCTCGCTATCTGCCTGGTCTTCGTCGTCTTCTGACATTGTTGCACCAGTTCCCTCACCAGGAGATACACCTGTTCACATGTTATAATTTATTCCTGTACTTGCTCAGTCCAATATTTTTAGATACATAACTACCGAAACCAAGTACATGGGAATGAAAGGGAAAAGGGAGGACAGTTTGTGTATGACCAATGGTTGAGGAAGCTTCCTAAGCAGATTTATCATCTTAGTTTTCGGGTTTTGTATTCTTCCTAAATGACAATAAGAAACTATTAATCAATGACTTCTGTCAATGGTTCAATGCATTTTAGACTGAGAAACAGATAGAAGAGAGCATTTTTGCAATAACAAAGGGGATTCTTATGGTCCAATGATACAATACAACAGAAAGGAAAGGAGGCTGGTGGAGGGATAGGGCTATGTTGTAGTACTCTTTATGTTATTTTAGACCCTTCAGTTTTGGATAGATTCTTGATGCTCAACCGAGACTAGTCCTCATAGGAAGTTACATGGATATGACATAAAAGTTGGAGACCTTATCTTCTAGTTGATGGAACTTGGCATGGACACAACGCATTACCATGCAAATTATGAAATTGCATGACAGATTACCAAAGCCAGTACGTAGCAATATAAAATAGTATGAAATTCAGTCTATGCAGTGAGATACAGATGTACTAGAAAAGATTTTTGTCTTCGGGTGTTGCTGTTGGTTAGAAAAATTACCTGTTAAGCTTTGAAGAGATTGCTCAAGTTCCCAACAGGCCATCACTGCTTCCATAGCATGAACTCGGACATGTTGTTGCAGTTGTTCTTTAAAGGAACAGAGCAATAGAACATAATGTGTCTACATCACAAGGAATCAAAAGCAGATTCAGATCAAATGAAAAAGAGATCATTACATTAACTCAAAACTGGTAATCGACATCACTACAATTCTTTCTGGATATAAACCATGTTAAACTGAAAAGCTTAGCTACATTTATGCTACACCAACAAGCCAGTCTATAATATTCCAAAAACAATTGCTACAGCACACAAATCACAGCTTAACTGGAGCGTAGCGCTACAAACTAGTCTCTTCCAATACATTACTATCTTTATAGCATGTCTGTAAGTATATCCACCAAAATCATGTAAGCCAATATCAACTTGTGGTAATTAATAAACTAATTGATGCATACATAAATAAAATAGTTTGTAATTATCTTGACTAAGCAAATATTATGATTATGTTATGACCTATCGTTCCTCAACAACCAGAAATGTTATTGTTGACTGTTGAATGAGAACTTAAAACCATCACCTACTTAGTGAGCTGTCAAGAGCTAGAGTCAATTCAAATAAAGCGGAAGAAGTGCATTTGAAAATGAGCTAGAACTATGGCTCATAATTCTGATTCTTTTTCACTAAATACTTTGACACCAAGTTAGATGAATTTACAAGAGAATCAATATTTGTACCATGCATATGAGCATGCCAAATACAACACTAATCAATCGGCGCTTTCATTTCATTAACATAGTCCATCATGCCATATAGATTCTATGGTTCAAATAATGCTTTCTCCTTTTGAAAATTGCACCACCTAAACCAGGATTTTCTCTATCTCCCTTATTGTTAATATATATACTTCCTCTTGATAAACCCTCTTCTACAACTCAACATTGATTTACTTACCACCTTCTTATTGTCATAGCTCATTAAAGCACATGACCACAAGGGATCTTTCTACAAGTTCCCCTCTAACTCTAAGAATCTTTTAGAAACATCTAATGAATAATTATGTCTAAATAAATAGAAGAGCTAGATTAAAGTGGGGTTGTTTCTACACAGAAAGATCTATTTGTCATGCCAAAAACCATTGAAGCATACCATTGCCATAAAAAAGAGTTGTTGCAGACACAAACCAAAACAGAAGTTGGTCCTTCCAGGGAAGAAACACTCCCACATTGCTAGAACTAAAGTGGATTAAAATGAGTATCGATATAGAATCAAAGAGATTCTCCAAAAGTTTGAAATTATTAGAGAACTGAATTCCAAGATTCAGTTTGCAATTCCACAACATGGCATTCTAATTAGCTTCCGAGATTCAGTTTATATGATTAATCCCATATAAAAGTTGTAACTGTCCTTGCAACATCTTTGAGAAAAATACAATGAACAAGTCAACAAGGATTCTGCTACATTCAATCTCAATTTGGACATAAGTTTTAACAAAACCAGAAAGAAAAAAAACCCTTCCTGTTTGATTCACTAGCTGCATAAAAAAAAATTAGGACCTAAAAGTAGTGCGATTCCAACGAACAAAGCCCTGGAAAATATGACAAGTAATTGGAAGCAAAACAAAGTTAATAACCAACAAAAACATGAAACAAAAAATTGGGGCATTTACTATGGTCATAAATCTGTACCAATCTCAGAAAGGGACAATGAAACAAAACCTTTCATGTACACAAACAGTTTCAGCTAAAGAAAGACCCAAACACACCAAACAGTACCAGTGAGAGAGAGAAGAAAAGCTAACCATGAACTGATCGAGGTCTTTCTCGTCCACTACCGGACCGCCGCCGGCGCCGTACTTGGCCACCACCTGCTGCGACTGCGCCAGCTGCGCGTCGATCCTCGGCAGCTGGTCCACCGGCGTCGCAATCCTCAGGCACGAAACGTGCGCCGAAAGCAACTGCTCGTACAGCGGGTGCCCCAATATGTCCGCCTTCCACCTGGCGCTCTCCCAGTTGTGGTCTCCGCCGCCGCCGTCGTCCACCAACTCCTCCCCGCTCCCGCTCCTGTTCCGATCGCCACAATCGATCCCCTTGTCCCGATTCCCCATCAAATCCGGAGACATCATCGCCGGCACGTCCTCGTTCTGGCCGTCCGAATCGCTCTGCAGATGCAAAAAGTTCTGCTGCCGGAGAATCGCGCTATTCAGCCAGGTCGGCGCCGCGCCGCCGTGTCCCGCGGCGGAGATTGCGTGCTGCTGCTGCTGATGGCCTCCTGATTTCCCCGCCGCTGTCTCCATGTAGAACCTCTGCATGTCCTTGTTCTGCTGCTCGGTGAAGTGCTGAAAAGCCATTTCCTGAGACATGTGATCGTGAAACGCCATCGTTTAAACCCCAAATCCTCCACAGACCGACTCAACCAGCCACCAACGCTCCTCTCTCTCTCTCCTCCCAAGTCTCAACCCTTGTTGTTCTTGATAAGTCACCCTCACAGTCACACACACACACAAAAAGAGTAAAGAGAAAGAGAGTACTGTTACCAAACCTACAATTAAGCTTGGCTAATTTCCAACACCATTATTTACAATTATCCCTTGTAGTTGTATCTATACGTCTGTATACGTCGGCGGTTGTTTTCGTCCACGGCGCCGCCGCCGGAGGAGGGTGAGGATCGGAGAAAAAGGTGTCCTAAGGATGAAGACTTTTTCGTTTATAGGTGTGATTGGACGGTGGGATTGGGGACGAGGTGGCGGGATTTGTGTTGTTGATTTTCTCTTTTATTTTATTTATACAACAGACAAAGATCTATATATTAAAGCACCCAATTATTATTAATATTTATGCTCGCTACACGCAACTACTATAGTCTATAGTCTATACCATACCATACGACATGTTTGTGGCGTTTGAAACGACACTCGTCCTTTTTTTAATTTTATAATAATTAATTTTACCCGCCACGCGGATGAGTGGTTTTGGAGGTATGGAAGGCGGTACAGAACAACGAGCCTCAGGCAATCATTCCCAATTGACGCTGAGGACACGCGTCGCCTCCAAGTTTCATGGACCACAAACAGCGGGCGCAACTTTCCAAGCACGCGCCAAGAAGCTACGAATCAGGTTCGTACAACCTGGACGACGGTGGGGACCACCGAGTCGGGAGGCTACTGTTTGGATTGATTTGAGCGAGGAGCGCGTGTCGGTGGGCACAGTCTGATGATCCGGCGGCTACAGTCGCAGCAGAGGGCATGGGAGGGATCTTAGCCTCACGCGCCTGCTGCGGTGTGGTAGGGGCTAGGGGGTGTAGGGTGGTCCTGTTTCTATTAAAAGCGAAAGGGTTTTTGTGCGCGAGTGGTCCCCAACACACTGCCAAATTGTGGGGGGTCCACTGATCTGTAGGCTGCATCTGAACCGACCACGTGTCATGGTCCCCTAAGGGGTGGATAATTAAGACGACGTCGTTTACAGTTAAAGTTATACTGTTCAAGTCAATCACTCAACTACTTCTCTGTGGAATCCAATCCATTGATTGTGATATACAGTTATCAAATTAACGCACATTATTGAATAATCATATGCCATCAACTTGGTTGATTCTAATTTTTCTATGCATCCTTGTACCTGCCTTTGACCATTTTGGCATATTAGTATTATCGATGACTTTCAAATGTTAGGACAATTATATGTCGGCTATATGATTATCGATCCCAAATTATAGATGTGTATGTCATTGAGATTGCACCTCGTACTAAAAAGAGGGGGCAAAAAGTTAATAAGTTGAAAACTAACATATGGTGATCTTTGTTTTCACATACATTCGTGGTAGAAAATTAAATTCGTGTACTTACTTGTTTCGATTATTTTGGGACAAAAAACTACGGAAACAAGGGATGTGTACTTGAGATAACTACCTAACGGAAAAAAAATTATCTCATAAATAAATAAAAGGGTAAGTACATAAGGTTTGACTTTCTATCAGATATGTAAACAAAGGTCACGATAAGATCATTTTTTTAGTTTAAATTTTATAATAAAAAATAATTTTTATCTACATATTTATCGATAAAAGTATGTGTCACTTTCTCGAGAAAACGGGCCAGTGTCTCTTGTCTGTGCACAAGGAATAAGGATTAAAATGTTCAGTCACAGCTCTTTGTCGTTGTGATTTTTATTTCCATATATTCTCAAGCTACCTAGGGTTCTTGGCTGGACCCATATCCTTATACTGTATTGGCTCAACTCAACTGTATGCAACTATGCATAAGAAATTGAAGACATAAAGATGTGTCTGTAATAAATACAAGCGTGATCGTGAATAGTAATTGGATTGCATTGAATTTTTAAAATAAAATAAAATCTTAATCTCATAATATGATTTGTTTTTAATGATGTTTTTGTAGTATCATTAGGTATTAAGGAATAACTAGTCTTGACAAGGAAACAAAGCAATGTGACCCACCTGACTTTATTTTTATTTTGTTTGTCCAACACCACCACCCATGATCAATCCATTGATTGATATCCAAGGTTTTCATTATTATAAAGAGGAAAAAAGAGATACCGATTCCAAACGTAAATGAGCTGACAACATTATTGATTTCTCATCAATAAAAAGTAAATATTTACGACACAATGATTTGATGTTAAAACACAATAACTTGTTTTTTTGTTTGTTAAAATTACAAGTATACAATACATGCATGAGAAATGAGATCAATATTATAACTTGATCCCTATGGGGGCATTTTAGTATTTTACTCACCCTACCTTTCCATTGTTTGTTGTTTCTTTTCTGCTGAACTTAATTAAGTTATCCTTTTTCCGGGCCAACCAGTGTTACTATATATAGTATCTAAAATATCAATTTTGTTAATATCAGTGCTATATGTTTGACAAAATAATAAGATTTTTAAAGTTGACAGTCCATGGAGACTTGGTAGACAATTGTATAGTTCTCTTAATGAATATGAGCTCGATCTGGTGATTATCAGCCTCTAATGTAGGTGGGTTTAGTCATGACCTTATAGATCACATGCAGGTGGTTCTTAGCCTCTCTTGCAAGTGCATGAGTCATGACTGAGATCAATCATGCAAGTGCAACACACCCGAGACTGAGATCAATTTGTATCGGATACATATTTGCACTTGGAAGAGGCGTCTATTAATAGCATGAATTAATTATCATATAACTATCGAACTTTAAAACTAACTATAGACTTGTTAGTCGATCAATTTGGTACTGTATAATTACGATAATTGTTAAAAAGTAACATTTTCTGTTATAAATAATAGAAAACGTTATGCAAAACATGTGTTATGCACGTGTTCACTTACATTTTCTTAAAGGCGAAAATGCTCTCAATTTTTGCATAAGAACTAACTATTGAGACGTTACTTTCATCACATTTAGAACGATATTAGAGTGCCTACGTGTTATCCCAAGTGTTGACGACAGAGAGTTAGGAAGAGCGAGAGAAACACGAGGAGTAGTCGACAAAGACGAGGATTGGTCGAGGAAGGAGAGGACTGGTCGAGAAAAAAGAAGAACAGTGGAGGTCGATAAGAAAAGAAGAACACGACACAAGAGAAGGGAATGGAAGAATCTACAATGGTATGTAAATCCCATGAACCCATCTTCTGAAGCTCGATTTTATCCGTATAAGTGAATAAAACCCAAATCCCTAATAATATGGTTAGGGCTACATTGAATCAGGGGAAACCCTAACCTTAATTTTTGGGCTTGTGGAACAAGATGGGCCCGTGGATGTCTCTCCAATTCAGTCATTCGCGCGTTACACTGCATCGGATGGGCATGTGACTGGTCTTTGTGTAGTGCAAACAAAGAATGAGGATGTTTTTGGTGCAACAAACGCAGTAAGTCCTCTTTCGCCTACATCGTATCTTCCTAATCATCCGCGGACATCTCGGATGGTTAGCAAGCTGTTGACGATGTGGGTAAGGATGTTCAATCAAAATTTAGATGGACCTCAGCTATCTCTGATTTCCTCTCTTAAACTACTTTCAGGTTTCGATCATGAATTTCTTGTTTTTTCAGTTGCAACCGTAAAGCCTGCAAGTGCAAAGAAAGTTAAAGGGAAAAGAAAGAAGGAACTCCCGCATATTGTTGTAATGACAACTGGATCTAAAGTCCAAAGCGATAGTGAATTTCTTGAAACTCAGCGTAGAAGGGTGACTTGGACTTGGAGACATTTTGTTACTACATGAACTTTGTTGAATGTTGGGAATGAGGATGCAGTCCTGTCTTAATGAGGTCTCGGTTTCTTTACAGGGGATTTTTCTTTTTTATTGATATTTCCTTTAGTTCAGTTTTTCTGTCTTTTTGGGGAGATTCTCCAAATTCTTTGTCATGTCGTTTTTGTCTTCTCCCTTCTTGTAGGGTTTTTTTTGTTAAATCTCTAAGGATAGCCTTTTGGCATTCCTCTCCCTTTTTCCTTTTTTTCACGGATATGATATCCGTTGGGCTAGTCCCCACTTTATCCACGGATGTGGCATCCATGGCAAAAATACCCTCACTTTAGCCACGGAAGTGGGATCCGTTGATAAAGTGGCCAAACTTTACCAACGGATGTATTTAATCTGTTGCCCAAGTCAATTTCTGCAGTAGTGAGAGAGTTCCGATCCCTGATTTGACTATCATTTTTTGGAGAATCTAGTTTGAGGAGCTTACGTTGATTCAGGCGGATAGACAAGCTCTGTCTCCTAGTTCCTGGATTGTGTCGTCGACGGTTGCTCTTTCTCAGCCTACTAAAGCTATTTCTCTTTCTTTTTTCTTCTTATTCCCCTCGTTCTCTCGGATCGAGAAGTCTCTTCCTTTCTGAACGACGCGATTGGCTCTTTCTCTTTGCTCTTTTTCTCCTTTTTCAGATGTTGTAAACATTTTTGGATCTTGTTGTTGGTGGTTTGTGGTTTCCTTGCCGAAACCCACACCACATTTTTTATGCATTAATTTTTTTCTAATAAAAAAAGCAGGAATTCACTTTCAGAGATTCATTTTGTGTAGATACATAGTATTTGACTTCTGTTTCTTACAAGAGTTCCAAAATCTTTCTCAAGAACAATTTTTACACATGGGTAATATAAACATGCAACTAGATACAGAGTGATAAGACGTCAGGGCAAGGCGGGAGAAAGGGAAGGCTTGGTCACTTTGAGCTCTCCACAGTCACTGATGAAAATGGTTTTGAGAGGTTTGTTCCAATTGCCGCGGGCATTCTGAGCTCTCTCGTCTCCAATAAACTCAGCTAGATCATTGAACTGACGGATTTTTTCACCTGGTTTGTAAGTGGGAATGGCAGCTATACTCGTCACAACATCAAGCCCTGGAATTCAATACAAAATAAAAGGGCCACAGAAGAAAAGACCTCAGTTAGCAACAAAAATCAAAGAGAAGCTCCTGGGAAAATTGAACTACCTATTACCTAGCCTTGTAAGACAACACGATAGCGTCAAAAGAAACCTCAACTAGTAAAGTTTATTCTTAATCCAACTTTCTTGTCTTCCTTCCCTAGTAGCTAAAATGAAATGGAACCTGAAGGTAAACAAAATGCTTATACACTTTACTGGAAACATGACATTGTTTACGGGATCTGCCTCTGTAACCCCTTATAGTTCACAACATACATAAGCTAGAAATCCTTACACAAGACAAGCCTGTCTTGCCCAGTCTGCCATTACTGAGCAACAAAGAGCTGAACTCTCTCCTTCTCGAGCCCCTCCCCTCTTCATGTGCTCTCTTTCGGTCACATCCCTTCGACGCTTTCTTTTGTCCGAAACGACGGTGATGGTGTTTAGCTTCCCTTATCAACCTTGCTGGAACCTCCCCACACTCCTCCCACTTCACATCTCAACTCGTCCTTCTTTTTCTTTAGATCTTTCTTCGACAGCTTCCATCTCTCCTACCTTTCTCTTAGGCCACCACCAAGATCGACCACTGATGACTCGCTATCCACACATACCTCAGCAACCAGCAACCCTTCCGACGGTTACCGTTCCATTGATATCGTCGATCCCACCCTCCCAACCATCTAGCCCGACCAAAATCTTGCAGCCACCTCCTATCCCCGACACCATAACCACCCTTTTTGTCTCAAATCAGAGACTAAAACTCACATGCAACGACGTCACTTTTAGGGGCGTACCCAAACCCCCATCCCCGAGCCACCACTACAGCAAACGGACCCTCATCCGCCGCGTCAGCTACCAGACCCGTCTTTCTTGGGGTCACCGGTCTCAAACTTGGATGCGGTCCAACAAAGACTCACACAGGTCTCTCTCGGGTCAGAGCCGACGAGCGAATTCTACGAGGAAGAGATGAGGTTCTGGCCGCCCCGACCAACACGGTCACGACTCTCGGTGACTCACGGTACAAGTTTGCTTTAGTCGGCCGCCTTCTTACGGACAAACGAGTAAGACCCCATACCCTTTGTACTGTTATTTCAAACGCATGGAACGTGGAGGATGTGACGGTCCAACCACTTACCGACAAGATAGTCGCTTTCTACTTCCTCTCTAGAGAAGCCATAGATGGTATCCGAGCTATGGAGTCGTCGGCTTTCTATGGCACAGTCTTCATGCTTACGCCTTTGTATCCGAGAACCCAACCAGAAAGTCTTTGCTTCCGGTCCTTGAGGATCTCGACTCGTACCCATGATATATTTGTCGAGGCCAGGGCCTCCGAGATGAGAGAGTTCATCATCTCAAATCTGGGCAGGAAGGTGGAATAACGTAGAGCTAATAGCTCGAGAGGCCCAACCAACCCCCGGGGCTGGGATACCTTCCTCTGGCAACAGGTGGAAATAGATGCCACACGTACGCTCCATCGACACTTGATTCTATAGGTGGATGAGAACGCCAAGTCGATGAAAATACGGTTTGAGTATGAAAAGTTGTCGGGTTTCTACTTCCGGTGTAGTCGTCTCGACCATGTGAATACAAGTTGTGCTGTTATTTTATCGGGGCTGGATCAATTTACTAGGTGCTACGGGGAGTCTCTTCAGGCTCCACTAGCGATCCAAGCAAAAGGATCTTCCACACTGATTGAAACGTCTTGCCACCGTCATTGGGGGGGTTGAACTTGCTCACCTTTCCATCCCCTATTGGTCATATCTGGAAGGGTCATGTTCCATGGGGTGACACTCTACGACCCAAGTCAACCTTCCCCCGGAGAATTTAATCCTTTGGTGTCGTGTTAGTGTGTGTATTTGTAGCAAGTATCTCTCTTCTACATTCGTTTGTAGAATTTTTCTTTTTCTCAGCCGTGCATGTCGGAACACCTATTTGTTTTCAAATGAGGGAAGCCGGATTCCGTTTTGGTTTGTATCTGGGTTATCTCTAGACCTTGATATTGTATCATGTGATTTGCTTTATTGAATACATACCAAATTTACTCAAAAAAACGAGCTGAGGAACTTCAACTTTTCAACAACAGGATCAGAGAGAACTAAGAAGACATAAGCACCAACACTTACTCTCAATTAACCACACTTGCCAATTCCATCACCAAGAACCAACTTGTTCCAGTAAGGAGTTGGCAATATGGTACTACGAGGAGGCTCCTGGTAAAGTACCAAGTGCAATGACATGCCACAGTCAACTACTCCCTCCCTTACAAAATAAGTCTCCTCATTCCTTAACTTGAACAAGTGTTCATTTTCCTTTTGAGAAAGTGAACTACTATTCATCAATTATCAACAATATCCTTGAATATATAGGTTATCACCCCATAAGACCTTCCAAGTGGAGGCTTCTGCGCATCGAACAGGGGCGTCGTTTCAGCACTTTTTTGGGGAAAAATGCCCAACGCCTACGATTTTGTCGATTCGACCGCGAAGAAAATCGATGGATTCGTCGACCGTCTATTCGGGTCTAAGCCATGATTCTCTTATGGAGAATCACCGCCCATTTTTTCCCACGAATCGGGTCCACCTTTTCTTTACTTTTGTCCAATTAGACTGGTCGGTCTAATCCCATTGTGGACGGCCTAAGTGTAATGATGGGTGGGAAGACAAATAGGAAAGCTCAACACTATGCAAGCACCAAATCTTTACTAAAAAATGCATAGTTGATTTAGGTAAGAACAAATGGAGGAGCAAGAGCACAATGCCTTTCCACAGAAGCTAATTAAACTCTATATATTTCATCTGAAGAATTGTTTCTTAGCAAATCCATGGCATTGGAAACTCAATTCATGATCTAGTCGAGCTCATTGGATATATAACCAAAACTTAGCAACATACCCAATTGCAGAAAAGCTCTTATAGCATATAGCATCTAATTTACCAATCTATATCTACACAAGGAAGTAGTAAAGTTGCAATCTCGTGTGTTTATATCAACATAAAAACACTGACTCACCTTGAAGAACCACTCCAAAAACAATGTTCTTATCGTCCAATTGGGGGGCGGGACCAGGACCAGTGGTGATGAGGAACTCGACATTTCTGTAATCGGGGTCGAGCTTAATCTGATCGTCGTCGTCATTCTCCGACAAGCACAGCGAGAGCAGGCCTCCCTTGGAATGCGGGAGAGAAAAGGCACGGGAATCGAGTGTCTCGGTGTTGCTGGGCAGTTGGGAGGGAGGCCGGACCTCGCCCTTGTCGGGGCGCCCCTGGCGGCCGGCGAGGAAGAACTGGCCGGGGAGGATTTTGTGAACGAGGGTGTTCTTGTAGGTGGATCCATTGGAGGCGGTGCACATGGACTTGAAATTGGCGACGGTGATGGGTACGTGGTGGCCGTAGAGGCCCAAGACGAGGCGACCGAGGGGGGTGGACTCGGAGCAGAGGGAGACTATGTCGTCGGAGACGGTGCGGTCGGAGCGGAGGTAGTTGGGACAGAGGCTGAAGTCCATGTAGACGCGGTCGGTGATGGTGGTGTCCGGCGCCGGTGGTTGTGGAGGAGGAGAGGCATGGGAGGGCGGTGGCGCTGCGGAGGCGGGAATTGAGAGGGAGGTGGAGAGGAGGAGGAGCGAGCGGCGCGGGAGG
The DNA here is from genome assembly GCA_963921825.1 of Erodium maritimum. Classification (NCBI taxonomy): domain Eukaryota; kingdom Viridiplantae; phylum Streptophyta; class Magnoliopsida; order Geraniales; family Geraniaceae; genus Erodium; species Erodium maritimum. The sequence goes on from OY997595.1 coordinate 13,677,375, forward strand.
TGGAGTTTTGGAGTGTCGGGATCTTGGGTTTGGGCGGCGAGTTGGGTGCGGCGGAGGGGAGGAAGCTGAAGTGTTGGTTGGCTGTTAAGCCACTGCCGATCCATTTGGATGATGTTTTTTTTAAATTATTAATATACATTTATATATTCAAAAATAATCTTGCTGATTTACTGGTGTAGTTGCCAGTTGGGATTTGGGGGGAAAAACTGAAGAGTAACCGGTCTGTGATTTTTCCCTCTTTTTCTCGCTAACCAAACAGAAATTGCCTGCAGTGTTGGGATTTCTCTTTTCCTTCCTCCAAAAGCTTAATTCTTGGTCATTGTTGTTTGGCACTACTGAAACAAAAATTGATAAGGTTCTATTAACTCATCATAATTAATAGCCAATCTCTTCGGTAGTCTTAATGGTTTGCATCAAAAGTTTTTGATAAAAATTCAATGAGTTTTAACTTAAGCCAACTTGTTAAGTCTAGCATATGTTGTTATCACTTATTCACTAGAGTTAAACAAAAAAGAAATATAGAAAAATAATGTTCGAGTTTAGTTGTTAAACAAAACTAAATTGTTATTATTTAAATCCATTAAAATCGTTTCGGTCTAGCCTATTGTTGAGGCTCTAAAAGGACGATTTATTAAAAAGGCCTTCTGAAGCTAATTTATTGCAAAAAAACTTTCACATGTTATATGTTTTGTAAAAAGACCTCCACTTTATGTTTTCCAATATTACCCTTTTGTAATATTGGAAAAAAAAAACCATAAATCTCAGCCCCCCTTTTCGCACCCTGAAAACAGCCGGCCGACCTCCATAGCCAAAAAAAATTCCGGCGTCCACCACGTTCCCCGTCGCTGTCCACCACCGTCCAAAGCTCATTGCGTCCATTTAAGCAATCCTCCAAGTAAGGTAAGCTTGATTTCATCCTAAATTTGAATCTAGTGAATTTCAGTTTTAGGTTTGAGTAGATCTTCGAATGTAAGAGTGGAAAAACAATATGTTATTGTTTAATGTATGTGTAAACTTAGTGAAATAAACAAATGGTAGAATTGGGTGGAATATATTTGTATGTCGTAGGTTTTGTGAATTTTCTGAAATGGTGAACCAGTAGGGCCGATCGGCCTCGGATGGGGAAGACGAGCTGACCGATCGGTCTCGTATGCACGTGAATATACACTAGCCGGACGGCTGATATTCCAACCGATCGGGTGACCGATTGGATGGGTTATTTGCGAGACGGCTAATTGCATATACTAAATCATACTCGATTAGTACAATATGTCCTTATGGGGTTGTAATTGTTACAGGAATGTGTGAAATTTTAGTCCGTGCTACTTACGGTGGGGAATATAAGCTACTGGATGGGAAGTATGATTGGATATCAACAATAAACAATGGTTGTGTTAGCCTTATTGTGGATGATAATACAACGCTGAAGAAAGTGAAGGAGCGCCTGTATTCCGAAATCGGGGTGAATGAAAGGGAGATAGAACTGAAACTTAGTTTTGTAGCTGTTATGCCCAATTTTGTAGGAGTTATCTCAATAGAGAAAATCTACGATGATTTCACTCTTTGGGGTTTTGTACTGGAGAACAAAAATATAGGTACCAGAACCGTGTTACGTGTAGAGCTGAGCAAGAAAGATACAGTTTATGGGGAAGATGATACTGTTGAACAGGGGGTCAACAATGTACCGGAAGTTGTTGCATATGAGTATGATGAACATGACAATGGGGGGCATGACGCTTATTTTGAAGTTGGTATTTGTAGTGTTGCAGGTAATCCAAATAATGTAGATAACCTAGTTATTCGGCGGAGAGAATGTGGTACGGAAGCACAAGCATCATCTCCTACGCCACCATCGGTAAGCTTGGACAATATCGAGGAGAACCGTGAAATGGTGGAGTATGTTCATGGAAATGAGGAGTTTCCTGCGGATTCGGTGGATCCAGAACAAAGCACTGTCGGTTTTAGGGATGGGTCAAGTTTAGTAGTTGGTAAAGAGTTTCCGAACAAGATAGCACTGATGAGTTATCTGAAAGACATTTCAATTAAGCGTGATTTTTGGATAAAACGTGATAGATCTTCAAAGACTTTATACATTGCAAAATGTGCTGGTGCTACTTGTGGGTGGAGAGTGCGTGCAACAAAAGATCGCGGATCCCGTGAAACGTTCTCCATTAGAACGTATGAGTCTTTACATACTTGTTTGGTTAGTGAACGGAACTCACGAAAAGGTAAATTGACTATGGAAGAGAATGTGTGTAGGTTGGTAAAAGAAAATAGTGAAGTAGAATTTATTCCCAAACCACGTGTCATTCAAAACAAGTTGGAGAAGGACCAGCTGGGCTTTTATAAATACTGGCAATGTTGGAAGGCAAAAACATTGGCGATGATTAAACTTGTAGGGCCAGCTTCAAGTTATGGATTACTCCTTGTTTATTTGCAGCAGGTTCGGAAGATGAATGCAGGTGTAGTAACTCATTTGGAGGTGGATGCGGAGAGTAGATTTAAATATGTTTTCGTAGCATATCGGCCATGCATTGAGGGTTTTAACTATGCCTTGAGAAAAGTGATCTTAGTAGATGGTACGTGGTTGAAGACAAGGTATAAAGGGGTACTGATAATTGCAAGCGGGGAAGATGGTAATGGTCACCAATATCTTGTGGCTTGGGTTGTAGTTGACTCGGAGAACAACGATTTATGGAAATGGTTCTTCCAAAAGTTGAGGTTGGAGATCCCGGATGGGGACGACTTGGTTATCCTTTCGGATAGACATGTAAGTATCAGCAATGCAGTGTCGATCGTCTACCCAGAAGCCCAACATGGGCATTGTAGGTGGCATCTGACCCAAAATGTGAGAGAGAAGGTAGGGGCTAAGGAAAAAAATAGATTATCGAAGTTGTTTCAAGAAGTTGTTGAGGCGTACACAATGGAGAGGTTCCATGACAAGTACGAGCAACTGAAAGAAATGTACCCCAAAGCGGCGGAATATCTGTAGAACACAAGCATACAACCTTGTCAATGGGCGAGATCTCACTTCGTAGGGTCGCGATACAATATAATGACAACGAACGGGGTTGAGTCTATCAACAATGTAATAAGAGAAGCGAGAAAGCTGCCTGTTATAAAGTTGTTGAACAGGATGCAGTAAAGGGTTACCGAATGCTTCATGCAACGTCTGGATGTGATGAACAAGATACCGAACTCCCAAGTTGTAACTCCAAAGGTAGAGAAAATCATGTCTGCAAGCAACAAGCTAGTCTCGCAGATGCAGATAACATCACTGAACACACACGGCGAGTATCAGGTGAGGGTTGAACATAATGACGTATTGGTTCATTTGGGGATGAGGCAATGTAGTTGCTGGGACTTTGACATAGACAGAATTCCTTGTGCCCATGGCCTAGCGTGTTGTGAGCATGCCAATATAGATTTGTATGACTTGTGCTCGAACTATTACACGCTACAAAAATGGGCTGAAGCATATTCTGGGACTGTGTACCCAGTGTCCCGTGCAGAAGAGTGGAATATTGATGAATTTGATCGTGAAGTTCTTATCGATGTTCTTCCTCCAAACTATGAAACGAAACGCGTGAGACTGCAGGAAAGAAGAATTCCTTCAAGAGGTGAGGTTCAACGAGCGACTCAAGCGGCTCCAAAGCGTCCCAGGAAATGTGGACATTGTGCTACCGTGGGTCACAACAGACGAACATGTCCTTCGCTTCGATCTGCATCTAATGTTTAGGGTAGGTATGTTTCCATTTATGATAGACTGTGTGTATTTATTTATTCCTGAATATGGTACTATTTGCTGAGTATACTTTGTTTGAATTGCATGTGTTGAATGCATTTCCATTTCCATTTCCATTACATGTGAGGAATGCATTTATGTTTGGGATAGGATAGTGGTGTATATGCATGAAGCCGGTCGGCAACGGGGGTGGCCGAACGGCTTAATTGTGAAACCATAAGATCTGTTCTGTTGACCGATCGGTCAAGGATGTGGCCCCAGACGGCGCCGAATGGGTTAACAAATCATACAACCAAACATCGTTCAAATACCACGAATCACATGTAGTTTGATTCAAGTTAAACGGTAAACACATTACAACCCTACTTTATTACCACAAAGACTCTCATATGGAGTTGAAAATTTGAGGTCTTTGTGTCCGATACAAACCAACCCATATTACCAACGGGTAGTTATCTCGTCTTGGTGAGTGAAGGACAAGACGAAGTGTCGAAGTCCTTCGAGCTGCTCCAACACGATACGCGCATTATTCTCGTCTGCATCTGTCCATCCACTTCTATTCGCCTGTCTCAGCTCGTCCATCAGTGCATCAGCCTTCACTTGGACCCGAAGAAGACTTATCCTAATATTTTGGAGCTTATTCAGCCTCTCCTTGTGTTTAAGTTCAACACGCTGTGTTGTAATGATGTCTCTTAAAGGTGCAGACATTGTGGATGAAGTGAGTGAAGAGTAGTGATGAGTGAGTAGTGAGTCAAGAGGGTTGGAGTGGGTTTTATAGGCGTGGTGAGGTCCATAAATGTAAGTTGGGTGGTGGGTTCCATTAATATGGGGTTGGTGGTTGTTGGGAAAACTTCATTAGTGGTTGTGATGACTTAATTTGATGGAGGAATGGCCCCAAACGGCGCCTTATGGGGCAAAAATTAGGGTTTGTTGAAGTCGGATGGAGGGATGGCCCCATACGGCGCCGGATGAGGTCAGTATTAGGGTTAGGTGTAGGGTTGGTCTCAGACTGCGCCGGATGAGGTCAATATTAGGGTTTGTTGAAGTTGGATGGAGGGATGGCCCCATACGGCGCCGGATGAGGTCAGTATTAGGGTGAGGTGTAGGGTTGGTCTCAGACTGCATCGGATGAGGTCAATATTAGGGTTTGTTGAAGTCGGATGGAGGGATGGCCCCATACGGCGTCGGATGAGGTCAATATTAGGGTTAGGTGTAGGGTTGGTCTCATACTGCGCCGGATGAGGGTCAATATTAGGGTTAGATGGATGATATGTGTCAGAAAGCGTCGTATGGTGTCAATCGGACAGAGGGGGGTCCCAAACGGCGCTGTATGAGGATCAATATTAGGGTTAACTGGACGATTGGTCTCAAACAGCGCCGTATGGGGCCAATCGGACAGAGGGATGGTCCCACCCCGCGCCGTTTGGGGACCAATTCCTATGTTTGTTTGTTGGAAGGTCGCATTCAACGACAAACATTACAACACTAATGATTACCACAAAGCCTCACATATGGAAAATGGAAATGGTCTCCTAAGTTAAGGACCGTACAAGCTGTAAAATGCCCTTGAGGTGGTCCAAAAACTCCTTCAACTCCTGCTTAATTGGAATTGTATTCTCTGCGACCCTCTGAAGACTTATCTTCAGCTACTGGAGCTCGGCCAATAACTCGGTGTATTCAAGTTCACCACTCTGTGGTGGAGTGATGTCCCAAAGAGGTGAAGACATTGTTGATGAATAGAGTGTAGAGTGAGTAAAGAGTAGTGATGAGTGAAGTGAAGTAAATAGTTGGTTTTATAAGGGTGACTAAAAAATATATTCCTTCCGTAAAGTAGGAGTACAATTCAACCCTAAACATTACAACCCTAATTATCACGACTCTCTTGCAATCTGAGTACAATTCAACACTAATTATTACCACAAAGACTCACATACGACATTGGAAAATGGAGGTCTTTGTAATCCGATACAAGCAAACCCACATTAGCAAGTGGAATCTCTTAAGTGAAGGACCGTACGAAACGTAATAGGCCTTCGAGCTGGTCCATGGCCTCCTTCAACTCCTGCTTTAGTTGATCTGCCTTATCTTCCACCCTCTGAAGACTTACCTTGATCTAGTGGAGATCGTTCAATATCGTAATGCATTCTTCATCAGCAAGCCGTGGTGTATTGCTGCCCGAAATAGGTGAAGACATTGTTGATAAACTGAGTAAAGAGTATTGATGAGTTCATTCAAGTGAATATTAGGGTTTATAAGGGTAACTAAAGAATATATTCCTTCCGTAAAGTATGTACCATCTAATCGACGTCGGAAGGAATATATTCCTTCCGTAAAGTATATTGAGTCCCAATATGCGTAGTTTGGTACCCAGTCTGCGCATATTGAGGCCCAAATTGCGCAGATTGGGACTCAATCCGCGCATAATGAGTCCCAATCTGCACAGTTTGGGTCCATGGGATGACCGATAGGCCCACAGCAAGCAATGTAAAACACAAACTTATTTTATTTCATCCAAATAGCATAATCATACAACCTCATTACTACATTACGCATCTAGCATAAAGTTAAGGAGCCTCTCCTCAGCTTCTCTAGATCTGTCCATCCACTCTACGAAACATTGAAACCATGGAGGCTCCTCGTAAGGAAGCCTCAGAATGTCACGATCGTTTACAAAAGGAGGGAATTCAAATGGGTGTTCACCATCTAGAGGTGGAGGACATTCTACATTCTTCTGTTGGACGAGTTCCTCTATTCGGTCTAACCGCTGAATTGAGTCATCGAGTATGCGGTCGTACTGAACGGCCCATGGTGGTAGCGCCACAAAGACGACTGTTCTGGCGTTCTCCCGTCGCCTCCACCTACGCTCAAGACGAGGATCGTGGTTGGGTTCCATCCTATCATAAAAAGTATACCTAGAAAATTATACAAGTGAAGAGGGTTGGAGTGAAAATTATTCAAGTGAAGAGTGGGTTTTATAGGCGTGTAAGGAATGAAGAGGTTGGAGTTGGTGTGTGTACACATTAATGGAGCCATTAATGTGTTGATTGTGTTGAATGTACTGCATGCATGCATTGGACCCAATCTGCGTAGATTGGGACTCAATCTGCGCAGATTGAGTCCCAATCCGCGCATATCGAGTCCCAATATGCGCAGATTGAGTCCATGTGCATATTAATGGTACCATTAATGTGTTGACTGCGTTGATTGTAGTGCATGCATTGGGACGTGCATATTTTGTATAGGAAATGTATCAAATAAAAGCATTAACATTCATTGCATTAATTCTACAAAACATAAACGTCATTCATCCAAGTACGAACATTATTATCCAAAAAATAAAAACAAACACTACGCATCAAGCAGACTGTTAATGAGACTCTGAACAATTTGTTGGTTTCGACCCATCTAGTGTACGTAACCCTGGAACCAAGCAGGCTCCTCGAACGAATGAAGAAGGTCATCCTCGTTCATCGGCAGTTGAATAAATGGGTTTTCACCAGGAGGGAGTGGAGGACACGGTAAATTTTTCTCGCGCATGACTGCCTCCAGTTGGTCCAACCGCTGATTTCCTTCTTCAAGTAACCGGTAGTACTCTACCGACCATGCTGGTTCCGCTGCTTGATACAGTCGTTCGGGCATTCGGACTATTCTACCGTCGGCCAACATTGTGACGTATTCTCCAGCTAGCTCCCGTCTTATCCACGCACGCTCCGCACGATTCGCTTGGTCGGGATCCATTCTGTCACAAACATATACGTGGTTACACTACTAAAACAACTAACACATCTAAAAAATTATAATGCAAGAACATTATTCGAATACCTATTCCTTGAAAGCTGAGAGTGAAGGGGGTTGGAGTACAAATAATGGGGTAGTTAAGCCCCATTTATAGGCTGGTGACAATGAAGAGGGTTGGAGTGGGTGGATGAGTGGGTGTGTACCCATAAATGTGTCTTGGGTGGAGAGATATATTAATGGGAGACATTAATATGTTGCGTTTCTTGGATGTAGTGATTGAATAAGGACGTGCAGATTTTGTACAAGATATGTATCCATGATAAAAATCAATTCAGAGCAATTCCAGTAAACAACAAAAAAAACACTGTGTTGGACAACAAAAGCATTACAGTGAAGAACTCAACTTAAAGAGCAATAATACAACATTGAAGGTTGAAGAACTCAACTAATACACCTCAAATTAAAAGACCATTAATAATACGCCCGCAAACAGCTTTGTTCCCTTCCATCCATTCTACAAAACTCTTGAACCACGCTGGCTCCTCAACAGATTGAATGTCACCCTGAAACAGGTCTACCCAAGGATGACCTTGTTCGAACCGGTTTTTTCCTTCCGCTAGTAATTGACGTTGAATCAACGATATATTTATCTCGCACGCACGTCGCTCCATGTTGGCCAAGCGTTGATGATGTTCCTCCATGATTTGATAGTATTGCTGCAACCACGCTGGTTGAGGTGCAGGTTCCATCCTGACACAAACATACATATGTTTAAAGGTTCGAAAATAACAGATATATTTACGAAAGAACAATGTTACCAATATCTGATGGATAAAGATTATGTGATGTTGGAGGATTGAATGGATGGAGTGAGTGAAATGGGAAGTGAAGAGGTCCATTTATAGGCGTGGTGTGGTGACAAGGGTGAACATCAATCAATGTGAATTCAACTGGTTGGTGAGATGCAGTTGTGTATTTAATTGGAATTCTTTTAATGCAAACATTAAGGTATGCGTACAAACATCAGATATGAGTGAAATCATCAAAAATATATTCATCACTTGTCATTCAAAAGTTTATCAGTCATCCAACATATATACATATTACAAAAGATATTCGTCATCAGTCATCACATGAATACAATATTTGATGCGAAACTGCGGCACAAGTGTATGTCGGATGTGGTCTTTGAATTCCAGTTCCGCCAACCCCACCTCGATGAACTTGAGGGTGTAGATCCCACTATCGCCCATCCTACAAATAAACACCAATATAATAAGCATGACATACAAGACTGTACTGCAAAGGTAAAATTAATAAGTCTGATACTTACTTCACGGCTTGCGGTATGGGTTCCACCCTCTCGAAGGTAAAATCCGCGTTGTATGCGGATAATGTCTCCGATGTCCCGGGTAAAACCCGGAAGAGCATCTTAGGGAGCATGTTGACATATGGGGTCATCAACACCTTCAACTCGAACTCGGATATCTGGGGACGGTAGCTGTCGTACACTTGGATTTTTCTTGCTTGTACGTCCACAACCAACAATATCCAGTGCTTGTTCTTGTGGTTCACTGGAAAATAAATCTTCTGCACAGACATCCAAGTGCAGGGATAGACATCCGGCTTCTTCCCTCGAGCATAGTTCATGGGCTGAAGGTCCGGTTCTATATCCGCCTCATACTCTGCACATCAAAGCTTGTGGAACACACAATCCAGCACTACATGGCTCTGCCTGAAAACATTCGGAAAATGTCGTTGTCTGCACCGTATGCCTGACAACGATCGTCCATATGCTGCACAAAGTTGAAAACAATATAAATTATATACGTAAAAATATACTCATATGCTGCTTAAAATAAAATACTAACCTGCGGTGTGACCCATTCGCCAGGGGTTGCCAATGCCCGATAATATGAGGCGGGTAGGCCTCTGTAGAGGACTCCGTCCTGCAAACCGGTACGCACGATACCAGAGTAATTCCTCAACCGTTGGGGAATCTTAGCTGCAGGGTTCCAACTACGGATCAGCCTCTGATCAAGGACACCAAGCAACTGGGTTCTCTTCCTCTTTCTGGAACTGGGGGGATCAGGTTCAAATAGGTGACGGGGAAGGGTAACCACGATCGATGGTGGCTCCCGAGGCTCCGAGGGTTCCCCCGGAGCCTGAGTCTGTCCCCCCGGAGCCCGAGACTGTGCCTCATCACCGGCACCTTCATCGTCGGGCTGTACCTCCTCCCAAGACGACAGTTCCTGCGCAGGAGTTTGACTGACCTCCTCCTCCCCTTCGACCTCCAGACCTTTCCAAAAACTCAACAGTGGCCCCTCCACAGACTTACCCCCCTCTGCCCCTCCTCCAAGTACCCCTCCCGCACTACGTGTCTGAGAATCAACTACCACGATCGGTGCAGGAACCGTAACCTGTCCCTCCTCAACCCCCAACTGAACCGCAACCTGTCCCTCTTCACACCCCACCTGTCTCTCCTCCCCCCTCACCTGAACATCAACCTCACCCCCCATCTGAACATCAACCTCACCCCCCATCTCAACCTCATGGACCATATCCATATCCGGGGGTCCATGGCTAGACTCTCCAACCTGTTCCCGTCTTCCTCCTGCGTCACCTGATCCACGAGGCTGAGATTCATCATCCCTTTGAGATCTGGCTTCATGAGACCGATGAGACCGAGGTGGGCAATGTGATCCTCGGGAGTCGCCCCCAGATGCACGATCGGCAGGCCCGGGCAGCGGGTCACGGGCAGCGCCCTAGGTCCGGAGTAGATGAAGGATCTCATCTAGTTTACCCCCAAACTCTCTCCGCAACGCTCCGATGGCATCCCCAAACTCAGTCCGTACCGCTCCAATAGAGTCCGCAACGGATTGGATCTTGCCCTGCAACTCTCCTATCTCAACGCGGACACCTCTGATATGATCATCTGTTGCGGCCTGTTCCCACTGACGACGAGGGGTCTGGGGTAACTCTCCTACCCCGATGGTGGCCTGTTCCCGGCGACGAGAGCACTCAACTCCATCTCGAACCGGATCCGGCGGTGTCTGCTTTGTACCCATCACCTCATCCCCGGACTGACGATCAGGTGTCGGCTCCCTTCCAAGTAGCTCTTCTTGCTCCATACCCTCATCATCCCATTCTATCTCCCCTCCATCCTCCAAAATTTCTGCAATCCGCTTAAGCGTCCTATCCGCTACCCTGTCGGGTATGACTCCCACATTTTGATTATGCGGAAGTGCCCTCTCTACTTCTGTGGGTATTAGGACACCCCGAGTCACCTGCACCTGCACACACATAACCATTACATTCAATTCATATAACCAACCTACATCTACAATTATACGTCTACACTTGTATTTTTTTACCTCGTCTTTCTGAAATTCGGTTGTCACCTCATCCGGCGACGGGGCCTTGGGCCATTTCGTGCGCCACTTTAAAAACCTCGGTAGGTCCTCACTGTACTGTGGGTCCACCGTCCCCCACTTACTTGCCAGTGCTTCCATACACTCAAATACAAATGGCTGTTACACAAATCAAATTATTAATAACCAATACGTAAATTAATTGATAATAATGCTCTTAAACAAATTCTATTCAATGTTGTACGTACCGTAAATATCAGGAGCATACCGCATATGGTGTATGTGGCCCCAGGTTTGCCAGGCACGAGCGATAGGAACTTGGCTCTCAACTCTCGAATACAATCCTCCCTCATATGCCGGAAGGAGATATACCCCCAAGGGTACCGGTTGAACATGTCCAGGTTTTCTACTAATCCCATCGACTTTGGCTCAATGGGTGTCGTCACTTTTGTGTGAGGTATCAACGCATCAGTAACGAACAGCAGCTGAGCCATCTTCACAATATTATAATCTGGCTCGGTCCTCCGGGTCCTCGGTTTCAACCGGGTAGTCACAAGGTCGCTCAACTTGTTTGACAGGTCTAGTGGAGACACTCCACGCTGGTTGGATCCAAAAAATCTTTTCTCGAATTCTTTGGAACTCAATTGTCTCTTAAAATTTTCATCTCCACGGATCGGTGTTGAGCAATTCAACCCCGTCATCAATGCGTATTCCTTCAGAGAGAACCTGATCGGTTTCCCTTTCACCATGAACCACATTTCGGAGTCCCTTCTCACCCTGGTACTCCTCACTAATAGCATCCACGCCAGGTTGTTGGAGGCCTGAAACTTCTCCGGTAACCTGGTGAACATCCCGAATGGACCCGCTCTTATTGCTTCAGCTGTCAGCGAGTCTACATCCTTCAGCTCATTGTACTTCTCATCTAAGACCTTATACCCACACCTGGCTGTCACACGACAGTTGAAGTACTTGCCCTCTTGCAGTTCTGTTTCAATTCTTGGAAACCGTTGAGGTGCTTCTGACGGAGTTGCACTCGGTATCGAAATAGAACCTACTTGCTCTTCGATTGACTGTAGTAGTAATATTATGATTATAAGATGCATCATAACATTATCTAGTAATCCAAATTGTAGTAGTAATATTATGATTATAAAATAACATTAACTAGTAATCCAAATTGTCATGGGCCGAACGGCCTTTCACCTAATTGTCCTTGGCCGATCGGGCAACAGAGAGTTTGGTCACTTTCCCAGTCGGCTCCTACTGACCCCATTCGGCGCCGTTTGGACCTTGCTACACAAGATCAAAACGCCGCGTTTTACTACCAATAAGCGCCGTCTGGAGCCTTTGGAAGGCAAATGATGGGGGCCAAAACGAAGTCGTCATTGGTGAAGGGGTGTCAGTTTGAGCCGTGGACTGGGCCTCACCGAGCTTATTGGGCCGTAGACTGGGCCTCACCGACCTTAGTGGGCCCAACCTGCTCCGTTTGGTTCAACCACAAGGAGCTGGTCGGTCCCAAAACGACGTCGTTATGGGGTCTCATTCGGCTCCGACTGGGCATATCAATCGGAGCAGATTGGGGATAAAACGTTGTCGTTGTGTCCCCGACCTGCTCCGTCTGGAACTCCGGCGACTCAGTCGACGACACTGATTCCTTCTCCGGCAACGACCCTAATCCCTTCTACCCCTCCCCCATTCGCCGTAGCCTCACCGGCGATTTACAATAACTAAACCCTAGGTTTTGCAAAAGGGAACTAAATCTAACACAAAATGTAGGAGTTCAAATCGCACGTACCTGGTTCGACATTGTTGGGGTGGAATTTCCTCTCGACGGCGTCGTTGCTTCCTCGGAGATGATCGGGAGAGATGAAGTCGTCGACAATCGTTTTTCTGACTTTGACTCAGTGACGAAGACGAAGAGGCAAAGAAGAAGAAAGGGCGAGGGTATAAAAGGCAGTTCATAATTTTTTGAATTAAAAGAAAAACAAAAAATCGAATTAATTCGAATGCCAAATTACGGAGGCTACCCCGCAAATATATTAGCCTGATAAGGCCCTTTCCAAAAATTCCTACGCTCTAAAAGCATTTATAATGGAGTATAATCTCATAATCGAATCAGTCTCGAAAGCATAAATAATTGGTCAAATCCGTGGATCATGGTCCATTACGTCAAAGGGACGAGAGGCGAGAGACGGGGCTCGGCCCCCGATTCCGGGACAAGGGCGCGGGCTGCGGCCCGGCCCGCGTTTTTACGGGACACGGGCCGCGTAAAAGCTGTCCACAATGGGACGGCCCACGACCCGAGGCCCGCGAAAACGCAAACCAAGCCTCAGGACCGACCCGTTGTGCGTGCTCTAAAAACCCAAATCCTAGCCCCTTGTATAAGACATATATATAGAATCCGAATATGGGCCTCAGGATATCCGGCCACCGAAACCAACTACGATCGGACTAAAATATAATCCAGCGAAGTCCCGAGACAGACTCGGGTATCAACCACGTGCTGCTAAACTAGTCCTTCCACGTGTCCACGCTCAATCTTGTCCGTTGGGCAAAGAGTCTCCGAATGTGATCGACGGCCCCGATGCAACAGGAAGCGTGCAGTTCTGTGGACATCGGAGGTGTCTCTACACCACAACCCGTCTCTTTAATCGGAGCTCTCCGAACGATCAGTCTGTTTCTGTTCCTCCATTGGAGAAGAAGAAGAAGAAGCTTCGCGGTAGCCATGGGAGGACGAGGCAGGAGAAAACCCAGCAGCAATGCGCCGAAACCGAACACCAGAAGAACAAAATCGTCAAAAGATAGCGATATCCATTTCGGATTGGGAGGTCTCTTGTCCGACTGGTCCTCTTCTCGCTCTCCTTCCTCTACCCAGATTCCAGGTTCTGCCTCTCTCATATTTTTTTTATTATGAAAATGAGGTTATTTTGCAAATTATCTCGTTTATTCATCCCCTCTGTTTGGTAGCTGAGACAATTGGTGAATAACTGGGAAGGAAATTATGTCTTATCGTATGTATGAATGTGTGTATATCCACTATGAACAACCCCTCTGTTTGGTTGTAGAAAGTTTATGAGAGATGGAAGGAAACAAGTGAGCAATTATTTAAATCAAACAGAATCAAGCTCTTGATTAAACCAGAAATGAACTGGGTAGAAATTATTGTATCGATTTCATTTTTTTCCCAAGCAACCATATAGAGTTTGTGGGGAAGTTTTTAGTTTTGATTTTGGATGTTGCCTACTAAGTTTGGAAATCTGTTTTGGTGTAAATTTGCAGGAAAGAATCCTAATGGGAGTGCCAAGTCAGGGCCAAAATCTGGAAATTATAATGTAGCTAGAAGTTCCAATTCTAAACCTGTTTCTGGGAAATCTAATGCTTATGGTATCGGATACCAGTACCCTGAGATTGATGTTCAGGTATGTTACTATTTAGATGGCAATCTCTTTCCGCTTGTAGATGATTATATTTTGTATTTCTATTATTTATTTATTTGATCCTTTTCACGTGCTTACATTGAATATCAGCAGTATAGTTCTGAGTATGGATATGTCAGATGTAATGTAGCAATTTCCAGTCAGGAATATGATTTAAGAGCCAAGGTACTAGTGGATATCAGTTTCTAACTTTGGAATAAGAGTATATGAAATTTGGTGATGAAAACGAAACATAGAAAGTCTCTTCTTGAAGATTATACAAGCAATTGCAATTTTGTTGTATCACTAATCTGGACATGTTTGGATATTTTATAGGAGGGTTTGCACCACAAAAATTCTGTTGTGGCCCTAGGGGGTGTGAATGGAGGGAATGATCTGGATGAGTCATGTTCTATGGTTTTAGCTGGTTCTCAGGAGACCAGGTTTGTTACTTATGTCGACCAAACACCTTTGAAACCCCAGGATATGGACGTTACTTACAGTCCGAGTTCCATATCAGGGGATAGTTTCCATAGAGGATTAGGATTCCATGATGAATATGAGACAACCCTGAGTGGAATTAGATCATCCTCAAAGCAAATGGAAGAAGAAGAGGAGGCATGTTTTAAATCACGATCCTTGGATGAGGAAATGAATGCTGTTGAGTGTATCAATGGTGGAGAAGGAGTAGATATAGCTGAAGAACTTCTGGTTGAGCCTTCATCTCCAAAGAAAAATTCAGGTTTTCTGTCAATTGGAGGGATAAAATTTTACACTCAAGATTTGTCTGGTGGTGAAAGTGATGAGGACAGCGGTGGTGAGGCACAAAATGATGCAAACTCGGGATCTTCCGAGACAGATGAAACAGGTGGATCATCAGAAAGTGATGACTCCAAAGATACGCTTGACAGTGATTCAGATATTGATGAGGAAATTGCTGAAGATTACTTGAAAGGAATGGGAGGGACAGCCAGAATTTTAGATTTCAAAGGGGTTATAGAACAGGGCTCGAATGAGTCAGATGATGATAGCTCTTCTAGCAGTAGCTTTGATGAAACCATAGAAAAGTTAGGAAGCATTTCTCTCGGGGATGCATCAAGAGAGTATGGTATGAAGAAGCCCCAACGTAAAAAGAAATACTCCACACCTACTAATGCTACAGATTTTATCTTGTCATCGGCTTTAGATGATGTTATGCTTGCAAAAGATCCACGATCTTTCTCAGCAAGAAAGAAGCGCGCTTCTCAGTTTCCAGAGTCTTGGCCACGTAAGGCTCGAAAGAGTAAAACTCACAGAAGCATTCCTGGTAAAGATCGCTTACTCGACTTTGCATCTTTATAATGCATTTCTATCATTCAGTATCTTTTTTTTATGTTCAAATAATGATTTGGTAGCCTAAATGAATGACAAACTTGATTTGATCAGGGACAACCACCATTATGCTATCTGTATAGCTTCTCCAAGTTATCTAATAGCCTTGTCTCATAGTTTGCTGAAGTTTATGGTATGGTGATGTCTACTTGTCCCTTGGTGTTGGATCATCATTGGACTTATGTGACTTAAATTAAAATGGTTCCCTAGTTCTGTTTTAGTCCATGCATAGCTATAATCATTATTGTATTTCTCTGGTGGGTAACAGTCAATAATGCTCCACCTACTAAATAGTGAGCTGTTCTAGTATTATCTCCAATATATGTGCATTTTGGGATGAGGATTCTTTAGATTGAATGTTGCCTTGGAGAAGTATGCTGGTCTTAAATCTTAATGGAACTATTATGAAGTTGCATGAGCAGAAACTAGTGGCTATAGCTGAAATAGCTGAAGCCTGTCTGTTACATTGCTCTCTAACTATCTTGTTTAGTCTAAAAAATTGTTACTCAAGATTGTTCTGGTCCAATCTTCAAAGTCATAATTGATATCTTAATGAATTCTCTTATCACGCAGGTCTGAAAAAGAAGCACCGGAAAGAAATGATTGCTGTGAAGCGTCGGGAGAGAATGCTGAACCGTGGTGTTGACGTTGAGGAAATAAATTCGGTATAAACATAAACATATTTATGTTAGTATGTTTTTGCATTCTTCTCCCCCACCACCAGTCCCGGGTGTTCCGTTAACCCATTAGTTTTGGTCTGTAGATGAGTAAAATCCTCTGCTGTATTGAACTGTACCGAAGGATTTTGGTATGGCAGACTACAAGAACTAACTGCTTCATTATTTTACATTGTAGCTATTAGAGGCGATTGTATTGGATGGAGTAGATGTATTTAGTTTTCAGCTTATGCATTCCAAGGATTGTTCTCAGGTATAGAATATTGACTTCTTTTTCTCCTTCTCTTGTCAGGTTCAATTCTAGGATAATTTTATCCTTGTTTGCTTTATAACTTGTGTAATTGCCCATTCTCTTCAACACCTTATGTAGATCCTATTTACATTGAATTTCATGCAGTGATGTTAATAATTTATTTTGCTTGCAAAAAGAATAAATCCCAATGCTAGCAAAATAATCTACCTTCTATGTTTCTTATAACAGATCTAAAGAAATATAACCATTGATCTTTGTAAAGCCTCGTTCGTCATTTTTCTGCCACTATTTTATAATTGTTTCGTATTCCCGTTACGAGTTACAACTGCTGATGGTAACTAATTATATGTTTAGGTGCAACGATTAGCAGCTGTTTATCACTTGCGAAGTCTCTGCCTAGGTTCTGGCAAGAAAAGGTACATGTCCACATGCAAGACACTATGTTTTCGTTTAAACTAAAACTAATACCAACTTTCTTTTACCAGATTTGTGACTGTAACACGGACACAACACACATCTATGCCATCATCTAGTGATAAACTTCGCCTGAAAAAGGTTTAATTTCATAATAATTATTCATATATGCCATCATCTAAATTGCATTTGATGTTCTTCATTTCTCCTGCTCTCTATTGCATTCCTGAAAAACTCTGATTGTCTTGTGCATTTCAGCTCTTAGGAGCTGGCAAAGAGGATGTTGATTTTGTGGTAAATGAATGCTCAAATATAAGATCTGCAAGTGGAGGTAAGAAAAGGCCAAAGAAAACTGTGAAGGAAAATGGTTCAAGTCCAATGGAGTTTCAACGAATCAAGCCAGCCTACCGTGGCAGTGCAGGAGCAAGTGGAAGGAGACAGACTGAGAAGAAGGCTTCATTTGCCAATCAACCCGTGTCATTTGTTGCTAGTGGCATAATGCATTCTGAAGCGGTTGAGATTAGAACTTGTGATTTGAGTGGAAATAAGGACATATCTAGCTCGGAGCAGTTTGGTGCATTTGAGGTGCATACAAAGGGTTTTGGATCAAAAATGATGGCTAAAATGGGTTTCATAGAAGGTGGAGGACTAGGTAAAGATGGTCAGGGTATGGTGCAACCAATTGAAGCAATCAAAAGGCCTAAGTCTCTTGGTTTGGGGGTGGAATTCTCTGAAACCATGGATGATGATTCAGCTAGGAAGTCCCATGTTGGAGACTCCAATGTTGATGTAACCAGGAAGAAGTATCATGGTGCTGACTCTGCAAGGCATAAATCTCAAAGAGTGGGGGAATTTGAAAAACATACCAAGGGTTTTGGATCCAAGATGATGGCAAAAATGGGTTTTGTCGAGGGTATGAGTTTAGGCAAAGATTCGAAGGGCATGGTCAACCCTCTGGTTGCTACTAGGCTCTCAAAATCACGCGGTTTGGGTGCCAAAGGTTAGAAGCTAAGTAGTAGATTTCAATGAGTCTTCAGTTCCATAAATTGTGGTCGTGGAGCACATTTTCTGTTCTGTAAATATCTGCTCTGTAACATTTTCTTTCACTTTTCTGTTTTAGTTTGTTCTTCACAAGTTGTGAGTTGTATCTGGTTGACTAGTTTTGGTCCATTTTTATTTCCTTCTCTGCTCATGACATTTCCAAGCATATAGTGATGTTGATATTTCAATATGACTCGGTGCATCATACCATCAAAAAGAGGACTTGAAGTGGTAGTTTCCTTCAAACCACAGCAAAGATCTGAGTAACTTTCAAGCCATTGACTGCTTTATCTGCTACTTTCGCACCCTATTTGAAGTTAACCTGTTTTTCTTTCCACTTTGTGAGAATTGATGCCATGATGAACGGGACAGTGCTGTAGATCTGTAACATGGGCCTTTTTCTTCCAGATCCAACATTTCACAAGAAGTCTTTTGTTAAGCAATCTTTATCATTGTGTTGGCTTTACAAATTTCTAGTTTTTTTTTATGATACTCTTCTTCACATGTGGGTTGTTTCTGGACAGACTCTTTACATTGAGAATGCACATAACTTTTTTGTTTGCTAACTGCTAGTTCTAGCTTAGAATCGACAATAGAAGAATGAGGATCCAAGAAAAAAGATACAGTAATGGATTCAGCTACAAGACACCCAATTACAAAGTCTTTTTCTAAGCTAGCTAAATTAGGTTTACACAATTCAATTGCTACCCATTACAGAACATCACTAGCTTCTTATAGCAATCCAATCAACCTTAGCTGCCAACGTCAGCAGATCACACACGCTACTCTACAAATTGGGTTTGGGACTATTCGGAGAAGAAGTACAGTGGCGCCAATGAAAATGAGTCCTCCCACCAATGAGAATAGAACATGTGTCGCGCGCTCGTCCATTTTAATGCTCGGATAACTACCTCTCTAAACACACCATTTCACTAACGGGATTATTTAAATTAAAGACAAAGGTGAAGATGCCTTGTGGTTGAAGGTACCATAACAGGGAACTACTCTTCATAGAGGCTTGACCTCAAGTCTATGTGATAAGCTTGTACCACTCCGAAAATACGACTTTGATGAATGAAGCATCTTCCCAAGTAGCATCTTGAGGTGCTGATCTCTCTTATTGAACCAAATACTAAACAACCACGTTATTCCTCTTGATCATATGATTCTGGAGCAAGGATGTAGGTTGGAGTTTCAATTGACCAGCAACAGAAATGTCAAGCAAGGAAGGTATGAGACAGTTCTTGTGACCCAATGGCGCTTCAGCAAGGAGACATAAAATACTGGATGTATTTTTGAGGAGGCAGGTAGTTTGAGTTTATAAGCAACATATCCTTTCTTCTCAATCACCTGAAAATAGGCATAATACCGAGCTGTCAGCTTCATGTTCTTCCTAAGAGAGACAAAGTTCTATTTGTAAGGTTGGAGCTTAAGATACACGTAGTCACCAACCAAAAAGCTTCGCTTAGTCTTGTTCTTATCTTCATATGTCTTCATTCGAGCTTGAGCCTTCAACAGATTATCCTTGAGGATTTTGAATTGATCCACACTCTAGAAAGAAAGTCCTTCACAACAGGAACCTAAGATGGCTCCTTAGAGAGCCCAAAAAAGGTGGAGAGTATCCATATAATGCTTGAAATAATGACATTTGGATAGCACTATGGAAGGAATATACCAATACACTGCCAAGAGAGGCCAAGAAGCCAGTTCTTTGAGGAATGGTGAGTCATATCCCTAAGATATTTTTCCATACACTAGTTGAGCCTCTCAGTCTTGCCCATAACAACGAGGATAGTATGTAGAAGAGATTCAAATCATACCCCAACTTTTTGAATAATTCCATCCAGAAGTTGTTAATAAATAACTTGTCTCTATCAGTTACTATTGTTTCAGTGAGGCCATGCAGCTCAAAGATAGTATCAAAGAATATAGTTGCCAAGGTAACAGAAGTGTAAGGGTGCTTGAGAGGGATAAAATGAGCACATTTCAAAAATTTGTCAATAATGACCCATATGCTATCCTTGTTATCAGATGTGAGGAGGCCCTCTATGAACTACATACTGATGTGGCTCCAAGGAATAGAAGAAAAAGGAAGAGGTTGAAGAACCCAAGACTGGTAATAGTTTCAGATTTAATCCTTTGACAAATGTCACATTGTTGCACTAGTTTAGTGATCTCCTTGCTCATGTGTGGCCAAAAAAGTGAGATTAATTTTTTTTTTTCTGAGTTGTAAGAATACTTGAATGACCTCCAATGCAAGAGCTGTGAAAAAACTCAATGATCTTTACCCTTATGCCATTAACATTTCCCATAAAAAAAATTCCCATTCATCAAAAGCATCCCTTGTTGTACAAAGTAGTTTGGGAATGAGTGGGGTGCTAAAGAAATCTACAACAATAATTCCTCAGCCTCAATATCATTTTCATATCTAGACAGTGCTTTAGTGACCCAAGCAGGCAGAAGAGTAGAAATGCTTCTATAATCTTTCTTACGAATCCTAGAAAATGCATCAACAACCTTATTATCTCTCCCTTTCTCATACTCAGTGGTATAGTTCATACCCATGAGTTTTTCCAATCATTTATGTTGGAAAGAAGTGGTAAGTTTCTGATCAAGAAGGAACTTGAGGCTCTGATGATCTATTCTAATAATGAAGGGAGTTACAGACATATAGTGTCTCCATTTCTAAACACAAGAAATGATTGCAAGAAGCTCTTTCTCATAAGTTGAGAGTCCTAAACTCCTCTCTCGCGATGCCTTTCTCATACACGATAGAGGATGTCCATTCTGCATAAAAACATCTCCAATTCTAGTGCCACATGCATCAGTCTCAATGACAAAAAGCTAAGAAAAATTGGGAAGTCTCAAACTGGAGTGGAACTCATAGCAGTCTTGAGGGCCTCAAAACTCTCGAGTTGCAAGTGACCAACTGAAAGAATCCTTCTTTAATATGTTGGAAAGTGTCCTAGCCAATACCTCATAACGTTCTACAAACCTTCTGTAATAGCTAGTGAGACCCAAGAAACCTTTAAGGCCCTTTATGTTCTTTGGTACAAGCCATTAAACCATAGACTTAATCTTTTCAGGGTCAGTAGCATCCTCATGAGTAGAATTTTTTTTTGATAAGCAATGATTTTATTGATCTTTGGAATTTGAGAAAAATTACAAAGATGGGGAACTCCACCCGAAAGCGGATCATCCCGCAACTGAAACCGCACTTCTAACGAAGAGCAAAACAATACAAACCACTCTCAAATAAAAAAACAATTAAATATAACAGAAGGAGTTGGCACTACCTCATAAAATGTAATGAACACATTAGACCTCTTAATAATGATAGTTCTGAGATCATAGTCAAGAGTGATAGGTGATATTGTCCTAAGCCAGTCGACACCAAAAACCATGTCATAAGCACCCAAGGGCATGACCAAGAAATGCCAAGTAAAGAGATAAGAAGTGATTTTCCAAGTCATAGTACAACTAGTATAGCAAACATACTCTCATTGTTACCGATGTGTATCAGTGTATGATTAAAAGCTAACAGGGGAATGCCAAATTTCTTGATAGTGAGGTGATCTAAGAAGGATTTAGAAGCACCTGAATCAACCAAAATAAAGACCCTTTGAGAGTGGGACATACCTACAATTCTGATACAAGGGTGTCTGTTTATGACAATTGGAGATACTCAGTATTCATAAAGCATAGATTTTCCTCATTAATATCCTCTCCTTGAAAACTAGACTCACTGGGAGGTTGTTGTTGTTCCTCAATCACAGGACTAGGTGGGTTTGTATCCTCTTCCCTTATAATGATAAAGAGCTTATTCTTGTTAGGACAAACATGCTCCTTTATGTACCTTACATGATAAGTGAAGCAGAGACCCTTTCTCTTTATAGCCTTGAAGAATGTAGGAGTGACACCAATGACTGGTTGGTTTCTATGCATGTAAGGAGGAATAAAGGAGGTGGAGATGACTGATGGTGGCATGGTGATTCTGTAAGGAGGCACTCCGGGTCTCTAATAAGAATGAAATGGGTTCGTGGGCTGATAGAATATTTGGACCCGTTGGAGCCTATATTCTTTATGCTTGGCCAAATACATATCATGTGACAAAGATTTATGACTCAATAACTGAACTCCTTCCTATAAATGTGGTTTCAAGCCTCCAAAATAATTAGAGATAAAGTAATCCTCAGACATATGAGGGTTTTTGCTGAGCATCAAAATTTTCAATTCCCCAAAAGCATTTTCATAATCAGATAATGAACTACCCTATTGTAATTTTTGAAATTCAATCTGTAGGTCCTCATGGCCTAGGGTCTCAAATTTTCAAGTAACCTCATGACATAAATGTTCCCACCATATCATATTTTTTTCCCATAGAAAATTCAGCAAACCAAAACTCAGAAGGGCTTGAAAGATGTATGGATGCCAGTCTCGTTTTGTGTTCCTCAGATACCTCACAATAGGAGAAATAGAGTGAGGCTTTCTTGAGCCAACCGCACACATTTGAACCATCAAACGAGGGAAAAGTAATAGTGGGAGGCTTGTAATGTTGTTATGGGTAAGGGTGATTTGGGATGTGCATCTTGGTGGTTCTTGGAGGTTTTATATGTGGTGGAGTTGTATGTGGAGTGTTGGGTCTCGTTGGATGGTATGAACAAATAATTGCATCAGAAAATAACTCACAAGACCATGCTAGGAAAAACTACGAAGTTAGAAACACAAGAGAATAAACAAATTCATGGTTTCCTTACCAAGTCAAGAACACCGAGTAAGGAATGATCAGGCTTGAGTCTCCAAGACGCCTATGTATCCACTTGGGAATCAAAGCCACGTGGTTCTTCTTATGAGGACTCAAGAACACCAAAAATAGAGAGAAAACCCTTGTTGGCCGAAATTCTAGAGAGAGAGGGAGAAGTTTTTGTTCCTATTTGTGTCTTGTGTTTGTTATGTTTGACAAGGATGACTTAAACAAGCAAATCCTTTCAAAATAATAAAATAAGAGTATAGGACAAGCATGGTGTAAATATGACAAGTATGGTGGTAAACATGGTGTAGAATGATGGGAGTTGGTGATGAATCACCAACACCTTAATCCATTCTTTCTTAATTAGAACTTAATTAATTAGTTCCATGGGATTTTGGTGGCATAGGCCGCCCATGGACCTCGTGGGTGATGGCCCGTGGCCATTCCCGACGAGGTCACATGATGCGTTCATCGCCCCCACGCCTTCCATACTGGAAATGTCTAACATTATCCGACGTGATCAATCCCAAGACTCCAAGCCTTGTCTCGATCTGTAATGTCCTAAATACTTACGGGCACATGACCCAAAACCCAGATTTGGTCATGTCCCGAGACAACTCCCTTTTTGTCCATTCTCCATAAACGTGTTAATGAGCTTCACCCTCCGGCGTGACCCTTAGGTTTATGCATGTCAGTAAATCAACGCAAACTCTCATTTTACTTGATTCTACATAAGTGGTAACTAACGAGACTATAGTATTTCCTAGCACTGCATAATGAATCGACCCTATCGATTCTAACATTTCTATCATCTATGTGACTATTCTTTTATCTCTAGATATCCTGATTGAGATAAGGCATAGAATTGTCATCCTTATTATTCTCAATCACTGTTCCTTGATATGTGAGATGACTGGATATATGACACCCAATATCATGTGCATGGACATGCTATTCTTTCAGTCACTCTCGATCAAGCGGCCGAGAAACGATATCTTTCCCATACCTCAATATGAGGGATAAATCGATTAGCCGTCTTTCGTGTCACTCATGCAGTCCATTCCCAAACCAATCTTGGTCGTTATGGAAATCTTGTCACAATCAACGTTGGGCTCAGGTTAAACTCAGTTATTTACTGCATATTAATCACAAAGACTCCTTGATCTAAGGATACATGACAAGCTACGACAATGAATATGTTCATGAATTCATGTCGGGTCATCCAATATCATGTCCCACTTAATATCTATGATCAGACTCCGGAATCTCATTCCAATTACTAACAGAATGTAAGTCATAAAGAGCCATCTTTCATACTAGTCGCTTCTAGTGAAGCTTTGTCGACTAGGGACCCATCGAGTGTGATCTATCTCGATCTATGGTTCTATTCGCATGGTGGACATAGATCAGAACACACATCGATATATTGCTCCAACACATAAGTAATATAAAGTCGCTTTAATTTTATCGCTAACGATGATATATACATATAGATATTTACGATTGAACTACATGCACTAAGACTAACATGGAGGAGTTGTATGTGGAGGTACTAGGTGTGGGGAAGTTGAACCAGGAAGAACTGGTGTATGCTTAAGAGAAAATGCTCTCTTATGGGAAGAAAATACACATCCGTTGTGTGTTGTAGCTAGAGATGAGAATTTTTTTGGGGAATAGTGGTGTGGGTGAATCATCTCAGGTGCAAAAATGTAGTGGGCGTATCATTTCAGATGCAGATCTAGAATGGAATAGTTGATGTTAGCTATAGCTTAGAATCGACAATAGAAAAACGAGGATCCAACGAAAAGGATTGATTGAGTTATGGATTCAGCTACAAGACACCCACTTACAGAGCCTTTTTTTTTCTTTCCTAAGATAGCTAAATTAGGTTTACACAATTCAATCGCTACCCATTACATGACATCGCTAACTACTTATAGCAACCCAATCAACTCTAACTGCCAACGTCAGCAGATCACACACACTACTCTACAAATCGAGCTTGGGACCACTCAGAGAAGAAGTACAGTGACGCCAACGGAAATAAGTCCTCCCGCCAATGAGAATAGAACACGTGTCGCACGCTCGTCTTCTCTGATGCTCGGATAACTACCTCTCTAAACTTACCGTTTCACTAACGGGTTTATTTAAATTAAAGACAAAGGTGAGGATGATTTGCGATTAAAGTACCGTAACACATTTCATAAGAAGTCTTTTGTTAAGCAATCTTCATCATTATGTTCGCTTTACAAATTTCTAGTTTCTTATGATATTCTTCTTCACATGTAGGCTGTTTCAGGGCAGACTCTTTACACTGAGAATGCACATAACTTCATTGCTTGCTAAGTTTTTGATGAATGTACGATGGTTTGGTGCTAAATCAACGAGAACATTTGATGGTTTTTGAGAATTAATCTCTTTTGAATGATATTTGTAACTTGTAGGTAGGTTTTCATGTTTAACCGGATTTAAATCCACATCGCTTGTTTTCCTTTTAATTGAATACATCAAGATCTCCTATTCATCAAAACCATGATTCATGATGGTGTTATTTTTTAACTTTGTTCTCCTACAATTTCGAAACTGGGTCAGTCACAAAAATAACGGAGTTGTGGGGTCATAACGGTCATTCTCTCAAAAGACCAGACTCGTCGGTAATAGCTATACGACATCGCATAGGATCCATGATTTATATCTCTTCCCGTTCCTTCCTTATTCTTCATTCTCTCTAATCGACTCTCTCTCGCTCTCTCTCTGTCTCACAAATTCACAGATTCCAGAGTTTCCCGAGGGCTTCGGACAAGGAGAGGCTCTTCTTCTATCACTCCTTTTGCGTCTCTCTCTCGCCGGAAAGGTCAGTTCCATCTGGATCGAGTCTTATTTTCAGTTTGTATTTATTTCGTATAGTTCTTTCAATCATCGTTTATTCTAAATGCTGACTGAAACTCGAAAAACTAATCAGAAAACGCACTCGATCTTTGCTTATTGGCTCATTTTCTGATCTGGGTCATCCGGATCTGGCACAAAATCGAGCACAGAAGTTTTTAAAAAATGGACTTTTTTGATCAATTGAAGATCTGGGTCCTGGCTATTTGCCTGGTACTTCAATCCGGATATGGGTTTTACCTTCCTGGTAGTTACCCCCACAAATACGGTATCGGCGATACCTTGTCGGTGAAGGTGAATTCTCTGACCTCCATTGATACAGAAATGCCCTTTAGCTACTACAGTTTGCCCTTCTGCAAGCCCGTCGAGGGTGTCAAGGACAGCGCTGAGAATCTCGGCGAGCTCCTAATGGGTGACCGCATTGAGAACTCACCTTATCGATTTAAGATGTACACCAATGAGTCTGACATCTTTCTGTGTCATACCGATCCCTTGAATGAGGATAGCTTTAAGCTGTTAACAGAGAGGATTGATGAGATGTATCAGGTTAATTTGATTCTGGACAATCTGCCTGCAATCCGGTATACCCAAAAGGAAGGATATTTCTTGAGGTGGACCGGGTATCCTGTTGGGATTAAGGTTCAGGATGTGTACTATGTGTTTAACCATTTGAAGTTCACTGTCCTTGTTCACAAGTACGAGGAGGCCAATGTTGCTCGTGTGATGGGAACTGGGGATGCAGCGGAGATCATTCCCACAGTTGGGGATAAGGAATCAGATGTGCCTGGGTACATGGTTGTCGGGTTTGAAGTGGTTCCTTGCAGCTTGATGCATAATGCAGATGCAGTGAAGAACTCAAAAACTTACGACAAATACCCAAATCCGATCAAATGTGATCCAACTACCGTTGCAATGCCAGTCAAGCAAGGTCAACCGATTGTGTTCACCTACGAGGTAACATTTGAGAAGAGTGACATCAAGTGGCCATCGCGATGGGATGCATATCTGAAGATGGAGGGATCAAAGGTTCATTGGTTCTCAATCCTCAATTCTCTCATGGTTATCACCTTCCTTGCCGGGATTGTGCTGGTGATCTTCTTGAGAACTGTACGTAGGGATCTGACCCGCTATGAGGAACTTGACAAGGAGGCACAAGCACAGATGAACGAGGAATTATCTGGGTGGAAGCTCGTTGTTGGGGATGTTTTCCGAGCTCCAACCAATGCTGCCTTGCTGTGTGTAATGGTTGGAAATGGTGTTCAGATTCTTGGAATGGCTGTTGTGACAATACTCTTTGCTGCCCTTGGATTTATGTCACCAGCTTCTCGTGGAACACTCATCACAGGCATGTTGTTCTTCTACATGATCCTTGGTATAGCGGCTGGTTATGTAGCAGTTAGATTTTGGAGGACTATTGGATGTGGTGATCACAGAGGATGGGTTTCTGTTTCATGGAAGGTTGCTTGTTTCTTCCCCGGTATTGCCTTCTCTATCTTAACCACCCTTAATTTCCTACTGTGGGGTAGTCACAGCACTGGAGCAATTCCATTTTCTCTATTTGTCATTCTGCTTTTGCTTTGGTTCTGTATTTCTGTGCCCCTTACATTTGTTGGTGGGTACCTTGGGGCTAAAGCATCTCATATTGAATACCCGGTTCGAACCAACCAGATCCCTAGAGAAATCCCAGCTCAAAAATACCCATCTTGGCTGTTAGTCCTCGGTGCGGGAACTCTTCCTTTTGGTACCCTGTTCATTGAGCTCTTCTTCATCATGTCTAGCATCTGGATGGGCCGTGTTTACTATGTCTTCGGGTTCCTCTTTGTTGTTATGATCCTCCTGGTTGTTGTTTGTGCTGAAGTGTCCCTTGTCCTGACCTACATGCATCTGTGTGTCGAAGACTGGAAGTGGTGGTGGAAGTCCTTCTTTGCTTCTGGTTCAGTGGCTATATACATTTTCTTGTACTCTGTGAACTACCTGGTGTTTGATCTCAAAAGTCTGAGCGGTCCTGTCTCTGCAACTCTCTACTTGGGGTACTCGCTCTTCATGGTTTTAGCAATTATGCTTGCAACAGGGACAGTTGGGTTCCTTTCTTCCTTCTGGTTTGTGCATTACCTCTTCTCTTCAGTGAAGCTGGATTGAGGAATGGTTCTTCTTTGGAGGGAAGCATGAGCAGAGTCGCTATGATTATTTCTTTTATTATGCTTTACCATTTGCTAAGAGACTTAGTATATGTAATACCAATAATTTCAGTGAAGTTTTGCTTAAGATCTGAAGTAGTGAGACCGTTCCATGATGGTATGCTTAGGCTTCTGTTAGTAGTTGGTAATGTGACTTCTTACCTTGTAATTGATCTGCATGAGTCTGATTGCGATAAAAGATGTGAACTTGTGCACTTTATCATTCACCATTTCATAATTGACACCGACCAGGTGTTATAGTTGGTTTTACCTTGGTTTATTATCTTTAATTGTCATGACCTGAACCTTGCACCTTAGATGTGGGACCCACCAAGATAGTGGGTCCAGGGACTATGTGGAGGTTCCTAACCAGAGGCACATGATCCTGCCTTACCCGCCAAAATATCAGAGAGAGAGAAGCAACGTGTGGTGTAGCTTTATCGGGCAATTGCGTCTCTCAAAGGTCCCAATTTGATCGCTCCCGAGTTCCCAATTGAGCAGCCATGGCTGCAGCTTGTTCAGTCAATTCTCTTATTCATTCCACAAATGCCTCATCCCCATCGATTTCTTCCCTCTCCTTCTCTTCTTCCTCTTCCCTCTCCTTCAAACCATCAGCCCGCCACCGCTGCTGCCACCGGGCGTCTCTGTTCGGTGCCCATCTGAGGATAACCCCCAGAACCAGAAGAACCAGAACCAAGGTCTCTGTTTTGATCAGCTTTAAAGTTCCAATCTTTATGTGATTTTTAGCAACATGTCTTCATTTTCTGTCGTGTGGATTCATGCTCATCTCTGTTGTGTGTTGTTGTTCGTTTGGGGAAGGGATTGAAGGTGAAATGCTCGGCAGTTGAGCCACTCAAGGTTATGATATCTGGTGCACCTGCCTCTGGAAAAGGGACACAGTGCGAGCTCATTGTCCAGAAGGTAGTTTATTTGGAACTATTAATTAGTGTGTAATTTGTTACTATTGATTGATTGCTATGGAAGATGAATTGGTGGGCAATTTCACTTTTCATTTGAATTCAATAAAACTCCTTTAGTTTAAGGTTTAATTGATCTTGAGGCCACTTTTAGTAATGACTTGGAGTTACTCTTTAGAAATTAATCATATCTGCATCATGGACTATTTCATCTCAAGTGTCTCAGCCTTTAACTAAATTCATTTTTGCAGTAAAGTTGCCATTTCTTCTTCTAAATTTCAGCTATCTTACTGTCAAAGCTCAAAATGTGCAAGCTGTAAGGAACTTACCAGCTTGAGAGAGATTTCTCAATCTCTGAGGAACTCCCGTTGATCTCGAACACTCATTTCCATTATGTTTCAAATCATGTCTACTTACTCTGTCAAAGGTGTGTCAGGCTTGCGTAATTTGGGGACAAATTTAAACAAAATGGGGAATTTAAGGATGAATCTTTATTTGAGTTTAGATTCGCCAACAAAGAAGTGAACTGATCAGTACAACCTTTGAAGAAAGAAATGGCAGCTTACTTTTTCTTAAAGTTGTAGTTGATACAAACATGTTTACTGTCTCTAATGCAAGAACGAAGAACTTGAGCATAGATTCGTTTTGATAAGGGTCAAGAACAACTTGCTATTCCATTATCACATTCCCTTTTAACCTCTTAGCTTCGTGTCAATGAAGCGAGTTTCAACATTGTGTATTCTTGTCTTTGTTGTATAGTACGGATTGGTGCATATATCCACTGGAGATCTCTTAAGAGCTGAAGTATCAGCTGGTACAGAAATTGGAAATAAGGCTAAAGAGTTCATGGATGCTGGTTCTCTGGTTCCAGATGAAGTAGTAACCGCTGTATGTCATGAATTCCACTGAAATAATTCTCTTTTTTCTTTTGCTCAAACATCTCAAATCAAACACCGTCAACAGATGGTGACATCGCGATTATCAAGAGAAGACGCTAAAGAAAAAGGGTGGCTCTTAGATGGTTACCCACGGAGCTCTTCCCAAGCACAGAGTTTGGAGAAACTGAAGATCAGACCAGATGTATACGTGGTGTTGGATGTATGTCACTATTGCTGCTTATATCACACATATTAAATATTAATGTGGTGTAGTTAATTTCTAACTAAGCAATTTACTTATGATGACCTTCACATAGATGTTATTTCTTCACACTCAGGTTCCTGATGAAATTCTGATAGACAGATGTGTTGGCAGAAAGCTGGATCCCGTTACAGGCAAGATTTATCATATAAAAAATTTCCCTCCAGAGACTGAAGAAATCAAAGCAAGACTCGTGACCCGTCCAGATGACACAGAGGAAAAAGTATGACCATTCATCATGTTTTTCTGAACTATGATCTCTTTTACAATGCAGTTTATTTCTCTATCTGCAGGTGAAAGCACGCTTAGAAATATTCAAAAACAACGCAGACACAATCTCATCTACTTACGCTAGCATAATGAATAAGGTGTTGCATATGAAGTAACTTTTTGTTACTGTCATTTTAGGCCGAACATATGAATCAATGTTCATGATTCTTGTTGCTTTATTGGCTTTTGGAATCACAGATTGATGGGAATCGCCCAAAAGAAGTTATTTTCCAAGAAGTCGACTCTTTGTTGTCCCAAGTGCAAGATGATAAAGTGAAAATTACTAAACTAGGTAAGTGCGACACTATTCTTTATTGGGGTATTGGCAAAAACGTCCCCTGTACTATGACCATTTGCAGGTTGGTGTTGGTACCCTTATCTTCAAATCATTGTGGGTTGTGGCTTGAACTTATATTTTGTTGCACTTTGTGTCAGTTTATTCTAAAAGGACGACTTTGCCCTCAAAATTTTAAATTTGATTAACTGGATCAGGTTAGTAGGATGATAAATTTGACTATAATAGTTAAATCTGAAAAAAAATGATTTTGTGGTTTTTTTGCTTTTTATTTTAAATTTAAATTTTCAAGGGAAAAATCGTCATTTTGGAATAAATTGGCACAAAGTGCAACAAAATTTAAGTTTAGGGCCACAAGCCGCAAGGGTACCTACCTGCAAGAAGTCGATAGTACAAGGTACTTTTTTTTTCATTATCCCTTCTTTATGTTTATCATGTTTCATTCTTGTGCATATTGTGATACAAAAGAGTCTCCTGTGGCTTGAAAAATTCAGTCTCTTTCCTGTCTCAGGGAAATCCATCCTGCAAAAAGACGGCAACTCCGAAAAGGTATACACTGTAACCTAAGAGTTTATAAGTTGTAACGGATATGTTCTCTTGTGCATCTGTAGCTTATTGTTCTTTAGTTTTTTATAGGATAATTGGAGAGGAATACCTACTCGGTTGAACAACATTCCTCATTCCCGGGAGATTAGGGAATATTTCTACGAAGATGTGCTACAATCCACGCAAAGAGCCATCAATGATGGAATGTCTCGATTGAAGGTCAGATAATTAATTGTCTTTTGTTTTGGCTGACATTTTTACTACTTGTTTCTTCACAACCATGTATAATTGTGCTATTGGGCGACCATTTAATCATGTTTGAAATGTTATTCCAAAATGACAGGTGGAAATTAATATCCCGGAGCTGAACCCAGAAATGGTGAGGAACTTCTGAGCCAGTGACAGTGTTCTAAAATTTGTTTGGGGTTAACTGTATCTTCTGGTTCACAGGATGTGTATCGAATAGGTACCTTGATGGAACTTGTTCGAGTTCTTGCTCTTTCATTTGCTGATGATGGAAAGCGCGTCAAGGTACTTTGTGGTTGCTGTTAATATAACCTTTATCTTCTCTTATGTAATCAAAACCTTTTTCATTAAGGTTTGTGTTCAAGGGTCTATGGGGGAGGGGGCACTTGCTGGAATGCCATTGCAGCTTGCTGGTACTCGAAAAATCTTGGAGTTCATGGACTGGGGCGACCAGGGCGCTCTCGGGACCTTTATCAAGATTGGTTCTGTAGGTATGGCTTATTACTGGATTGGCTTTGAAGAATATAATCCGTTTTGCATGTCATCATAAGATTTGGATTATAATTTTTCTTTGCAATTGCAGGTGCCAAACATGTTGATGAAGAAGATGACATTTTCATTTTAGTGGCTCCTCAGAATGCTGTTGGAAATTGCATAATTGAGGTAAGGAAATCGAAAATGAATGGATCCAATCATGTCTTCAAAACTCATCTATTTGGGGATGCTTTACCTTTGTGATTCATTGTAAGGGCCATGAGGATGAACTTATGCTTTCAGGATCTCCAAGCCATGACTACTGCTGCTGGGATTCGGCCCGTTATTCTTATTAATCCTAAGCTTCAGGTTTGAGCCTAGTTCAAGTCACTTAATTATGTATCTCTGATATATTGCTCTCCATATCTTGCTTCTGCAGTATGTCTCCTCAATATTTTTTGCATACGTAAAGTTATCTCTACAACTATAATATCTTCGGAACTCCTTGACGTGCAGGATTTACCTGCTTCAAGTGGCATTATGCAGGTAATACAAATTTTCAAAATGCATAAAACTAAGGGTTAATTGAAGATAGTGATTGTGTACTATACATCTTTTGCACATGATCATCCCCAACTTTAAAACGTTATTTGCAACTACCTAAACTTTCGTAAAATGGCAGATAACTCTTTTTTGTCAAAAATTAAGAAAATGCCCTTGACCCCAATCTTAAAAAATACATTTTTTTGTCTTATGTTACTTTTATCTTTTAAGGAGTCTTCTTATATCTATTCAATCGTTTGCTACATCTATCCAAAATGTTTTGTAGTCTTTTTTGAGATTGGGGCCGAGGTCATTTTCATTATTTTCAGACGAAAAAGGGCTACCTGCAACTTCTTGGAAGTTTAGGTTGCTGGATGTAAAAGTTCAAAGTTATGGATAGTTATGTGCATATAGTGCGCAATAACTATCTTTAATGAACCCTGAAACTAAACAATTGATCGATTCCAAACTACGCCATTTATCATTACAGACAATGGGCCGAGACAAGAGGTTGGAGTATGCAGCAATATTCCAAAACTGCTACCTCTTCCGTCTTCTGTATTATGCAGGAACTCAATATCCTATTATGGGTGCTCTAAGGTATGTCTTTTGCCGTAGGCAAAGCACAAGCCCTCTTTATATGGATTATGCTATAGAGTTTTGGGCCTTTCAGGATGGCATACCCATACCGCTATGAACTGTACAAGAGAGTGGACGAACCATCCATGAAGGAGAAGTATGTGATCTTATCCACATTTGCTGAAAGACCAACTACTGATGAAGTCAATGATGCCTTCCTAGGAAAGCCAAGGTAACCTGCCTTTCCTCGCCTTAAAACCTCGGATGATCTCATGTGTTATATGATTCAGCCATGATCTAAACATGTGTTTTGGTTGGTCTTTACAGAGGTCAAGTGAAGGCCAAGGGGTTCTGGTAATAAACATCCAGAAATAGCATTCTACACACACATCAGTCTCATTCGTTGATCTTTGTATGTTAACAGTTTGTTTGTTCTTGTAGGGGATCCCTAATGGCGGCGTTCGAGTAGGAAGACCTTTGGCTATTTTTCTTTTTTGTAAAGAAGCAAACTAAATTGAACACATTATTTGGTTGCATATTAGGTTGGTTAGGTGTTATTGAGTTGAGTTATGAATGTTAAGCCAGTGACAATAGACCAAGAAAAACACAGGAGTCAATTTGAACCGAAATAGGTTCTTCCTTCAGTTTCCTCTCTTCTCTTCTGGTTTCATTCTTGTGATTAGGTGATGTAAGTAAGATTCAGAAACATGTTTGGCTTTATGGGAGAAAAGAACAATATAATCAAATTGGTTGTATGAATTGGAATCAACTAATTTCAAAATCGGTTGTATGGAGTGAGAACAATATAATTCGGAACTTAAATTTCAAAATTACTATTTGACGACCGGTATAATTGATGTGTCCTCTTTTGAGCTAAATTCGTAGGATTGTCATGCACAACATAGTCGTTGAGGATGAACGACATCCATATAAAGAATATATTGAACCCTTAGATGATGAGGCATATATAATATAGTGTTGTAAATTTGAAATCGTTAATCAAACATGGATTTTGATTAGCTAAACTTTTACATTTTCCCTATTACGTGAAAATACATATATATATTGTGGAATAGGTATAAAGGGTTTCTATCAATAGTGTCGATCATAATATAATTTGGGTCAATAACTCTGAGCTCTAGAGTATGTCTGAGACCCTGTAGGGTTTTCGACTCTCGTACACCCGTAGAAATAGTATAGTTTTCATCTTAAATAAAGCATCAAGAGACAACATCCTACTGACAGAAAAGACGAAATCCAAAACAGTAAGACAGGAAACAATGAAACAGAAAATAAAGCGTGGGGGGGGGGGGGGGGGGGGGGTGGGTCTCGCTCATCCGGATTAGTTAGGGGGACCCGGTCCCGGGTCACGGGGGTAGGAAACCAACCACCTACTATCGCGTTCTGGGGCCAACTCATGACTCATGGCGGGACTGTTTGGCAGCCTTCGTCTGTTTGAAACATACAACTTCCGTCATGATTCTGTTCGATGTTGTCGGGACGACCTCCTCATGGACTAGCACCACCGCATCCTCATCTTCTTCATTGTTCTCCAGTGAGAACGCTCTAAGTAGCCCTAAATGGCCTCCACCATAGTCGATTTTGTGAAGGCGTCCAACATCGGAGGTCCCGACCTCGTATCTGCCCTCGCTAGGATCGGGTTGTCTCGGTGTACAGGTACTGAACCTATGGTTGTAGGTGACCTCGGGTCTGCATGGGAGTTGACCTAATGTTGTAGAGTGTCACCGGTGGCGGGACGTAAGGAAGAACATCGACCAAGGTGAGCGAGTATTGGGCTCATGTTATAGTAAAGGGAGTGCCATATCGGGGCGAGAAAGAAGGGGAAGGGTGAAGGTAGCAGTCAGAACGATAGAGGTGACATGAGTGGCTGGAGTAACAACAGAAATGATAACAACGACGACGTGAGAAAGAGGATTCATTGGAACGTAATTATTTTTTTGGGGAGCAAACTCACCACAGTCTCTTTAGACTTTTTTTTGTAAAGATACATATTATACACTCGATAATTAAAATGGTTTAAGAGCATCTTCAGTCGTAGGTGGGTCGATGACGAATAGGTGCTGGAGGAGCTGAAATGTCAACAGAAAGGAGCAAAACGCAGACTAATAGGTGCTAGCGATAAGCTAACATGCATCTGGATCCTCCGACGATTATAAAAAGTGAACAAAAAAGTCTTTACAATCTCTTTTTTCAGCCTCATAACTATTAAAAAATCGTAACAACCAATAGAGACAAAAGTTTATTAATTTTTTTATCCTATTGATCTTTCATTCAGTCAACCAATCCGTTACCTATCGAAAATACTCTTAAGTTGGACCCTCTAGAAATGAAAAACGGGGGATATAATTATTTCTTCTAAATATCTAACATTTTAAAAAGAAGCCCTAAACGCAGTCTGCTCTCCTTCTCGTGTGCACTACTTCTCGCGCGTCTCATCTCAGTCACCGGCCGACCTCAGGTAAGCTTCGTATCTCTGGATCCGCTCGTTTTAATGCGTTCTCAGGCCTTCATTCCTTCTTGATGTCCTCAATCTGGAGGTTGATATATGTTTCTCTGGTTTTGTAAAATCTGTTTTATTTTTATTTTTGCGATTTGGACTCTAGAGCAGATGAGTTTCGGCGATTCTAACCCTCATTTATGCTTGCATCTTCCAAGGAACCCTTTTTTGCATCACAATTCAATGCCGCAGCTTGTTGTGTTAGCAGTATTGATTATCGAATGGGAAGTTTTATGATAGCACTAACAGTATTGATTATTGAATGGGAAATTGTCACTGAAATTGGAATGCTTTAATCATAGAGACTTGCTCACTTCGGACAGATTGTAAATTGGAATACGGATTGTAATAGATATTGGAATAGAGACTTGCTTTTAATGGAGTAGACATTGGGGGGATTTCTGAAATGTACCCTTGTGAGTTGCTAAGGGATGAATGTTATGATTATAAGACTTGCAATTACTTATTTGATGAATTTGGTGACTTTGTTATGGAATTATGTGTTGTTTAAACTAGATTAAATGACATTTTATGAATATATTATTTTTATTATCGAGGCTTACACCTTGTGAGGCGGAAGGAAAATGCCTTGATTCATGTTTCCGCCTTTTAAAACCTTGGTTTTTACTGAATTTTCATATCACTCAAAACCAGCTGAAGAGACCAAAAGAGTGAAAAATGCCTCTATATGACTGTATGCTTCTATTGAAGCCCCATATAAGAAAGGATGCTATGATGGATTTGGCATCTAGAGTCGGGAAACACGTTTACAGTAGAAATGGGGTACTGACTGAGGTCAAATTGTTCGGGAATGTTCAATTGGGTTATGGCATCAAGAAACTCGATGGGCGGTATTTTCAGGTATTCATCTTCTGAAGTTGGTAACAGAACTTCTTTCGCTTTCATTTGATTGAACTGTGTTTTAGCTGAAATGGGTTTATTGTTAGACATTTGATATGGAATTATCTGATGTGGCCATGACCACAGCTCCCTCGCTTCCAAGGTAATTGTCTGTTTTATTTGTAGCAAAAATTAAGGATCAGGTGGGCATAGTGCTCCACTTTCCTTCCACATATCCATGCTCCCAACTTGCGAAGATAATCAAATAACACATACACGGACCTTGTTGGTAATACATGCATAGTTCACTTTTCAACATGGAAAGTGGAAACTTATTTTGATATATCTAATCTAAGGAAGGTGGATATTTGTTTTAGAACAGGGGGAGTGTAATATTGAAAATCCTGGAATTTTGATTTCTTATAATGGAGTTCGTTTGTGCTTTATTATCTTTTTGGTATAGAATATGAATGAAGAAAATAAAATCCAAATGCTTTGCAGTTTTCTGATTAATATATGGTTTGGTAAAACAGGTGGATGTTAGTAAACCTTCTTTGCAACTCTTAAGTTTCACTATTAGTACTTGTTTTTTGTTGTGGTTTTATCAATTTAATTGGAGTATAAGAGCTAAAACATGATTGGATGGAGATGATATTAGAAATAGGGACATAGAATAGAGAAAAAGAGTTCAGTGCAACATACGACACCTTCTGTTGCCAATAAAATGTGAATTTACGTTATCCGATAATTGCTATACGGACGTAGAACATAGAATTGTGGATGATTTGACCTGATTGTATGTAAAGTATGGTCAATTATGGGGCTTCGCTGTAAACAACAAACTTTTGGACTTCAATTGACACCTAGACCCGGGATTGAAATTTTGATCTTATGAAACTCTGCTGACAACAGGTCAAGCATTTTATCAGCCCAGTAGAGAGCAAGCAAGGTTAATAACTTCATTCAAAAAATATTGAAGTTTAAAATTGTATGACATACTGTTAGCATTGTACTTATGTTTCGATTTTACTCTTCATACAAACAATGAGACCAGTTATGTGCTTTTGTTGTAATTAATAACAAGGCTCATCTTTCCTTCAAAAAATAAGTTGGTGCAACAATGCTTTTGAGGATGAATATAATTTGCTCTTTTTTTCCGCCGGAAACATTCAATACTAAGTGCGTAAATGCTCCCTTGTACATGTTACAGGGCCAGCTAATGCAGATGACCATGATGGCTACTCCCAACATCAACAAGGAGCTGCATTACCTGAACAAGGAAGACCGATTACTGCGTTGGCTTCTGGTCAAACACAGGGATGTCAAATTCGGCCTAGAATACATAGACCATAGTGAGGATGATGATGGCTCACCATCACTCCCTGGATGCGCACCGGGTGATGGCAAAGGTGAGGTGATGAGTGAGGATATTGAAGGAGATGAAACTGATGAAGATGAAGCTCACCATGGTTGGGTGGATTTGTAACTGTGAACCAAGAAGATCTGGAAAATAATCTACCATCAAAATATTAGCTGCTATAGTGACTGTAACTGAGCTGTAGTCACCTGTTTCAGCCTTTAGATTTTTGAATCATGATGGTATGTTTTTGATAAAATGGAAGGGCTTTTATTGTAGCTTTTGATTAACTTGATTCTAGTTCTTGTTTGTACTTTTCAACCACCTCTGTTGGTTATTTGGTTCAACAATCCTATTTATAAGAATCATTTTATTCAAAATTTGACCTGATAAAATGTTTCTTTTAGATCTCTACTACAATATGAATCATTAATTTTTTTTGGAATATACTTGGAATGTGAAAGCTATGTGAAACAACTTGTTGATTGTTTCCTTGAGCTCATTTATGAGGTTAGGAATTTCTCAAAATCATTTTATTCTAATTAAGAAATTTGAATTATTTATCCTCACTATTTCTTTTTTTATTTTTTACAAATATTTTGTTTATGTTATAAAAGTAAGAACGATACTTGTGAATGGAAGAACAAAAATAGAGAGAACAAGAGAATATGGAGAGAGTAGAGAATCAAATATTATTGATCGTTTCATCCTTTACAATGACCTCTATTTATAGGTTCATAATCATAGAGTCATAACCTTAATAAACTACATAAATGATAGAATCCAAAATACAAAAGTCTTGTAACTCACACAAAAGTCTTGTGACTCATATCTAGAATATTCCATGTAGTCATCCAATCAAATATTCATAACACTCCCCCTTTGGATGACATGTACAAATATTATTATGCCTCGTTAAAACCTTTCTAGGAAAAACCCAGTGGGAAAAACCCTAGAAGGAAAAAGAGTACATAATTTGTACAATACGTATATAAGTTACCTCATTAAAAACCTTGTTAGGAAAACTCATTGGGATAAAACCTAAAACAAGGGAAAAAGAGTGTAACACGTATTTCTCCCCCTGATTACAACATCTCCTCATAAATCAAGGAGTTTTCTCATTCTGATCTTATCAAGTTGTAGGAAGTGCTTTAGTGAACAAATCTGCAAGATTGTCACAAGAACGAATTTGATAAACATCGATATCTCCCTTTTAATGAAGTTCATGAGTAAACAAGAACTTAGGAGAAATGTGTTTCGTTCTATCTCCTTTTATGTAGCCTCCTTTGATCTAAGCTATACAAGTTGTATTATCTTCGTATAAGACAGTTGGACTTACTTTATTTATTGAAAGATCGCATGATTCTCAGATATGATAGATCAAAGACCTTAGCCATATACATTCTGATCTTATCAAGTTGTAGGAAGTGCTTTAGTGAACAAATCTGCAAGATTGTCACAAGAACGAATTTGATAAACATCGATATCTCCCTTTTAATGAAGTTCATGAGTAAACAAGAACTTAGGAGAAATGTGTTTCGTTCTATCTCCTTTTATGTAGCCTCCTTTGATCTAAGCTATACAAGTTGTATTATCTTCGTATAAGACAGTTGGACTTACTTTATTTATTGAAAGATCGCATGATTCTCAGATATGATAGATCAAAGACCTTAGCCATATACATTCACGACTTGCTTCATAAAGAGTTATCAACTCAGCGTGATTTGAAGAAGTGGTTGTAATGGTCTGTTT
The DNA here is from genome assembly GCA_963921825.1 of Erodium maritimum. NCBI lineage: Eukaryota > Viridiplantae > Streptophyta > Magnoliopsida > Geraniales > Geraniaceae > Erodium > Erodium maritimum. Next base: position 13,716,691 of record OY997595.1, read on the forward strand.
TATTGAGCGCCAAGATATAGCGGTGTCACCATATGTAAATACATGCCAAGTTTTTGACCACGCTTTGTGGGGATTAGATAAATATCTGGCATCAACCATATCCAATCAATTCAGACTTCGAGTCTTTTGAATAAAATAACCCCATATATAATGTTCCTCGAAGATATCTTAAAATTTGTTTAACACCAGTTCAATGTCTTCGAATCGGAGAAGAACTAAATCTTGCTAGGAAATTAATAGAAAATGCAATATCACGACGGGGGCAATTAGCAAGATACATTAACGCCCCAATGTCACTAAGATATGATACTTCTGGACCAAGATATGGTACTTCGGGACCAAGGAGTTCTTCTTCTTTTCGGGGGCGAAATGAATCCTTTTTCACATCAAGTTATCGAACAACCACGGGGGAACTCAAATGATGTGAATTATCCATATTGAATAGTTTAAGGATCTTCCCAATATATGATGACTGATGAACAAAAATCTCCTTCGACAAATGTTTAATCTGAAGGCCAAGACAAAATTTTGTTTTCCCCAGTCTTTCATTTCGAATTCACTTTTCAAGTATTTCATCATCTCTACAAGTTTATCATGTATTCCAATGATGTTCAAATCATCAACATAAACCGCGACGATGGAAAATCCGGTTTTCATCCGTTTAATAAAAACACATGGATATATTTTATTGTTGATGTATCCTTCTTTCAAAAGGTATTCACTAAGACGATTATACCACATTCGACCAGATTGTTTTAGCCCTTACACAGATCTTTGGAGTTTTATTGAGTACATTTCTTGAGGTTTTGAGATGCATGCTTCAGGCATTTGTAATCCTTCAAGGACTTTTATATAAGTGTCATTATCAAGTGACTCATACTAAGTAAGTAAAATAAATTAAATAAATAAAACAAAATAATAAATAATTAAATAAATAAAAAGAAGTAAAATCTGAGTGTGATTGCATCTATAACCGGTGAATATGTCTCTTCATAATCAATTCATGGTTGTTGTGAAAATCCTTGTGCAACGAGTCGAGCTTTGTATCTTACGACCTCGTTTTTATCATTTCTTTTGCGCACAAATACTCATTTATATCCTACGGGTTTGACATCTTCAGATGTCTGGACTACAGGTCCGAATACTTGGCGTTTATTGAGTGAATTCAATTATGTCTCAATGACATTTTTCCATTTTGGCCAATCATTTCTTCGTCGGTATTCACTGACTGTTCTTGGTTCATGATCCTCATTTTCTTTTGAAATATCTAATGCAATTTCATGCACAAATATATTATCCACAACAATTTCTTTTCTATTCCATCTTTCACCTGGAATGACATAGTTAAACGAGATCTCTTCATTGCCATCTTTCTCAAGTGTTTCATTATCTTTTGAAGACGTCTCTTCATTTTTATCACATTTATTTCTTCGGGAATTGTAATATAATTTGATGTACCAACTTGCCAAACTTGTTCCTTTCCTTTTCTTGGGTTTTATAATTGGATCCAATAGGTCTGGCACGCTTCTTGCGTGCTTTAGACTCATTTGCTAGCGCTAGCATATTTCCCATTTCTTCATCAGGAAGATTAATTCTACAAGGAACATTAGCAACTGGTATTTGTGATTTTATCACAGTCTTAACATCTGTATATGCATCAGACAATGTATTTTCAACCTTTTGTAAGTGGATAATTTTCTGAACTTCTAGTTCATATTGATTCGTACGAGGATCAAAATGAGACAATGTCAATGCATTCCATGAAATTTCTCGTCTTTCTTTTTCAGACGTTTCTTTATCTCCCCCTAATGCAGGGAAATTGTCTCATCAAATTGATAGTCGGCAAATCGTGCCGTAAACATATCACATGTCATGAATTCCAATATATCTATGTGAATTCTTTCTAAAAATGTTGGACATTCAGTCTCAACTTTCATTGGAGATGGTCTTGTAATAAGTTTTTCTTAAAAACAAGCAACACATGGATAATCTTTTGACAAAAAGGACATTTTTCCCCTTCAGTGTATGTCCATGTGAATTTCCTATAATTCTTTGTATCATTATGAAACCCAGATGGCCTAAACGATCATGCCATATCATAAAATTTGATGGGTCCATTGGGTTTTGGTTAATCACCATATTGATTTCAATTGGAAAAATGAAAGTATAATATAATCCAAAACTATATGAAGGGAGTCTCCACAATTTCTTTTCTCCTCAAGACTATGGACGTAATGTATAAACATTCAACGTCATTTTCATTTGTTGTCTCAATGTGATAACCATTTCGGTGAATATCTTTCAAACTTAACAAGTTTCTTTTTTATCTGGTTGAGAACTTGCATCATTGATAATAAATTGTGTAACATTACATTAGCTCTTCCGGAGCCTTAATAAGATCTGATGCACCAGATATTTTGTTCACTTTAATCTGTCAAGCAAAGTGATTCCCGTTGTTTTTAACATAATCAGAGAAATTTTTGTCCATAGTTTGTCATAAGACAAATAAATAAAATTAAAAACAAGACACTCCAAATATTTTATTTTGCAATAACAAGGTAGCTCTTCCGGAGCCCTCTATTATATTTGCAGCACCCATAATGGTGTTCATGTTTGCCTCGACCATGGTCAGACATGAAAAATATTTCTTGTTTATCAGAATTGTATGTGTAGTGACACTATCAACCATATTCATATCGTTATCCTTTTCTGTAAATAGATAGATCACTTCTGGGATCCATATCCTTTAATATGAGAAAATTAATGTATTGGTTTACATACTACAAAAGGATATAACAGAAATATTAATACAAATCATCCAAAAATTGGCTCATATGCATGATACTTGTTTTCTCGTCATCAATTACAAATGAGTTAAAGACAATCGATTAGATCTTCAGGATCTAGGTTATCAATCTTATTTGCCTTCAATCAAATCTTTGATCATACTTTTAGGTACGCAATCAACTACAGTTAAAAAATAACTTTCACCATGTTCATGAGTTTTCATTTGATGGGTCATATTCTTTTTTTGCGCCTTTCATACTCGTTCCACTTCTGGTGGTACACATTATGGAATTGGAAATTATTTGGCTCATAAGATTGACTACGACCGCGACCACGTCTGGGGCATTGGTCTTGCTTGGGTATGGATCTACCCATATCCCATCACATTCACTTCAAATAATGGAGTGATACCAACAGGGCGAGCTTGATTGTTTTCAACAATAATTCATTACTTATAAATATATTAAGTCTGATTCTTTTCGTTCTCGGTAATGCTACTTCAAGAGCATACTAGATGGAAGTAATGTAGAGAAAAATATTTTTCATCGATTATAAATAATATGATGATGTGTGGAAATAATTTCTTTGATTTATCCTGCAAGGATACCAACTTAGAACTTCAAGTCTTTATGTAAGCTTCATGTCACCTTTTTTTCTTCAGTAATTGCATGTATCTTGTTTACTTGGATGATGGGTCCAATAAATTTTTTTCTTGACAATTATAGAACTTCATGTTCACAATATCATGACTTGGTAAACTTCTGGTTACACATCGAATTTGTATAATGTTCACACAAATATGAATAAGTATATATTATGATTATAAAATGAACGAACACATTATAATTCATGAAGTAAACTTAACCACACACTAAGTAATTTGTGGGGTGAATATAAGAATTAGATAAAAATATGACCACACATCGAGCGAACTCATGAGGTAAACAATATATAAATAAGTGCATAGAAAAAATTTAGGCGTCAAGCCTTGGATACAAATTACAAGCTTCAAGCTTGTGGTCTGTTAATTAGTCATACAAGTAAGTTTCAAGTTTTATAATTTGAACCAAAACTTCAAGTTTTGTCATCATTAGGTACATGTGAACTTCTGGTCACTCTAATTTCTTCAAGTTTATACTTTAAACCAAAACTTCGGGTCACTCTAATTTTCGTAAGTTATAAGACTCACGATCTTTAATCAAAACTTCAGGTTCCGTAAATATTTTCTCGTTAATATTTGAACTTCGGGTTCAAAATGGTTCGACATTGTAAAACTATAAAATCAATATAATCAACTAAGTAAAAATATAAGTAAAGAATGTGTCATTAGTTACATGAATCATCAACTGTAATACTCTTATTCATATATGGGAGAGAATACACAACCATTTGTTGTACCATGTATTTAGAACTTCTAGTCCAATATACATCAAGTCGATGGAACTATGTATTTGGAATTTCTGATCCAACATGTCATCATATTTGTAAACTTCAGGATACAAATATACGACCACAAATTTATTCGCAAAATGACCATGTGACGAGAGAATACATGGAGTATCCAAACTACCCATGTAACCATATATATATATATTTCAAGTTTCATGCCTTTAAGCCAAGTTGCATGTTATAAGAAAAACGGTTCGTATCTTGGAACTTCGGGTCCAAATAATTCGATTTCAATAAATCTCACATTCGAGTATCAACAACAAGACACAAGTCTATAATAAACATCAAATTTCTGATGTGAAAGATCCAATGTATATTGGCAATCACAGAGCATACTTATCGAAAAGCATAAATGAACTTGTATAAATAAACATGAATCGAATTAAAATAAATTCACGATAATACAAAACTTTGATACCTGGATAGTAGAGCAATTCATGCTGATAACGTGTTATAAAAGTAAGAACGATACTTGTGAAAGGAAGAACAAAAATAGAGAGAACAAGAGAATATGGAGAGAGTAGAGAATCAAATATTATTGATCGTTTCATCCTTTACAATGACCTCTATTTATAGGCTCATAATCATAGAGTCATAACCTTAATAAACTACATAAATGATAGAATCCAAAATACAAAAGTCTTGTAACTCACACAAAAGTCTTGTGACTCATATCTAGAATATTCCATGTAGTCATCCAATCAAATATTCATAACAGTTTATTCAATATTTATTTTAGTTTTAAACATAAATATGAGAAGGATTAAGAAAAGGTTATTATTTCAATATTTGTGTATTTAATACATGAGTTATAATAAAAGTTATAAGCAAACCCAATTGAGGATAATTTTGTCAAGGCTTGACTCGAAAACAATAGTTTGATTTGACCTCGATATTGAATTCAACTCGACTCTTACCAATTAACTTTTGTTATAAAATTTCAAATAAATGCCAGAAGAATTGGTTGGCAAACCTTTAAATATTGAATTTAAATTTATTTTGTTTAACAAATTAACAAATGAATCTTATCTTAAATCCGAATTATGTACGAATTGAACTATAACAAACTTGAACTTGATATATAATATAACTGATAAGACTAAATTGACTTATTTCATATCCTTATCACAACTAAAATTCCAATACCCCTTATTCCTTTGACTATTTCATGATCACAAATTGGCTTAGAAACATTCATTTTCAATACAAGAATATAAATGATGTTAATTTTTTTTGGACATAACTTATTTTAGATTAAATCTGTTACATTTTAATAACCAAGCAAACAAATCTAGATTTCTGAGTTACAGATTAAAAGAATTTTTTCCGAAAACATAAATCCTAAAAGGTTATTTTCCGCCATTTTCCTTAATTATAAATTTATAATGCCCTTCAAGGCTTCAACTAGTAATACTTAATTAATCTGCGTAGCTGTACCTACGTCCACACCTGTTGTCCATGTGGACGAGTGGAAGTCGCGTATACAATGTATCGGCCGATAGCGGGACCCACCCAGAAGGCCGGTCCCGGTGGCCACGTGTTCTTCGGCTATACGCGAATTAAATTGTACGCGGTAATAATATATTAAAATTAATTAGATAGGGCGGGACGACGCTGTCTGCTATACGGACAGGACACCACTCCTTTTGGCAAAGAGACGGAACAAAGAATCAGAAACGCAGAAGAAACGGAGCTCTGTCAGGGTTGAGGGTTTTGGGTTGTGCTGAGAAAAATGGACCCGTCGTCGGTGAAATCGGGCCGGAGCTCGGGATCGGAGGGCAGCGCGTCGGGAGGCGACGACAGAGGCATGTTCGAGTACTTCGGGTGGGTGTACCATCTCGGCACCAATTCAATCGGCCTCGAGTACTGCCACCTCCGGTTCATGTTCATTCGAGGCAAGTACGTCCAGATGTTCAAGCGCGATCCTCACGAGAACCCCGGCATTGTATGATTCTTCCTTCTTCCGCTCTTTTTTTTACAGCGATTGATGTGGTGTGTTGTAGGATTGGTTGCGTATGTTTGGTTGTGAAGTTGATTCTCTGAGCTGGTAGTCATGGAGTTACGGCTAAAGCTGATCGAGGAGTGAACAAGACGGGGTGTTGTTTGAATTTTGAAGATAGGATGAGATTTAGCTGCTATGGTGAGGGTTTGGGCTTGAAATTCAGGATGAAATTAATTGTTGGGTTTTATTGCTTGTCAGAAACTTTTGATGGGTTTCAGTAACTGGAGTGACATAGGGCTTGTGAGGTCAAGAGGGGTTAGAAATTGGTATTTGCTTCTTAATTAACTAAGGCCCACTGGTATACTGTTTGCATGTTAAGAGATCAGTTTAGTTACTTCAAGTTGAACAATATGCACAATGTGGTGACCCGAGATCGTCTGATATTTGAAATATATAGAAACAGTGGTACGAGGTATTGTGGTAAGAAAAACAGTGCCGTCTCTGGGGTAAGTTTTCTGGTCAATGTGGTTATTCTTACTAAAATGGAGTGGGAAATGGATAAACCAATCACTTACAGTATAAAATATGTAGTGAATTTCAGCACGGCCTGAGTGACTTGCACTGATAAGTTGGAGAAGGAATCTACAGAACTTTATGGAGTAGAAATCAAATATGAACGGATAAGGGACTGTACCGCTGTCATGGAGTACACATCTGCTGGAGTTAACTGATTATCTTGAGAGAAGTTATCGATCTGTAAATGTTAGTTTGACTACACAAATAAAACAATACACAGTTGAACACTGAATGTCCAAATCAAACAGCTGGCAAGGAGTCCTACTTATTAGTGTTTAGTAGCTTTGTTACAATTCTGCAGTTTCAATGCTTTTAACAGTAGACTTTCATTTGAATAATTAAGCATCTAAAAATCACTTAAATCTTTCTAGCTTGTTCGTGGCCCTGATAGTTACTCATTTGTGGAGGCTCTCCTTCTCCTATGTATCCAAGTGTTTGTGACTGTCAATTAATATCATGCACTATAACATCATACTGCTATATTTTATCATGCATGTGAGGACCTTCTATTTCACTTGCATGATTTACTGGCTTGCCAAAAACGATGCTGTGATTTAGGTTCTATGTTTTGAAAACAAAGATTTCAACTAAGGCATAACTTCACTACTATTCCTGATATGCTAGGATATTTGCTATTGTCTATTGAATGCTTATAATTCATTTTCAATGTTATTTTGGTCCAGAAACCTATTAGGAAGGGAGTTATAGGGCCCACTTTTATGGTCGAGGAGCTAGGACGACGGAAGTTGAATCAAGGGGTAAGGACATGTCGTCTCTGTCCTTGGCAGATACAATGGTCTTCAATTTATCTTAGGATTGCTTTTATTATTTTGATTGTCTTGTAACATGTTAGTGCAACTTTTGTTTATATTTCTGAATGTTAATTAGGTCTGTAAATGGATTGTATTATTATTTTAGCTTTATCTTGAGAAGTTTTCAGTAACTAAATTTTAACTGCATTATTCATTTTGATGTCTCTTCGTAGGATGTATATGTTCTGCGCTTTTACAACAGATTGGATGAGACACAAAAGGGAGAAGTAAGTTGTGGGTTTACTTTAATGTAGTATAGAATTCTCTTACATCTATAGTAATTATGAGCTCTTGCTTTTATTACCATGGTATCTTGTAATATGAAAGTATGGAAGTTGTCTCTTACTCATGGTATCTGATTATCACAGCTCTAGTATATGTTCCTGTTGCAAATTTGGGAAAAGTTATTTAGTTTTTGTTTGATGCAAACCAACAGGTTTAGCCCCCTTTTTTTTCTGGTGATTTGTGCAAGTTTAAATTAATCTTTATACCAGACAAGGACTTTTTAAATTACCAGTGATGTTTAGAATGTGTCTTGTCCTTTCTAGTCTATCTAACCTCAAATATTGTGATACATCTGTGGACCCTGAAAAGCAATCCTATTATCCTATTTTATTCATATCTGAATTGCCTTTGACATAAATGCGCAACAAACATTTACCGGGTTTGTCTCTTATATATCGTACCCAGGTGAAGTAATTCTTATCAGTAAGTATCCTGAGTAACTTTAGTCTAGGAACACAAAATAACACACAGGGCATGTAGACTGTGAACAAGCCTCGAGTTACAAGGGTATACTTCCATCTTTAACTTTGAATAACTCACCATTATGACCATACTAATGCGTAGCCATGACTGGACCAAATTAAAAGCCGTATGACAAAACGTGGAACTGGGAAGGTTCTTTGATGCCTGTGGCTGCTTTGTGCATGTCAAGTTAAGAATAACACCCCATAGGATAGGCTGAAGATGCATAGATGAGTATTCCAAACCAGCCCCCATGCAAAAAAAATCCAATGTTCTGCTGAGAAGCACTAAAGTGGATATTGGCATTGTGTATGTACTGAACGGATCTCCTTTGAGACTTCTTTCAGTTATTAATTTCATTTCGAATGCTTTCTTGAACTGGTTTAGGTTTCCTTTTTGTCTTGTGGCAAAAAAGTAATTCACTTTTACTTGATTACTCTTTCTGCTTCAAGATCGCTTGTGCTACAGCTGGAGAAGCCCGCAAATGGATGGAGGCATTTGATCAGGCCAAGCAACAGGTACAGGGAAATCAACCATATAGCACTAAATGATGTAATGCCATTTTATAGACCGTGGAGTTTAACTTGTTAAAAGTAATGGGAAAAAGGAAAGATAATTTCTTGAAGTCATAATAAAAGGTATTCTCTGTAGGCCAATAATGCACATGAAAATAAAGTTTTTATGGTGGTGGATTTTGTTTTCAGTCAATAAGGTATTCCTTGACTAATATTGGATTCTTTGTTTATTTCTTATTTCATAATACTGACAATCTCTTTACAGGCTGAATCTGACATTTCAAGAGGGAGTAACGCCAGGGACAAGCTGAACATGGAGGCTGAGTATGCTTTTGTTTTATAGACTCAGAACATGCTCAATTAAGTTGTTGCTTGTAGTTAAACTTCTATAGCTAGCAAGGCTGAATTGCATGCATTGTACATGATGCAAAGCATCTTCTGATCATGTCTTTCATCTCAAAGTACTAATTTAAGTCTAATTTGCGGCTTGACAAAATCACACAATTTTATTTGGTGTAAATGTATGATTACCCAAGTGAACAGTGACGTCTTTACCCAAAACATTTAGTTTCCTGAAGAGATCAAAACCACCAGTAAGTTAACGAGCTAAGTAGATATGTAAAGTTATCATCACGAACACCTTTTTTTTGTGTTATACTGAATATACAACCTGATTTGACAGGATTTGAAAAAAATCCTGTATCTTCATATTTTATGTGTGCTATACTATAGTGAATAAGAATTCTTACTGACGTCAGTATTTATTTATGAGGAGGTTCTTTCAACAATTACCTTGTCTATGTTTAATTCTTAATGGCCTAACTAAAATTGAAGTTTGGTGTCTTTTATTTCATCGATGTAATTCCTGGCACTCTTTGCACATGATGTTTTCTTTCTCAATTAATAGTTTTTCATTTGTTTGCTTGTTATTTCATGAAAGGATCAATTTGGACGGTCATCGACCTAGAGTGAGGCGGTATGCACATGGACTAAGAAAGCTTATAAGGATTGGGCATGGTGAGGTGATAAACTTGTGGTGTGATGAATGATGTTTGCAGTGTTATTCTATTTTATCATGCGAATGAAGAATGCAATGGGAAATGGTGGTTTTGGATTTCATACCTGCTTTGAAGGAAATTGATTAGCTCCCCTTAGCTTTTCTAATTGACGAAGTGACACAGACAAATTTTAATTGGCATAATGTTTCTTTGTATGCATGTTCTTGGAAAAAACACAACCCATCGAAGTTGGTTTTGCTTCTGTAAAATGTTAGTTAGTTGGGTCTTTTATTTTTCTCTTTTGCAGGTCCAGAAGTGCTTCTGCGCCAGTCCTCAAACTTGAAGGTTGATGGCAAGCAGGATGGTTTTTTTGATAGGGATGATGGAGATGCAGTTGAAGCACATCGATGGAAATGTGTTTGTACAATAAATGGTATTTTTATCCAACATTGTTTATGCACTGCTATATATGATAGATATTGGCACATTTCACTTTCTTTATGGCCTTTGTACCTTTTTGTGTTTTGTCTTCACATTTTAGGACTCTCTCTCTTTAAAACACAACTATGTGTATTTCTTGAGCATATTACTGAAGAATCAAACTTGGAACCCCCTTGTGTGTGAAAAAACTTTTCTTGAAGTCTTGGTTTTGTGGCAAGTTGAAGATTTTCAATGTTGTAGATGTACTTAGAAGCTTAAAGGGATAATTGTCAAAACATGCACTTATGTTTCGTCCACAAACGAAATAGTGCACAATGTTTCGTCCACGTCGTCTGGCTACCCTTATGAATCGTCCACGCACTTCTGTCAGTAAAATTAACAGAATATTCGAATCTGTAGCCTCACGTGCTATCATGTGCATGTGTCTGATTTTTTTTTGGACGAAATTGCCCTAACAATCCTCAGACACTCATTTTTTTGGACGAAATTCTTATTTTTGAATTTCAAACCAAAAGAGCAAAATTGTCAATTCAGGCTCTGCTGTTACACTTTTCTAACAGAAGTGCGTGGACGATTCATAAGGGTAGCCAGACGACGTGTACAAAACATTGTGCACTATTTCGTTTGTGGACGAAACATAAGTGCATGTTTTGACAATTATCCCAAGCTTAAAATACCTCGCCAGTCTTTGTTTATTTCAGTGCAATTTGTGCATATGATTAGCTTATGCATTTTGTTCTTTTCTTTCCAGGTGTTAGAATCCTTGAAGACATGCCTGGTTTTAAGGTATTTCATTAGGACACATATATTTCAAACTTTTATTATGGTTCCTATTTCTAGTAAATTTTGCCAGATTTAGTTTTCATTCTGCACTTTTCTAACTGATAACCACAATACATAGGTGAAATTGTATCTCTTTTCTCAATAAGCTTAAGGAAAGGACAAACTTTAATGAGAACAAAATTTTCAACTTACTATATCAAATATCAACAGGGTTATTGAAAGATATGGAAAAACTGCAGTACTTGCCTGTCTGTTGGTGTCAAGACTGACTTGACAATGGTATGGGAAACTGAAGCAAAACAAGAGGGAAGCTACAAGAAAGCGACAATATCCAAAAAAAAAAAAAAAAAAAGAACAACTCTTCTATGGGGCTCATAATTTTTTTACTTCAAAACAGCCATCACCCTCTTTTGAATACCTTCAAATTATATTTCCATAAGTAGACCCAAAGTGATAGGCTAAAGAGATAAAAAAAGATAAGCCTAGCTCAGAGGCCCATCGTGGGCACTATGTTCACCTTTAAGAAATATATAGCATATGTTTGTTGTATACGGTTCTTTCTCTTTGTGATCATGTTTAAATTATATTTTCCAGATGTAATCATTTTTTTATGTAATAATTTTTTGTTCTTTTTTAGAGTGGTAAAGGTGCACTTGTGAAGTCTGTTGGTGTTGTTGATGCAAGTGCAGATACAGTGTTTGAAGTGATTTTGAATCTCGATAAAAAGCCGAGATACGAGTATGCCTTCAATCTTTTCATGTTGTTATGGTATATAGCTATGTAGTTTCACTTTCTCTAATAATTATCTTTACAGGTGGGATATGTTGACAGGTGACTTAGAGTTGGTAGATTCTTATGATGGACACTATGATGTTGTTTATGGGACATACGACCGTAAATATCTTAATCGGTAATGATGAAAAAGGCAACCTATTTTGTTCTTATCGGTTGATGGATTTTCAGTTAGATTGCTATAGAACTATGCACTTTACCTCTTAAATGATCACTTGTTTCAGTTGGTATTGCATGTGTATAGACTGTGATCTAGTTAGACATATATATGTCTTAATGAGGTTGTATTTCAGCTTCAAAATTATTAAAAGCTTCATATTTTGGATGATCTGCAGCCTTCTTTATTTCTAATGTTTTGGAGCATCAGGACTTAAAACCTGTACTGGAATGTATTTTTATAAATCGATCTTTATAGTACTGATCTCTTGCTCATGTTTCTCACACTGTTTATTGTTGAAATTAATACTTCTCATAGGAGATATTGCCTAGATTTCCCACATCTGGATGATTTGGGGTTCTGTCTGAATATTTGTAGGGCTAGAATTATATTTCATTGGGTGTTAGAAAGATCAGAGTCTTATCTTATTTGATATTATAAATATGAGAAAGGAAACACATATATCGGGAACTTTATTTTTTCTTATGTCAATTTACCATTCTTGTGTTTAGTTTTTTCCCAAGATGTAAACAGAAGGTATGATCCCACACTCAAAATGGAAACAAACTTCCTGGTGTGGCTGTATCACTTGCTTAGTGCCTAACAATAAGTATATATAAGTAGTAACAATAGCTTTTGCCATTTTAAATTTCTTATGCACATACCCTACTTCTACATGCATCATGTATTTGCTAGCCTTCAAAGCCACCGTCTCTCATCACAAATGTTGTTCATATCTAGAGATAATCTCCAAACCATCAAGACTTGCACTTATAATGGTTCTATCGGCTTCTGTATGGACTAGAGTTGTGAACTTCATCTTTTTCCATTGTCATTACCCAAAATGAATTTCTCAGATGATATTCTCTGCAGGTGGCAGTCCAAGAAAGATTTTGTCTTCTCTAGGCAGTGGTTTCGTGGGCAAGATGGAGCATACAGTAAGGGAACATAATCATTTTTTTCATTATATTTGTTGTCACTGGGCATTTGACGGTTGTTGTGCCAAGCATTTTGTTGTAGAGAAGATGTCTAAACTTCTCTTCTATCACTTTATGGTGGGCTTGGATCTGTGTGACTAAGATCTTTTGTAGACATTTTTACTAGTTTCAGGTTTGTAGATTGGATTTAGAAAAGACGTGGCAATGAAAAAGCCATCTAGACCATTAATTTAATTGTTATTTATATACTAAGCTTGTTTATTCAACAAACCTACATTCTCTTACACTGCTACTGGAATTCCTAACCAGCATAAGTTAGGCCAAGTGGTAAAGAGCTTACTTCTTTATTAGCAAGGTACTGAATTCAAAACATGGTACATACAAGTTGCCTACAAAAAATTCTGAAATTTCTAATGTCATGAGTTCTGCAAGTGAACATATTCTTTCGATGTGGGAGCATTTGGAATGCAAAATTCTCTTCTATGATATCCTCTTCACTGTTATCTTATAATTTGTCTGCCATTCTTAAAATCACAGTGCCTTATTTGTCTTGTGTCTTTGCATGTTGATTCCCTAAGAGTACTGCTAGTCTTTAACTTATCTTGAACCACCTTGGTTTGTCTAGGCTGACATTTTCTAGAATATGAACACTGTACGGTAGCTATCCGGGTCACATGTCAATCTGTTTTGCTAATGCATGCTCAAACAGAACCTTTTGACTTGTTCTTTTGCCTATTTTATGTAGAAGAACCAAAACATGTTGCCTGTGTCTGTTCTTATCTGCCACATCTAATATGCTCATTCCTGCAGCAATCTTGCAGCTTCCAGCCATACATAAGAAGTGTCCCCCCAAATCAGGATATCGACGTACACAAATAATTCGTAAGAAATTTTGTTCCTACACTAGAATACTTTGATAATATCTGAAGCATTCATTGTTTTGTGGTGACATGAGAACATGTCCCAATATTATAATAACAAAGAAGTGGAGGGTAAAGTTACATTCAATGTCCAAATGAATTTTTTTAATTTAAATGTAATGCTTATTGTATCTGTACGGGAAGGTTTCAAGATCATCTCAGATGCAGTCAATGTGTTCTGCGGCTTGGAGAACATGTCATAATGTTTTATTAGCAAGCAAATAGGGAATGAAGTGTCTTTTCATGTATAGTTTGAACACTGGAAAACATTTCCTTTGCACTTCATGCTTGATTTGATTGTCAAGATTACTGTTTCTATATATTGGGAAAGGCTTCAAAATGTAGTTTACTGATACCTTGGATAGGCACAATATTAACATATTGGCCATTTTTTTGTGTGTTCTTCATATCTGTTAAGTTGATTACATGCTTTACAATTTGCAACTTTCTTTTGAGCAGCTGTCTTAAATAATCTGATTCTTTTTCTTTGTTTTATTTGCAGCATCTACTTGGGAGATTAGAAATTTGAACTCACCAATGGGTTCAGATGACGCCAAATGTCTTGTGACACAAATGTTAGAAATACACTCTTCAAGTTGGCATAAATGGAAGCAAGATAGCAGCTCAAAGTTTCAAAAGTCTATTCCTTATGCATTACTGTGCCAACTGGGAGGTGAGAAATTTATTCATATCTTTCTCTCTTAAGTTGAATTTGAATGCTAATTTCAGTCCATTTAACATATTTGTCCTAATTAATGACATCTATAATTGTTGTGTCAAAATGTGTTTATACGATCCAACCCAAAAGCTCAAGTTGATTGGTGTAGGCCTCACTATGCTTATCACGTGGTTAATTAATCCACATTTTTTTGGAAGTGGGACAACAATTTCACAAAATGTATAGCCTTTCTAGGACATCTTCACAGTAGGAGAGGTTTATATAGTTAAGCTTCATAAGGTAAGACAAATCTGCCTCTGGTCTGATACATGGCATAAAACAAGTCGATTGTATACAGGTGACATTATGTCTACCCTTAAAATGTACCTTGATAAAGTTCTGTTGTGTCCCTATATGAAATCTGATAAGCACCAAAGTATCTTAATGGTCATATAGAGAAAATGCCTCAGTTCATATATTCACCATAAGTTTAACATGTACCTTGAAAAAATGTGACAATAAAAAGTGTCAATAAACAAGTAAGAAACATTAACATCCACAAATATTTAAGATGTTAGTATTTATCATCTATGATTATTAGTTTTATAGTTTACTTTAGAACTAAATATTACATATACTTAAGATATATAGTAGTAATAAATATTATTTTGATAATAATAAATATTTATTATAAAAATTGGATCAATGCTCTAAAAATCCCTGCCTAGGTGCCGTGGGGATTTTTAGAACACTGACCCGATTTTTCCAAACCCGCCTAGAATCGTCCGATTTGTTAAAATCAGGTCGGTATTTTAAAAATCCCCGCCTAGGACCGATTTTTAGAACATTGTCCCCCATTAGGTCACTTTACCGTTGGTTGTCGCTGGGTATATACCGTCAAAGTGGGAGCAAATATTTCGATGTATCACCTAAAGGCCCGCCTAGTTGCCAAAGGCTATACAGACTTATGGATTGGATTATGGTGATACATTCTCTCCGGCGGCCAAAATTGCTTCTGTCCACCTCTATTCTATTGTTGCTATCTGACGTTACCCACTTTACCAACTGCTGTATATTGTTAGAGTTCAATATATTTCCTATTCGTAGTCTTATTAGGTTTTCCTATTTCTAGGTTGCTTAGTATTAATATTTCTTATTTGATATATAGAGTTAACCCCTATATTATTAAGGGATGCTCACATTGTGTTGGAAAAAAAAGAATCATCCATAAAATTGAATTTGTCATGATATCGGAGCCTTTTCAATTTTAGGTTAGATTAAAGTGATTTGTTGTTTTCCCCACTTGTTAGTTTATGTCTTAGCGGGTGGGCATGACATTATTGTTCAGAATTTACAGTTTTCACGGTACTGTTCCTCCAGTTAGCGTTCGTGTCGAGCACTGTTCATCTGAATGATTCTCTCTCAATTACTCGGCAAGATATTTCATTTGCAATGAGTGTTGTAAGTCAATTTCTCCAATCCCCATATGATGGTCATTGAGATGTAGTGATGCGTAATTTGAGGTATATTAAAGGAACCGCGGGGCAAGGGTTACTTTTTAGAAGACAAGGTCATACTGAGATTGTAGCATATTCAGATGCAGAATAGACATGATTTCCTTCAGAATGACGATCTACCTCTTGTTGTGAACTTGCCACGGTTGTGGCAAGGTCCAGTGCAGAAGCTTGGGTATCATGCTATGGCTTTGGCGACTTTTGAGCTCTTATGGTTCGAACAACTTCTTCAAGAACTCAAACTTGTAGAAGTTACTCTAATGAAGTTAACATATGATAATTAGGCAGCTTTACATATTGTGCCTAATCTAGTGTTTCACGGAAGGACCAAACATATAGAAATAGATTGCCACTTCATCATGTACAAGATTGTGTCAGGTTGTATCATATTTCATTTCATGAATTCTAATGATCAACTGGCATGTCTTCACTAAGTTCTTACCGGGGCCTTGCTTAAATTACATTTGTAACAATCTTGGTGCATATAGTTTACATGCTCCATCTTGAGGGGGAGTGCTGGAATACCAATAGATATTGTGAGTTCAAAGGACTGTCGGACTTATTACATTGTCCATTGAGTATCCCTTTAGTTGTATGTAAAGGAAGCTTTCTTCTTTGTAAATATTATGAAGAGAATAATGTTCTATCTTCTACCATTAACATTATCCAGTTATTTATAAGTTTTTTCAGGAATTTACTCTCCATAACACTTCATAAAGAGATCTATTACAGGCGTGTTGATCAATCTTTCCTAGTGTCCTACTTATTAAATCTCTTTCAAATGATCTATTACTAAGGTTTCAGTATAATCTTACAGTTTAGATGCCCATGGCATAACCATCTCCCCATTTACTCTGCTCTCCATTTGTCTTTGATTGACCTCGATTGATTATGAACTAACAATTATGTTCTGCTTCATATTTTTTCAGCTCTGAAGGAATACATTGGTGCAAACCCTGGACTAAAGTGTGCATCTTCCACCACGGTTGCCCACTCTAAACTTTCTGAAGTTTCAGCCTCAAATGATGAATCTGATGCAGAAGAACAGGATGAGTTTTATGATGCAATTGCCGATGACTCGTCAACATCATCATCAGAAGAAGACAGTGACCCCGATGACGAAAATGAACAAAAGGTTTCACCTTTTCTTGCATCAAACATAAAGTTCTAAAAGTGTCTGACTGAATGCAACTGTTTTGTATGTGCTATTTTATCAAACAACTCAAGCATTTAAAACCTTTTACTGGAACAGGAAATGAAAGTGAAACTGAAGAACGTTTCATGGGCTATTGCAAGCTTAGCTTTGAAGAGAAAATCAGGTCATCTAACTGCTTAGATATTTACGGAGAAGATGAATCAGTTATTTGTTTCATTGAGAAAATATTATTCTCTGTTTCAACAATCTTATTTTCTCATGCTTCCTTTGTTTTTAATATTTTTTATTTGTCCCTTACCTGCTTTTTCTAGTAAAAATAAGTTATGGTTTGATGAGACGTCTGATGTTCTTACTGCTTTGCATTCTACATGCAGCCACCTATGCTCATAAGGAATTAGATGATGTAACCCCAATCATGATAGACCCCAATGAGTTCCATGGGTCCATGTCCCAAGAGAAAGATGACAGAGACTCAAATTGTTGGGCTTCTCCTTCTGGTCTGGGATTCATGATAAGAGGAAAAACTTATTTAAAAGATAACTGTAAGGTGGGTTTCCCAGCGTTGTGTGGTTTAGTATCCTTTCAAATTTAGTCAAGGTGCAAGAAGATTGGGATCTAGGCCTAGCAGTTGTGAAAAAGAAGCTTGGATACCAAACCTATAAATGCAATAACTAAGCTCTGGCATTTTCAGGTAGTGGGAGGCGATCCACTTCTCAAGCTCATCGCAGTTGATTGGTTCAAAGTTGATAAAACTGCCGATAGGGTTGCTCAGCATCCCAGGTGCCTTGTTCAGGTAGAAATGCACTTCCATCATGTTTATTTAACACAATCAACAACAAAAATTACTGCGCTCTGTAATTTTCATTCGTATATGTATTTATTCAGAGTTTGCTTCCATTTTTTTGTGCAA
The DNA here is from genome assembly GCA_963921825.1 of Erodium maritimum. NCBI lineage: Eukaryota > Viridiplantae > Streptophyta > Magnoliopsida > Geraniales > Geraniaceae > Erodium > Erodium maritimum. Next base: position 13,734,786 of record OY997595.1, read on the forward strand.
TTCTGTAACCCTTTTTTATATATTTTTTATGGGTTCATTGCCAAAAGTTACTCTTATGTATTGTCCACGTGCGGAAAACTACCTTCTGTAATGTACATGTTTTTTGTAAATTTTATTTTAAAACAGGCCATTACATCGGGTCGGGCATCTACAACTGAAAGGTCAACCTTATTAGTTGGGTGTGGCCCTAGCCTTTATAAACAGCTTTTTATTCTTATATTTTTCCAATGTGGGTTCAACTTCAACACTTTTAAACTACCCTGTCTTTGGACCAGGCTCATTTGTTTTTGATAAATCTTTTGACATTCGGTCATTTGCCGACAAATTTTGGAATATTCCGTGAAAATGGATCAAGTTTTGGAATATTCCCTTAAAATAGATGGAAAATTTGTGACATGAACAGTACGTAAGCGTAGTAATTTCGTTGAAAAAACTAATAGACGACCGTGGTCGAAAGATTGGGTAGTTTAAAAGTAATGACAACACAAAAGATAGATTTCCGCATGTGGACAGTACATAAGAGTAACTTTTGGAAATTAACCCTTTTTTTATTAGCTGCTAATCTGTAACAATATGTGATGGTCTCTGATATTTTGATTTAACATACCTGATGTAACTGTAGAAAGCAATTACATTACTCATTAATATGATCATGTTGAATAACTTATGGTCAAAACCCTGAAAGTCAAGTAGTAGATTTTCTTTTTCATGTTATTTTTGTTGTGAAACAAAGCACCCATTTTGGATCGAGATGATTAGGTGGAGAGAAAGTAAAAAAAACCCGGCTATGATGCTATTTTATCAATTGTGGGTTGACTAAGTGGATGTCGATGTCATATGTTAGACATCCACTTGGTATATCATATGTAAAAAATGTGGAGGGTTGTGTTTCAGGCTGAATTTTGCGGGTGAGGCCTGGGTGTGGCAGCGGGGTTGATGTCGGGGTGGATATGGGTGGGTTGATAAGATTTGGGGTGGGAGAGGGGGGAGAGTCATTTTTAACTTTTCAGTCAGGAAACATTATCTATATGGAGTATTTGCCATCTTCATATCGCATATGACTTCGACACCACTTCAACAGTTGGGTTCATATGTTAAAAGAGTATTATATTGAGTCAATACTTATTGTTTGAATGACAGTTTAACTATTGGCATCTTTGTATCTCCATGATCCTATGTTTATGGACTTTCCAGTTCGTCATGAAATGATAATGTATATCCTGGTGAAACAAACAGAAACAATGCTTGTTAAAATGTACATGAAGTTGTTACATTTAAATAGCATGGTTTAGGAATCTTTAAGTTTCTTATGGCAGATCTTTCCATTTTAAAAGCCAGTTTTTAACACTGTCTTCTTTATTTCAGTCAGAAGCTGGGAAAAAGCTTCCTTTCATCCTTGTCATAAATCTCCAGGTATGTGTATGGATGCTAAGGACTTTTAACCTCTTCCTATTTGCCAATTTCTAAATGTAACACCCAGTATACTAAAAATCTGGTGTAGCTTTCTCAATCCTATGATTATGAAGTCGTAAAAGATGAATTCTCTGCACTATCTCAACTCATAAGTGACATACACAGTACACGTGTGGGGTTGAACATGAAATTTTAGTTAACTTTGTTACGAGATTTATGTTTGAGTTTCCAATTGGTTGTTTATGGTGAATGGAACTCTTCCAAATGCAATTCTGCTACTTTTAAATATTGTGAACAAGTAGGCCTTTTGCGCAATAGAGAATCATTTTTTAGTAATGACGGAAATCGCTGATGCATTATGGATGACACCGAGAGAAGTTTTTTCTATATCTGAAGAATTTCTTCATCTTTTCATACTGTGACCGGGAGGTACGACTTAACATAATTTAGAGTGAAAGTTTAGCAGATGATGGACCAAGAGATACATTATGGATGGTGCTTGTTTTATATCTCAAGACATGTTTCTGTGGTATGAGCTTCATTACAGCCTTTCAATGGTTTTTATCTGTTTCAGGTTCCAGCTAAACCGAACTACAGTTTGGTTCTCTACTATGCTTCTGACAGGCCCATAAAGAAAAACTCTTTGTTGGGTAAATTTGTGGATGGAACTGATATGTTCAGGGATTCAAGATTCAAACTAATTCCCAGCATAGTTGAGGTATGGCCTATGAATTATAAAAGTATACTGCTTTTGTGAGACACTACAGCACAGGTCTTCAATCTTATCTGCTTGGAATGTTGTTAAGTAGCTAATGACTCACAAATGTATACAGGGATATTGGATGGTCAAGCGTGCAGTTGGAACAAAAGCGTGTTTACTGGGTAAAGCTGTAGCCTGCAAATACTTCAGACAAGATAATTTTCTGGAGGTTATACTTCTGTTTCCTAACTTCCCTTAGCGTTATAATAGTTGGGTCTTTTTCATGAATATGATAACATGTTTGCATTAGTGTATATCTGCAAGAGAAGAGATTATCAGGATCTGCACATAATCCCACCGTCTAGAACTAACACTATTCTTTCTTAGACCTCTATGAAACCCTAGAATCCCATACAATTTCTATGCTTTATGTATATTCCTTAATGTAAGTCTGTTTGGAGCATACATCCTTCCTCTGCACATCCTAGTAATTTAATGTTCTAACCTTTTTAGTTCTATGTCCTTATCTTTTCATCAGTTGGATATCATATCAGTTGCAGTCAGATCATTAGTCCCAGGTTTTCTAATCCCAATGTGTAATAACCTATTTCTCTTGAATTATCCCAATTTTGCAGCCTTGTGATTTTCCTTGTCACGTCTTAAGTCATTACTCCTTCCTTTTCTGCACCCTCTGTTGGTTTCTTTATTTTCCTTTATTACTGATTTAGTTTCTGGTCTATATACCGATTGTATATGTTTCATCTTTGATATGTTCAGTGTCATTTTACAGTTTTCATAGAAAATTCATTTGTGCCAATCAGTCGTGCCACTGCTAGCTACCTGTTTTCTCTTCAACTCATTTTGCTGAGCCCTTTTTTGGCAGATCGATGTGGATATCGGATCATCTTCTGTAGCAAGGGGCGTCATCGGCCTTGTCCTTGGATACGTTACTAGTCTCATTGTTGATCTAGCAATTCTGATAGAGGTTGGTGATGCATTTCTAGAGTTGCTACTGATCAACTCAATGTCCATGTATGCAACTTTCAGTCAGATCTAAGTTAATATTCCACTTTGTTTGCAGGCTAGGGAGGAGGAAGAGTTACCTGAGTACATTCTTGGCACTGTTCGACTAAATCGTGTGAAGCTCGACTCTGCTCAACATTTGGAGGTTTGAGGTTGTCTGATACTTTCTTGTATCATGAGCTTAGTATTATTGAAACACATGACTCAGCTTATTACGGTCTAGTGTAATGGCTACGTAAAATATAGAATGGTCAGATATAACATAGAGAGGCAGAGCTTTTATCCCGTTCACGAGGATACATGAAGCTTATTTGAGATATCTTTGACCTGACGATCGATGTAAATCACAACTATACAAAAATTAAATTCTATCATTCATTGATTCATTCAAAGATGGTACATGGTCATTATGATTTCCATTCTTGAACATGCACCAAAACCTAATCAAGTATTTAATTAGGAGGTTAAATTATGAACATGAGCAAACTTGGTGCTTAACACGGACTCAAAAATGATGTTGACAGCCCTTGACACAGTACCACCAAGAACCTTGATAATTCAAAAACTCAGAAATGGGAAGCAGACAACAATACACGACAGTTGAGTCATACACAACAAGCATCACATTAAATGACATTTAATCAACCCAGTGGAAAGCAATTGAATATTTCTCAGTATCGTAGTAAGGAGGTGGCTTCACGAGTAGAGGCATCATATTTTGCTCAGTGTTGCAGCAGGAGGGTCTCGTGACCTGACCTCCATTATTCAAACCACCATAATTTTGCCCTTGCCATTAATGAATCATAGACGTCAGTTTCAACATATCTCTTCTGGGCTTTTCTTCTGTTACATGATTCACACAAGTGAACAATCTTACCAAAAAGAATAATATATGATTCACTTTTAATATTATTCAATTCAGTTTTAAACCATTGCATCATTATAATGTTAGCCAAGTGATAATTAATAAACAAATCAGAACTACAAATATTTTGGATATGAATTTCAAACAAATACATTCCTCCTATCATTTCTAAAATGAACACTATCCACATCAACTACATAATAATTATTAAAAAAGCTTGTTTATCTAAGAGGAATAGGGTCAGTTCTGCCCTGAGAATGGAGATTAATAATGAGACTTAAATTAAAGGTTTATTGATGTTATTTAAACCTAATCTATCTAATCAGATAAAAAAAATAGTAATATTGATTTTTTTTACCATGTCAGAATAATGCATACACTTGCTTAGGACCCAGCAGAAGAGGATTCACTACAAGGTTCCACAAATGTCAAAAAGAGGGATCAACTTTTATGCCTAATCAATTAATAACACAGAAGGCTTTTCTTCAGTAGACACCCACCAAGTAAAAGGAACTGCTTTTATCATACCTACTACCGTTGTCTTTACTCTGGACTCTTGTCCATGTACCTGCATTTTGCTCCTGTCAATTTAAATGACTTGCTCTGCACATAAACAGCTGTTTCTGGGACCTGCTCATTGCATGCAATAATTAGTCATTAATAAGTGGATTCAACCTTCACTGTTCGTCGCCTACATCAACTAACAAAGATCATAACACTAATACAACGAAATGACCCGGACTAGATATCATATGACTCGGAGGAGCACAAATGAAGCAGCTTAGTAGCTCTCACGAAGTGTATGGCGGTACCTCCTTGATATGGAACTAAAACTCACATTTGGACACTGACCGCATGTGTCGATGATCAGAGTCATCATGCCCTGCTAATGTTTTTCTTTCTTTGATCAGTCGGAATATATTTAAATTAACCTTTCACCTCTTCTAAGGAAGAAAAGATTACAAAAAAAACAATCATCCGAAAAGATTGCAGAGGATCAAAGTAAGGAGCAAGTGAAAGGGTACGCAGGCCCAGAAGCTAAGGTACGCCGACCCAGAAACCCCACACTGGAGAAGACCAACAACCACCAAGAGAGGGTACGCAGACCCAGAAGCAAGAAAGGGTACGCAGACCCAGAAATAAGAGAAGGACACGCAGACCTAGAAGCAATGAAAGAATACGCATACCCAGAAGCTAAGTAAGGGTATGCAGACCCAGAAGCTAAGAGTGGACACGCAAACCCCAAAGAAAAGAAAGGGTACACAGACCCTGCAGAGAACAGCCGAAAAAAGAAAAGGGTCCTAACACCCGAATTTTACAACCATGAAGCGCTCAAAAAAGAAAGGGTCTTTAACCCTGATTTGTCAACCATTAAGTAAAAGCGATACTGATATACTACCAAAAAACGGCTTAAGCAAGTAAAACATTCTGTCTCATTAATATCAGCAACCAGTCACACAGACTAGAAGAGAAAGACTAACACATCGACAGTCAACACCGCAAGCGATAAAGACAGTCCCGATGAGTAATACCCACCAGAACACCTAAACCCCTAAAACGAATCAGGTAAGAAAACAACTGAAAGGCACAAAGACCTAAAACCTCGTCGGCGGCCAACACCTAAAACCAACGAGACCAAACCACGAAAGTGGAAGGAAGCAAATGCATATCAAACCAAATTCACTAAAGGGGCAAAGCGGGGACACTTAAACTTAAGCTGAAGAGAGGAGTATACCAGTAAAAGTGTCACGATGAGCCGCCAGACCCACGACGATCAGCACCCGGGAGGATGAAGAAGCGTGTACCACGACCGGAACTGGAGCGAAACATCAGGCAAGCAGACGAACCACCAAAAGCAGGAAGATCAGCTCCGCAACGATCCCCACCCGGGAGGATGAAGAAGCGCGTCCCACGACCAGAGCCGGAACTAACAACCTCCAATGATCCGAAAGACGCACCACCCTTGAGTTCGAGAGGGACAGATCAAACAATGGAGCCAGGACTCAGCCATCCAAAACCTAAATCGGACAACACCGAGAAGGGACAAAGAGGAGGACTGATATTTCTACTGAGAACGAGCTCAAAGTCCGGTGAACACCAAGTGAGAACCCAAGGGAAGACCCAGACCAGGCCTAGACCAGACAGGCCCAGAACAGTCATGCCCAGAACAGATAGGCCCAGACCAGACATGCCCACAAGCCCAGACCACACAAGCCCAGACCCATCAGACCCAGACCCACCAACCACCTGACCCGGACCAAACCCTACCTGGTTCCAGACCCGAGCAGCAGATCATGCCCTGCTAATGTTCACTTACCATTTGAAAAAGGGTATCTTGTCACGCCCCAAATTCGGTGTTGACCGGACTCAAGACGTGACTTAGTGAAATATAGTAAGACAGTTTGAAAGGCATTAATATATGATAAATGTAAAATAATAAGAGCGACGGAAGTTCCAAACTTGAGTCTCGAACTCAGTCAAATACATAAGTCCAAAATAACCGTTACGTCTCTACGAAACATCAAATAAAATATAAACCCCGGGCCTCCGCTAGCTCCCAGCTCTGCGTGACCCTCTACTCCAAAACACGCTAATACCTGTAAACAAACACGGTAAAGGGGTGAGCTTGACGCTCAGTAGGGAAAACCACAAAAACTCCTTATATCGGGTTTACCAAAACGCGTTTCCACAATTTAAAATACAATTAAAGGTTGATACACGATACGACACTTAACCATTTTAAAACAATACTCAGTGCACCTGGTCAGTCCCCGAACCAATAATCTCCAACCTTAATCCGACAATAGTCAATCAACCAATGCAACCCCGAAGGAACAAACCCAAGAAACTACCACAGCCACAAACATCGTAATACTCAAACCGAGCAAAGCTCAATCGAAACCCAGACAATATTAACACAGTCAATACACACAAATGCACGGTCTCGGGAGCAACCCGCTCGGCCCGGCAAAGCCGTACACAACTTTCCCCAACACTGAGTCGGGAGAGGCGATCGACCTCATCGCAGTGTACGGGCCCAGCCCCTTCACGGAACAACCTCATCGCGGAACACAGGCCCAACCTCTTCGGGGAATAACCTCATCGCCAAACACGGGCCCAGCCCCTTCGCGGAACAACCTCATCGCGGAACACAAGCCCAGCCTCTTCGTGGAACAACCTCATCGCGGCATCACGAAACAACCTCATCGCGGAACACAGGCCCAGCCTCTTCGCGGAACAACCTCATCGCGGCATCGCAGAACAACCTCATCGCGGAACACAGGCCCAGCCTCTTCGCGGAACAACCTCATCGCGGAACACGGGCCCAGCCCCTTCGCGGAACAACCTCATCGCGGAACCAAAGTACCATAAACGACTATAACATCTTCACTTCGCACTATCGCCTACCCGGAGGCCACACCAGGGAACCACTAACACTCAATTCCCACAACACATATTCTACGCCACTCACCGGCACAATTCCCAACAATCAAGGCAAGACATTCTCAGCCACACACAACTCATACCAAGGGAAACACCCATAGCCACAACACAGCAAGACACATTCAATTCAAAGCAAACTCAAACACGCAACTCGTAACCATTGCACATCAAGCCTCACACTTTACCGATCACGCGCCGGAAGGTACGATATACCTGACAGAAGTACATCTCTCACACTTTACCGACCGCGCATCAAAACAATCACGAACACAATCACAATCACAATCACGTCGGTCTATCACTCACCCGACCATTTCACAACCAAGGATTCACATTTCCAGAAAACACGGCACACTTGCCCACACACAGCCACAACATACAACACCGAGTATAACCTGCTTTGTCCCTCTCACAACTATTCCGCACTTACCATCACTTACCAACACCACACTCCACGTGGTAACCCCACCGGCTTAACCGGTATTCTTTCCCCAACATTCCCAAATCAACATATCAACGTATTAGGAAATAACACTCAAGCCATCGATATGCATCACTAGTTCGAATCTACTTGTTTTCAAGTTCGTTATTTATTAATCGTTCAAGCATCAAAGGCACACAACAGATACATTCAGCACACAAGTCCTACGGGCGCGACATGGCCCGATTCTACCAGCACGACAATTCCCAAGACTGAAATCGTAAATGTTCACAGTTTGATACGTCTACGCTAGTTATTCGCCTCCTATATGCATACTAGTTATTTAGCCGGTTATTTGGTTTCCCTATATGCATTCTAGTAAAACCGTAATAAAGCGGGTTCGAGGAAATCCCTACCTCTTGAAGAGCCGATAGCTGCGTCTCCTAGCTGCTGACGTCCTGCCTACCTCCGGTCTTCAACACGATCGAGGTCCAAGCCTGGGTTTACACAAAAGGGACAGTCATCAGTCCCGGTCTAAGTTGTAACGGTCCTCTAATTATTATTTTAGTTCACAAGTTCGTCCAAAAGTCCGATAAGTCTTTTGTATTAATCTGATTTTAAAACCAATATTTAATTAATAAATTTGAAATTATTTAAGTTGGTCTGACCCGGATCCGGCCCAAATCCGAGTCCAGACCCGGTCAGAGCCCGACCTAGAGTCCACGCCCGACCCGAACCGACTCCAGACCCGGTCTGTCGGACCTGGGCCTGGCCCGAGTCCTGGCCTGATCCAGGTTCAGTCTGGGCCCAAGCCCGTCTCGATTTCATTTTGGCCCATAGCCCATACTTGGCCCAAGGTTACCCCGGCCCAACCTTCTTGGTCCACGGCCCGGCTGACTGGATCTGATCGAACTGGAGAAGAAGACGAGCGGTGACAAGGGTTCCGGCAGTCCCGGCGGCGGCGGCGGTGGTAGGGAGCTCGAGGGAGGAGTGGTGACGCTCGAATTTGCTGGCGGAACGTCTGTCTGGCCAGGACGAGGGCGGTGGTCGTCGTGGTGTAGCCGGAGACCGTCTCCATTCCAGATCTGGCAATAGGAATGCTCGCCGGCGTTGCTCCAGCCGACTCCGTCCCAGATCCGCTCCGTTGAGAGGGGTTTTCAGGCTGGGTAAGGTCGGAGGAGCCCAAAAGGATGACGGTGGCATGAATCCGTGCGTTCCTCACGGTCACCGGCGCGACTCGACTCGAACCCGGAGAAGAGAACCAGATCCGAGGAGTTTCTGGCGGTGGCATCTCGTGTTCATCTCCGGCGATGACGCGGTCTGTACTCGGTAGGTGAGGACGCGACGAGGCTCGACAGGTGAGAGAGGCGAGGCGACGGTGGCGTGTTGAGGGCGGCGCTGCGTGAGGTGTGGCAGAGAGAGAGAGTGAAGGGAGGGATTTCAGAGAGAGGGAGAGGCTTCCCTCGGGCGGCGTGCACGTTCTGAAGAGATGAAGAGCGTGAAGTAGGGTTTTGACTCGAGAGAGTTTGGGCCGGTTGGGTCTGCGCACGGGGCCTGGCTAGTTGGGTCTGATCCAACTGGTTGGACCTGGCCCAAAAGTCATCCCTATTCAATTTTTTTTTGAATTCAATCCAGGATTCAAATCGCTTCTCAACTTTCGACGTTCCAACCATACAAATTTGGTGCTAAGAGCAAGCACAAAAGAACGGCCCCGCTCCCAGCGCCGTGACGTTCGCTGGCCGGGCGCGCTGGCCATTCCGCTGTGGAGGCCGAAAAACGCGGTCTCGCTCCCCTTGCACGCGCTCCCGCTCCCCGCTCCTCTCTCGCTGGCCGGGCGCGCTGGACGCGCCGCCGCGCCCTCTCCTGCGCTGGCAGCGTGTGGCACCGCCACGTGTCCCGACCGTTGGCACTATAACGACTAGTTTTTTTTAATTCAAAAAAACCCCTATAAATACCCCTCTACTCTCATTTTTTTCACACCACTTTCTACTTCCACTATCCAACTTCACTCTCTCCTTCCCAAATTCTCCTATCTCGTTTCAATTATTCTCGTGAAAAATGTCGGGCGACGCTGGGTCTCGTGCACAGTCAGCTGGTGACGAAGTAGGATTCACCGAGGACGAACTAGCACGAGGTTTCGGAGACATTCTAACGGGCAATCGCTCCAACTCCCCAAACTCGAACCCGGTGTCGAGTTCAGGTAAGTGCAAACTTATTATTCATGTAACGTAATTTTTTTACTTAATTTATTATATTAATGCATTGTATTCATTTTTTTAAGTATTTTATTATATTAATACATTGTGTTACAATTTTCACTTAATTTATTGTATTAATTTTTTTTATTAGGGCAATACCGTCCCCAACAATTCCAACTGGCGCTAGGGTTCCAAGTGCCATCACAATGGGGCATGCCCCCACAAGGTTTCCAGACGCCACTGTTCCAAGTGCCATCACAATGGGGCATGCCACCCCAATTCTACAACTACGAGGGCCATCCACTACCCGACGTACAAACCCCCCAACCATTCTCTGCCGGACCTTCCCAACGACGAGCCCGAGCCCGAGCCCAACCCGAAGAACCAGATCCGGAGGGCCGGACATTCAGCAAGGAGGAGGACCACCACCTCATAACTTGCTGGTTGAGCACTACAAAAGACGCCGTCAAGGGCAACTCTCAAACCGGCAGCACATTTTGGTGCGAAGTTACGAAGAAATACAACTCGAGGGGAGGTTTCCCACATCGCAAATGGGAAGCTATCAAGAAACGTTGGCTTAGAGGGTCTGGGTAGACAAGGAGGATGCTCGACTATTTGAAGAGGTCCAAGGCCGAGAATCCAAGCGGCGCAAACCCGGAAGAGCACTTGAGACGTGCGAAGAAAATATGGGAGGACGGAGGGAAATTGGTGAAAGACCACCCACTAAAGTTCGACCTGGATCATTGGGTGGCGAGGCTCGAGGGCGTCACGAAGTTCACTGCCCAGGAGGGCACAATGGGAACTGTCCGTAGTCAGGTACGCCAACAACGACAGCGGTTGGATGAGGCTGGGGCTTACAGCTCAACCCCACCCACAAGCACAGGGGAAGAGGGCACACATCTCAGTGGTGAGTCCCAACAACCAGAATGGGGAGGAAGCGACAGCTACGAGGGGACTCAAGTCCCTCTCAGCGACACACGCCCATCCCCTGAGGCCGCCCCAAGTCCCCCTCGCCGAACGCAAGGGAAGAAGGCAGCGAAGGCCGCAAAGAAGGGGACCGTCCTCACGGCCCAAATGTCTGCCTTCGCCGAGCTGGAACGTTCATGGGTGGATGTTGAACGTTCACGTGGCGAACAACATGTAGAAAGGCATCGCCTGATACAGACATTAACCCAACAGTGGGAAACAAACCTCGCCACCTACAAGTCCATGGTGGGGGCGGATACATCTTCCTACGACGAAGAGGCTATGGCAGACCATAGGTTTTTCAAGTCCGAACTGCGACAACTCATAGCCACCCTTAAAGCCCAAATCGATGATCTTCGACGACAACCCCCACCACCGGATGTCGACCCAACAGACGATGATTCTTGAACTTGTATTTTGTTTTGGGTTGTATTCAAAGAGGTTGAATAAAATTTAAAGTTCAATTATATTCGTGTTAAATTTATTTATGTATTATTTATTGTCATTAATTATTTATTTCCAAAATTGTTTAAATTATAAATAATTTAAACGGTTTCTGATAACGAATTAAATAAAACAGGAAAATATCAAATAATAATCCAGTCAACACTGTTCTGCACTCCCACGAACCTCAGAGGTCCTTTCTGTTGCAAAACACCCACTTTTCTGCACTCCCACCCCCTCACTTTTGTCCAGTCAGCACAAGTTTTGCACTCTCACTCCCTGACCAATGTCCTTTCTGTTGTACATGCTCTAAAATCCTCGGTCTTCGCATATCTGATTCTTTCCGGTAAAAAAGTAGGGAAAAGAAAAGAAAAGGATATAAAAGCTTAAAGCTATGTTCTCCAACGGGAAACACCATCCAAATAAACTAAAGACCTCAGGGCCCACTCTTGCTTTATCAAGTACTCACCATGATTCCTCACCCAACAAAACCTAATAATCTGTAGCTTATAGAAATATACTCACAGTTATATCATCTTCCCCACTGGTGTGCCGGACCACTTCTGTGCTGCAAGTACCAATGGAGATTTTCCAAAGTCTGTTCTTGAATCTTCTTGCTGCCTGGATGATGATGATGATTTCGCCGAATTCAGCAGCTGATCTCTGGTCGGAAGCACTTTTGAGCTTAAAATCTGAACTTGTTGATGATGATAACAGCTTGGGTGATTGGTTCGTGCCTTCTGGAGATGTCCCGCCTGGGAAAATCTATGCGTGTTCTTGGCCGAGTGTCAGCTGCAACGAGAATTCCACTACTGTTGTTGGTTTAAACCTGTCTGGGAAGAACCTTGGTGGTCAACTGTCCGGCAAACAATTCAGTATCTTCACTGAACTTTCCGATCTCAACCTCAGTAAGAACTTGTTCTCAGGGAAGCTTCCACCGGAAATTATCAACCTCACTAGTCTAAGAAGCTTGGACATCAGCAGAAACAACTTCGCAGGTCCCTTTCTGGAAGGGATCTCCAGCCTTGAGGGTCTGATTGTGCTTGATGCCTTCAGCAACAGCTTTTCAGGGCCATTGCCAGTTGAAGTTTCCAAGCTTGAGCATCTCAAGATACTGAATTTAGCTGGTAGTTACTTTACAGGGTCAATACCAGCAGATTTTGGCAATTTCAAGAGCCTTGAGTTTCTTCATTTGGCGGGGAATTCCATCAGTGGCAACATCCCACCTGAGCTGGGCAAGCTCCAATCGTTGATCCATATGGAGATTGGCTACAACTCCTACCAAGGAAGTATCCCATATCAGTTGGGGAACATGAGTGAGCTTCAGTATCTTGATATTGCTGGTGCTAATCTCTCTGGCCCAGTACCAAAAGAGCTCAGCAATCTCACCAAGCTCGAGTCGCTTTTTCTCTTCAGAAACCAGCTAACGGGAATGTTACCATGGGAGTTCAGCAGAATGAAGGCTCTAAGAAGCTTGGATCTTTCTGATAACCAAATTTCTGGGCCTATGCCTGAGAGTTTCAAGGAGTTGAAAAGTCTTAGGCTGCTCAGTCTCATGTATAACGATATGAGTGGCATTGTTCCAGAAGGCATTGCAGAGCTTCCATCACTTGAGAATCTTCTCATATGGAACAATTACTTCTATGGGTCACTTCCCCCGAGCTTGGGCAATAATTCAAAGCTCACATATGTGGATGTGTCCACAAACAATTTCACTGGCAGCATTCCCCCAAGTATCTGTGCAGGAGGTGTGCTGCTCAAGTTGATTCTATTTTCAAATAGTTTGACAGGCAGTCTATCTCCATCTCTTTCCAATTGTTCTTCTCTCGCTCGGCTCCGGGTTGAAGACAATTTATTCTCTGGTGAGATCCCTTTGAAATTTAGCCTCCTCCCTGATATCACATATGTCGACCTGTCTAGGAATAAGTTTATAGGTGGAATTCCCTCTGATATATCAAAAGCAGCTAAGCTTCAGTACTTTAATATCTCTAAGAATCCAGCACTAGGAGGCATAATCCCAGCAAAAACATGGTCTTTGCCACTTCTTCAGAACTTCTCAGCTTCCTCTTGCAATATCTCAGGTAACCTACCTGCATTCAAGTACTGTAAATCAATGTCTGTCATTGAACTGAGCATGAATGATATATCGGGCAGTGTTCCAGAAAGTATCTCCAAATGTCAGGTTCTTGAAAGGATAGATTTGGCCAACAATAAGTTAGCAGGTCACATGGCTGAGGTCCTTGCAAGCCTTCCAGCTTTACAAGTCCTAGATCTATCAAATAATAATCTCATTGGTACTATACCAACAAAGTTCAGCAATTCTTCAAGGTTACTGCTTTTAAATGTGTCATTCAATGACATCTCTGGTTCCATTCCTTCTGGGAAGATGTTTAGACTGATGGGTAGCAGTGCATTTGCTGGAAATCAAAAGCTATGTGGACCACCCCTGAGACCATGTCCTGATTCCACGGCAATGGTGGCAAAAAAAGGCATGGGAAAACTAACATGGGCTCTGCTACTAAGTGCAGTAGCAGTTGTATTCATCTTGCTACTGGCTTTGGGAGCCATTTACTTTCAGAGAGAAAGCAGAGGCCGATGGAAGATGATCCCATTTACTGGACTCCCCCAATTCACAGCAAATGATCTTTTGAGAAGCTTAAGCACTGCAGAATCAATTGCATCAGTACCATCTGCATCAGCTTCAGTTTGCATAGCAGTTCTGCCCACAGGAATAACAATTTCAGTGAAGAAAATTGAATGGGATGCAAAGAGAATGAAGGTTATGTCGGAGTTCATAATTCACATGGGAAATGCTCGTCACAAGAACTTGATCAGATTGCTAGGGTTCTGCTACAATAATCATCTAGCTTATCTATTGCACGATTACTTGCCAAATGGCAATATGGATGAAACAATTAGTATGCAAAGGGATTGGACGGCCAAACACAAAATTGTAATTGGCATCGCAAGAGGACTGTGCTTCCTTCATCACAATTGTTATCCTGCAATTCCACATGGAGATTTGAAATTAGGCAACATAGTTTTTGATGAAAACATGGAACCATATTTGACTGGATTTGGGTTCAAATACCTGGTACAACTAAGTAAAGGTTCATTACCGCTGACAGTTTTCAGCAGGGAAACAGGTACGCTGAACTTCTTCAATGTTTTAGTGTATTACAACATATGTTCGGTATTCTGTGGAGTTCCAGAATACAAACTTATACACTATTCCATACAAACAAACTATAGCTTCAAAGCGAATGTTTTAGAGACCCCCTTACCCTGATAAGCAAGAAAAAACACAGAATGTACAACCAACAAAGTTATAAAATGTTACTTGGCTGGGTGGAAATTATCACAGTAACAATGCATTTTATTCACTCCTTAAAGACAAAATAGTTACACTACTTATAAAAAGAACATCAAAACAGGTCTAATTAGCTTACAGATTCAGAAGAAGACACTCCTGGGAAAGTAATTTGATTGTGTATTCCAGCATCTAACTGCCCTTGCTCTGAATCTTATCAAAAACCAGAGGTTATTCTTACTCTCTTTTCTTCTTTTATAAAATTTACAGGCCAATTCCACAATGCTCTGAAAGAAGAGCTCTATATGGATATATACAGCTTTGGGGAGGTGGTTCTTGAAATCTTAACTAATGGCAGGCTGAGAAATGCAGGTCAAAGTACACAGAAGAAACCAAGAGAGACTCTTCTCAAGGAAATCTATGGTGAGAATAAAGTTGGTGCCACAGGGTCATTACAAGAGGAGATAAAACAGGTTCTCAAAGTAGCAATGCTCTGCACTAAAAGTAGACCATCTGATCGGCCCTCCATGGAAGATGCACTGAAGCTTCTATCTGGACTGAAGTCACATGGAAAGAAAGCGTCAGAAGTTTGAAGCAAATTAAGTCAATTAGTTCAGCACAACACCAAATTATTGAAGAACATAGTAAAATAACAAGCAGTGAGCATAGCATATATATCTTCTCTTCCATAATTATAGATGCTGTAAAATTTATTGCTTACAAGTTTCAGTATTGGTAAAGCATGTTATGGTTAAGATCATTTTTATCAGCATGGTTCGGAAGATCTAAGTACTATAAATATTTAACATTGTTATAAGTTGCACTGTTTGTTCAGTAGGTTGTGTTTCTGCTATATAGAGCAAAACCATTATTCAGTAATGCTAAAAGAGGCCTATACATATTCATTAATACCAGAATTTATCTCCAGCCCAAAATGATTTGAAATACGAGGAACAAATCAAGGCGAAGAACTTAAAATCGCGCAGCACATATCGGGTTGGGCTCCACAACAAAAAGCTCAACCATAGTGTGACCCTTGCCTTTATATATAACCAATTTTCTTAGAAGTGGGATTATACTTCAACAAATACCATATGTTCAGACTTTTAGAACAAATGTTTAATTTCAGAACACAAAATCAAACCATAGATAACTCCCATATATGTTCATTATAGTTTTAGCATACCCAAATTAAAGTCATTTTCACTAAAAAGCTATAAGCTAAGATGAGCAGATGACCCTTTCAAAAATCCAGTTTCAAAAGCAAATTTATTTGAACATAAAATTAGTAATGTGAGTCTGATACTAAATGACTTGAACAAACAATTTTACCTCCTTTCTGGGTGCATTTGAACACTTAAAGCTCGGTTTGGGGAGAGGCACAGCATCCGGAAACAAAATCGGGCAGAATCCTCAGTCTGAAGACGATTTCACATTGTGATTTGCAGAAACCTCGTCGTGCTTATGATGCCTGGGTGTGCGTTGAAGAATGCCCGTCACCTATACTGGAATTGTTTGCTTCGATGTAGGAATTGCCAGAGAAATGGTGAGGTGTTCTTGACTTAACTTCAAACCACCTTTGTCTGGCCAATAGTTGATTGCTGTTTGTTTCATGATAAGAACTATACCCTGTAAAAAGTGCATTGTGCACTTTGTTCTTCACAGTTCTTTGTTTGATACACACTGATGTCTATTACATCAGAACCAGAACCTCTATATAATTACTACACTGGCAAAAAAAGCTAATCAAGTGTTCCGATCACATCAAAACCTCACATGAAACATTCATCCAACTTCGCTCTACAAATTTATGTTGTTTTCCAATCAGGCTATGAATATTTAGAATCAATATCTTCCATAGAACCAAATTCCATAAAGGGGTGAAAAAATGAATGCGAAATGACAAATACAAAGAGACAAATTTCTCTACAGAAAATGTAAATTTCCAAATCTATATGAAGTCAAAAGTTTCCAACTGAATACCTATCATGCATTTGATTGTAAACCTTGCCATCTTGAAGCAAGTGCTTCAACTATACCATCAAAGCTATCGAAATTAGAACCCACCAGATCAATCTTCACCCCCAGCCTCTCAGCCCCTGCCGCCGTGACAGGTCCATGCGCCGCCGCCACCAGCTCCGGACACTTCCTCTTCACTGTACCCCAATCCCACCCATGCTCCCGCAAGCTCCTCAGCAACCCCTCCACTTCCGCTGTACTCGTAAACAAGACAGCACCCAATCCTCCCTCCTCGCACCTTCGCATCACCGCAGCCGCGCACTCCGGCCCCGACCATCGCGTCTCGTAAGCATCAACCCTAACCGGAACCCACCCGCTCGCCTCCAGCTCCCGGAGAAAATTGGGCACGACTGGTGGCTCGTCCAGGCCGACCACGGCAGGAACCGGACACAACACTTTCCGACCGCGCCCTGGTCCGAGCGCCTCCACCAAGCCGCTCGGACTCGCTGTCCGAGGCACTAACACGCTTAACCGATCCAAATTCGAGCAGAACCTCGCCAAAATGTTGGCGTCGATGAGCTCGGAGTCCTTGCCGAGTGCGGCAATGATAAAAGCATCGCCGTGAGGAGGAAGCGGGAGTTCTGATAGAGCGTCAAGCGCGGCAGAGAGTGCAGCAATCCCGGCGCGGGAAGTGAAGGCGACGGCGGAGAAGGATTGGAGGTTTGGGGAGGAGAGGAAGGGTTTGAGGTTGGAAAGGGTCTGCGGGGTGGATTGGACGATGACAGTGGGGCACCAGAGAGGTGGTAAGTCCCTTTGGATGAGGAGCCGGTAGACCCTGGCGGCGTAGTTCGCCGGAGTGGTGAAGGCCACGGCGGAGAGTGGTGGCGGAAGGGAATTGATAGTCATGGTGGCGCGTAAAAAGGATTACTTCTTCACGTTAGATACTTGGAATGGGCCCGTTATCCGAAAATAAAGTCCGAGACCGACTGGACAAGGCCTGAAATAAAGGGCCCATACGGCCCCATCACACATTTCCAACAGTGTCAGAATATATCAATTTTTAAGATCTATAGGGTTCAACGGGAAGAAAAAAATCAAATCGGAGGAAACAATATCTGTAATGCATATGATGTAATGCATTTTACCAATCCCTACTGTGATTTGTATTTCACCGATCTCTGTCAATATTTTTAGCGATTGGTTTAATGTATTTATATTAAGTTGTATTTAAAATTTGGACATTAGCGTGATTCATCTTCTATTTATAATCGTACATATTACAAATCATGCTAAAATACACAATTGTTGTATTGCATTTTAGCCAATGGTCTATAATTTATTTCTTTGTTCAAGTTGAGGCATCATCAATCACGCTTGTTACGAAGTTCAAGTGTACGACAACCTAACAACATAGTACTTGCCCTTAGCGGAATGAAAGAGTCTTGCAACAACAAGTCAAACCTCTTCTTCGTTGGACCATCTTCATCGTGGAGTGGACGAGAAACCGGAATCAACAATTTGAATTTAGTTGGAATGAGTGTTGAGTAGGAGAAGAGAAATGAAATCATGTAGGCTTGGTGTTTGATTTTTGGAGAAATAATAGTTGAACAATGTTCATGTTTTTTAACTAAATTGTCTTGTGGTGTGATTTGGTTGTAGGAGAGTGACGAATTTGATGATTGATTTGTTGAGAAAAATGTTCAACAACCGTACTCATTATTGTCAATGATTTCAACATGTTGAAGTCTATACGGAAACTTCTGAGCGGAAATTTAAATTGGAATATCACGGAATGAGATAAAATATCATTCTTATATCTTGAGTATCAAGTTAAAGATACACAGCAGTATCCAATCACTATAACAAATCAATAAACAAGAGCCATGTCCTTGTATAATAATCTATTAAAGAAACCAACCAAAACAAGAAAAGAACAACACCGAGAAGAAACTAATGTTTAAATTAATGCTATAATCTTTGTTAATCAATCATAAATTATAAAAATACATCTCCTTCCTTAGCCTTTTATACCCCTTTTTACATATATCTAAGAAATCAGTGTTGTGCATAGAGATGATCTGTAATTGGGTCAATGCCCAATCCCCTTTAGTTTCTCTAGCATGCCTCTTCCAAGTCTGAAGCTCCGTAAGCCTGTAACAACTCAAACAATTTCTCATTAATCAATAAAAATTATGATTTTAAGTGCATTTTCTTCAAACATAGATGTAAAGCAGATCCGTATGCGTGTTTTACCTTACAATATTTGAAACTTGTTGCTAGTATAGAGCTTCAGGTGTCCAGAGACCGTTTTCTGTAACCCTATTTTGTTTAGCAATTTACCTAATTAAGGGTTTTGATCAACTTGTTGGTGGTTTGGTCGACAAGGCGGCGTAGATGATGAACTTGAGGATGTCAAGAGGGAAGTAAGTGAGAATGGTGAAGCCCCAGATGACAGCAGCCCATCCCCAACCAATCCCTTGAATACCAGCAAAGTTCCAACTAGCATACACAGTAATCAATGTAGCCACCTGAAACAATGGAACAAAGACTTTGTTAGTGTCGGTGAGAAATCAGACTTTGATTAAAGTCGATAGATAACTGAAAGTCCAATTATAATTTTATATTATATAATAAAAAGGAGAATGTGTACTGACCAGTTGAGCTATGAGGAAGGCACCAAAAAGCATGGTACCTGGGCGCTCCATGAAGGACCAGCCTTGGGACCTGGTCACGAATATGAGTGCCTGACTTATAATGCTTACTTGCAGGTACAGAGCAGCTGTGAGCTCTTCTCGGCTCCCACTTATCACTCTCACACCAAAAGCATCCTACAAATTAAATGATTTTTTCCATTAGGTCAATCCCAGTAACCTGTTTATGAAGATAGTTTGACTTACCGGGAAGAAATCAGTATCGACAAGCCAGTAAAAGAGGACAGACACGAGGGCCATGTAGGTACCGAGGACGACACCTGTGGCAAAGATCTCGTCGAGCTTCCACGAGTCGGGAAGAGGAGAAGGCTTGACGTTGTCGGTGGAGATGGTCATGATGGTGCCGTCGTTCAAGACGGCGATGATGAGGACCATGAAAGGGGAGAAGTTGAATCTATAAATAAGAGCAAGGAGCATGAAACCGAGCACGATACGGATCGTGATGGACACTGCGTAGATGGTGTAGTTCTTCATCCGCTGGAAGATCTCTCTGCTCGTCAACACGGCGCTGACGATCACGCTCAGCCCAGGCTCCGTCAACACGATGTCCGACGCGCTCCTGGCCGCGTCCGTCGCGTCGTCCACCGCAATCCCTATGTCGGCCTTCTTCAGCGCCGGCGCGTCGTTGACACCGTCCCCTGTCATCCCCACTATGTGCTTCCTGTCTTGCAGCCTCTTCACAATCTCGTACTTGTGCTCTACAACATGGTTAATTTGCCTGTCATTAATTTTAAGGTTGTAATTAAATAAAATGCTTTGTTTTGGTCTTTGATTTGATTACCTGGGAAGACACCGGCGAAGCCATCGGCCTTTTCGATGAGATCATCTATGGAAATGTCGTCGCTACCCTCGCTGAGTAGGGCGGTTGAGGGGTACATGTTGGTCCCCATTCCAAGCCTCCGGCCAGTCTCTATGCCGATGGCGAGTTGGTCGCCGGTGATCATCTTAACACTGACACCCAATTCTATGGCTCGACGGATTGTTTCTGCACTGTCATGCCTGGGAGGGTCGAACAGAGGCAAGAGACCTACAAACACCCATGGATCTCCCGGAGACTCCTTGTTCCTCTCCGGAATAGACTAATTGCACAAACAACAATAAAAAAAATTAAGCTGATTTTTGAAGACTTAATTATAATTATATTTTAACAGTTATCTACCTGATGAGCAACTCCGAGGGATCGGAGTCCACGACCGGCGAAATTGTCGATAACAGAGAGGGCCTTGTTCTTTTCAGCTCCCTTGAGATCGCAAAGCTCAATGATCTGCTCGGGAGCACCCTTGCTGCTCCTAAACCAATTGTCGTTACCATCATAATAGGTAATTGCGGTGCGCTTCTCGACGGGGTTGAAAGGCAGGAAGTGCACCTCAGTGATCCCAGCTCTGGCCTGCTTGGGATTGTTCAGCACCCCCACCATGCATGCATCAATGGCGTCTTGGTTTTCAACCCTCGAAGCCCTAGCAGCATGTAGCAGAAGGGTGTCCTGATCCATGTCACTCACAAAAACCTACGATACAACACTTATCTTTATACTTAAATCTTTAATATGACTGAAACCTTATAAACAATCTTAGAATAATACAAAACTATAGGTTCATGCACAGACCTCAACGAGGCTCTTGTCGACAGTAAGCTTGTTAAGGGTTAGTGTTCCGGTTTTGTCACTGCAGAGCACATCCATCCCGGCCATCTCTTCAATGGCTGTCATTCTCTTTGTGATAGCACCTTGCTTGGACAGGCTGTGAGACCCAATGGCCATAGTCACAGAGAGAACCGTCGGCATGGCGATTGGGATGCCTCCAATGAGAAGCACCAACAAATTATCAATACGGTCCCTGGCTTCCACATTCTCCATCGTGGTCATCACTATGATCTCAATCACCACTCCTACCCCAATCGAGCATATACAGAAGTTACCAATCGCTGTCAGCACCTACCTCATTTCACAATTCAAACCATAATTTAGCAACTATATTATAAACACCCAGTTGGGTATTTTCAATAAGAGTAAAGTCGTTAAAAATAAACGTTATTTGGTAAAGATTTCAATTTTGGAACAGTCTTGACAACATTTTCAAAAGGGGAAACTATGGTTCCTAAAGCCGTTTGACCTATGTTTTCTCCAGCCTAACCTAGGTTTATTGTTGTTTAATCTTCACCCCTTCAGTACCTTCATGTCGTCTAAGCTTCTAGCCGTTTCTTACGTTTTCTCTAATGTCTTTATTGCTTTCCGTTTATTTACATTTATGCTTTATAATTAGCATTTGTAATGGCTTCCTTATATATATGAGTTTACAGAACCAGAACACCATCAGTTTCTGGATTCCAATATTGGGTGTTGCTCTTTGTTCTTATTTTCCATCAATTGGTATCAGAGCGGTTGAGCGATTAATATGGACGGTGGAGTCATTCAGAAAGGATCAGGAGAAAGCTCGTCAGGAACTAGGGTTCAAGGACGAGGAGGGGTGCCGGTCACATATCCTATGTTGACGGACAGCAACTACGGTGTGTGGGCAATCAAAATGAAGATCTTAATGCGTGCCTTGGGAGTCTGGGTCGCAATTGAGGGAGAAGATGACGTTGGAGAAGAAAAGGACCAGGGAGCACTTGTTGTGATCTCTCAAGCAATTGCAGAATCGGTTATGATGTCTATTTCAGAAAAACAAACAACAAGGGAGGCTTGGAATGCTTTAAAAGAAATGAGGATTGGAGAGGAGCGGGTGAAGACAGCTAATGTACTAGTGCTGAAAAGGGAGTTTGACAGATTGGCTATGGAGGAGACAGATTCAGTAAGCGAGTTCTCGCTTAAATTGACAAACCTTGTCAATGAGATTCGAGCCTTGGGTAGCAAAGTAGAGGAGGAAGTCGTTGTTGAGAAGTTGTTCAGATCCGTTCCTGATCGTTTCCTTCCTATCGTTGGGACTATCCAACAATGGGGGGATATGACAACAATGACAATGGCAGAGGCCGTTGGACGTCTACGAGCTTTTGAATCTACTTTGAAAGGCCGGCGACATGAGAAAGAAACAGAAGGGGAGCAATTGTTGCTTACCCGAGGCCAATGGGAAGCTTTAGCATCAACTGAATTCGGAAGACCTGGACGAGGTAGAGGTCGAGGACGTGGACAAAACAATTGGTGAAATGCTGAAAGTAAACCAAGAAGGTTAGATAAATCTAAGATTGATTGTTATAATTGCGGGGAATTCGGTCATTATGCTAATGAGTGCAGAAACTCAAAGAAAGAAGAAGCAAATCTCGTGGAGCAATGTGATGAAGATGAGCCAACTCTGTTTATGGCCATAACCTGCAGTCTGACAGAAAATATGGGAGATGAAGAAAATCTTGTGATACTCAATGAAGAAGGCGTTCTTCCTAAATTAATGATGGCTAAGGAAAATGATCGAGACACTTGGTATCTTGATACTGGTGCTAGCAATCACATGACCGGAGATGCAAACGTGTTCGCAGATCTAGACAAGAGTGTAAAAGGGGCAGTGAAGTTTGGGGATGACTCTATTGTTCAAATTAAAGGCAGGGGAGTAGTGTTGATGAAAGGACGGAAAGACGAGCATATGACGTTGTCTAATGTTTATTTCGTTCCTAGCTTGAAAAGCAATATCATCAGCCTAGGACAACTTGATGAAGTCGGCTGCAAAATTGTGCTAGAAGATGGATGGCTGAAAATTCACGACTCTAGTAGAAGACTCATTGCAAAGGTGAAGAGGTCTATAAATAGGTTGTATGTTCTGAAGCTACAAAGCACCCTACCTGTGTGCTTGTTGTCTGTGCGTGATAGAACAGATTGGTTATGGCATGAAAGATTTGGGCATTTGAACTTTAATGCCTTGAAGAAAATGGCGCATTCAAATATGACTGAAGGTCTGCCGATCATAACTCATCCAAATCATCTTTGTGAAGCATGCTTGATCGGAAAACAACGTAGAAAGCCGTTTCCAAAACTTTCAACCTATCGAGCTGAGAAGCAACTTGAATTAGCCCATGCTGATCTCTGCGGACCTATTACTCCGGAGACTCCGTCAGGTAATAAATATTTTTTGCTCGTTGTCGATGATTACTCACGCTTCATGTGGGTTGTGTTAATCAAAACCAAAGACTCTGCTCTTGTTACTTTTAAAAGTCTGAAAACGAGAATTGAGGTGGAAGTCGAGAGAAAACTCAAGGCCCTTCGCACCAACAGAGGGGGAGAATTTGTTTCAGGAGAATTCAAAGAGTATTGTTTTGATCAAGGCATGATGCGCTACCATACAGCTCCCCGCTCACCACAACAAAACAGTGTGGCGGAAAGAAGAAATCAAACATTGCAGGAGTTGCAAGATGTTTATTGAAAAATCGAAATGTGCCTGGGAGATTTTGGGGTGAAGCGGTCATGACGGCAGTCTATTTGTTGAATCGTTCTGCAACTCGAAGCGTGCTGAACAAGACACCGTATGAAGCATGGTTCAACAGGAAGCCTAATGTCAAACATCTAAAAGTTTTTGGATGCGTGGCATACATTAAGGTAATTGAACCAAACCTGAAAAAGTTAGATGATAGAAGTATTTGTGTTGTGTTCATTGGGTATGAAGCAGGTTCAAAGGCCTATCGGTTTTATAATCCGATCACAAGAAAGGTAGTGATCAGTCGTGATGCTGTTTTCGACGAATCAAAAGGGTGGGATTGGAGTTCTGAGCCAGAGAAGACTCCTAGAGAAGAAAGAGAAGTGTTTTTAATTAATTATGAGAACGAAGCAGAGCATGAGAAAGAAGAAACACTTGACACAGAATTGCAACCTTCAAGTCCCGTTTCACCTCACTCTAGCTCTTTCACTGGTGAAACTCCGTTACGGGAACAATCATTGCAAGATATTTATGATGAGACTATGCCTATAGAAACAGAGCATGATGAACTCTGTCTTTTATGCTCAGAAGAACCAGATTCTTTAGGTGCTGCCCTACAAGACGATAAATGGAAGAATGCTATGGAGGAAGAGATCAAGTCAATTGAAGACAACAACACATGGGAACTCACTTCACTTCCATTGGGACAAAGATCAATAGGATTGAAATGGGTCTACCGTGTCAAGAAGGACTCAAATGGAAGAACAACCAAATATAAAGCTCAGTTGGTGGTGAAAAGCTACGTTCAAAGAAAGGGGATAGACTTTGAAGAAGTATTTGCTCCCATGGCACGGCTTGAAACTGTGAGACTTCTTCTCGCCATTGCTGGACAGAAAGGGTGGGAAGTCCATCACATGGACGTGAAGTCAGTATTCCTTAATGGCGATCTCGCAGAGGAAATCTATGTTTGCCAGCCTCCTGGCTTTATTAGCAAAACTAATCCTTTTTGTGTTCTCAGGCTGAAAAAGGCTTTGTATGGGTTGAGACAGGCTCCAAGGGCGTGGAATTCAAAACTTGACTATAGCTTAAAATCTCTTGGGTTCAAGATGAGCAATGTGGAGCACGCTGTATACACAAGATTGGAACAAGGAAAGATCATGATCATTGGGGTTTATGTCGACGACTTAATCATCATAGGAGCTGAGCAAACTGAAATCGTCGCATTTAAATCCCAGATGAGTAAGCTTTTCTCCATGACTGACCTTGGTCTTTTAACTTATTACTTGGGGTTGGAGGTTGAACAAAGCCAAGAGGTGATTAGTTTGTGTCAAAAGGGTTATGCTGAAAAGATCTTGTACATCTCTAGGTTACAAAATTGCAATCCATGTGCTACTCCAATGGAGCATGGGCTCAAACTGAGTAAAAATGAAGAAGGAGATAAAGTGGATGCTACTAAATATCGAAGCTTAGTAGGAAGTTTGCGTTATCTGGTAAATTCAAGGCCTGATCTTGCTTATGCTGTGGGGGTTGTGAGCAAATTTATGGAGGCTCCTCGAGCTCAACATCTTGCTGCTGTTAAACATATATTGAGGTATGTGCGAGGTACTGTAAGTCATGGAATTTGCTACAAGCGAACAAAAGGTGAATCTAGTCTTGTGGGTTTCAGCGATAGCGACCTAGCCGGGGATGTTGACGATCGTAGAAGCACAACCGGAGTTTTGTTTTATCTTGGAGAAAGCTTAGTCACCTGGACCTCACATAAACAAAGAGTTGTGGCTTTAAGCTCCTGCGAAGCGGAGTACATTGCAGCTACTGCAGCAGCATGTCAAGGCATTTGGTTATCGAGACTAGTTGGTGTTTTACTTGGAGTTGAAGAAAAGAAAGTGCAGCTGAAGGTTGATAACATGTCAACAATTCTTTTGAGCAAAAATCCGGTATATCACGATCGAAGCAAGCATATTGATATAAAGTATCATTTTATTCGTGAATGCGTGGAGAGTAAAAAAATCGAAATTGTATATGTCAATACTGGGGAGCAAAAGGCAGATATTCTCACGAAGCCACTGGGAAGGCTGAAATTTCAAGAGATGAAAAGCAAATTGGGAGTATCAGATTTATCTTCAGGGGCTCAAGATTAGGGGGGAAAGTGTTGTTTAATCTTCACCCCTTCAGTACCTTCATGTCGTCTAAGCTTCTAGCCGTTTCTTACGTTTTCTCTAATGTCTTTATTGCTTTCCGTTTATTTACATTTATGCTTTATAATTAGCATTTGTAATGGCTTCCTTATATATATGAGTTTACAGAACCAGAACACCATCAGTTTCTGGATTCCAATATTGGGTGTTGCTCTTTGTTCTTATTTTCCATCAATTTCGTTGCATTTCTCAACTATCACCTTCTAAGACTATTTTGCAAATTACTCCAAATTCAAACTGATTGGTACCTGTTGGAAGTGGCCGACGTTGTTGGTGCTTTCGACGAGGTGAGCGGCCTTCCCGAAGAAGGTGTTGACACCGGTGGCAATAACCACGACGTCGATCTCGCCCTGCTTGCAGGTGGAGCCAGAGTACACCGCGTCCCCAGGAACCCTGGTCACCGGCAAGGACTCACCGGTGAGCGCGGACTGGTCAATCTTGAGAGGATCCCCTTCGAGAAGACGCCCGTCGGCGGGAACAATGTCGCCGAGTTTGATGCTGATGATGTCTCCCGGCACCAAAATCGTCGCGTCCTCCTCTCCCCACGTGCCATCCCGAAACACCTGCCGCATAAAACGCACTACTTTTGTTGATGCCCTCACACATGATCTTGTCCGAGAAACACATCCTTTTACATATTATGTACCTTGGTCTTGGGGGCCAGGCTAGCCATGAGAGCCGCCGCCGCATTGCCGGCGTTGTTCTCTTCAATGAACCCGATGGTGGCGTTGAGAATGAGCAACACGGTGATGCCAATAAAGTCCGGCCAGTCCGGCGGCCGGGCCAAGACGATCGCCATGATGGCGGCGGCCTCCATAACCCACGACAACGGGTTCCACATGAAACCTAGGAATTTCAGAATCTTGGACTCGTCGTTCTCCTCCAGCTTGTTCGGACCAAAGCTCTGCAGCCTCCTTCCTCCCTCGTCCGACGACAACCCCCTCTCAGTACTTTTCAATACCTTAAACACTTCCTCCAACGGAATTTTTTCCTACAACATTAATTTTCTCAAACTCAACACATTTAATTATATATAAAAGGAAGAAAATGTTGATCGATAATTACCAGATCGACATTCTTGCTCTGGATCTCCTCCAGGGAGACAGAGGCCATGATAAGACACCAAGTGGAAGAAGATAGAAATAACAAATGAAAATTAAAATTAAAAGACAAATACAAGACAAAAGGTAGTATTTTTTTTTGTAAATTATAAAACAAAGTAGAGGAACAAGAAGGAGACGCGGAGAACCGAAGGAGTGTCTCCTCTCTCCTTCTTAGCGTATATGTTGTGAGATGACTCTGTTTATTTTTTCTTTATGATTTAAGATTAATTTTTATTTTATGAAGCGGCCTCTTCTCTCATGAACAGTTGAAGATCAGCTGGGATGATCGCGAGATTCGTTTATTTTCCCCAGAAGTCAGAAGAAGCCTAACGTTTTATGGTTCCTCTGCTAAACCTTAAATATCTGAGGAAGGTTATGTACGTACGGTCGTGTTCCTCGGCATTTTGTGTGGCAAACAGATTTGATTTTCTTTTATTAAGTATACATGTATATTCTGGGATGCGTATATATAGGCAGCCACTGCAATGTCTTGGAGATTTTTTTAATAACTAATTCAGATTTTATAGCACATAATCGGTTTTAAAATCAAAACAGATTCTGTACCGTGACAGGGTACTGTTCTAGTACTAAATGATGGATATTTCTTGTTCATAAATTTATATGGGGGCAAATTATACTACTCACAGTTTATACAAGCATTTTATATAGATATATTTTTTGATTAAATATATATCAAAGTATATCATATTTTTTAGTCTGTCTTTTTTGAGAATGAGTGATAGATTCTATTAATGTTTTAATTGCATCATATAACGGAGTACATCAGAGAGAGGTTTTCATGACCATTAAAGGATACACAAAGAACAAATTTCTTTGTTAAGTTAGTGGGAGATCTTGTTTGAAGTTTTTTTAACAATTTGAGAGCTAACCTCTCGTTTTGAAGGAAGAAACGTATGTCCCTACCCTTAGATACGAATCGGTCCAACAGGAAGCGGTTATAGCAACAACAAACATGAATATAACTAAAACAGGAATTGAAACCAAAACTAGAAAGGAACTAAAATCCAAGGGGTGCCAACTGCCAAGAACCGCTCAAAGTAGGACCTAAGCGTTGTTTGGTCTACCTTTGACGCAGTCACTGGTGCACGAGATCCACGTTGAGCTTCCAAGACAAGAACAATAGATGCTCGAACTCCCGGTAGCACCCTAGAACATGGTGGCGGCATCATGGAAGATGGCTAAGGTTGAGAGTTCTCAAACCCTAACAGATGCCCTATTTAGTATGTCTTTATATCTTAGAATTTGATATCTATGCTTTTTATAATTTTCAAGACAAAAATACCCCCATTTAAAATTGAAACATTTTTTTTCTTATCTCATTCTCTCTATCTTTTTGAGTTTACGTTTATCTCTTTGAACCACATTAAATTTCCTCTTATGTTCTTTTGCAGATGAACAAACCTTGATTTAAGAGCAAGTGCAGTGTGAAGGATCGAAAACATCATATGTTTGCAGCGGAAATAAATCGTTCGATCCAAAAACACATCTATTGCATCTAAATCATCGTTCAAATAATAAAGTCACTTACTTGATATGAAGAACAAAATTGATTTAACTCCGAAACTACGAAGCCTCTAGTGTATCCACACCGAGTAACCTTTGATGCTTTCAACAATTGAGACGGCTACGAGAAGAACGATTCTTCTCTATGGTTGTTTGGGAGAGAATAGAAAAAGGAGGCTAGAGAAAAAATAAATCTGAATCATATTTTCTCTTAACCCTAATATGCTCTTATATACATCTAATTATTGGGTCCAAGACTCAATTGGGCTTGAAACCCGATTGGGCCTAGGGCAAAACCCAACAATCTCCCACTTGACCTAGATCCAATCTGTCAAGAACTCCAATATTTATTATATTTCTGTGTTAGCAGGAGATATAACAAATATGTCATCTTGATCATTTCAATAAATTATCTCATAATAAATTAAATGATCTTAAACATCAAACGCCACTCGTAAGTGTGTGACCACATAGGTTCAACGCTAAACCGGTAGTAATTAATCTCACTAACTACTAATCGAGGTTGGCGTCTAACAACACTCCTCGACGGTCGGATAACATGAACATCAATATCCAATAAAGACGAACCTGGTTAAGGACGATGAATTGTTTTCCTTCCATCTTTACAACTCCGGATTATCCTAGGGTATGGTTTGACTGTCAAACCCTAATAGATAACCACTATGTTTCATGTTGATCGTTACTGGTTGTTGAATGACTTTAAGAAACTCATTTCTTAAATCGTTCTTCTGCCTTGGCCAAGGATCTTCTCAACCATAAGATTCATAACAACATAGAGTTCAAACTCATTACCTTGAGTTGATGGATTCCCTCTTGACTCACCATTGATTATATAGGTACTCAATTATACCCAATGACCTTTCAACTAGCATTTTTACACACTAGGTGTCCGATATCAAAGTATAACAAGCATTCTATTAATCACTATGGTGATCTCAGGTCAAAGGACAAAACAATATACATTTGCTCCTTAAGAAAATTTCCACATTGACAGTATAGATAAAATCAACCATTTGGAAATATCACTTTTGGTCAGTTCAATGATCATATTCACTATATGCATCATCTATATTATAACTTAATGAATGAGATCCATTAGTACTCATCCAATGAGTACTGTTATACATATATTGGTCTATCCGGATCACCTTAGTCCCAGTAGTATGATCCTATGACCAAGATAACATTTAGATCAAACTCTATAATATTTGACTCTCATTATCATAATCCCTATTATGATGACAAGTATATCAGTTTAATCAAGGACTTATCATATCCAATGTCATTAAACATTCATATATGATAACAATAAAAGCCATTATATTAGTCACTACTAATAAGAAAAAACATGATATGAAATGTGCTAAAAAATGTTTCATGAAGATTAACATTTGACTAGAGCCAAACATCCATGAATTTCAATCCTATTTTCCACTTGTGCTTGTCAAACTCCTTTGAACCAAGCGTCTTAGTGAAAGGATCTGCATCGTTTTCCTTTCCTTCCAAATTCAAAATTTGAACGTCTCGCGTTCGACTATTTCTTTACTTAGAAGAAACTTCCGAGAAATGTGTTTGGATTTTTGGTGTGCTCTTGGCTCCTTGGCTTGTGCAATAACCCCCTTATTGTCACATAATAAAGGAACACTTTCCTTTACTGAAGGAACCACACCAAGCTCAATTGAGAACTTATTTATCCATACACTTTCCTCAACAGCATCACATGCAACTATGTATTCTGCTTCAGTTACTGAAATAGTTACGGTAACTTGTTTGGAACTCTTCCAACTTACTGTTCCATCATTCAAGGTAAATCATAGCCAGAACTAGATTTGCTATCAACCTTACCTGATGCAACACTTGTATTGATGTGGCTTAACAATTTAAGCTCATTATCTCCACGTATGAGGAATTGGTCTTTAGTTCTTCTCAAGTACTTAAGAATATTTTTAACAACTTTCCAATGTGCCTCATCCGGATTTCCTTGGTACCTACTTGCTATTCCTAGCGTATAGGCAACATCCGGTCTCGTACATGTCATGGTATACATGATAGCTCCCACTGTGTTAACATATGGGATTCTACTCATGCGTTCTCTTTCCTCTAGGGTCTTAGGATTAACCCCCTATAAAGAGAAACTCCAGTTCCAATAGGTAAGTACCCCTTTTTGGAGTTATCCATGTGATACTTTCTTAAGATAGTATCAATGTACATAGATAAGGAGATCCCAAGCAACTTCCATAATCTATCTCTATAGACCTTTATTCCAAGAATATAAGTTGCTTCTCCCACATCTATCACGGAGAACTTTTCAGATATCCAAATCTTTGTTTCTTGCATGGCTGACACATCATTTCCTATTAGGAATATGTCATCTACATACAACACTAGGAAAATAATAACGCTCCAACTAACCTTCTTGTACACACATGACTCCTCTTCACAACGCACAAAACCGAACTTTTCGATTGTCGTGTGAAAATAAATTTTCCAACTATGAGAAGCTTTCTTTAATCCATAAATGGATCGTTGTAGCTTACATACTTTACTAGGAGCATATGACAATGTGAAACCTTCAGGTTGAGTCATATAAACATCTTCCTTGAGCTCACCATTAAGGAAAGCCATTTTCACATCCATTTGTCAAATCTCATAATCATAGTATGTAGTAGTAGCAAGCCAAATCCGAATAGATTTGAGTATTGCTACAGGGGAGAACGTTTCTTCATAATCAATACCTTCCTTTTGATCATACCCCTTAGCAACCAGACGGGCTTTAAAGGTTTCAACCTTATCCTCTGCTCCAATCTTTCTCTTAAAACACTATTTAAACTCAATAAGTTTTAAGTCCTTAGAGTCATCAACTAAAGTCCATACTTTATTGATTTTCATTGACCCCATTTCGGATCCCATGGCAGCAAGCCATTTCTCATGGTCTGGACATAGACATCGCCTCTTGAAAACCCTTAGGATCGTCTTTAATAATAAGGTCACCATCAATATGATTGTCCTCATTATCGCACACTAATAGATTAATCCTATTTTGTGCACGACATTCTCTAATTGATCTTCTAGGAGGCTCTTGTACTTCTTGATTCTATTGTTACCCTTGTTCCTGATTTGGTTCATTAACCAAATCATTTACCCTAACGTTTGAGGTTGGAACCCTCGGTGGCAACTATAAGACATCAAGAAAAGGTTTCTCAATATGCATCCATGCTCTTGAGTCGGCGCTGACTCATTGGTATCTTGTATTTCATCAAGATCTATTTCTACTTCCAGTTCTTCCAATAACAAGGAACTTCTTTTCTAACAGAAAAGTCGCGTTCCTAACCACAAATAATTTGTGTTCAGAAGGATGATAGAAATAGTATCCCATAGACTCTTTGGGATAACCAACAAATCTGCATTTGTTAGACTTAGCCTCAAGCTTGTCTAATTGCAGTCGCTTAACATAGGTTGGAAAACCCTTAAATGTTTAAGGTTAGCTTTCCATCCTTTCCATATCTCATATGATGTTTCAACAACTGTTTTAGTGGGAACCTTATTTAACAAACATGCAACAGCCTCTAAAGCATATCCCCATAGGAAGATAGAAAGATCTATAAATCCTATCATCAATCGCATCATATCTAATAAGGTACGAAGTCCACTATGATAGGATCACATCTTGCGGCAAATAATCAATAAAATCTTCTATGAGATACTCATCCACACGGTCAGATCTCAGTGCCTTGATATTCTTATCGGTTTGTTTCTCAACTTCACTTCTAAATATTTTGAACATTTCAAAAGATTTTGACTTATGTCTCATGAGATATATAAAACAATATCTCGACATATCGTCCGTGAAGGTAACAAACTAAGAATATCCACCTTTATCTCGAACTTTCATTGGCACACATACATCAGTATGTATGAGTCCTAAAAGTTCACTAGCTCTTTCTCCAGTTCCAGTAAAAGGAGATTTTGTCGGTTTCCCAATGAGACAAGATTCACAAGTATCGTATGATTAATAATCATACTACCTAAGATACACTTCCTTATGCAACTTGTTTACTCTTTTCTCATTGATATGACCAAGCTTAAAAAGCTAAAAGTAGCCTTGATTTGTTTGATTATTTTCCTTCCAATGTCCTTACTTCTCACAAAAGAAACGTCTAACATCCAATTGATCGATGTTCATCTTTAATTTATTGAATGTGTTCATAACAACATTCTCAAGTGCAAGCGGTTTTCTCTCAGACATCCATTTGCCTCTCCACTTACTCTTTAAAGATTCATCAATCAAATGCACAGATCCTGATACTTTCTATTTCTCGATGTGAATTGGTTTTCATAATTGATCAACATATTGAGCAATTCATGAATATCACAATCCACCTTGTTCATGTTAACATTAACATAACAGAAGTATCATCAAGAGACTGCAAGATCAAATCCTACTATAAGTGTGCATCCTTACTTCTCAAGTTATTCTATAAGATCAATTATCTTTAGAACATGGATACGCACCAGCTCATAGAGCTTTAATTCAGACATGAATAGAGACTTAGATATTTGATATCTAGCATTCATATTCTGATACTCCTACATCTTCTTAAGATGTTCTATTATCTGTGGTGGATTCATAGTTTCATATATATATATATATATATATATATATTAAAGGACAAGACTGGTGGAAGCCAAAATGATGCACTGAGTAGTAGTACTTCGTTCCCAGTACTTCAAATATACATCTAATGCAACTACAACAGTCATTCCCTCAGTAGGAGCTTCCATAGTGGGGTTATCGATCACATCGATAAGCTTTTTCATGCATGAGAACAATTCTAGGGTTCCGGTACCAGTCATATCAAAAATGTTACCAGACATTTTGTTAGCATCTAGTATGCCACGTAGAGAAAAAATAGTCATTTCAGAAATTAACCTCGAAGGAAAACAACAATAGCACAAGCATACATCATTAAGACATGGACTTCATCAAAATGATAAAACAAACTTTAAAACATGAGTGAGCCCCTTGGTAGTCAAGTCGTTTCTCACGCATAATTAAAGTTCTCCTGATTTTATCATATAAAATCAAAGCAGGCTATATACTACATAGTCACCTGGTTGTCAGGTCGGTCCTATTAGTATATTTGATTTTATCCATCCTAGTGACATAAAACCAGTTAATATTACACCCTTTGGGTAGTCCAGACTATAAGTGTAACATCAAATAATTTTTTCTTCACTCACGCATCTCATGCAGTAGAATAAATTAATTTTCTCCAAAAATTAATTAACAGCATACCCTCTGGGTAGTCCAGACTATAAGTATAACGTTAAATAATCTTAATTTCATTTGCATCATATGCAACAGAATATACCATCTCCTCCCAAAGTTAATTAATATTATACCCTCTGGTAGTCCAGATTATAAGTACAATATTAGATAACTTTCCATTTCCATTTGCATCATATGCAATCAAAAATATATTTATCTTTGAACTACAAGTCTCCTGGTAGTCAGGTCGTTCCTTGTAAACAAAATTTAAATTTTATACATTTTATACTTGCATCATATGCAACGGAGAAAGAGAAACATTTATCTTTGAACTACAAGCCCCCTGGTAGTCAGGTCGTTCCTTGTAAACAAAAAATAAATTTGTATACTTGCATCATATGCAATAGAGAAAAAACATTTATCGTTGAACTACAAGTCCTCTGGTAGTCAGGTCGTTCCTTGTAAACAAAAATAAATTTTATTCCGAACTACAAGTCCCCTGGTAGTCAGGTCGTTCCTTGTAAACGAATATCAATTTTATTTATCTACTTCGATGGAAAACCCTTTAATAAAATATCTCATATTTTATTAATTAAAACTCAATAATTTAAAAGGTCGATAAAGTTATTTGTATTAAAACAATTTTAATACAAATATCACTATATGGATCATGAAACTTTTTCATATATAAATTATATCCA
The DNA here is from genome assembly GCA_963921825.1 of Erodium maritimum. Classification (NCBI taxonomy): domain Eukaryota; kingdom Viridiplantae; phylum Streptophyta; class Magnoliopsida; order Geraniales; family Geraniaceae; genus Erodium; species Erodium maritimum. Next base: position 13,769,390 of record OY997595.1, read on the forward strand.
TACATGTTAATGTACAGGTTATATATGTATCTCAACAATATATATATATATATACAATATATACAACAAGTTAACCAAAACATGTCATACATGTACACACAGTCAACTAAAAACGTGACACATAGCAATACATCAACACATATATACATACATACGATCATATCTCCATGTTTACAAGCATATGTATATATTTCATATTTCACCCATGTTCATTTCATACACAGAACTCTATCAAAGTCAAACTTTTAAACTTAATTCCAGTAAGTTATTATGCCTTATATATATATATGAATCAAAAAGTTCTTGCACATAAAGAGACAAAACCGTCAAATTCTATCCATACATATATTCAAGTACATGCCCACTAGTAGTATACACACGATATTAACAACAAGTTAATCATGAACATGCTGTACATATAAACATACACAACAATCAGCCCAATAAATTTGTCAAGTGTATACGGCATGATCACCCACAAAATATATATTCAATCAATGAATATGTAAGTTAAACATGTAATACTTATGACCGGTTGTGTCATACACGTAGAGAAAAAGAATTTAACATATGATTCAAATGCAAAAAACCAAAGCTCTGATACCAATTGAAGGATCGAAAACATCATATGTTTGCAGCGGAAATAAATCGTTCGATCCAAAAACACATCTATTGCATCTAAATCATCGTTCAAATAATAAAGTCACTTACTTGATATGAAGAACAAAATTGATTTAGCTCCGAAACTACGAAGCCTCTAGTGTATCCACACCGAGTAACCTTTGATGCTTTCAACAATTGAGACGGCTACGAGAAGAACGATTCTTCTCTATGGTTGTTTGGGAGAGAATAGAAAAAGGAGGCTAGAGAAAAAATAAATCTGAATCATATTTTCTCTTAACCCTAATATGCTCTTATATACATCTTATTATTGGGTCCAAGACTCAATTGGGCTTGAAACCCGATTGGGCCTAGGGCAAAACCCAACACAGTGTACCAAATCATCTCGCGAATAATGATTTGCGAACCATGATTTAGTGGTTCGCGAGTCGCGCTTCACACACTGTGGCGTGCGTGAGTTGCGACTCGCAAACCATTAAATCACGGTTCGCAATTCGCACACCAAACCGTGGCTCACGATTTTGGTTCGGTGATTCGCGAGTCGCAAGACACGCCCAACCAACCAAAACACGCCATATGGCCTCTAAGAAATCCGATTTTGTGCAAACGCTATCCAAAATTTATAAATTTATAGTCATTAGGTTCGTATTGTTATAAATAATTTATTTAATGTCTATAATAAAAAAAAACAATGATTTACACTTCAAATTGAGAAAACAAACAAAAACTCAACATCCCTACAAATCATGATTCTCATACATGACCATTCATATTGTGGTTCACAACTCAATTTAAGGGATCATATCATAATTCATTCCAATCACCATATGATCATAATCCTCATATATGATCTGATCTATTGTAACACTCTAAAATTAATTATTAGAATTTATAGACTCCATGCCATGTTCATTTAAATGTAGACATAAAAACTTATTTGACATCAAAACACAAGCTCGAAGAACACATGCTTTAATTCAACCTTTTTGCTCAAATTATTGCTATTTATGAGTGAATCCTACGAATATCTTTTAACACATGACTAAATAACTTGACAATTCAGTAAGTATTTTTCTCTGCCTGTTCACTTTCCCTTTCGCAGACAAACCCTAACCCGCCGCCCTGCCGGCAATCTCCGTCTATGGAGGTCGCTGGCGGTCTTCTATCTCCTTCCTCGCCTTCTCCACCCTCTTCTCTTCCTTATCCTTCACTCATTTTATCTCCCCTTTTCCTTCCCCTTTTGTGTTCGCTCAGATCTGAAGTGGGAGCTTTTTCAGAGATGATTGAGCGGATCTGGCTTCACTCTCGCCTCACCCCACTCCCTCCCTCTTCGTGCTGGCTCCCTTTAGCCCCCTCGGGTTCTCCTTGGTGAAGATTTCGGCGCGCTGACCGGCGGGACTTCTCAGATTTGGTGTGGGACAAGCTTCCTCGACATCTGACGGGGATGCTTGAGGATTTGGGCTGTCTCCTTGTTCGTGAGGCTGGAGGTCCTCTCGCCGTTGAATCCTTCGGATTTGGTACTCTCGGACCAGATCTGCTGCTGCTGGACTTTGATGCTCCTTGGTCCTTACTCTCCTCGAGGTTTTTGAGGTCGGATCGGACGAGCCACAGGTCTGGACCGTCCTAGGTAGAAATACTGGCCTCCGATGAACGTTTCCCGGTGTTGGCCGGATGCGTGTGGAGGTCTAGGACCGATTCCGGCTTTGTGGATCTTCGAAGGATGATCTGCGCGGTAGGTATGCTCCTCTCCCTTCTCTAGTTTGGGTTCACTACTCCCCCCGTTCTTTATTACTTGGGCTGTTTTGATTCCCTCCTTCTCGACCATCTGTGTGTCGAGCTCGCCGGTCATGGTGTTGGCCGCCGGCGAGGTCTTAGGGCTTTGTATGCCCGTCCCAGGAACATGCAGCCTAGGTAAGTTGGGTAAATCGGGTCTCTCTCGCTGTGTAGGTCCTGACCAACAGCAAATTAGATCTTGGAATTCCAGTTCTGGACTTTCATTCTAAGGAGATGGGAGCAGTGTTTTCCGTTCTAGTTTAGGGTTTAGAGTTTCCTTGGTTGCTCTGTTCAGTTGCAGTTCCTTTGTTGGTTGTTTGTTTGTTGTTCTGTGTTGTTGTATTCAAGCTGTTTTCAAGTTGTTTTCAAGTTTTATTCAAGTTGTATTCAAGTTCGTTGGTATTCAAGTCTTCCCAGTTTGTGGGCGTTGGATTTCAAGCTATTCCCCGGTTGTGGGGCGTAGGTGTTGGAGGTTCCTTCGGGAATGCTCGTAGGTTGTATTCAAGTTTCACCCCGAGCTCTTTACTTCAAAGAGCCCGGTAATTTAAATATGCTTTGCTGATAAAAAAAACACCTGACTAAATTGTGGAGAAAATGGACTTCCTTTTAAATGAGAAAAGAAGCACTGTAAATAACAACAATTTGAACAAAAGGCTGAATTAAATGGCCGGATTTACTGTGAAAAATATATGGAGACGATCTACCACACAAGAATGTCTAATGTGGAGAGTAATCGAAAGTGACAATTTGGAATTTTGGACGAGTGTGTGTTGGGCACGTGGTCGGGTACATCCAGGTTATTACCTTAGGGTTACCCTTGAATTTTTGATTAAATTTGTGTAATATATATTTTTTAATAATTAAAAATTAAATAAAAATAAATTCTCATAGGCTTCGACTAGTCCCCACTTAATCCATAGAGGTCCTCACCGTTCTACTAACGCCTAACATTTTTTTTTATAAATTTGGGTTCAACGTGCCCTATACACATCCCGCCCCCGTAGGCCTAGGACTTCTCCAACTCGAGTTGTGTGGTTTCCCATACTCTCCATACTAGATCCATTCCAGACCTCCTCAACAAGTCGACCACACTCAGATTCCTAGGTCCAGATCAATTTGAAGCGAAACTTTCTGGCCCTAATCGTCTCTTAGGTTTGGGCCAGGGTGAGGAGGATCGGGAATTGATCTGAGATGGTAATGTCTATGATCTAGAGCTTAAGGGCGGGTAATGCTCATCCTATGTCCTCCGAGACCAATACCTGGTCCAGGAGGGCTTCCAACCTTTGGCTAGCCACCGTACGCCGAAACCAAGTGAATGGATATTCGGTCATAGGGACATCCGAACACTAATATCTTCTAAAACATTCCGAAAATTCAGTAATTAAGGCCATATGATATGGGTTACCTCCGCGAGTTCTTGATTGAGCAAGAATGGTGTTGCCATCACCCAAGAGAATCGACCTCCGTGCATCCCTTTGAGCGAGCATGTGCAGCATTGCCCAAATTCTTTGTCGGCCCCCCTACCTGTTTCACCATAAACCCCGTGAGGCAAAAAGCCTCTCTTCACGGGGCTTCGATCTCCACGTCAACGTGGCTAGGAACTTGGGAGAGCACTGTAACCACCACATTCGGTCCCCCAAAAGGGCAAGACCCCTTGTGGCCATTGACGAGCATCACTCACGTTCCCATGTGGCATCCCAGGTTACGACAAAGGATTAGTGTGTCACCTGCATTGTCTCTGACATGAATAGAATTTGAGGGGATGCGTCCGGAAGAGTAGTATCATCTGTTGTGTGTGACAAGGGGCTGAGACGCCTTGACAGTTCCAAGCAAGGATACTAATTGGGGGCATGGGCAGGGACAATGGTGGGGCAACTTGAGGCGACATTAAAGCAATCAGGGGCGTGATCGGCAGCGGAACACTCGGGGGAAATGAACTACTCGCCAACGTGGGTGTTGATAGATCAATCGAGGGCGTGACTGGGAGAGGCATGTCGATTGACGCTAGGGGTAAAGTTAGTAGAGAAGGGAGCAAGGATGGCGGACGAGACGGTATGGGGGGGGGGGGGGGGGGGGGAGATCATCGAGATTGACGAGATAAAGTAGGGTCGGCTGGGAACATGATGTTTACCTTATAATTTTTTATCTCACATTCAAAAAGAGAGAATGGTTCATCAAATTGATTTTTTTTTTTGCATAATGATGAGTTAATCTTTATTACAAAAAAAATATAAGAAAGAGGTACAAATAATCTCGAATTTTACAAACAAATGCGAGAGGCTGACCGTGAAATAATAATCACTGCTTTTCATCGTAGTGTTTTTATTTAGTAAACATAGAAATAAAAGACATACAAAATATTACTATTTCTAGTGTATATTTAGGGGATCTGACCCTATTCATATGAGTATGCGCATTTGTCATTTGGCTTAATTCGATGAGACATGTGATGCATAAAATACTCGCTAGACCTTCGGAGGAGGCCCTTAGGGAAGAAGAACGCCAAATATCCAAAGATGTGCTAGGAGAAAGATGAATAGGATCAGAGAGTAGGGCACTACTCCTCATTTGCGTCCTGCGATCCTCAGAACCCATGTCTGTCGCTCCAAGGTCCTGTATCGTTGATGTTCCTTCCTAAATCGCAGTATAAGTGAGCGACCATATAACCACCCATCAACGCCTCTGACCTTCACAACCCATAAGAGAACAACTTCATAATTGCACTGGCCCATATCCCTGCAAAAAGGATAAAAAAAAATTAAACAAGTCGACCTGAATTCAAGAGACCGATTGATAAAATCCCAAAAACGATGAACACACCATATATACTGAAAAGAAATAAACAAAGAAAGTTAAAGAAAGCAAGAGATCAGAAAAGATGAGCCACTGATGAAAACACCGACGATGGCTAAACTTGAGAGGTTCTCTCAAGTTTGGAGACTGCTTCTATAAATTGATTTGATTTATGTCTTTTAATAAATTTTCATAGAAATTTGAAATTTCCATTAAACGTGTAGATTGATTTCAAACTTAACGTCTTTGCGTTTTAAAATAAATCTTAAGAAGTAATAAAGTTTATTCTTTTGAAAGTCAAATATAATTCAACACAAAATAATAAATAAATAAATAAAATGTGAAAGGAAATAAGTTGACGAGTAGGTGTAATTCATTTAATGTTTTTTTTAAGAAGATGAAGACAAAAATGAACTCTGTAACATGATTCAGTCCAAAATTGACATTTCCGATGAGTTTTTGTTCTTGTCCTGATCTCATAGCTATACCTTATCATAGGTCATTCTCACCATAACAGATATTTGAAAACGTGGGTGTCTATGTTGCCCATAACCGTGGTACTCCTATGCTGTCAGAATCTTGACGAACAATATCAAGTGTTTGGTTCCCGAGAAAGTTGAAGAGAAGAAAATTTCACTCAACTTGCAGAGCTCTAGTTTCATGAACCCTCTTTGGTAAGCATCTCCACTCAATTCTTACTTCGTGGTCTGTATATTGCCCTTTCATCTGTTTCTGAAAAAAAAAAGTCCACATATAGATAGTTCTCACATGCTTAGTTTAGGTAATTATTGAGTGCATTGACTGTGAGGTGTTACCTAACCAGGTGTACGAATTGTGTTCAATTATGTCGTTGTGAGGACCTAACCTGGGCCATAGCTAAGGACTCGAGCAATTAAAATGCTTGGCATTCAAAGTCTCAAAAGGTAGCCCAAGAATTAGTCTTTCTATGAGTTTTGTTGGTTGATGTAGACTTGGGGTTGGTGTCTCTTTCAACATTGATCAGGAGAAACTTAAGAGCTTTAAAAATGCCCCCAAAATAGAGAAGATGAGTTGATTCTATATCTGGACTTGTTCCATGGGAGCATCCAAGAGTGTGTGTGTGTTATTGTTGATAGTTTTTGAGTTTCAGAGTTGTGAATCTGATGGAGGGCCATGGATAAAATCTGGTTATTGGTATGTCAATAGCGAGTCCCCGATCCCAGACATAAACTCCGCCTTGTTCACCCACCTCATTTGTGCTTTTGCTAATGTCAATTCTTCAAGCTACCACCTCTCTATCTCTACCTCTGATGAGCAATACTTCTCTAGCTTCAGTAGCGTTGTTAGGCGCAAGAACCCTTCTGTTGTGACGCTTTTATCGGTTTGGGATGGACAGGAGGCAACTTATAAATCAATCTTGGGAGAGAAACTCAACACATCAGTGCTTTCTCTTATGGTCAGCCAACCCTCCTACAGAAAGTCTTTCATTGAGTCGTCAATAAGAACAGCTAGGCTCTATGGTTTCGATGGAGTGGACTTGTTTTGGCTTTACCCCAATACAGATTCAGACATGAAAAATTTGGGGATTTTGTTAAGGGAGTGGCAGGCTGCTGTGAGCTCTAGTGAGTCCAAATTGATACTGTCTATGGCTGTTCATTACTTGCCAACATTTGGGTCGGTGACTTACCCTATTGGCTCGATGCTCAGCAACTTGGACTGGGCACATGTCATGGCATACGACTACCATCTGCCTGTAAAGGAGAACTTTACTGGAGCACACGCCGCTTTGTTTGATCCATCGAGCAATGTCAGTACTGATTTTGGTATAAGGCAATGGATTGGTAAAGGGTTTCCGGTTAGTAACTTGGTTTTGGGCCTCCCTTACCATGGCTATGCTTGGACGCTCGTGAACCCCAAAAATGATGCTATTGGTGCTCCGGGAAGACTTGCATTGACTAAAGACGGGTCTATGAGTTACAAGTACATCAAGTGGTACATCCGAAGTTATGGAGTTAAGACAATGTACAATGCTAGTTATGTTGTGAACTACTGCATCGTAGGCTTGAACTGGATAGGTTTTGATGATGTGGAGGCTGTCAGGGCAAAGGTTTCGTATGCCAAGGAGAAGAGGCTACTTGGTTACAATGTGTTCATGGTCACAAATGATGACGATTGGGCACTTTCTCGAGCTGCTGGTATGTAATGTGTTCTTTCGTAATACTAATGTTAGAAAAGTTGAGCATTCTTAACGATCACGAGGTGTTCTGACTGATATGGTCGTATTCATAGCACAAGAGGAAGGGAAGGATGGAGAAAATAGGCGGAGAATAGTGCTAATTGTTTTACTTCCAATTGCCTTGGTTATTATCCTACTAAGCTCCTTGACATGTTACATAAGAAGCAGAGTTTTCAAATCAAAAGGTAATGTTCTATCTTCAACTATGACAGAAACTGCACATTAAGTATAGACTTAATTGCAGATAGTTATTGCGTAAAAGTGTAATTATACGTCTTTTGTACATAATTGTTCACAACTTTAACCTTTTACACAACTCTTTTTCGCCAGAAAATAATTCCCTCGACTATAATCTCAAAAAAAAAATACCATTTTCGTTTTCTACATCTGATCAAAATGTTATTGGTAGTAATGAAGTATTTTTTGAGATTAGGGTCAAGGGCATTTTCGTCATTTTTTTGAAATTTAGGCAACTGGATCAGATGTAAAAGTTTAAAGTTGGAGATGGTTACGTGCAAAAGATGTATAGCACACAATACCTATCAGCAGTTATCCCATAAGTAAATACAAAACTAACTGGTGTATGTTCCCTTACCTTTTCTTTTTTACAGGCCGAGTACCACGTTCTGAGTTAGGATCTAGTCTATCGACGGGAAATCTCGAGGGTGATGGTTCTTTTGTGCATTTCTTCAGCTTTGCTGAGATCATGACAGCTACAGACAACTTTTCAAGTGAAAACAAGCTCGGAGAGGGTGGATATGGCCCTGTATACAAGGTAGCATGAACAATGAGTTCATGACAGTACAGATAAGATTAATATTTTGTACGTAAATGTGCAAGATTTGTGTATCAACAACTTTTTTTTATAGAAGTTGTTATTACAGGGCGTATTGCAAGGAGGGCAGGAAATAGCAGTGAAGAGGCTTTCGAAAACATCAACTCAAGGACTGGAGGAGTTCAAGAATGAAGTTATGCTGACAGCAAGACTTCAGCACGTTAATCTTCTTCGTGTTACGGGATTTTGCACTGAGGGTGAGGAGAAGATGCTCATCTATGAGTACATGCCCAACAGAAGCTTGGATTTCTACCTTTTCGGTATGCATTATGTTTTGTTTGTGCCAAAACTTGTGAGTTGTGCCAACGTAAGTGTTAAGGCTAATTATATGCAGAAGAGCCAGTGAGCCAATATATCTTAGACTGGAGAAGACGTGTCCACATAGTCGAAGGAATTACTCAAGGCCTCCTCTATCTGCAAGAGTACTCAAATATTACCATCATTCACAGAGATTTGAAGGCCAGCAACATTTTGCTTGACAGTGAGATGAACCCCAAGATATCAGATTTCGGTATTGCTAGACTTTTCTGTAAAGATGAACACGAAGCAAGCACGGGACACATTGTTGGAACATAGTTAGTATTCTGAATCTCTTTTCTGTCACAGACGCACTTGAGTTTCTGCTAAAACATATGTAATTTCGAGTATTCTGCACTCTGCAGTGGCTATGCTCCTCCAGAGTATGTCAAAAAAGGCATATACTCCATGAAATATGATGTTTATAGCTTTGGTGTTCTACTTCTGCAAATCATCAGTGGCAAGAGGAACGCATGCTGTTATGGCCCGAATAAGAACTTGAGTCTTCTAGAACATGTAAGTTTGCTCCTATTAACCTTTGTAATTAGCATATTTTCATGAATAACGAAAGTACTGGTGAAATTGGACTGTTTATGATTACTTTTTTTCAGGCGTATGACTTGTGGATAGATGGTCAGGGCGAGGAGTTCATTGATCCCTTACTAGACGATACATACGTGCCTTGCAAGCTCATGACATGTATGCAGATAGCTCTACTGTGTGTCCAGGAGAATCCTGTGGACAGACCAACCATGTTGGAAGTTTATTCGGCATTGTTCAAGAATGTCAGCACCAGCATCACCACTCCAAAAACGCCTGCATTTTCAGTCAAATGTGATCAAACTTCAACAACACAACAAGATATCTGTTCTGTGAATGATGCAACCATGTCCCAAGTGATTCCTCGATAGTTCCGTAGTTTTCATGAATTCAACCTGGTTTATGCATCCAGATTCAGCAGATGAAGATACATTTAGGAGTTCTCATGAAATCAGATTGATTCATTGTAGCTGTTGAATTTGAATCGTCTGTATGTTCTTATAAAGGCTTGTCATTCCAAACAAAAATGGAGTTATTTACAATTGCAGATGACATTTCAAATAACTACTTCTCCGGTTTGGGAAATTTTGACTTGTGACCAAAACTATAACGAACAAAAATGAAGGCGCCAATAACTTCACGTAAGTAATTGCACTAAATGTAGGAAAGACTAAAAGTGGCCAAAATTTGATGGAATCTAATTTTGCTTTTCTTTCACCCAATCAACAAAACCGTCGAGTACCAAGGGCCAAGCTTCGGTTGAATCGTAGTTGTTGAGATCTGGAAAGCTAATCTGCAACAACAAAAAGAAAGTAAAACTTGTTGGAGCATAATCATTGCAAAACTAGTCAAGTATATCACACCATAAATTAGGCTTACCTCATTGAAAAAACGCAGAAAATTGACCCACTGATCCATGTTTATTGCCCGGTATTCATTTTGCTCCTACAATATAGATACATTCAAATATCAATATGATGGGAGAATTTTAGGAGGCTAGAAAGTATATCAGATTTATCCCCTTATTGAATATATTTGTTGATAGCCAGCTTCAAAAGAGAAATAGATCTTAGACAACTTACATTTAAATACTTTATAAACATTTTGATTTGACTAGGGAACTGGGAGCCTAAAACCATATCCAGCAACTGACATATGGTTTCAAGGTCAACACTCTTTTGCTTCTCTTCTGAAAACCATTCAGATGAAATTAATTAGAAAACACTAAAAGGAAACAACTTGTCAATTAAAAGAAACAATTGTCATAGAACAAAAAGATGTTTCATTGACTTTGAAAGAAAGAGAAAAAAAAAGATTACTCCACCTGTTAGGCAGTATTGAAATGCATAAGAATAGAAATCTGCAAAATTTGGCGGAGTATTCACCTATTCAAGGTACGAAAAGTAGGATTAGTACTCATATCCATTTTATTCTTGTCATTTACGTTAAATTTGACATGACTAGCCAACTATTCCATACTTACTTCGTTCTCCAGTCCAGGCAAAGCCTTCTTTAATTTGGGAAGAGAGTCAGCCTTTAGTGCTTTGAGGCCTCTTTCCCACTCATCCTGATAAACAAAGGATTATTGATTGTGACATTAAAGAACAAATAATAGCTTTTTTTATATATATAAAGACAACTAAATGTAGACAATTAAAGAACAAATAACTGTTGATTATAGATGATCAGTGTGCCAAGATACAACCAGTAGACTCTACAAGAAAGAGAGATTAGCTAACACGAATGTAGAATCTAAAGCTTTCCAGAAAACTTGTTAGGACTAGGAGTAAGCAATGCACCTCTTAATTGTAGTATTAATTCAAGCGCTGTTAGGTTCTAATCTTTTAATATCCAGATGTTCATACAGAAAATATGTAGAGTGAATATCAACCTACAACCTCTAACATTTTCAGTAATTGATTAAGGAAATAGAGCAATTCAGTGCCAGTATTAGAAAGTATATATATCATAAAGACGCTTTTGCTTACCTTGGTAAAATAACCCTGCTTTTGAGCTTCCATTTTCCTGATATAATCAAAGAACATCAATTAACCACGAGGTTATAAAATGAATTATAAACGAAATACGAATCCCTGACACATCCATAACAGATACGCACCAAGCAAGCATCAATATCTTAACATCAGTATAATCCACCCCAACATCCAAACAAAGCGCTTCAACTCCTTCTGGGCTGTTCCAGAAGAAGAAAAAAAGTGCATGAGTACTTCCAGTCATATTAAAAATGTGTGCAGTCAAATGAAGCAAAGTGTGGCCAACCATAGCTATGCAATTTGAGGATTCTTTTAGCATTATATATATGATATTAGGGATAATTTAGAATTTAAAGAAAGAATGAACTTCATAGCTACGCAAATGTGTCCAGTCATATTATGGGGATTCTTTTAGCGATTTGGGGATTATGCACTGTAAAATTTAGAGAAAGAACATCCTTCAGAGCAACAATTTAAGTTCTCTAGGAATGTTTATTTTTGTGACCAACATGACGCAAAACTATTTTCACAAAGTAGAGAATGACAGCCTAACTTAACTTATACGAAGCAGTAGGCCAAACATCCATCAGAATCACATGTTAGAACAAAAGGGAAAGTACCACAATTTCTACATGCTTGAAACATCGATGCCACAAAATTTAGAAGCAATCAAATTATGCTGTGCTCAATATGTTAATTATGATAAATAGAGATTGATTTTCAGCTAAACAAAACAGGATTTAATACTGAATAGGGAAAAATCAGATATACTTACTCAATCATTCCCATCGATTTATTTGCATATGCATCGAATAGTTGACCTATCTTATCTGGCCGCTTTGTTTCAGCTTTACCTGTTGTTGCATAACATAACATAACATGACAACAAGATTAAAAGCATATGTAGTGCCGAGAAACTGGTAAGATAGAGGAAATAATGAACAAGGGCCCGAGCAAGTACCCAGCCATCATTCTCAACATAAATTCATGAACCACTACTTAGTAAATCAGTTATTAGATGTAACCTTTTCAAATCTTGGAATTGCAAGGGACTTTGTGAGTGATATAACATTATATATTAATGCCACAATAGTACATGGTTCTTTTGAATCTTTTCTAAAGGTGAACATGGCTCCCACCATTGTGGGGTTGGAACCATGACTTCATAATTCATATCAGATCCTTATATACAAACACTTCGAAATAAATAAACCCATATTTTGTTACACAAAAAAACAGTATTTAATTCATAGCTCATCCAATTACACCCAAAAACATCCAATTCACATTCAGTTCTAACAAAAGACCACAACCCTTTATTCAAAATTCCAGGTAAAACACAAGAAATCTCAAATTCACAAAATTGATCTACAATTGCACCACAGACAACGAGTGCAATGGCAAGAAATCTTCATTCAAAATTCCCAGTAAAACACAAGAAACCATTAAATTCACAAAATTGATCCACAATCGCACCAAAGGAGAAAAACTCAATGAAAAGCAATCTCCAAGACGATGAACAACACATAGACTGAGATTTGAAGGTAGATGGGTTACCGGCACGTGGCTCCGGCGCGACCGGCGCCGATGCCTTGGCGGTGGCGGTTTTTCTCTGCTTGCGAGGAGGCATGTTGTTGCGGTGATTTCGCCGATACAACTCGCAAACAGGTAGTGAAGAAATCGGAAGGCTCGATCAGGTTGCTCGATGAAGAGGCCCTCTCTGTGTTGGGGTTTAAGACTGCGAGGAGTTTCCTCAAACGCGGGCTCTTCACGTCTTTCCTATTTTCTATTTTACCCTAAACCAGTTAGGAAGCTGCCTCACTCGCTCGATCAAGCGCGTGTTTTTCAAATTCCACCGCCTTGCAAAATTACGGTCACACTTGTCATCACACGATTGGATGTAACTTTTTTACTACTGCGAACGCGTGATAGATTTGGGCCTGGGTGCCCGAAAATGGGCCTATATTTGGTCCAATAATCTCAGAGAAGCCCAATCAGCCTAAACCTGTCTTCTTCCTCGGGCTCTGTATATAAAGTGTGAGTCGGCGAAACCTAGTCCATGTTGATTTAGGGTTTTGCTGCATCTCGCCGACCAGCCGAATCTCTCCAAGATGGTAAGTCACCTCTCTCTCCGTTCTCTGCTGCTGAGTTAGAACCACTGTGTGTGTATATTTCGGCATATATGAGCATGAAAGCTGTTAGATTTTTTCACTTCTTCGGTTGAGCTCGTTCTGTGCTTTTTTCGTTTTGAGCAAAAATGGTGAATCCCCTTTCTGGGTTCGTTTTACGGTTCAAAATAGTGCGTTTGTAGTGTTTTTATTTGGACGGATGAGGGTACAAGTAGCGATAAATCTATATTTCAGTACCATTTTCTGCGACTGATGCTCTGATTTTACTGTATTTTCTTTGTAGCCGTCGCACAAGACGTTCATTATCAAGAAGAAGTTGGCGAAGAAGATGAGGCAGAACAGGCCCATTCCTCACTGGATTCGGATGAGGACTGACAACACCATCAGGTATTGTGTGTGTCTTTTGTTCCTATTTTCTGGGTTTAGAGTTTTTTTTTTTGTTTGGCTGTGGAGAATATTTGTGGCTGATTTGATGTTTCTCTTTGTTTGTGTTCAGGTACAATGCCAAGCGCAGGCACTGGCGCCGCACCAAGCTTGGATTTTGAGGTGGACATCATCTGCTCTTAGTCCATGGTTATTGCATTTAGTTTCTTTGCAAGACTTGGATGTTGGTTTTGAAATTGTTGAGAACTGGGGTCAATTTAGTGGGCATGTGTAATGAGATTGGAGTTTGATCATTTCTTACATTGAACTTTATGCTATGTTTTGCTCCACATCGCTTGCTGGATAATTTTCATATCTTTTTTATATGAATGTGTTTATGTTAGGGATTGTATTGTTTGCTCTTTATTTCGGACCTGGTGATGGTATGATATTCAAGGTTAACTTGATATCTATGTCTACTAAACTCTGTCTCATGTCTTTTAGACATGTTTTCTTAACGCTATTTGTTTGGTAAAAGTTGGATAGGTTGTGTATGATTGGAATGCAGAACTATACCTGCTTGATTATGCTGTTTTTGTTTTAGGGCCACTGAGGTAGATTTTGATAAACTGTTTGGGTAAGGCTAAAGATTCAGCAATCTGAAGTATGATGTTGCTTGACTATACTGATCCATTTAGATACTCTCCCTCCAGTAAACTCCAGAAAAAAAATCTATAATATGCTGTATTCGAACTTTTAAAGCTCACTTGAGTATATGTGGCAGCAGTGGAATTCATGTTTGGCATGATCAATTGATTTGATTTCATGTGATTTCTGTTACTGTACTTGCAATACAACTGGGCAATTTCTGCAAATTTTGTAAAGTAGCAATTGTTTTCTTTGATCTATGGCTCACATATCCATTGTATTTGAGAGTGCAATTTGTCAAATTCCAAGCTAGAGTAGTTAATGATGATCCTAATTATGAATGTATCAGTAGCACATCTTAGTTATGGTTTTTTGCTTGTTTCATGATATTCAATGAGTCAGAGTGAGCCTGTTTCTGAAGGTTATTTGTTTAGTGAAATTGTTGTCTTGGAGCAGCAGCTCCAATGGATGTTGTTTTGTTGTAGTAGACTAGTAGGCATGTCGGTGATAGCTATTTTGAAGAGAATATTAAAATAATAATATTGAGTGAGAAGTTTTGTAGTGACAGAATTTACCCAAAGGAATTTTTTTGCTATTTACCATGGAAGCTGCTCTTATGAGATTATTTTATGTTGCCCAAATGTGCTTTGCCAGTTGGAAGATAAAAACAGTTTTTTTGTAGCTAAAATTATTTTGTATCTTGAAATTAGAATTGTAATGAGGATTAGTTATCTTGATGTGAGCTATTTTCGGTAGTAACATGATAAGTCTACCAGGAAGAGATTTCTAGGAACTTCTTAATTAAAGGGGAGGTAAGGGCTGTATGTATTACAAGCTAAATTACAACTTAACCTTGCACGTTCAATTCTGCAGGAGCCGATTGTGAGTTTTGTCCAACTTCTGATTTAGTCGGGCTTCCCGGTAGGTATGTACGTATATAAGAATATTGGTCGTGGATAACCAGCATG
The DNA here is from genome assembly GCA_963921825.1 of Erodium maritimum. Lineage (NCBI taxonomy): Eukaryota > Viridiplantae > Streptophyta > Magnoliopsida > Geraniales > Geraniaceae > Erodium > Erodium maritimum. The sequence continues at coordinate 13,784,566 of OY997595.1, forward strand.
TACAGTTCATTAGCTTCTAAGAGCAAGAAGTGTCAAACTGCAGTCCATTATAGGATAATATGTTGTGTTTTAGCTTATTTCTCCCAGAAAACGCAAGTGTCCGTTATAAAGGTGGGTGTAAATATTGCCACCAACTTTACGTTCTCTTTGAACCACCGTTGATTGGAGGAGTGAAACCATCGATTTAGGGTATGGCTTGGGCAACATCTCACTCAATTGTGATCGTCAGTTGTTTGAACCACCGTCAAGTAATTTAAATGATTTAATCGACCATATGATATGCTTATCGTACATTGTGGATGGTTTTACAAGATTATAGCTTAAATTGAACATAATTAATCATTTAAGAATTAAATTAAACAAAATTGTAAAAAAAAAATTCAAACTAAACGACATTATATACATGATTATGGCGTTACATTAGTAGGTAATACTTAATTTATAGACTTAAATTAAATGGACATATGTACATCATTTTGCTAAGTCTGTGACGAGATCCCACCGATGAAAGTTATTGAATGGAATACGATGCGTGGCGTGGTTGGTCTATTTGTTTTGATCGTGCAGAGTGAGTTGATTGATGTATGATTGGTAGGAGTCTTCCATCAAATTTTTTTTGGGCAAATATAGAGTAGAAGAGGGTAAACAAATGAAGAGAAGAGCTCAAATTTGTGTGGAAAAATATGTGAGGGGTGGGTTTTTGTACAGATAAAAATATGTTTTTTTTTACTAAATATATATAGAAAGTAATTGTTGCTTTCACATAGTGTCAACACATTGGTGTGCTGGCTAACCGTTAAGATGACGTGGTGTCGTTGACTCCATTGCATTAGGGGACTGGGAGTCAAGCTACTACGCCAATATAACCGCTACAACGGCCCCTCTGTGCCGCCCTTCCACCATTCCACTGTAGCTGATCTTAGAGCATCCAGAGAAGAATGATGAAGTTCTAGGGCTGGCGTTTCAGAAACGTCGACAAAATAGACTCAGTGACGGCGTTTGGGGGGGGGGGGGGGGAGGGGGGTGCGCTGGCGGTTTCCACGCGGCGTTAATGTTATCGTCACGTGGAACATTCGACGTTTTTGACTGTAGATTGTGGTCTCCAATATTAATCGTGTGGAAAGTTGTGTCAAACGTTGACATTGAATACGGTGTCGACACGTGGCAGTGTTGGTTGAACCCAAAACCCAATATTTTCCTATTTAAACATCAATCCTCTTATTGAAATCACACCGCTTCAAATAATACTCCACATACTACTCTTCTCCCATTATTATTTTTCGCCATAACAGAAATTCGATCATTTTTATGGTTCAAAAGAGTATGTCGTTCCATTAACCCAAGAAACTTAGCTTGGGGGTGACGTTGTGGAGCTTTTTTCTGGGCTCGACACTACCCCAAATTCTCAAGCACTGCGCCAAAATCTGAATTCGTCATCTCCAAATCTACCCGGACGAGATGGAATAAAAAAGAACACGCGTGAAATGGAGCACAAAGATGGATACGCGTCGTGTTCGTGCTTGAATGGTAAATTCTTTTTACTCTATAACCGAGAATAGTAAGAGGAAAGAAGGATATTAGGATGATATCGGGAGAGAGTTTTCTCTCTTGTAGGATCAAAACGATGCGCTTAGGTCCAGGAAGAATTGCAAAGACCGCTAGCAGACGATTAACCCCCGACTGATGAAGTTCCAAGGGTGTTATACACGCATCACCAACGATCACTAAAGCGGACGATTCGATGACTAAGTTATGCAGCTGACTAAGGAGATGTACATGAGGGACGAAGGGCACGACCTCATTTGGAAGCATTAGTGATTTCTTGTGAAATATTAACCCAAGTAGACGGCCCGACACGTTGGAGTACCTCATGCAGTAGTGCTTAAACCCATCAAACCAACTTCAAACGAATCAAGCTAGAGAACGTGGGAGGACACACTCATGTCCCACATGGAGAGTGAGCATGCTGATGTGACGAGCTTTGCTTCAGATACCCGACCTTTGGGTCAAAAGGATTTTAAAGCTGCAAGGACAAAGGGAAAGTGTCGACGGAAGTGGAAACAGGTATCTCCACCGGAGTGTAGGAGATTGCAATAATTCAGAAGCATAAACAAGAAGCAGTTGTGCAATTGATCGAAGTGTAAGCTCCTCGACGACCACCATCCACACTTCAAGTTCTTCAAAGAAGAGAGGTCCGAGACATTTCGGCCAAGTCCCTCGAGGAGTGTGCAACATACTGACAGGTCATTACCAATTTGGCGCAGAAGATTGGAATGTGCTTTTTTTCTCTCCCACTTGTTGTCTCGTTGTTTTTCTCCCGCTGGTTACTTCCTTGTTTTTCAATTTTCGTTGTTTGTTTTTCGCAATTCAATTAAACTTTTCTTTAAATTTCCGTTACATTACTGTTGCATTTGCGTTACATTTCGGTCGAATTTCATTGTAATTTAACTTTCATTTAACTCTACTTGATTTGAGTGAAATTATCACTCAAACATACGAAATGAGAAAAATGTCATACAACATATAAATGCAACCCCTCCTTCCTCCAACATCACACCAATCGACACATATTTCTCTCTCCATCATCACCTCCATTCCTCCACCGAATTTTCGTATGAATGGATCCTGTTCGCCGCAACTTCCCATGATCCCCCGAATAAGAAACAATGTTGTGCTGCGTGGCATCAACATGCACGTCCCATGCCCAACATCCAATACCATCCGACGGTATATAACTTCTTTGTCGCTGAAGCACTGGTTCGCCCGCATGAACCCAAATGTAAGTGAAAGACCACTAGCAAAGGACCTTCATTAGGGTTAAGCGATTCAATTCAATCCACCGCGAACTACTCCATGCTCGGAAACTGGGTCAAACTGATGCCTAAATTAGAGTGTTGGTCGCGACAACGTACAAGGATCGTACGGGTCAACCATTCACGAAATTTGAATGGTGGAACCTCGTGAAATACCATTTCAAGTGACTCTAGTATATTAACGAACTCCCTATTTAGGAAATTTCTCAGGCTTTCAAATCCATGTTTACTTTTTGTTTCGATAATAAAAAACTTGTGTAATGTCACTTTTAAGACATGAACGTTCCTTCAAGATTCTATAGTTGGAATGTTCTTTGGTTGTGCTTTTACAGTTGGTTGCGTCCTTCTTTAGATTTTTGTGGTCTATGTTAGACTAGGTTGTACTTCTCTTTCATTTCTAAAGAGGTTTTAATTTAGATTTATTTTACCGATAATAATATATATAAAAACACCCCTTCTCTCAACCATGTCATCAAGTCCTCGTTTAAAATTGAAACCCCTACCTAAAAAAATAAAAGGGGTAACTCGATATCCGTATCCCCACCTTTCGGTTATTACTAAATCCTAACCCAAGCAAACGTTCGTTCTGATGTAGTAACGTTGACCGTAACGATTAGTATTTTCCGTCTAAAAGTTTAACGGCCGTTAAGTGAGTAAAGTTGATAGGTCGGGGTTATGATTTGAGAATAAACGAAAAGTCTATGTTATGACATCAAGTTTTCTCATGTCATTTCGGAAATATTTTAGAAGCACGTGACAAACATGTGACTGATATTTCACGGAGTCAGTCACACTTAATAGATTTTGAGAATTAATTTGTCGAACTTAATATTATGTATTGCATCTTATATGTATGAGTTATGATTTGATAATTGACCATAGTGGAATGAGGTAACATACCATTTTTCTAAAATAATATTAGGATTATTGTCCAAAACTACCCTAAAGTTTCGTCCACAAACGAATTGATGCACAAAATTTCGTCCACGCTGTGTGGCTACCCTGAAGTTTTGTCCACAACTTTTTTAGTTTTGATGTAATAGGGATGTTCAGAATGATGGTCTAGGGCCTCTGGGCAGTGCTTCCAGGATTGAATAGAAGCGTGGATGAAACTTTAATACACCCACAAAAGCGTGGACAAAATTTTGTGCATCAACTCATTTGTGGACGAAACTTTAAGGTAACGTGCTTGGCCGGTTTATTGAAGCGGATTGCAATGAGGACGGACGCTCGGGGGAGGAGTTCCTGCGTGTTCGGATCCGGTGGGACATCAATAAGCCACTAAGGAGGAGGGTCAAACTGAGACTGGAAGAGAACGATGATGTTACTTGGGTGGAATAGCGGTACGAGCGCCTGCAGGACTTCTGCTACTGTTGCGCTCGGATCAGCCACACAATGAAGGAGTGTGAGCACGTTGAGGCAGGGAAGGAGCCGGTGACATTACCTTATGGCGATTTCATGCATGCTAATGTGTTGTCCAGGCGTACGAACCGGTCCAAGCCGAGTTCACACAGTTCGGTGCAGAAGAGCAATGGAGGAAGTGCAGCGCACGTCTGGGAAAAAACAACTCCGGGGAGTTCTGGATGTGAGGGACGTGATTTGGCAGTTTATCTTGAAGAGGAAGAGAGGTCGGACACTGGACAGACACGGAATAAGAGATCCAACCGGAGGGAGGAGGTTGAGGACAGTGTGTCCCGGACGTCGTCCAAAGCCGAACCTCCGAACCACACTCTTGCTGAACTATCTGTGACTTCACTTGGTGGAATGGACTTGAATAGAGCTCCACTTGAGGTCCAGCGTACGGACGGGACCGGTGAGCAAGTTACTGGCGAGGACTTGTTTTTAGCTTTTGAGCATTTGGTGGTGGGGCATGACAAGGCCCTCAGGAGGTTCAAGAGGTTGGGAAGTCGTCCTAGGGCGAGTCATTCTCGTAGCAGCTCGACCCCGGGAGATGAGGAAGCTTCGAGGTCGGGTAAGAAATGTGGCATTACCGGTGATCAGAAGGGGAGTTCTGGGACTAGCCTAGTTCCTGACTCCCAAGATGTTGAGCTGATGGAGATGGCGAGGGTTGCCAAGCAACCCCGCCAATCCAAATGAGGCTGCTTGCTTGGAACTGCCGGGGGCTTGGGAACCCCTGGGCGCAACAGTTCCTTGTTGAGCTTGTAGCTCGTAAGCGGCCCGAGATCGTCTTTCTCTCTGAAACTAAATGTCAAAAAGAATTGATCGATCATATGTGCAGGATGATGGGTATGGGTGGTTCTTTTGCAGTGAATAGCAGAAATGGAGGAGGTGGTATTTCCATGTTCTGGGTAAATAGGGAGGAAGATATGCTGAGAACTGTCTCTAAGTCACATATTGACCTTCTCACAGTTAATGATGAGGGTGTGCGAGTTCGGGTGACCGGTTTATATGGGAAGCCAAAGAGGGATCAGAGGAAGGAGACATGGGATTTACTATGCAGACTGAGTAATCAGGAGGATCTCCCGTGGGTTGTTCTTGGTGATTTTAATAATACACTTTCTGATGCAGATATGAGAGGAGGAAATTTGTACCCAAGACAGTTGCAGGTTGGTTTTGGTCAGGCTCTGATGGATAGCGGTCTTCAAGATATCCCCATAACAGGATACCGCTACACCTGGGAGAGGGGTAGGAACAGTCCAGGGCGAGTGGAAATTCAGCTGGATCGTGCTACATCCAACAGGCGCTGGGATGATTTATACCCTGACACCCTATTACTCAACGGGGGTCTGTCAACATCAGACCACAACCCTATTTGGGTGATAGGGAAGAAGGAGGAGATAGGTTGGAGATCCCGTTGTTTCAGGTTTGAGGAGGGTTGGACAAGAGAGCCTGAATGTGAACAGGTGATCAAACGTGTATGGGAGGAGGAGAATGATATGAGCATCCATGACAGGTTGAAACACACGGCTGGAGAGCTTAATAAGTGGGCGAATGCCAATCCCAATACACTGAACAAACGTATCAAGGATTGTCAGGAGGAAATGAATAGTCTAAAGGGGAAATGGGATCGAGCCAGTGGTGACAGAGTTCATTACCTCAGGGGACAGTTGACACTCCTTTTGGCCCAGAGAGACGATAAGTGGAAGCAACGCGCTAAGCAACACTGGCACAACTCGGGAGACAGGAATACTAGGTACTTTCAGGCAAAGTGTTCTGCGCATAGAAGAAGAAACCGAATTGTAAAGCTGAAGGATGACAGTGGTATACAGAGGGAGTGGTGGAAGGGTCTGGAGGAGGTGATGATCCAGTATTTTGAGGGGTTATTTCAGCAGGAGCCTGGAGTTGATGATGATGTGACTCAGTTGGTACCTCGGTCGGTTACAGCCGCCCATAATGACGACCTACTACGACCGGTTACTCTGTTGGAAATGCGGACAGCTCTGTTTAGCATGATGCCCCTGAAAGCCCCAGGGCCTGACAGCTTCAACCCGGGGTTCTATCAGAGATACTGGTCAATTCTTCACCCTCACCTGCTTCGGGTGGTGCAGCAGGCTTTCGATTCAGGTTCTGTTCCTTCAGTTTTAAATGATACTAATTTGGTTTTAATTCCAAAAGTTAGAAGACCTGCGAATATGGCTGAGTTCCGTCTGATAGCTTTGTGTAATGTGGTTTACAAAATAATATCTAAGGTTATTGCGAACAGAATGATAGGCATCTTACAGGTCTCTATTTCGGACTCTCAAAGTGCCTTCCTGAAAGGTCGGCTTATCACCGACAACATAATTATTTCAGGAGAGGTACTACATTACCATAGGAATAAGAGACAAGGTCAGGTTGGACAAATGGCTATGAAAGTTGACATGCGGAAAGCTTATGACTGGGTGGATTGGGGATATTTGGAACGAGTGTTAGACCGTATGGGTTTTGCCACCAAATGGGTGGGTTTGATCATGTCATGTGTTCGGTCTCCTCAGCTATGGGTCTCCACTGAAGGAAGAAGGTTGGGACCCATTCGCCCGGGAAGGGGAATCAGACAGGGTGATCCTCTATCCCCGTATTTATTTATCGTTTGTGCAGAAGGACTTTCCCGTTTAATTTCAAGTTATGAACAACGGGGGATGATTACTGGTTCTAGAGTAGTAAGGGATGCTCCCCCTTGTTGGGTCTCGAGGTATGGTTGGAGATGAACCAACTCGCAGCGGAAAATCAATGAAAACCAAGAGACGATTAAACCATGAAACAACTAACAAAGAATGGATTCACAAGAGAAAAATTCAGCACTATTTCTTACCAAAACAAGAACACCGGTTAACGAATGATTGGATTGAGTCTCCAAGACGCCTACGTATCCACATGGGAATCAAAGCCACGTAGTTCTTCTCTTTGAGGACTCAAGAACACAAAAATGGAGGTGGGAACTTGCCAAACCCGAAATTGCAAGGGAAGGGGGAGAGAAGTTGTGTTTCCTATTCTTGTCTTGTGTTTGTTATGTTGAAAAAAGATGACTTAAACATAACAAAACTCATACTTGTCCAACTAAAGGCATGGGACAAGTATGGTGTCAAGTAAAGTGTAAATAGGACAAAGTATGGCTAGACAAGATTGGGTTAGGTGGTGAATCACCAACACCTTAATCCTTGTCTTCCTTACTTAGTACTAATTAATCAAGACTTGATTAATTAGTTCCATGGGCCTTGGTTGCATAGGCCTTTCATGGGCCTCTTGGAACATGGCCCATGGCCATTTCCAACGAGGTCTCGTGATTCGCTCATCGCCTCCAAGCCTTCCATACCAAAAATGTCCAACATTATCCGACGCGATCAATCCCAAGACTCCAAGCCTTGTCTTGATCCGTAAAGTCCTATTCACTTACGGGCACATGACTCAAAACCCAGTTTTGATCATGTCCCAAGACAACTCCCTTTTGGCCATTCTCCATAAATGTGTCAATGAGTTTCATCCTCCGGTATGACCCTTAGGTTTATGCATGTCAATAGATCAACGTAAAATCCCATTTTACTTGATCCTTTAAGTGGCAACTAACGAGACTTTAGTATTTCCTGACACTGCATAACGAATCGACCCTGTCGATTCTAACCTTTCCGTCATCCATGTCATTATCCTTTTATCTCCGATATCCTGATTGAGATAAGGCATAGAGCCGTCATCCTTATTATTCTCAATCACCGTTCCTTGATATGTGAGATGACTGAAGATATGATACCCAGTATCATGTGCATGGCCATGCTATTCTTTCAGTCACTCTCGATCAAGCGGCCGAGAACCAATATCTTTCCCATACCTCAGTATGAGGGATAAATCCCTTAGCCGCCTTTCGTGTCACTCATGTAGCTCGTCCCCAAGCCAATCCTGTCCGTTATGGAAGCCCTGTTACGGACAACGTTAGGCTCAGGTCAAACTCAGTTGTTGACTACATAGCGATCACAAAGACTCCTTGGTCTAAGGATACATGACAAGCTACGAAACTGAATATGTTCATGACTTAATCTATGGCACATATTCAGGGCGGGTCGTCCAATATCATGTCCCACATGATATCTATGATCAGACTCCGGAATTCCATTCCAATGGCTAACAGAACGTAAGCCATAAAGAGCCATCTTTCATACTAGTCGCTTCTAGTGAAGCTTTGTTGACTAGGGACGCATCTAGTGTGATCTATCTCGATCTATGGTTCTATTCACATGGTGGGCATAGATCAGAGCACACGTCGATATATTACTCCAACACATAAGTAATATAAAGCCGCTTTAATTTTATTGCTAACGATGATATATTCATTTGAACATTTAGGATTGAACTACGGGCACTAAGACTAACAATCTCCCACTTGCCCTAGTTCCAATCTAAACTCCAATATGTCCCCCATCGACTTTACATGTCTAACATGTTCAGGCAGTGACACTGCCTTAGTCAAAGGGTTGGCTATGTTATCATCTGTTGCAATATATGTTATCTTCACTTCACCTCAGTTCAGTATTTCTCTGATAAGGTGGATACGCCGCAGTACATGTTTGGATTTGTTATGCGATCTGGGCTTTTAGCTTGCGCAATGGCCCTTGTGCTGTCGCAAAATGGATTCACCGGGCTGGATGGGTTTTTAATTACACCCAGCCCTGCCATGAATTTCCAAATCCACATAGCCTCCTTAGCTGCCTCTGCAGCATCCATGTACTTGGCCTCTGTCGTAGATTCGGCAATGGTATCTTGCTTTACGCTCTCCCAGCTAGAGCTCTGCCATTCAGCGTAAACACATATCCTGACTGACTTCTAAAGTCATCTGGATTTGTCTTGGAAAACTAGCGTCTACTCATCCTTCGACGACTAGTTCAACATCATCTTTCCCCCGGGTTAGAATGATGTCTACTGGTACAACATAAGGCTTACGAGACGTCCGGTCTGATACATGTCATGGCATATATGTTCGATCCTGTCCCCAGGCACATAGGATTCTCATCAGCTGTCTTAGGACACCGAGTCTTTTTGAGATAAATGCCATGACTAGTGGGTAAAAGTACTTTCTTTGAATCGAGCATTAAGAACCTACTCAATGCCTTGTTCACATAGGTTCCCTGACTTAAATCCAAGACCCTCTTGGTGCGATCTCTACATATCTTAATCCCTAAGATATAAGAAGCATCGCCTAAGTCATTTATTGAAAAACACTTCCTCAACCAAGCTTAAGTCTCGTGCAAGGTTGGGATGTCATTTTCAATGAGAACCAGAAAGGTAATCTTGCTCCCACTAGCCTTCTTATAAACGCAAGATTCATCCTCATTCTTGATTAAGCCAAATCCAATTACAGCTTCATCAAAACGAAGGATCCAATTCCGAGAAGTTCGTTTCAATCCATAAATGGATTTCAACAACTTATAAATATTTCCCTTATTCTTCGGATCATCAAAACCTTTGAGCCGAGACATACAAACGTACTCAGTCAAATTTCCATTTAGGAAAGCGTTTTTGACATCCACTTGCCATATCTCGTAATTATGATACGCATTTATGTCAAGAAGAATTTGGATCGATTTTGACCATAGTCACTAGGGAGAAGGTTTCCCCATAGTCAATCCATTGGATCTGCCTATAACCTTTCGCCACCAGTTGAGCTTTGTAGGTCAGAGGGTTGTCATCCATGTCCATCTTCACCTTGAAGATCCATTTGCATCCGATGGTCCTCACACCATTGATGGGATCAACCGGTTCCCAGACTTGGTTGTCCGACATGGATTGCATTTCCTCCCTCATGGCTCCCAGCCATAACTCGGAGTCGGGCCCATCCACAGCTTCTTGAAAGGTGGCTGAATCATCGTGATCCACCATGACTTCATTGTCACCTCCGGATACCATATCTTGGAGGTGGAAGATTCACCCTTTCAAATCGCCTTGGACCTTCCGGAATTGTAACAGGAATTGGTTCTCACTCTACGACAATCTCTGGCTCCTTTCTACTGGGTTGTCAATTGGTTTAGACAGATTTGTACCATCCTGAATTTCTTCGAGATGCACAGTCCTTCCAATGACGTCTTTGGAAACAAAACTTCTTTTCCATAAAGACCCCACCCCAAGCGACGAACGCCATGTTCTCACTGGGATTGTAGAAATAGTATCCCCTTGTTGCTTTGGGACACCACACGAAGGTGCATATCTCAGATCTTGGTTCGAGCTTAGTCGAAACCAAATGTTTCACATAAGCCTCGCAACCACAAATCTTTAGGAAGGACAAAGCGGGCATCATCCCGTACCATTTTAAAATGGTGTCCCTTCCACACCCTTCGTCGAAGCCCGATTCACTATGAATGCAGTCGTCTCTAGAGCATAACCCTAGAAAGAGATTGGGAGATCAGTCCAACTAATCATGGAACGGACCATTGTCTAACAATGTCCGATTTCTCCGTTTGGCTACACCTTTCAACTACAATGTCCCAGGAGGAGTCCATTCCAAAAGGATCCCATTCTCTTTTACATGATCTAACAACTCTATGTTCAAGTATTTTCCACCTCGATCCAATCGAAGTGCCTTAATACCTTTGTCGAGCTGGTTTTCTACTTTAGTCTTAAACTCTTTGAATTTATCAAAAGCTTCAGACTTATGTCTCAGCGAATAGACATAACCATATTTACTGTAATCATAAGTAAATGTGATAAAGTAGCTAAAACCCCTCCTGGCAAGTGAAGTTATTGGTCCACACACATTCGAGTGTATCATCCCCAATAATTCACCCGCCCTTTCATCGCGATCGATAAAGGGCACTTTAGTTATTTTTCCCATCAAACAAACATTGCACCTATCGATCGAATGGAATTCGAATGAACTTGAAAGCCTGCACTTCTGAAGTGCCGATAGGCGCTTCTTGTTTATGCGACCCAAATGACAGTTCCATAACATAGTTAGGTTTAAATCGTTGGATTTAGGCCTCTTGGTATTAACGTGATATATAGAACTTGAGGCATTGTTACCCATATCTAATATGTACAATCCTTCAACCAAGTCAGTACTGGTATAAAACATATCATTGCATAGAACATTGAAAACTCCATTTCCAATATTAACATTATATCCTTCCTTGTCAAACACGGATACAGATATAATATTCCTACTAAAAGTAGGTATGCAATATACATTATACAATACTAAGACAAGGTCACTTGGCAAAGCAAGACTCATGGATCCTACAGCAGTTGCCACAACTCTGAGGTCCACTTCGTGCTTTCCAAACCTCTCCTACTTTCACCCACCATATATTAGTGCATGTGTGAGATTCAGTCCTGGTATCTAATACCCATGAATCTTTGGAAGTAGAGAGATGTAGCTCTATAGAGTTAATACCGGATGAAGGCACGGTCCCACCGCCCTTCCTTAGATCATCCAGGTTTCCTAATGAAGGCGTAGTCATACTGCCTTTCTTCAGATCATCCAGGCTATTTGATGAAGGTGCAATCCCACTGCCCTTCTTCAGATCAGCCGTGAACTTCCTGTAATCCCGGTTACACTGACCAGGCTGTTGGCAGTAGAAGCAGACATTCTCAGGTGTCACATCTTTCCTGCCAAGTGCGCATGGACCCCGCCCTTGCCACTTCTAATTCCCTTTTTGACCATCAGAATATCCTTGGATCCCAGATCTCTGATATATTCTTCTCAGCAGTTATTGACACTTCATGTAACTCTGATATGGTCTTAGAGACAGCCTTGTCAAGGACATATTCTTTGCGTTCAGACTTGAGGACTATCCTCAAAATTCTGTACCAGTCCAAATAGTTTGTCTCATTTAGCTTGACCCTGTCAAGAATGGTTTTTAATGACAAACTATTAATGTTCACTGAATTTGCCATTTGATCTACAACAAATAAAATTCAATCAGTAAACTGAATAAATTTTATGAAGATCAAGCTTAAACACCAACAATCGATTCTAAACCTTTAGAATCTGAAACCAAGATCCTTGATTCACTCGATTAAGCTGAACTAATGCTCACCACTTAATCGAGCTATGTAGGTAGGACTTCATCCAATCACATCCAATGTGACTCTTGGCTAGGGTATGTACTTATGTACACGGCTTACCCTATCTGTTACCCTAGCTCAACCTCAGGCTGAGAATCGTAGTCGGGTCCACCAATTCTCAACTATGGCTCGTCACTATGTAGGTGCTCCGCTAATGCACACGACACCCACATATGTCGTCCAAACCTACTACCCTGCTTTCCCATGGATGCTCCGCTAATGCGCACGACAGCCATAGGACGGGGAGGTAGTAAGGTGTTGATAATTGGGAGGTATCGGAAATGACCCGTTTTGACTTGTCCGGTTGTGTTTAAAACTGTGACACATCCTAGATGCGATGAGCACATCAACTACATTTCAAATGCAATGATGCCTCAAATTACATCCAATGTAATTCTTCCTTCGAACCCGTCAACTACATCCAATGTAATGACGATTCTAAGGGCTCACACACAAGGATTAAAATTCCAATTTTATCTTTGCATGTGAGGTGATATGCTCAGTAAATAAAGTTAAGCATGCAATTCTAAAACACATAGAATTAATCATGCATAAACTAAACCAAGCATAAAGCGATAAATGTGCACATAATAGCCCCCTAAACTAACTCCCACTAGCTTCTTGAGCTCCACAGACTCCAAGCCGATGCCAACACCCGAAAAGCCACCAAATGACATTTTCGCCTTTTCTTCGTCTTGAGTAAAATATTACAATTTAATACACGACTCGCAGGTCGGGAATAAATAAATATTACAAACAAGTGGTTCGAAGACCACACCTTGAAAGAATAATTACACGCCAACTCTTACGGCTCGCAGGCCGTGAAAAGCGATAAATAATTAAATCGAGCTTGGGGCTATTATGTACACCATGCCAACATCACATCACACATCGTGTTATCAAACAATCATGTTATCAAACATCATGTGATTTTCCGGTTTTATTTAAGAGCCAAGTTTCGAAATTTTTTGATGCTCGGTTTATCGAAACCGTTCAAAAATGAAACTTTTGAACATTTGATCTTCGAGTTCGTCATGACGGTTCCAAACTCGTCATATCTAACAAAACGGTTTAGACTTAGCATATCAACCACCCAATGGTCATTCTTGGCCTAGCTTCGTCCAACGGAGCCCCGTTCGGTCCCGGTTTCGGCTCCCCGAGAGTCCCGCTCCCGAGACCCGAAAAATCAAACTTTTTTCAAAATTTCCAGATTTGAAATAATTTTCAAAAATTCATTTTACATGCATTAAATACATAAACAATAATTTAAAACATGTTATCAAACAATTTAGCAAAACAACATGCCAAAAACGAAACTTTCAAGCAAAACCGAAACTTTGAACACCGTCTTGTGAATCCTAAAGGTAGCACGGCTCTGATACCACTGTTGGGTCTCGAGGTATGGTTGGAGATGAACTAACTCGCAGCGGAAAATCAATGAAAACCAAGAGACGATTAAACCATGAAACAACTAACAAAGAATGGATTCACAAGAGAAAAATTCAGCACTATTTCTTACCAAAACAAGAACACCGGTTAACGAATGATTGACTTGAGTCTCCAAGACGTCTACGTATCCACATGGGAATTAAAGCCACGTAGTTCTTCTCTTTGAGGACTCAAAAACACAAAAATGGAGGTGTGAACTTGCCAAACCCGAAATTGCAAGGGAACGGGGAGAACCCATCTTCTTGCAATTTGACAAAAGTACAGGCTCATTCCTGCAAAGAAAATCACACCATCTTCTTGTCCTTCATTCCTTAGACCTGGTTCGACATTCAGTACTGGGCTTCTCGGCAATCTCGATCCGTGTCTCAAGCGAGCGACAATGGCGTTCTTTCTCAACAAAACCACCATTACTTCTCACTTCAGGTTTAGCTCTCAGGTACTCTCTTCCTCTCCTCCATCGATTGCATCTCTATTACATAGACCTAATCTATTTTTTTTATACTAAATTTGCATCTCTATTGGAACTTCTGCAGAAGACGGACGGTGCTCTTGCTCTCCCTCGTCGTGGTTATCACGTCGACCTAGGCGATCGCGAGAAAGCTGTCAGTACCATTTCTCTCGTTTTTTTGGATCGTTTAGCTAATTGATTAATGTCATCGTATTTTCTGTATATTATATTTATGGAGGAATCTATCTGGTAGTTGGTTCATTATCCTGTTCGTTTAAGATAGTTCATTGAATTGATGTTTTTATCCTTGCGATGGTAGGGATAAGAAGAAGTGAATGACCTAAAATTTCAATTTAGGTTTTTGAAAACCTTAGGGGAACTTTGATGTAGTAATTTTATTCTTGATATCTCTGAATTAGTTAATTGGTTTTAGTATCTCTCTTTCAAAATATCAGCTAAATGATCTGTTGGGACTAGAGGAGTAAAAACATTGTGTATAGAAGGCGGAGGGTAAATATTTTTATTTTCATTATTAAAAGTGACAACTCTGTTTTTCCTGCATTCTATTTGATGGGTTGAAGTTCTGTTCTTGTTGCTGCAGTCGTCATTCTTGTCATGTAAGAGTAATTTGAACAGTTTTCTCTGAATGTCACTTGAATGGAAAACAGTTCAAGTGGAGTATGCATTATGAACGATCTTGAGTAATATTGAGCTTCTAAGCAGTACTTGGCTCTTAGATGAATGCATGTTGTTTATACAAAAATAATTCGACTATTAATTTGTTTGTAGTAGGCCGTACAGGTTATTTCATTTTAATGCAGTTTCTCATACATTGGGAGTCATCTTATTTGTAGGGGGTGAGAACAAGAACCTATTTTCCAATATAAATTTTAGGAAATGACATATTGTTAATTAATTGAAGAAATCTATCCTTCAAATACGCCTTACCATTGGATCCTGTGTGTCAGGAAATAGGCATAGAGCTTGAATTACAATGATACTAGTTTTCGTCCATGCTATACTGAGTTGATTATCATGCAGCTGTTGGCAGAGGACCCAACCTTAAGGAAATTTAAATCAGAGAAAACGGCTGTTCGGCGTATCAAAAGAATTAGTGATGGTCTCACAATCGCTATTGTTGCTGGTATATTGGTCTCTTTGATATGCAGTCAATGATATGTTCTGTGATATTCCTCGATTCTTTATGAATTGTGTAGTAGCATAGCATGGTTGTCCCAGATGAACTGATGAATTTTGTCTCCATACTTGGTATTTGGGGTGTAGTCGTATGCTCCCAACGCCTTTCATATATAAAATTGTGAGATGTCAATGCAGTAGGTTCAGTCAAATGACTGTACTATGAACGCTTGAAAGTGAAAATTATGCTTCAGAAGTACTCTACTGTCTGTCTTACAAAATTATGAATTACGTGAGTCTCTTCTACTAAAACTGACGTATAATATCGTTGATGAATGAAAGATGGTTATATGTACTAAAGGTATATAGATTTTAAGCTACAGTGACAAGATGCGATGATAGTTTGTTGAAGTTCTCTAATGCTGCCTGTTTTTATACTTTCAGACCCTTGTAGGGCACAGAATCACCGTCTGAAATTTGATATCACATCACATCCCCTAATATGACATGATATAATCCTGCAACTAAGTCAAAACTTTCTAGTTTCCTTTTCCAATATTTCTTGTATCATTAATGTGACCATGATTTTGACGGAACCATTCTTTATTTATTTGTGAGAAACGTACCCATAGACATGAACTAGTCACTTAGGTTCTTCAAGCTTCAGGATGTAGAAATTTATAACGGTCTTTACCCCCAAAACTAGTTCAGGCAATTATAATAATAGCAATGAGAACACCATTCTTATACCATTTTCTCTAGCATTGCTTGATTTTGTTATAAGCAAACCTTGCTATACTTATATACTTCCTTTGATGATTGCTACAGGCTGTGCCTATGAATTTTATGTCAGAACAGTAGTGCGAGAAGAAGCTCGAAAACAGGCTGGTGAAAAAGCATAACTGTAGTGCGCACACTTTGATTGCTGATCCTGCAACAACTACAGACCTATTTTATGACCTGCCCTTTGTATCAAATAAGAGCCCATAGTTTTAAAATGCTTGAAACTGACAATTCTGATGTTTTGATTTTTCTTTTCATCAAATGTTGATTAATAAAATCACCTTTCAATAACCCAACGTTATGTTTCCCCACTACCCATTCCTTTTATCAAACCTAAATTCCCTATTGTTTGAATTTCCAAGTCTTCTGTTCCCTATTGTTATCACGGAAACTGAAATCAAATTATTCAAGAATAAAAATAATATTACAAAACTAATTGATTTTTTTTCGTTCTATTTAGACCAGTATTAGTTATGCAAATATGTTACGTATGTGCTAAATATTCACTTACCGGAGCTTAATCACTGTGTCTGAAACGATAATCAGAAACGTCAAATGCCAAAAAAGAGGGGTACTTTGGTAATTCAGCACGAAGTTTTGTGCTGCCGCCGTGCCACGTAAAGCCCACTCGCAATTACAAAACTACCCCCATTTGGACGGCCTACTTTATTCTTTTCATATATTTTACAAAACCATCATGACTGTGTGTTGTTCAAAAGTCTAAAAACAGAGAAAAAGTCTTCTGAGGATCATTCTTCAAGATAGTTCCTTCATCTGATTTTTTGAAGAGAAAGAGAAGAGGATTGATTGTTCTTTCTGAGAGAGAGAGAGAGAGAGAGAGAGATGGCAACAACAACAACATATGGAGGAACAACCCAGAAGTGTAAGGCTTGTGAGAAAACAGTATACTTGGTTGATGAGCTCACAGCTGACAACAAGGTCTACCACAAGGCCTGCTTCAGGTGCCACCACTGCAAGAGCACTCTCAAGGTCTCTCCCTCAAAACCCTCTTCTACACCTTCTATCTCTCTTGATTTTGTTCTTCATTTCTGTTTTTTGACTTTTTCTTCTTATTTATTATTCCTATATATTGTGCTTCATATTGGGTTGGTGGGTTTGCTTCAAAGGTGTATTTGGTGGATGATGGCTGATGATCATGATGTTTAGTATGTGAATTTAAGATGATCCCAGATCGAAAGTCAGTTCCTTTTTTTATTCAAGCCCTTATTTTGACATTTCCTTGCCAACAAACAAATATTGTTTGTATTGATAAAATCAAGCCCTAAATTTGAGTTCCTAACTAGTTCTGCAAAAATGAAATGAAAGGACGATCTTGTATCTGTTTTGGGTCTTTGTTAAGATCTTAGGAGTAATCATGAATGTTCATCAAAGGTGGGTTAGGAGCTTATAAACATAGGTCGAAATGTTTCATCAGACCTAAGAAAACCTGCTATGCCAGTCTCAGTATTTCTATTTGAACAATGTCATTTTGTTCATATGTAATGTTCCTCTTATTGATGATATTGGAATACAGACTTACCAATGAAGTTAGAAGAGTGTATCTATATTCTATATCATGTTCTTCTGTTTCTATGTTTCTCATCTTTACCCGTCGCTGCAGCTGTTCAACTATAGCTCATTCGAGGGTGTTCTTTATTGCATGCCTCACTTTGATCAACTGTTCAAGATGACCGGCAGCTTGGATAAAAGTTTCGAAGGTGGTTACCTGTTTTATGTTAAGTTGATTTTATTCACCTCTGGTAATTGGTATTACCAAATTTATTCAAGCTTTGTTTTTTAATCCCTTTCCCGTAGGTGCTCCAAAAACACCTAGAGTGAGATCTTCCGATCAGGTACATATACTCTACAATGTTCAGTTTTATTATGTCCATATGCTTTATTTGTTCTGAATGTGTAGCATCACTTCTAATGGCATCTTATTAATACTATGTGGAATTTCACAGGTCCTTAGCAATAAGTTTTCAAATATGTTTGGTGGAACTCAAGACAAATGTGTAGCCTGCAAGAAAACTGTTTACCCAATCGAAAAGGTGATGCATAAATCTAACTTAAACTCGATCCAGATTCTTTTGATTCTAATTTTCTTATTCTGCTGATACGCCTCTTCTCTGTTTGTGTAAGCAAACTTTCGGGGTCACATAAGCATATTGATACTAAGTATCAGGTTACCTGTAGTTATTGCCTATCAAAAAAGAACATAAGCATTTTTCTATCCTTGTTGCATTGTTTGATCTATATGAAATCTGATTCCTCTGAACTATGCGTGTCTGCTTTAAATTTTAAAGGGTAACGCCTCATTATCCCGGATTACCATTAAGTTACACCGTCAATTAAAAATAAGGGGAGATTATAGGTCTCTACCCTCCTTTATCCACTTTTTACAATTAACTACCCTAAACAATGTTATCTCATGCCCAAAATATTGGCAAATAAGCCTCTTTGATTGCTTCCATGCCCATGCCTTATGTGTTAGGCGTATACTTTGGTAATCCTTAGATGCCGTCATGGTTGTAATCTGATGTTTTGGTGTGACTGCTAGAACAGAATCAGTGACAAAACCATGGATTTATTCTGAATCCTTAAAACATTTACAGAAACTCTGTTGTTTCAGGTGGCAGTTGACGGGACATCATACCACAAGTCATGTTTCAGGTGTGTACATGGAGGTTGTGTGATCAGCCCATCAAGTTACGTGGCCCACGAGCAGCGCCTCTACTGCAAGCACCACCATGCCCAGCTCTTCAGAGAGAAGGGTAACTTCAGCCAGTTCGACAAGCATGAGCAAGTCAAGGCTGTGGCTGTGGAAGAGACTGAGAACGGAACACCAACAGTTTTAGTTACTGATGCAGATACAGATACAGCTCAAAGCTAAATGTGGGTATGAAACATGTTTGGTTTGGTCTTGTTTTTGCATCGTGTTATGTAATATTGGTACATAGAGGTTCGGCTTGTTTACTAATATTGAGTGTGAGCTTTGGATGAAACAATAATAATTGGCATCATTGAGTTTGTTTTAAGAATTCATGTATTGCTCCTGTTTTTGGTCTTTGTTTTCAAGTTTCATCATTCCCTATACCGTTTCATAGATCTAATTGTTAGATTATAGGATTATGGTTCAAGATTCCTTGACCCATGTGATTTGAACTTGATCATAGATCATTTTCATTATTATAGTTGGAACTTGATCATCAAACCATTTTTTTAGTAAAAGGGTAGGTACTCATTCATTCAAACATCAAATTACAATACCCACCGTCAAAAGGCTAGCCCGAAACAAACGAGGGATATAGCTGAAAGTCCCCGCTTGAGGAGAAAGCGGGCACTCCGACAAATATGGCTAACAATAAAAGAAATTCTACAAGAAACTGTAGAACAGATACAACGACGGGAGATGCGCACAATGATGTGAGTTCAAGAAGCTAAATTCCACTGAACGAGGTTGTCTAGGGTCGCAATGGCATAATATAAGATGGTCTGACCCCCCAACAGGGGCCGAAAGAGTCGGCCTCCCAAGGGCCCAAAGGCTTATCATAACTTCCGACGAGGTTGTTTGCTAGCCTTTGTCGAGTTAGCGGAAATAAGGTCGTGCTGGGCCTGCCGCCCATTCTGGTCGATATCTATAAGCACAAAGGCTCCCTTCTTTGAGCCAGTTGTTGCTTCAAGATTCCTGTCCCCTTTTTCTCTGGCCAGTATCTTGAGGTTTTTCGTTTTTCTGGGGACTCTCTTTATCTGTTACCTTTTCTAGGAGCTCTTTGTTCGGGTGGAATACCTCACCCTGTTTTTGGATTGCAATCCCCGTAGGCTGTATTCTACAACCCTCCTTCAGGTTCCTGTACGTCCAACTCTTGGTGGCCAGAGGTGCCTCCTTGTTAGGCAAAGTTGTAGTCTTAATGGTTCGCATGTATAGGGGAGGTACTACCGATCTATTCCCGCGTTCCAAATCCTTCAACATTATCTCCGGAGGTGGGTTTTTGGTACGCTGGTCTTTGGGAAAACCTGGAGACTTACCTTGTACATGGTTCCAACCATGAATGTCATTGGTCGGAGGGTCGGGCATAGGCGGTTGGGGGGATTCCCGACGTTCCTGCAAACCCGTCACAATATTCCGAAGAGGAAGGTTAGTGTGATGTGTAGGAACCTCCATGGGGGCCGAAGATGGCATAGCATTCCAATTTGTGCAAAAGATCCTTTCCACCTAGATTGCGGGTGGAGCTCGGAGTGAGTCCCCGTATCTCCGTGCAAATTGATCCACCCCTGGGAGGATAACAACATAATCTTTATTTGCATGGCCGACGTGGGCACACCGGTAAGAAAATTCTAGTAGTTTTTCATATTCAAGCCGGACTTTAAGCGCCTTTGCATCTGTATCAATCTGTAGGATGAGGTGACGTCGGAGTGGTTTTGTGGCGTCCACCTCCACCTGAAGCCAGAGGAAGGTATCTCATCCCTGCGACGTACTAGAGGCTCTTGGAGCATTTACCCTCCGAAGCTCGACTTCCCTCCCAAGATTTGAGACAGTGAACTCTCGCATCTGGAAAATTCTAGCTTTGACGGGATGTCAAAAGCTCTTACTGAGATTCGGATAGAACGAAAGCACATGGTTTCAGGTTGAGTGCGTGGTGGCGGAGGCGGTAGAAGCAATACCGAGCCGTAAAAGGACCACAGTTCCCTTGCTCTAATGTCATCCATCGCCTTTTTAAAGGTGAAGTAGAACACTATTATTTTTTCAGTTATTGGTTGGACTGCCAGCCCTTCTACATTCCATGCATTCGCAATAACGGAGCAAAGAGAACGGGGCCCTACTCGTTTCTCCGTGAGGAGTTTTCCGACGAGGACAAAGCGGTAGCGGGAGTCGTCAAGGGATGGGACGGTGTTCACGGGGACCTCAATCACCACATCGTCGTCTTCAAAGAATTTGTCCATCAGGGATGTCCTTAAGGAGACTTATGTTAATTTTTCTTGCACCACCTCTAGGTTCGCTGAGTAGGATCCCGTGGTTGGATGGGGTTTTGGTACCGGTAAGAAGGGGTTGAGATGGGGGTTGTGGTATTTTCCCAACAAAGAATCACTTGTATGTTAGTTTTGGAGGTCGGTTGAGTGTTTAGTATGGTAATGGTGATTGTTTATGGTGTGATTGGTGTCGGGGGAGATGAAGAATCGGCTTTGGATTCGGAGTTGTGGGAGGAGGGAGGCGATGGGTTGTTAGATTTGGCCAGAACTAGTAGAGATGAGGGGAGCATAATAGATCTCGTCGGAGTTGAAGCTCGAGAAAAGGGAGAAGAAGAGGAGATAAAGGAAAAGTGGGGCTCATGAGAGATTCGGTAAGATAGAGATGAGGAAGAAAACGACATCATTATTAAAAGTTTCGAGCAGAGAGAAGCGCAATGAGATAAGAAAAAAAAACATGTAGGGGGAGGGCTCAAGACTTATGAGCATTTGTTTGTCGGTATTAGGCCAATTTTTATTCGTGCCTTCACTTTTGTTGGTTTAATTTAGCAAGGGGTTGGTGGGCTACAGTTTTGATGGGCCACGCAATTGAGCCCAAAGTCATAAAAGCTACGCCCGGTCGTGTAGTGGTGGGTCACTCAGTTTCTTTCGGAAAAGCGGTGACGGCAACACCTTTCTCTGAGTGAAACTATGATCATCGCATTCGCGGCCAATAATCCATGTTTTTGTTCCAGTAGGCTATCGGGATGGGTTATGGTTGTGATGAGGGGTTCATTGATTAACATGGATGCTACATTTGTGAGATTGGACGATGCCCGGAAAGTGTTTGATCAAATGTCTGAGTGAGACATGCTCGCATGACTTCGAATTGGGTATGCAGAAATTGGCAATATGGGTTGGTTTTGATTCTCCCTCTTCGTCCACTTCTGTTGGAAATCGTGTAGCTTCAGATGATTTCACTTCATGTGAGGCTCTTCTTCTTTGTATTCAATCCAATGTTCTTAATGTTTGATATATTATGCACAATGTGGGAGGCTAGACACTAGGTATAGTTATTTAAAGGTTGTCTATTCATGGATTTTTCTGAGTTGATGTCCAATGAAAATGTGAAGCTCTTTGAGCTTACTATTAGGGGTTCCAAATGACTTAAGCAAGAGGGTTCTTCAATCTTATTTGCTATAGATTTTGATGCTATCATGGAGCCTAGGATCCTGCCAGAAGAATTACCCAAATATAGCTATTGTGCCCTTAATTTAAGTTGTGAGAAACTTGAGGAAATTGGAAGACTATCATTGAGGTTTTGTAGGCCATTTCTTGGTTCCACACCTACCAAGAAGAATCATTTTTGCTGGTAGTTATCGGTCCTTTCGTGCTTAAATGTATGATGTACACGTTCAATAGGTGACTTTCAATTGAGATGTTCATCTCCCGAGCCTAATATGGAGTGATTCCACGTTTCGTTGCTGAGGCCTACATAAGGAAAGACTCGAATCAAGTCCAAGTGTATAAAAACGTCGAGGTTGCTTCAGGATTGTGATAAATAAGGCACCCTCAAAACAGTTAGGAAGCGTTCTTTGTACAGTTTGTCAAAAGTCGGTTCAATCAACCATTATTGGTCTCTAAAGAAAGATGTGTGGATGCAATGAGCTCAACCAGGTACAGCCAAGATTACAAACCAGAAAAAGTGGTCACTACTGCACAACTTGGTAATCTCATTTTATTCTCCCAATGATTGGTCAGAATAGAGACAAGAAAGAATTCTATTTACTCTTTTAGTTTTATGAGCTCTAATCCAAAGATGCATTACTGTCATTCTCAGTTGTCATTCTAACAATAAAAATTTCTCATGGTGAGCTGTTTGCAGGTGCCCTACTCAAAAGTTTCTACTAAGTGGAGCAATACAACTTAAACTAAGCAAAAGAAATGGAAAACCCCGTCTTTTGCTTTGGAACATGAAAAGAAAAGAACAAATATGATGCCCGTGGTAATGAGAAAGATTCTGCTTTTGCACTTAAAGTGATCAGTTTTATAGTTATCACAAAGTCAAAATTGCACAGGCTTGGAAATTGTTGGGAAATTGCAGGTATTCGTTACTTTCCTCTCATCTTTTACAGTTATATGTTGATACATATCTTATTAAGCTCCTCGTTACATTATTGGACTATAGTGTTTCTTACTTACCGTAAACTCACATCAAAGTATACTACTGCTGCCTTTATTGGCCTGACAAGACTTGATTTGCTTATGTTTGTGTTTTGACTTTTTCGCTACTTTCCAAACTTAATGCCTTGGATGAATTGTGCATGCATGAAGCATGATCAAATTTCCTCTCTTTCCTTTTACTTTTTGGCTAAATGCGCATGCATATTCAACTTGAGTAACAAATTTATCTAGCAAAAGCGAAGTTAGTGTCTATGGATTGGTGACGGGGTTTAGTTGAAAAGACAAGGTGAATATTAAGCATTTAATCTAGTTACATGACAGTGGTTGTATTTAAACAATTGGGGTTGATAGAGACCTGAGAAGTGGCAACATTATAAGTTAAGAAAGTTATATTCTTGCCACCAATTTTATATTCAGCACAAACAAAGAAGCCAACCTTTCATAATGAGCATCCCTTCCTTTGAGATATTTTTAGCTTTGATCAGCAAGAAAGCGGGGAAACCCTACTCTAGTGATATCTAATTTTCTAACTTAATCTCCGCCCACACTTGCTCCAAGCAGATGTATCCACTGGGGTTCGAACCTCTGACCTTAAGGAGATGAGAGAGCTCTCTGACCACCAGGCCAAACCAAGTGGACTAGCTTTGATCATTGTTATTTCAACACTTTGTCTATGTTAATCTCCTAAATTGACTGGAATGATGAATATGAGGATGAGAAATGGATTATGATTGATTATTGGTTGAGCAAGGGTTGAGGGACACCATCATTCAGTAGGAGATTCTAATTTTTGTGCAGTGCTAAACTGGTTCTGGCATGCTGAACAGTAATTACTGCTTCCCACTGGTTTGAACAAACAATAGTGCTCTTCACTTCCTTCCACCACTCAAGTCACTTACATATGACATCATCTTTCTCACAATTGAAAAAAGATTAGTCCTCTCTTCAGCATAATATGTTTGTAATCAGTATTTTCCAGCTTGAACACAAATGTCAGACCCACCATCACTGTTGTTTCTGGATTTTAGTGGCTTCTTATGCAGTTTTTTTTTTGTAATTTTCTGCATCGTTTTACAAATTATTGAGAGATGCTATTTGACCTATAGCATGTAAGATGATCAATTCTGGTCCCCAGAAGACATGTTATATGAACAAAAGCATAGTTGTTGGTGTCATATGCATACAGAACATCCAAGTTTCAATGGATTCAAAATAGCTAATGCTACCTAAAGTGGCAGCATATGTTGGTATCTACTATGTTGACCAAAAGTTTGATTTTGGGCATTGGTCCACTCCAGTATTTATTTTTCCTTTATAAACTAATTCTCTACAATAACTGCATACACACCCTGTTGCTGCAAAGGATTGGATTGGAGCAAGCACATAATTTTATATGTAAAGTTGACCAGCATTACAGAATAGGATTTTAATTACAAGGAGGTGGGTTGTGAGACTTGTCTGCTACATAACATGAACATTAATTGCTTGTTGAAGGAGCCTTTTGTTCTCTGATCAGCTTGCATCTCCATGAATGTGCAGTGTTGATTTTCAAAAGAAGTAGATGCAAGATGAATATGCCAGCCACTTGTCAAAAAATAAAATATATGCAAGCTGGTTGAAGAATCCATTTGTTTCTCTATCTAAGCACGTGGTGGGATTAGGGTTGGGATTAGGATTTGGATTAGTCTCAGCTTGTAGCCTCAGAGATGCTGTGCAGTGAAGGTTGCCATGTTCTTGGCCTGGCCGTGGCAGCAGAGTTGTTGTTACTGGATGGAGTTGACCTCTGTCGGTGTCTTTCATGTCTAGTCACCTGATACATGATACATGGTATTATTAGACTCATCACACAACAACCTTTGTGAACATGATCATAATTAATGAACATCTAACAACTTAACAATTAGAGCTGTAGCTCAACTATTACATGTCACATGTGTTTGATACTTGAAATCTTTATACATCAAGATCTCTGAAGAGTTGTTGTTACCTGATGATGACTCTCTCTGTCCATTTCAGATCTTCTGGAGGTACTCTCAGCTCCTGCTGCAGGAAGCTTCTCAACTGTTTCAGACAGGGCCTTCCTCATCTTTGCTTGCTTCTTTGCCCCAAGACCTTTCATGACATCTGAAACACAAGAAGATCACAAAAGGGTCAGAGATCAAAACCCATATCATAACACAGAAATGAGAGATTAGAAGAAACAAACCTTGTGCAGTGATAAGTCTGTAAACTTGGCCAAGAAGCAGAGTATCCGTAGGACGGAGAAGCTTGATCCTGGTGACGCGGAGCGGCTTGTTCTGGGTGGTTTTGTGATCGGCGGCGGCGGCGGTGGTTGGGCAGAGGGTGGTGGAGATGAGCAGAGCAACATAGTGACCTGGGTTTGTCTTCATGATCTCACTAGCATGCACAGGCCAGTACAACTTGTCTACCCTCCCACTTGGGTGTTGTATCACTAGGGTTGCTGCATCAACTGCCTGACAATTCCCCATTTCTCTTTCAGACCTTGACCTTGAGCTTGGTGAAGATGGAGATGGTGTTTTTGCTGATACAAGAAGCAAGACAAGCTTGGAAGGAACAGATATGAAGCAAAGCAAGCAAGCCTCTTTTATAGCCCCCACCACCCACCAAATCTTTCAGAGGCTGTTTTTTTAAAAACAAAAACAAATGTTAAAATGGCTTTTTGATTTTTTTTTTTTTAATTGGAAAACTTTGAAAATGGCCATGCGTCATTATGGGTTGGGGTGTGTGTGCACACAGTGGAACAAATGATGGTGAAATGTATTGCGTGGCAGGTTCTGGTTGGGCCTGAGGAATGGCTGGATAAGGGAGTGGCAGATGACTGATGCCCTCGAATAGATCTACACCGTTGAACCCTTACTGTTCCATTCCCCGTAAGAGGCTTTTATGGTTGACACGTCACATATTAATGCACAGCTGATATTCTCTGAACGCTTACGTGTAGTACGTTAGCTGTCACTGTAACAATCATGGTATGCCACGCGCGACTGATGTCATGTGATGTTCACGCGCCAGACCCATTGAAAGAAAATGGTGGTAAATCTTCAAGTACACAGAGACTAATAATCCCAATAGATAAGGAATTTGAATTTGCAATGAGGAAGCCAAAATGTTGGTGTAAGTGTGGTATTTAAACAGTGAGGTCGAGATCAATGAACTCAAAGTGAGCACTAGACAATAAGTTGCATTATTAAGAAAAAAATTCATTGATATTGATGCAACTTCACATTCTTTATATATGTGAAGTCTAAATCATTTAACTCAAAGTACGCACTGAAGAACGACTTTATCAAGTGAGATTATTCGATGTGATCAAATTAAAGAGGAAGAGATAGGAAGAAAGGTTAAGGGTGATGCTTTGTGATCCATGGGCAACCTAGAAATGGTCCCAAATGCCAATCTTAATTTAGTCACCAAAAATAGAGAGGAGCAGGACCACAGACAAAGAGAGGGACAGGACCGAAATGGAGAGAGAGTGAGGCGCACGCGATAGCGAGATGAGAGTGGGCAAGTAGCGGGCGTGAAAGTGAAAACGTATTGTTGTTGCAGGAGGAGAAGTAAACGTGAAGGAGTCACTGGTTGTTCATGTTCTTGTGTGGGTCCCAACCCAAACACTTGTTCGTATGTGCATATGTATATGTATGTAGAGGAAGGAGAGTGTAAGTGTAAGTGTAAGTAATAAGTGGGTGTCGCATGTGAGAGACAAGTGCACTCATTTTCTTAGCTTCTTTTTTGTGTTACTGAGGAAGAAATAAAAGGTTGTCTCTCACTGAGAGCAAGGATCCAAACAAGGTTTCAGAAAAATACATATAATGGTGATGATGAAGAAGAGGAGGGGCATTGTGTACTTACATATAAAGATGATTGCAGAGTGAAGGGGGGAGCATGACAAAGCTTCCATGCTGGTTTTTATCAGATTTTGGGAACAAACCCAACTCATACATATCACTATGTCATATGTCATGCCACTTCCATAATTTTCATCTTCTCTATTTTTTAAAATATATAAATCCCTGACCTGATTTTTTTGTATCTATTTACACATTCGTTTTCATTTGATTCCTTTAACATGTAGGGACCAACCAAATATTACAACCATAATTAAGCATATGAAATGTAAGATTTATTTTTATTTTAATCAGTCAGCCCTCCTCTGTCACCAGTGTTCCCCCCTCCCCCCTCCCCCCCCCGCTTTCGTTCATAACATCGAGTCTAAGAGGCTTAATCCTAAGTCTAAAAGACTATAGCGAGCTTTTAGGACTATTCTGATATCGATCTCCACAATATATGGTCTCGATTTGTTGTGGTTAGATTTTGGTAAAGCTTTACCAATCGAACACCTGCACAAGTAGGTTGAAGAAGGTTTCGGAGCAGTACAATCGGTGGGTATGAGATCCGGGGGAGGGACGATAGGATGGGGTCTGCTTCTACGACAACCCAATCTTTCATATTTCATTTACAGTACCTTAATTTTTTTGCCACCTCAGTACCCTAAACTTTCATTAATTCATTTAGAGTACTTAAATCTTTTTTGTGTCACCTAAGTACCTAAACTTTCATTAATTCTATTTTACTACCCACCGTTAAGTTTACCCTAAATTTGGTTGTTAGTAAAGAGTATTATGATCATTTTACCTGTTTTTGATGAAAAATCAGATGAAAAGTTAAAGTGGGTACTAAATTAGAATTAATGAATGTTTAGGGTATTGAGGTGACAAAAAAAAATTAAAGTACTGTAAATGAATTAATGAAATTTTAGGATAATAAGATGACAAAAAAAAATTAGGGTGCTCTAAATGAAATATGAAAGATTTAGAATACTAAGGTGGAGTTATCCCTAAAAAAACAAAGAGGTTGAGACATAGCCCTGGATAGATCTTAGGCGCTAACCCTTTAACTAAATGTTCGACTATTTCAAGTGACTTATGGGGGATGGATCCCTTTTTCCAATGGAGGCACAATGCTCTCACTGCTTTCACTTTTCCTGACTCGACTCAGATAAGCATGTTGTGTTTAACGAACACGCTGATCCCCCAATGGAGATCCTTAGGAGATGTGAGGATAATGTCAGGCATCCAAGGAAGTCCCCAAGAAATGGAGTAGACTTGGGATCGAGTTGTGTAAGATCCCATCGGGACGGGACGTGTCTCTTCAGCGTCTCGCTCTCCCGTCTAGTACTCATTGGACCTGGCGAGGTTGGTAGCAGGCCTCTTTTGGTTGTTTAGGCCAACGAGAGCTCCTATTATTGATCCACGACATCACAACGCCGCTTTGATTTTTCACCAACTATCGCCGATACTTTGGGGGAGACCCCATCGTCTTCCATCGTCAGTTTCGCATTCAAAACCATCCGATGATTCCAGTCGCCATGATCCATATCAAGGGTGTCAATGTCTAGATCCAACGGATGGGACTGGAGCGGCGATTCACGGAGGCCTCGAGTGATCTGATACGCCATGACCTCTGTCGGAACCTAAGTCAGGCCTCCGATGAGCTTGGATGACCGGACGGTGGCCAAGAAGATTTGGGATCTCAATAGATCCACCACAGGTAGAGAAAAAAGCTCGCAGCGGAGGCGGCGACGCGGTGACGGTCGACTGGTTGTCATAATGGGAGGAAAAGGATGTGCTGGTAATCGATCGGGAGTGAACGGATTTAACAAGACCTTGGAAGAAGGACGTCGAGGACGACAAGAAGCCCTAGTGTCAACTGACAGAGGAACTCTCGCCATTTTCATTACATTAAGTTTGAACCCCATAAATAAAAGCCATATAAGTAACTTACAAAATGTAAATTTCTCATGATAGTTTTTTTTAATATAATTATGCCTAATATCTACAAATATGTGATTAGAATCGGCAATCTTATACTTAATATAAGGTGTTTCGGAAGCTTGATTCGAAAGACTAATTGGATGAAAACAACAAAACTCCATTGGATTGATAACTAAAATGAGCATGAAATCAAAGTGATGGCCACCAAGTATACATAATCTATTTTCGAGTAATGAGAATGACACTATCACGTGCAAGAAAATTACATTTTGGCTCTAATATAAACTTGGGATTGTAAACAACCCATTTAGGTAATTCCTTTTTCTTCTAAACTCCAATTCTCACCCACGAACCCTCTAAATTACCACTTCATACCCTTTCTCCTTTTCTCGATTATGAATGTGGTTTGTCTATAAATGTTAATGGTACAAAAACTACTTTCATCAACTAGAAGAGACAATTTGGCCGATCTAACTACTTAATTCAATTGATGGAGGATTGTTCCTGACATGTAAGTTTAAATTGATTTTTTTATTGGCGAAAGCAAATTTAGATTAACTTCAATTCCGAGGTAGAAAAGATTACAAAAAAACGTAATCTCACTACAGATTACGGCAAACAAAAGCCAGTGAAACTATAACAAAAGCCTCAAACACATGAAAACAACACAACAATAGAGTAGTGTACCAATCTGTCAAGGTGGAGTCTGATGAGCACAAGAGTGTAGAAAGGCATCTTCACGACTGAGCAGAAGTATGAATAGCAGGCACCAATAGTGGATTGGTGTGCAGCAAGAATACGAAGTCTTTACAGAAAACTTCAGTAGATAGAGATTTTTCTTCAACAAAAACATTTATGAAACACAAATACATAGCAATTGGTGAATAGTTATTAGTGTCGGTGACAATGGTTGACTTAATATGATGATAGTTTTTGTCACTTAAATTTTACTAAAAATAAATAAATATTTCAAACGAAAGAGATCCACAAAGTGGGATAGAAACCCCAAGAATAGATATTTGTATTAAAACATTTGAGAATTCATAATTAGCAAGTATATTCATAATAGCTGGAATGAGGTCTGCAATTGTATTATGGAAGTTAGCATATAATTAATTAGATTAAGAATATAATAGGAAACATGTCATGTGTAATGAAGGCACTTACATAGTCACATGGCATATTGTACTTCCCCGTATCTTGATTGTGGAACCCTAATTAAACCCATGATTTCAACAGGGATATAGAGAGGGTTTCTTTTATAGACCACCCTGCAGTCAAGTTATCTCCATCAGTCAAGTTATCTCCATGACTTAAGTGCTTGAGACATTGAAAATTGCACATTCACATGGGTAATTTACATTTCATTTTCCATGATTGTGGTTAGGGTTTGACTGATATTAAGCTTTAGAAAACTCTTTTATGAAACTTTCATTTATTAATCGTTATGGTTGTACGTTGTACTTCTGGTCGTATAATGAATTGGAGCGTGTTTTACATTTACGAACATTTGTTATTGATTGAAGACGTTAATATCGTTGTTCGACTCAACTGCGCCGCAAAAGACATGTCATACCCATGTGTCTTGCGAGACCACAACTTCAAGCATGATGGCGGCTCGTGGTTCTCATTGTGCGTGTATTGTTCTTTTCATGCAACCAAACAATTATTATGTTATCAATGCGTGCAATCAATACTATCTATATGTTCGAGAAGTCATGGCGCTCATCAATTTGTATTAATCGTTGAATATCAAATGCATTAGGTATTCTAGGATAGTTGATATAATACATATTATTTAAAAAAGATTTAGTCAAAATAGAATTTATTCAAACGTATATTTGGAATGAATTGATTGTTATATACCAATAATTGTATTTACAGCAAAACTCTCATGAGTATAAATCAGAAAGATTTCAAAAGCTATCATGGTATTAGAGCTAAACTAAAAATCATTTCCGCACTTTCTATTTTCTAAACTGCTCTTACTGAGAAGAACATTCGAGCTTCCATTCCTGTAACTTTGGATATGGAAAATGGACATTATTCGTTATGGTCAGAATCATTTTAAATCCATCGTTGGGTTCATAGTCACAAGGATCATTTGTAACATCCAACCCAGCCTAGCCCACTTGTCCTTTATGGGAAACAAATGAGGATTCGATGACGACCACCATCTAGTCTAATCAAGAATTAGGCATGTTTATAACAAAAAATTCCTCGGGAGGGTATTTAGGGTATTTCCCAATAGGAGGAGCCAACACCCCCCCAGAGAGTCGGGGAGGATCAGTTGGAAGTAGTGCGACGAGGGTAGGAAAACAGTTCCGTCGGGAACCATGAGAGCATTCGGCCATGGGTTTTTAGACCTAAGTAAAAAATTATCTCTTTTGCTAAAAGAAAAACCCCCTTAAACCTATGCATACAAACGCCTTTTTTTCTTGTGGGAAAAGTTAGAGCATCTCCATTAGGGGGCCAATGAGGGTCAAAAGAATCGTCAAAAATAGAGAAAAAAGTGAAAATCTCCTTTTTTTGATCAGCAAATGTTTTATTAGGGGAACAGGTTTTCAAACCGAGAACAAGTTCAAGGGCGAACCCTCATACAACCAAGAGTATGTCATGTGGGCATCTCGAACCAGAACTAAACATGTAGTATCACTACAAACCAGAGCCACAAGGGGCTACGACCACCATTAACCAGAAGTAAAAAACACACGGGTCTAACAATCAACCTATACCCAGATCAAACGTTGAAGAAAACAGAAAGACACACAAGTCTAAACAACCAGCACCAAAACCAAACAAACACTAACCAGGTCTAGCAAACCTAAAACAAAACAATAAGCTCAAAACCAAAGTACCCGCAGTAGCAAAGCTCCACCCCTGCCAGTAACTCCGCAGACGTATCCCCAGCCAAGACAACAACCAAAACAGGAAAAGTAGATGACTCCACCGCACACAAGAAGCCCAAACAGTGAGGGAATCCGGAAAAGCTCGGACCTCGGGTTTCCGAAGAAACAAACATCCCTCTAGCCAACACAAAAGAGGGATACCCGAGAACCAGTATCAATCGATACCAAGCTAAACTGAAACCCTCCAAAATCCAGGCTGACCCCGACCACAAAATCCCCCTCACGGGTTAGAGACTGCCGGCTAACACCGGGAACAGTCTCCCGACAACTTCGTGACAAAACGAAGAAGAAGGAGGATAAGGAGTAGTGGACAAACCTGAAAAAACTCCTCCGCTACCCAAGTAGGCTGGACCCAAAAACGAACCGCGCCGATCAGCAACCCTAGCGTTGTGAAGCAGCGACCCACACCCGATCAGTAGATCGGGACTCCTACACGAGCAGCAAGAACTCGAGCAAGCACCAGAGGAGTGGCTGAGCAAACGAGGACGAGGACGGACCAAACCCCCCACGAGACCACCGTCCACCAACCGATCTGCCTCCCCAGGTCCAGATCTAACCCAGCGGCTTCTCCCTCGATGTCTATAGCCAGACATCCAACCTCGGACACCGTCGGACACTCCTTCACCGGAGCAAACTGAGGGAAAAGGGGCTAGCACCCAAACCAGAGGAGAACATATCTGAGGTGTAAAATTGCTCGGGAGAGAAGGTGTCAAAAGTGAAGGAAAAAAGGATCGGTGGCAAAGTTAGGGTAACGCCGACGAAATAGATCTACCAGAACTAGGGGTGAGCATCGGCCGGTACCCGCCCAAAATCTCAAACCCATTACCCAAACCGTTTTTTCCGGTTACATAAAACTCGTACCCATCCCTATCACTGGTCGCTAAAGGGAAGGCCGATAACCGCCCGACTTCACTACCGACCGGGGACGATAATAACCAACCAACCTAGGCCCAATGGGCTTCTTATTGGGCCTACTGAAATAAACATTCAAAAACTGTCTATGCAACATGTTCCCTTCAAAACAGTATACTTCAGTGCTCCATTTTCACTTCAAAAATGATTAAGGATTTAATGAAGGAAGATCCTAACTCATTTTATTTAAATAGATCATCACCAAATTATTAGAAGGAAATACACAGATGCAAGTAACCGGACAAAAACTATTTATGCAACATGTTCCCTTCAAACATAGTTCAGGTCCATTTTTTAAATAACCACCAGCAAATAGTATTTGAATGTGAAATACAGCTCTATATCACATGCTCCTATATACTTGTAGAGACATACATAATTTTCAGTCTAAAAATATCTCAACTAATTGCAAATCGGTAGAGACATGTTCCCAAGAAATGCAAACAAGTAAATAACATCAAAAAACAGTTTCCTCGTGCTGGTTTCACTTCAAACACAGCTCAAGGGATTTAAAAGTCCATATCTTACAAGTTTTAATTGACCAGCTTATTTGAACGAGGAATAGCATGAATGCAAACACTTCAATTCGCGAATGAGCCTCAACCCATCACTTGCTACAATGCCGGCCGGATCGGGTATAACCGGTTTTCTTGTAAGAAAACCGGTCAAACCCGTTGACCACACCGGTTCAGCTATTTTCAACCCGTGCCTACCCGTGGTAAAGCCAGTTTCGGGTTTTCCGGTGACGGGAACGGCCGGGGATGGTCGGTTTACGGTGATGGTCGGATTTTTGCTCAGCCCTAACCAGAACCAGTAGATCTACAAGTCACGAAGGCCGAAGATGGAGCGATCGAAGCAACAAAAAGGGGGGAAAGGGTGAAAAGGGAAGAGAGGCAGAAGGATGTGTCACCGGCGTCGTCTTTGGCACCAGATGGGCCAGGTCCGACGCCGATGACGGCGGCGGCTAGAGGACTAGGGTTGAAGAAGGATGGGTGCGTTCTAGAGAGAAGACGGAGCGTCTCTCTCTAGAAACCTAAATGTGAAAATCTCCTATCAATTCTTTCTTTTCTGAGTCTTTAATTTCGTCGACGTCGATTCGTTTCTACTCTATATCTCCTTTCTCTTTATCTCTCTCTTCTTTCACTCTCTCTTTTTTGTCTTCTCTCTCTCCCTTCTTACACCACGTATTAAATTTGACTTATCGATTCTATCTTTATTGTGAAAGTTGTTAAATCTAACTTTAATTTAACTCACAAATTCGACGATTGAGAAAAATTACCTCCAGTGTGGATGCTCTTACCTTTCTCATTGTCTTAAAGCCTCCAGGATTTAACCCCTCCTCTTCCTTATGTTACTCATGGCAAATTGGTTTGGTTCTGTTTTCTCCGGCGGTGGTGCTCGGAGAGTGGTGCTTCATTTCCGAGAAGATTGAAGGCCGGACATTCGTCACTCGGTCTTTGGTGGGCGGGGCTCGAGACGTTCTTCTGTTAGCAATTAGGTCTTTTTTTTTCTTCTTTGTTGGTATGTTTTGTTTGGGCCTGGTGCCCTGGTTGGGCCTCGTTGCCCTTTGTTACTGTTTTGGTTGGGCTTGGCCCCTGTTTGTTCTGTTGTGCTGGCCTGTTAGTTGTTGATTTACTTGTTTGCTTCAATTAGAAAAATCTGGGTATAGGTTGTTGTTAGACCCTTGTTGTTGTTTAGTTTGAGATTCCGCTGGGATGCTCTGTTGGTTGTAATCGTTATGAGGACTATGCCCTTGACCTTCGATTTTCATTTTGAAAACGTTGGTTTTTATAAACAAAAAAATTGCTGATCAAAAAAAAAGTCCAGTTTTTTTTTTATTTAAAGCATGGCCATTTTGTCAGTTCAAAATTTTAAAAACGCAGCAATGGTTGACCATCATGCGACTTTGACCCTTGCAGAGATCTCTTCAACAAACAAAAGAAACAAAGATATATTGGGAAAATCTGTGCGTCATGTTAGGGTCTATGCCTTACCATAAAAGCGACCCTAAAACAAATAGTAGCATAACTATACACTATTAAAAAAATTCTCCCAATAAGCTTAATATTAATTAAGGCAAGCTTTTGACATATTATTTAAAAAATTAATTAACGAATTCTTACACTTCCTCCCTTGTGCCCCTAAGAGTCTCATATAGGATCTAGTTCTTACAACTTACTCCAAATGAAATCCATTTCACTGAGGAATCTAATTAAGTGCCCTAAATAATAGAAATGGATAGAAAATCATGTCTAGATAAGGGGGTAAAGCAAACATGTGAGAAGAATTAAGTGGGGAACCCTAAATTTTTTAAGTATAAGAATTGGATTAGGTACTTGAGACATGAGCAAGTGGTTAATCCGTTTTATTTTAAAACAAGATTGTGATCGAGGATTCTTGTTATTATATGGAAAAGAAAATCTCATGATTCAAATCACCAAAGCCAAGGCAAGCCATCCAAACAATTAATGAAGTTCAAAGTAAAGTAACATAGTTGAGCAGAGCCACACTTTGTTGACCCTCCCATCCACCATTCTAAGAGCATCCTTTGTGGTGGTGGGGAAGTCGGCAGTGAGACGTTGGCCGGAAGAAAACGTCGGCGTTGAATGGGCGGAAAGATGACGAAGAGCCGATGTTTCATTGTTAGCGGTGAGGGATAATGGTAAGCTCATTATCGACACGAACCACCGACCATTGAAAATTTGTGAAGAAAATAATACGAATAGCCAACACCAACATACTAATATTGAAGGTTGCTGACTGTTAATGTTGACTGTTCGTTGAGAATTAGCTGAAATATTATTTTTTGGGTTAATTCCATCTCAGTACCGTAAATCTTTCATATTTTATTTAAACTACCCTAAATCTTTTTTGTGTCATCTCGGTACCCTAAATCTTTTTTGTGTCCCCTCAGTACCCTAAACTTTTATTAACTCCATTTTAGTACACTAAACTTTCATTAATTTCATTTTTAGTACCCATCGTTAACCTTACCATAATTTGATTATTGGTGAGGGGTAGTATGGTCCTTTTACCTGTTTTGGATGGAAAATCATATGTAAAATTAACGGTGGGCACTAAAATGGAATTAATGAAAGTTTAGGGTATCGAAGTGACACAAAAAAGATATAGGGTACTCTAAATGGATTAATGAAAGTTTAGGGTACTGAGGTGACACAAAAAAAATTTAGGGTACTGAGGTGAAATTATCCCTTATTTTTTTAATCGGACAGTCAACACGAACAGATAACACTTTTTATTTTTGTTCCGTTTTGGTTTGATGTTTCTCTGTTTTTAGGGCCTTTGTGTCGTCTTTTAGCTCTTTCTTTCTTCCCTTTCCTGTATTATCTCTCTTCGAGATCTTTGGTCTTACGTGGAATAAAATCGTTATTTTTGCTGATAAAAAAAAAAACACTAACAGACTAACACTGTGGCAGCTCCAATATGGATCCTTTTAATCACCATTCTATTTATATGAATATCTTATTGTCTATGAACATCTTATTGTTTTTCTCCTAAAACCTTTCCTAATGTGAATTTCAAAACATAATTTGATTAAAATATTATTATTACCATTGTTATTTCAGTATCTCCAATGCGGGTCAAATGTCCCAGCCTCGATAGGTGAGTTCAAATTGGAGACATTTTGCCATCTAAAAGTAAGGTGACATTGTAACAAAAGTGTTGTTTTACTTAAGAGTAGCAAAATGCAATAATTACCTCATACTAGATTTACAGCAAGAAAAAACAAATCTTCCCAAGACATTGTATAAAGAAGAGAAGTAGGCAGATACTATGTTATAATGGTATTGCGAGCATTCAGATGAAGAGAGTTGGAGCAACTTAGATCAGACCGAGGGGAAGTACTTGTTGAGATTAAACGGCAGGGAATAGAACTCCTCGCTTCTGGTATCGCCCTTGAACGACCTGAACTTGTCCCACCAATGCTTGCCCCTATCTTTCCTGATCCCACCGTCCTTGCGGTGCAATGTCAGGTCCAAGAAGTATGCCACGCACCCCGCCACAAAGGCCTCTGATGAGAACGGCACGTTGATGATGTCATTGAACTGCCACAAAACAATAGCTTAGTTTGTTAGCACACTCCAACCCTGTCTTACTGTTAATACATAGAGAAGGGTGAATTATGAAAGTACCCATCTTGCTCCTGTGTGGACAGGCCCATATCCATTTATTGCCGTGTATTCGTTGAAATATTGTGGCACGGACAAGCCCATGAAGAAGGAGAAGCCCAATATGAATTTAGTCCGGAAGCTGTTGAGGTTGCAGAACTGAAGAAAGCTCAGTCCTACAGAGCCTGCACATCCATAATGAAACACATATCATGAACAGATTGTAATCAACCATGTTACAACGTGTTCTCTTGTTGGATAACAAAGAACATACCCACATAGGCAAAGAAAAGGCAATACAAGGCAGCAACTATGGATCCTGGAATTGAAGCAAAAATTGCTCCAAATTTCCCTGCACAATTAACGTAGCTTGGTGAACAATCAACAGATAAATATTTCAATTTATATTCTATGATCATACAACAACTTACCTAGAATGGAGAAGAAAATCATGAAGCCAGCAGATATTTGCACAACTCTTCGACTACCAATATGGGTCAAGGCCAAGAGACCAGCGTTCTCTCTGCAAAATGACACAACATAGAATATTTGTGTTTGTGGGTTGACTGAAGAGTTATAGGATAATG
The DNA here is from genome assembly GCA_963921825.1 of Erodium maritimum. Classification (NCBI taxonomy): domain Eukaryota; kingdom Viridiplantae; phylum Streptophyta; class Magnoliopsida; order Geraniales; family Geraniaceae; genus Erodium; species Erodium maritimum. The sequence continues at coordinate 13,822,143 of OY997595.1, forward strand.
GTAGAAATAGACCGTGTACTTAAATTTGTTTGCAGGTTGTTACTGTCATCTTCACTTCATAGCAGGTTGTTACCCTGTACTTTATTTTAGTTGCACCGTCTATAGTAGAGTTAAAAACCAAACGAAAAAATTAACTCAGATCCAAACAAGAGGAAGAAGGTTAATTTTGTCATTTCGGCAAGTCACATGCTGCTTTAAATGGCTTTCCTGTCAATTTTAACTAACAGTGCAACTAAAAAAAGTATAGTGTAACAACCTGCAAACAAGTTAAACTACACAATATATTTATGTCATCATCCCAAAAGTTATTATACCAAGAAGGCATTATAAGAAGTCGTACATGGATACTGACGATCCATTCACTGTTCCAAACAAAGCTGACAATAATATACCCACACCCTGATACCAAAAACAAAATAGTAATTTAGATATAGGAACAAGAGTTTAAGATATGACATGAACCTGTTAAGGCTCATTTATAGCAACAGTTACTAAAACATAAAAAGAAAAGTGTTCAACTGTACCTGCCAACCAACACCACGGCTGAGAATAGAAGGTGGCAATGGAGTTGCACTTGCATACCTTGCCACAGCAATAAAACCACCAGTGGACTGATTATGCCATTAGACACAAAAAACAATGCTCAGATAAAGAATTAGACTGTATTTCAATTATTATTATTACCATAGAAATAATAATAGAAAAGAGAAAACAAACCTCTACAAGGGCTACAAAGGAGGCCATCATCATTGCAAAGGCTTCACCAGCATCAAATGTTGGAGCTCCCCATTGAAAAGGATATGGAACTCTTATCCTGCAAAAACAAATAAGGGTTCAAATATCACACCAACTAAATTCCTTACCCTTAAGGGCCCGATTATATCTCAGATACTATTCAGTAAACCATGTTTAGGGAGTTATCTAGAAACTAAATTACACATTTTATGAATACCAAAGCAATTATTAGCAACAACTCATTGACCCATCTCCATTTCTTTAAAAAAAAATTCCACTGGACTTCACTAAAGTAACCAAGTCAAAAGACGATTATAGAATTAGAAGTTTTATCCCACACGCTATACCATGCCATACACCATAGCATATGTAAAACAAAAGTGTTAAAGTCAAATAGTTACCGTTAAGGAAATATTGGGTTCAGCAATTGGCTAGGCTAACAGGACAAACTTACCAGGGAGCAGCATCAATGAGCCCTGCACGATCAGTGCGGCAGGTCATTTGGGTTCTCGGCGCGGCATGATTATAGGCCCCACCCACAGTAAGAAGATGGGCATAAATCCAGACAATCACCACCGAGAATATGACTGCAAAACGGTCAAACACATGTTTTCCCGAGTGTATCACATGTGGCATGTACTGCACATGATGCATCAATGAAGGTCAAGCGTCAATTGTTGAAGAGAAAAGAAAATAGACTACATAAGATGGTTAAAATTATAATGAGTAACTAGATGTATAACATTCAGTGAAATTACCTGTGAAACGAACACTAAAATAAGGAGCTGTGGCAGTCCTATCTCCACACACTTGGCAACCTAATAACCAAAGACGCCGTTAAACTCTGGTAGCCACTAGAAAAAGATTTGTTGTGTGTTTGTAAACATAAACCTCAAAAGAATAATTACCCCGGGAAAACCAAACTCGTAAAGTCCAAAACCAGCTAGAGCTACCAAAGGAACAGCTGAAAGTGGACTTAGAAATCTGAAGGAATGAAAATGTCAATAAAGTCCATACAAGATATAAACATACAAAAACCTAGGTACAAGAAGTAAGTATTCCATGTTTGAGGATTCAAACTGACTCATTGTAAGAATATAAATGCTTTTAGTGTTGCTGACAAACTTTGAATCTGTTAACTTACATCATGACTTTAAATCTGGCCTGAGCCATTTTCAGATAGTTAATAACAATTCTTAATGCTTTGGACCAACCTTGTGACATTACGCCAGAGGCCACTGAAGCCTAGAACAATCTGTAAAGTGGACGCAACGATAAGGGAACCCTGTATAGCTCGCATTGTCTTCCTAAATTTCTGAATTCACATAAGCACACAGTTAATAAAAGCTTGGCACAAAATCCAGCAAGACTGATATGGTTCTTGAATGTATATGTTAAACTCCCTCATTTACTATTTATTAATAATGTGCCGGGGGCAATATGTGCTGAGCACTATTTGTATTCCTAACATGTATACCATGTTAATACAACAACAATGTTTCACACAAAAGAATAAACAATGTAAAACAAATAATGTGAGTCAGATCATTAGACCTCAACAGGGTCTGGGTCATTCATCTGGCTGAACCGACCAGCAAGGATGATAGAAATTGTGGTAGGGACAAAAGTATAAGAGCCTCCAATAACTGCAGGTAATCGAGACCCAAATAGTGTCTGCAACAATGTGTTCAAACCAGCAACAAACAGTAGTGTCTGGATCACTTGTGCCTTCTCCTCCTATAACACCAATATATGTCATATGATTATATAACAGTTCATTTAAGTCAATGATAAATTTAATTTAACTGTATCACTCTCTCCACACCAAGATAAGTGTCATGTTTTCTTAGTTTGGATGTCCCCAAATAAGTGTTCAATCTTTCACTTTTAGAAGGCTGGTTATGTCAAATAGGACACTTATTTTGGGAAGCACGGAGTATAATCTAAAAGAACCATTCGCCCAATGCTACTTTGCTTTCTGAAAACACTTACATTTCCACCTCCCATCTGGGGAACAAGAGCAGTGGGAATTAGAACAGCTGTTCCAAGCATCACTAGATAATGTTGGAACCCAAGAAGAATTGCCTCAGCTGCATTAAACACATTTAATAGTTTAAAAGCAAGTAAGATTTAATTCGAATTCTTTAATGGTACTAACAGCTGCAAGTGCAAGCAACCATTGATACTTAAAGAAATACTTATAAAATCTTAAATAACTAAGTTCAAAACTCTGAAAATGATTTGCTTGTATCATGAAGTGAATTAAAACGAAGTTTCTAATCAGAATTACAGTGTGGGATTCAAGTAGCTATCTTAACAGTAAGAAAAAAGCTTTATTCAGATCAGCTGAACCACAATGCATGATTGAAACAAAAAAAAACAGTTTCAGAAAGAAGAAAAATCACTCCAAAAAGGGAAATTAATTAACAGACAAATAAAGGAGCTTTGATAAAGCTAAAGGCTGGTACCACCAAACAAAAACTAGAAACCATGCTCCAAAACTAGCATGTGAAATAAAGGCCAAAAAAAATCTCTTGAAGATTTTTTCAGTAAAATATGATGTACATTTATGAATCAGAAAGTAGTTGGGTCCTTTTTTCCTTCTCAAAATCTTAGAATGTTTGGTAATACTCATACGAAAAAAGAGAGATTTCATTTCCATGATATAATTATACTTTACAAAAAGTGGGTATCAACCAAAAGAAAGAAAAAAGTCACCTTGAAGCAATGAGAGACAGAATGAGAGAACATATCCAATGACAATTAACAAATTACAACTAAAGATGCCTTAAATATCCCCAAATGGATTCACAAGAATCCGAATTCAGGAACCAAAACACCCCACAAAAGATACACCAACAAAAGTTCTTCTTTCAGCCAAGGCTATTTGACTGATAAGTATTCCAGAATCCAACACTAAAGCTAGTACAAAAACAGACAATGAAATGGATACGAGATACTCACGCCATGGAGGAGGACTAGTAATACAATACGAGATGTTTGGCAGCTGATCTTTAGGTGGGTGTGGCTGCGGCTCATCGGATTTGCCTGGAGCTCCACCTCCTGCCATGAGCTCTCTCTAGAACCTCGCCGACCAACAACCTGCAGTGCACTGAAAACTACATAAATGAAGCCAAAATCTGAGCTCAACCCAGATCCCAAATCTAGGAGAAACCCAAAGAAAGAATAGAAAAAAAAATAAGAAAAGGTAATAAAATGTTAGGACCCAATAGATTGAACCGCCCACAGGTAAAAACCCAGAGACCCACCAATATTGAGAGAAGAAGAAGAAGGGAGTGTGAAGTTTCAGTTCAGTGCATAAACATTTGAGATTAGATGGTAGTAAATGCAACAACAATGATACTACTGCTGTGAAAAAGATGAAGAGAGAAAAATTAAAGGGGTCACAGTACCTTTTCACCACTCTCTGAGAAGCAAAAATCAAGGGGAAGAAGGAGCAAGAAAAAAGTCAATATAACAACTCATGTTACCTTTACCCCACACCCACAAAATGTCCCTCTCTTTCTCTTTCACCACCCAAAAAAGTGCTTTCAGAGCAAAAACCCAGATGTTATTGTGAGGGAGTGAACAGAACCGGTGTTGGTGTATATGGGTGTGAGCCAGCAAAATCTTTCTCCCTCTTGAAAAAGTTCACAACTTTATCACTCTATTGTAATCAACTCTTTTTTTTCTAATCAATTATTTAGTTTTAAATTAAACTAATTAAGTTATACTCAAATCGGGTCATGATAAATTTCATTTTGTCAGTGTTGTGTTGTTCAGTTCCTGCAAGCATAAAAGGACAGAGAGAAAGCCACAGACAAACTGTAGGCTGAAAATGAGTGCTGCATACGACACCGTATGAGCGCCAAGAAAGATAAAGTTAGCATTAGCATAGTAATACCAACTTCCCATAATTGTACCTTCCCAGGTTCCAAATTACCATAATGCCCTCCCCAGGTGACAGCCAACAAACACATAATTGAGTCCAAGGGTAGTATTGTAGTTTAGAGAGTGGTGACCACGTGGGTCCTTCCCAAAAATAAATCATAAAATGTGAAAAGTATATAATAAAAAACATAGAGCCGAGCCGACACATTCTCTTATGCCAAAAATTCAGAAAACCCCAAATCAATGCTGGGTGGCTTGTCCTGGCAGATGCAGCTCAGCTCCATCCATGAATGAAAGTTGAAACATATCTGCCAAGATCTACAATGTACTACTGTGTTTCTTCACCTCTTAAACCAAAACCCTAAATTGATAAAGGTAAATGTTTCATCTTAAGAGCTGAAAGATACCAAATTGTCCATTTGAGCAAATTGAGATGGGGTTTAAATGTCAGGTCAGAATCACAAACACTATTCATCTCGGACTGTCGAACATCGGTACATGTATCGTTGTTACTCGTGTTCATCACTAAGAGCATATACAACGTGATAGCACTCGATCACTCTGCTTTAATGCTAATCAATGTTGTTATTGTATGAAAAGTCGTTGAGTTTAGCATCTTATTTAATGTCGGAGTGAGTCGTACTCTTCGACGACTCTGCCAAACGCTGACATCGTGGCGACGAGTTTCACGTCGAGTCAAACCAGTTCACCTTGTGGTGACGCGTGGCGATGCGTCAACAGCTTTTGACTGGTCATCGCCATGTTGTAACCGATGCGTCGTAACTACTGTTATTAATTACCAAAATTAATAACTTTAACGCTCCGGAACATCATATTTTGCTATAAAAAACCGTCACTACAACACTGAAACAACAACTCGAGCCCTCGTTGCTTTGTATTTCCCCTCTCAATCTCTTTGTTCTTCAGTTGTGTGCATCGTCTTCGTTTCGCCGCCGCACCAAGCATGAATATCGATTGATGTACACATGGATTGAGCATGCTAAACTCGAGACTGATATTGGGTCGATGTTTACCTCCACTTCGTTGACATCGCGTCGCCAAATGCTCCTTGAAGAACTCAGATGTAAATCAAGAATCATTTTGGAAAAAACAGTTTGCAAGTGTGCCAAGTTCGACACATATCATAAACAACACGTAACCATTAATCTGTTTGGGTGTCTGGAGGAACGTCTCGTCTCGGTTGCCAAGGACGACTATGAACTCGTCTTGGGTGAGAAGTTCACCAAAGGATAATGGTGGAATGTCTAGCGACATGCACCAGAATGACGTCAATACATTGGTGCAGACGAGTAGCGAGTGGTTTTAAAATTATATTTTATTAGGTTTATTGTATGTTTTATTAGGTTTATGTATTTACAATAACTATGTTTTTATTATTTTGTTTTAGCATGATTAAGTTTTACGTTAATATGTATTAAATTTGGCATTGTTGAATTTTTTAAAAAATTGGGAAAATATCGGGTATGTCGGACATATCGAATAAAAATTAGATAAAAGCAAAATCAAGAAAAATAACATAACTAACAAAATCAAGCAGGTAAACGAAACGCTAATGGGCGTTTTCCCATTGCATGACTCTGTCACATCAACAGACTAATTTAACAGACTTAACCGAGTATAACATATTTTCATCTCCAATTAGCATATTATCTCCACTATCATTGCTTTCGTGCTGCATATGCTCTAAAATGGTGATTATAGTGTAGGGAGTAGACGCTGATGATTAATCACAACACAAAAAATATAAATTGAAGTAACATCGTTGGAAGAATTTGAAAAACTATTCCAAGACGACGATAAAAAAAATACTGAGATTTTTATTATTTCCTCTGTAATTTTTTTTTTGTAATTATAAAAATGGTATGAATTTATATCTTTAACACATGAAAAAAATGAAACGCTCTCAACATTTGGCTGGCCGGAATCCTTCCCCCGGCGAGTATGAAGGTGATCATTTGCCATTTTTCCCTTTCTGCGCGGAGTTGCTCGTTGTGTATAAGGAGTATTGATCCATTGTAGCCGGCACAGTTGTTGTGCGCAAGGTGGGGAAGAAGCGTTCTTCAACCGGCAAGGAGGATGTGCAGCAATCAATGAAGGTGAAGCGTTCTACGAAACAGAGCAAGGCCCAAGTGAAGCCCACTGCCCTTGTCTCGCCTGATACAAACGCTGGTGGTGAAGGGGTTGCTCAAAAGCAATCTGAACTGGTTGTGGAGAAGGAGCACAGTCGAGCTCCCTCTATTGCCGGTCGGATTTCGCAGAAGCAGAGCTCCATTGAAGTTGAGGCGATTGGGGATGAATGCTCGATTTTTTTGTATAACCTACCATGGGGAATCACTGAGGAGCGGGTTCGCAGTATGTTGATGCCGTTCGGAGAAGTGAAATCAATATCAGTGATTAAGAAGCCAAATAGCAAAGGAAGGATCTTCGGTTTTGCAGAGTTTGAGTCTGCGACATCGGCTCGTCAAGCCATTGAGACGTACAACGGCTTCAAGTTCAATGGTTATTCTCTCTTTGTAGCGTTAGCACGCCCTAGTAAGCCCGTAAGGAAGGTTGCCGGTGCCGGAAAAGTTGCGCACGAAGAACAGAGCGTAGGCGTTGTGCAATCAGGCAAGGTTTCTGATCGGAACGAAAGGGTTGTACATGCTGGGTCGGAGTCCCTAGGGGTGCAGTTGGTGAGTTGTGAGGCTGAGGACACTGATCCGATGCCTTGTCGGCCGACAGATCCGTTGCCGGCACAAGCGGCCGGTGATTTTTCTCGCCCCCAATCTGCGTCTCCAGCTGCAGATTCAAATCCCCCGATTCTGAGGAGCGTGATTCAAGGAAAATCAATATCAAATGATTCGGTTTTGAATGGAACAAATTTATCGGGCGTGATCACAGGTTCGCTTCCTTCTTCGTCGCTGCGCGTGGAGAAGAAACAGACGCAGAGTATCGATGGTGTAGGTAATGGGCCATGGTCATTTTCTTTTCCATTTGGGTCGTTTGAAGCAGGCCCAGTTCAGCTTAGGCCTGACCCAGCAGCTGGTACTAATGGGTTAAATGGTGGCCCAGGCCCAGGCTCTCTTGATCGTGAAACTGGTGTGAATCGTGATACAGTTTCTACACTATCACCGTGTGAGGATGGATCACGGCTTAGTATTGAGGCCCAAGTTGTGGGGATCCAAGCTGAGATGGTAGGCCAACAGCCCAATGTTGATCCAGTTTTCGGGCCTTTTGGTGATTCAGGCCCAGGTGCTCAGAAGTCAGCCAGCGATACAAGTCGGTTCGACATTTTTAAACGCATTGGTACTGATTTGGCTTCAGATCCGAGTGGGCGTGTGGTTTTAAGTTCGTCTAAGGATGGGCCCGTGGCATTTTCGCAAGCCCAAGAGACGTCTGGGGATGTCGGTACCCAAGTGGAGGTTTTTTCTCGGTGTGATCCTCAAGGTAGAGATATTTTTGTGGACCACCCGTGGAAAGACATCCTTTTGAGTCCAAAAAGTATCCCCGTTGAGGTTCCAAGGAAACGTGACCGTCCAAAAAAAGGACAACCAAAAAAGACTGCTCCTCCAGTTGTCTTTTATCAGACAAGAGCCAAAACATCGTCTGATAAGGGGGGTCAAGCGGGAAGGCTCACAATCGACATTGCTAAACAAAGTAAAGATGGTGAGTGGAGCTTTAGTAAGAGAACTTTGAAAAGGGTTGTTGCCAATTTCTCAGTTTATGAATCCCCACAGCGTGTTGAGGCTGAAGAGGGCGTCGAGTTTAGCGAGGACGAGGTTAATCCGGAATGGAGTTCAGGACACTCAACTCCTGTTTCGGTTTCTAACCGATTTCTTTGCTTGAATTCAAACAGGAAGTAGGTAAGGAGGACGGTGTTCTATTTAGTTTACTTTCCTGTTCCAGTTTGGTTTTTAGTATTGTTATTTGCTTTTGTATCGGTTGGGGAAAAAGGTCCTTTTAAGGAATGTTTTTCTTGCATCGTTTTACTTTTTGTAGAACGTTTGCCTAATAAAAAAATTCGCTTATATAAAAAAATGAATTTATATCTTTGTTCCATTTTATGTAAAAGGAATTATTAATTGTTCATGAAAATTTTAATTCAAAAAATGAAAAAGTAAAAAATAAGACAGAGGTAGAGTTCTTATATAAAAAAAATCTGTAGCCTTTAGGGTTTTTTTTCTCTATCTTCATAGTCGTTCTTTTTTCTTCTTTGTAACTCCATAGTCACAATACTTTCTCCCCCTTCATTTTCTCTCCATTTACCATGATTCTCCACACCAAGGCCCCCACACGGACCCCTTATTCGAGTTCCTCGGAGCCATGCCTTCGTCGTGACCAAGGAAGAAGGCACATCAGCCTTCTCCTCCTCCTCCTCCTCCTTCTGTACCGTTTCCGCCTCTTGAGCTGCCTCTGCCTCGTCTGCATCACCAGATTGTGCAAAACTCTCTCCCATGGTGGTCGGCCTAGTACGCCCATAAGAGTTCGAACCTCAATGGCTCTCATCATGGAAGCTTTAGCCGGCCCTCGTATATCAGCAGTGGCGCTGCAATATGCCCTTGTCGCCGCTGCCGTGCATCATGCCAGTGGCAAGGATCGGCCCCGTCTCCTGGAATTCATCCCGAATCTCCCGAGGCTTGTCTCGTCTCCCAGTCTGTGTATGCGGATCTCCTCTCCGCTGTCATTCTCAACGTCGCCACATATGTCACCACTACCACCTCCTCCTTTGTTAGTAGAGCCGATGTCATCCTTGCACCCTCTACCAACATGGTAGTCACTGTCACCACCTCCTCATATGCCATCAAAGTCACCACCACCACCTCCTCTAGTGCCACCAGAGCCGTCGTCACCTCCTCTTCTATCACCAGAGCCGCCACCACCTGATCTTCTATCACCAGAGCCGCCACCGTTCTCGCCAGACCTAATGAGGCGATGGATGAGCAACAGAGTGTGTATGAGGATACACACCTCGCCTTACAAAGATCGGATCAGGGGGGAAACATCCCGCTCGCCTTAAGTTGTATCTTTACAATGGATAATTAATAAAAGTCTCCTCTATCTATATATATGCCCAAAAAATGTTGATAATTGCTTACTTATTTATAAACCGTCATAATGCTAGATTATCAGTCAAAGTTAAATACTCTTCTCGTTTTCAAAGTTTTATAAACTTACAAAGTTCAAAGCTTTATAAACTTGTTAATTTCAAAAATAAATACTTTTAATAGCGTTTCTTATTTTTTTATGATGTTCATTGCATATTTTTTTCTTCAAAACAATTTGCTTAGTTGATGTTGTAAAATATAAATCGAAATGTTTTGAATAATTTCATTGAAGAATCACTACTCCTATTTATAGGAGATTACAAGACCATTATAAGAAAACTAATATTACATAATATCATAATCAAATAAAATCAAATCTGAACAAATCACTTTTATTTATTTGTTTGATTTGATTACCTTCAATACCCCATCAAGTTGAAGCATGGAGATTCGAAATGCTCAACTTGAAAGAAAAAAAGATTAGAAAACGATCAATTCTAGTGCCTTTGATGCATGGTGCAAACGGCTACTCGTCTCGGGGTCGACGGTGCAAACGGCATCTCGTCTCGTGGCCGACGGTGCAAACGGCTACTCGTCTCAGGGCCGACGGTGCAAACGACATCTCGTCTCGGGGCCGACGGTGCAAAGGGCATCTCGTCTCGTGACCGACAGTGCAAACATCATCTCATCTTGTGGCTGACGGCGCAAATAGCATCTCGTCTCGTGATCGGCATTGTAAACATCATAGAAGGTGGAAACCTATTGTGTTTGATTACGAAGATGCGAAAGCAAAATAAAACAATGAAATAAAATAAAATACACCCTTCAAAGGCCCTGCCCACTTGTTAGAACCATAAGCTAACAAGTGGGCAAAGCTACGGATTCATAAGAGTCTCCCAACAATCAAAACCAGACTCTAATACCATGTAAAATATAAATCGAAATGTTTTGAATAATTTCATTGACGAATCACTACTCCTATTTGTAGGAGATTACAAGACCATTATAAGGAAACTAATATTACATAATATCATAATCAATTAAGATCAAATCAGAACAAATCACTTTTATTTATTTGTTTGATTTGATTACCTTCAATAGATGTTTTTAAATGTGATAAAAAAGAGTTCTCAAAAGCTAGGTTGTTGTTTTGCAAAATGTTTTCAAATGTTTGTTTTATGTATGCTTAGTTAGGTTCATGTTGTACGTTAATGATTGATGTGATTTATCTAAGTTGTGAAATTAAGATTATTTGTATAATACTTGTCGTGATTTTTAAGGGATTTGGCAGCTTGAACCAGTCATTAAAGATAGTCGAGGATCACTTTTTTTTTTATCGCCAAAACATATTTAAATTGAAACCTCTCACAAGGCGAAAGAGGAGTTACAAGAACAGGTCTGTCTACAGACCTCAAAAGCCCAAAATTGAACGCATCCAATTGTAAGGACAAGGCATAACAACCACTTAAAACACAAAGCAATCTAGGGCATACAACCCAAAGGAGAAACAACTCAGAACCCAACCAAGGGGTAATACAATAAAACCAAGAACAAGACTAAGAAACACCCGAAACAGTAACCCAACACAAACCCTCCGGTTAGACAATCTGCAACCAGAAGAGCGAACAACAACAAGGAGAACCGCCCAGAGATCAGCCTTAGTCTTCCAAGCAGGTCGTAGCAAAACAATCTTCCGAAAATCCCATGCATGCCTCGAGCTGAGCATTCCGAAACCGCAATCGGTAACCCCTCGTCGACCAACACCTAACGAGGACCCAAGGGAGAAGGCCTGTAATAATACCGAGCTCGAGACGACCTGAATCCAGAAAAAACTGATACCAAAACCAACCGGATAGCGCAACACCAAAACGAAAGCCCAACCAGCAACCCTTCAAGAACCGCACGTCTAAATGTCAGTCTCTGAATCTCGCTGCCAATCATACAACACAAATCCGGCCAACACCAAGAAAAGCCCCAAAAGGGAAGGAACAGTATTTCCACCAAGAGCGAGACCAGACAACCTAGCTAGTAGAGGAAATCATCACTACCGGGAATCAAGAGATGAAACTTGAGCTGAGCGTTCCACTACCGGGATCGGTAGCCCCTCGCCGGCAAGCACCAAGCGAGGACCCAAAGGGGAAGGCCTGTAGTTATACCGAGCAAGAGCCAACCCAAACCCTGAAAGATCTAATTCCTAAGCCAGCAAAGGAAAACGACGCAGCACCTAGAGCGGTCTTCCAAGCCACGGAAATCAGCTGCTGCCACGCGCACCCACGAACCTCTACTTTCGCCGGAGAGTCCCCAAAAAAAGGAACTCGAGATCTCAGGAAGTCTTCCCCAAGAAAGGGGGAGACTACCTGAGCAGAGACACCACAAGTCTCTGGCCAATCCGACATGGTGCAGGTGAAAGGAACAATGAACACGCACAAGACACCAACATACAACGGGAACGAAGCCGAAACGAAGGAGGAACTGATCAAACCTTGTTGGTGTCGACGAGAGCTGTGAGAGGAGATGATCTCGACCACCAATGAAGAAGAACTCGCCTTAGAGATCAGTGAAATTGAAGCTGTAAAAGGAAATTGAAGTTGTGTACAAAGATGCCGAAGAAGGTCTGGTCTGGGCCTCTTCCAGAAGCAAGAAGTGGGCTGATCCTCAAAATTACTGGGTCGGACTGTTTCTTAAAACACCTGATCCCACAACCCGAAATAGCACCCGGGCCGGATGAATTGGGCCCAACCCATCAGACCCATAACGCCATACCCATAACGCCATACCCAATCAAGACGAACTTGACGCCTCCGAGCCAGCCGCCCTGAACCTGCCGCACCAAACCTCGGCAGCAACCAGACGACGACAGCTAGGATTTCATAGATGGGAGAGAGCTTTTGAGTAGAAACCGTATGTTTATCCTCTTTGTCTTGCGGAGCACAGTCGAGGATCACTTGTAGGATCGAGAGTGAAATTTATTGTAATTGGAGGTGAGGGAGTTGTCATGTGCAAGGTGGTAAGGATGCAACAACAACTACATCCTTAAATAACCCTAATTAAACCTTTTAAGCGTACATTTGTTGTGTGGGAGCATTTCAATTTAATTGAAGTTGGTTATGAGGTTAGAGGCTTTTGTAAGTACCATCCTAAAAATTATCGTGTTGATTCTAATAGGAATGGTTCTAGTACACCGAGATTGCATGTTAGTAATTGCCTAAAAAAACCTTGAAAAGTTAAACAATTGATCATGTTCGGAAAATTTAGGATTTCACAAGTAGGGTAAGGTTAAAAGAGGGTCAAGTATATAGATTGGTATTTCGATCAACAAGTTTGTCGAGATGCCTTAACTAGAATGATAATTCTTGATTAATGTGTCTTTAGGTTTGTTGATGTAAAGGGTTAAGGGATTTTCTAAAAGCTTGATGTCCTATGTTTATAGTTCCCTTAGATACATTATCACGAGGGATATCTACAAGTTGTATGAAGCTGAAAAACTCATGTTCATTACTAAGAACATATACATCACGATGACGCTCGATGACTTTGTCTCAATGCTAATCAATGTTATTGTTTTATGTAAAGTCGTCGAGCTTAGCGTTTTATTTAATGTCAGAGCGATTCGTACACCTCGACGACTTTGCCAAACGATGACATCGTGGCGACGAGTATCACGTCGAGTCAAACCAGTTCACCCCATGGCGACGTGTGGTGAGCGTCAGCAGCTTTTGACTGGTCGTCGCCATTTGTAACCGACGCGCCATGACTAATGTTATTAATTACCAAAATTAATAATCTCAACGCTCCAGAACATCATATTTTGCTATAAAAAACCATCGTTGCAACACGAAAATAACAACTCGAGCCCTCGATGCTCTGTATTTCCCCTCTCAATCTCTTTGTTCTTCAGTTGTGTGCATCGCCGTCGTTTCCCCGCCGCACCATGCATTCTCCAAGGATCGGATGGAACGCCGAGGAAGAATATCGATTGATGTACACATGGATTGAGCATGCCAAACTCGGGATCAAATATTGGGCCGATGTTTACATCCACTTCGTTGCTACCGCGTCGCCAAATGCCTCTCGAAGAACTCAGATGTAAATCAAGGATCATGTTGGGAAGAACAATTTGAAGTATGCCAAGTTCGACACATATCATCAACAACACGTAACCACTAATCTGGTTGGGTATCTGGAGGAACGTCTCATCTTGACTGCCAAAGACGACTATGAACTTGTCTTGGGTGAGAATTTCACCAAAAGATATTGGTGGAATGTCCTTCGACATGCGCCAAAATGGCATCGGTACATTGGTGCAGACGAGTAGCGGGTGGTTTTAAAATTATATTTTATTATGTTTATTGTATGTTTTATTAGGTTTATGTATTTACAATAATTATGTTCTTTATTATTTTGTTTTAGTATGATTAAGCTTTATGTTAATATGTATTAAATTTGGCATTGTTGATTTTTAAAAAAAATTGGGAAAATATCAAATATGTCGGTTATATCGGATAAAAATTAGATAAAAGCAAAATCAAGACAAATAACAGGATTAACAAAATCTAGCAGCTAAACGAAACGTTAATTGACATTTTCCCATTGCATGACCCTGTCACATCAGCAGACTTAACCGAATATTACATATTTTCATCTCCAATTAGCATACTATCTCCAATACTCGTAGGTTCCGTGCTGCATATGCTCTAAGATGGTGATTATAGTGTAGGGAATAGACGATGATGATTAATCATAACACAAGAAATATAAATTGAAGTAAAATCGTTGGAAGAATTTGAAAAACTACTCCAAGATGACGTTAAAATAATATTTTGAGATTTTTGTTTTTTCTTATGTAAATTATATATATATTTTTGTAATTATAAAAAGTGTTATGAATGTATATCTTTGTTTCATTTTATGTAAAAGGAATTTTTAATTATTCATAAAAAAATAAATTCTGAAAATGATAAGTAAAAACTAAGAGAGAGAAACCGTACTTGTTTCTGTTGCTATTTTGTAAGAGTCTCATGAAATATGTAAGTGGGCTATTGTCAAGATTTACCTCTCGTGTTTAGATTTGTAGGTTCTTTTTTGGAGACAAGCGAACTATCATTAAGCGGGAAAATCCATGCCTTACACAATAAGCAATAGAGTGAGGGACAAGAGACCCTCACTCTTGAACCATCGAACTACGAAAAGAAAACTGAGCTATGCTATGGCCAACCTCATTACAACACCGAGGCACGCAACGAATCACCACATCTCCTAAAGCATCTGAGAGAGACCAAATGTCCTCAACAACAGGACCTTCAACACTATTAAGCCAACGATCGTGGACAGCCGAAACTGCATTCGAGGCATCCGATTCCACCACCAAGGCTTGCCATCCCTTCTCCACACACCACTTGAGACCGTCTCTCAAAGCCAATCACTCAGCTAAATGAGGGGAGACAACTCCCAGCTGGAAACGGGTCTTCGCGCCAATGACCTCTCCAAGGTGATTCCTAACCACCATACTCAAGCCAATCCCTCCTGGTCGAACCCCAGCATCCACATTCAGCTTTAGAGTTCCACAAGGAGGAGCGATCCAACACAAGGCCGGACCTCTGACTTAACTCCCCATCTAACCTTGACTATCCTTAACAGAATAGGAGAGAAACTCCTGAATCCAGCCTTTGCAAGCCGCATCCAACTGATCAGGGTCCCTCTCAAGCTCCCCAAGACGAACTCGGTTCCTCTCGCTCCAAATCATATAAGCAGTCATAGCCCAAGCTACAAGATCCTCATTTGAAAGCCTCTCTGCTATGAACAATAAGACATCAGAGCTGGATAAGGATCTGATAGAATCAACCCACACACCAAAGGGAGAAGCTCTCCATACCGCAACCGCTGACTTACACTGAAAGAAAGCATGAGCCATAGTCTCAACCCACCGAGCACATCTCTCACACATCTGAGCCCCCAAGATACCTCTCCTTACCAGCCCCTCTCCCACACACAAGACACCATAGAAAAAGCGCCACAGGAAAACCCGAACCTTGGGTGGAGCTTGGACCCCCCAAAGCCTGTTCCACCAACTACGGATGAAGCCCTGAAGACTACCTTCCATCGATCCAGCCATATCACCAACTTCCGCCCGATACGCGGATTTCACCGTGTAAATCCCCTTCCGCTCTAACCCCCAGGCTCAAAAGGCATCCGCCCGAAGCCTCCCCCTTGGAATCTGAAGAATAGCCTCACGGTCTACCAGCCAAAAGAAAGCATCAATCTTTGCCTCATCCCAAGAACCATCGACCGCCAGCAAGTCAGCAACCCGAGCAAGCCTCTAAGCCTCAGGCGAGATCGTAATTGGCCGAAACCCTGGATTAGAGGGTAGCCACGGGTCCTCGAAGAGAAAAGTATCAAGGCCATTCCCTACACGTTTGATGACTCCCTTTAGGACCAAGGAGCGAGCCCACAAGAGCCCGTTCCACACAGCAGAATGGTCAGGGTGAGACTGAGCTTCCCAGAGAGAAGTCGCAAGGAAATACTTACTCCGAAGAACCCTAGCCATAAGACAACCTCCTACTTTTACGATCCGCCAGACTTGCTTTCCCAACATTGCCCTGTTGAAAGCCTCGACTTTCGAGATGTCCAGACCACCCAAACCCTTTGGATAGAAAAGCTTACTCCACTCTCGCCAATGGATATGGCGCGATTCCACACCCCCTCCCCACCAAAATCGAGATGCCAGCCTCTGGAGATCTTGAAGGGTTCCTTTCGGGACCCGAAAAACCCCCAAGGCAAAAGTAGGGATTGACTGGACCACAACTTTAATCAGCACCTCTCAACCACCCAAGGAGAATTTTTTTGCCTTCCACCCTTGCAGCTTCTTACAAACCATCTCTCCAAGGAACCGAAACACCTCTTTCCTACTCCTCCCGACAATGGATAGCAACCCCAAATATCTCTCATGACCACCCTCCTCTCGAATACGCAGGAAAACTCGCAAAGATGCACGCTGGGGGGCCTGAACATTAGGGCTAATAAATGTTGGTTTTTGATGACAATGAGAAACAGACCAATAATCCGTTAACAAATAAATATAAGGTCTTATTAGTTTTTTTGATTCCGGTGTAGAGTAAAAAGGAAATCAGACATCTGATGTATTATATGGAAAACCATTTCACTCTGATTATACCACTGGTAAGGAGCCCTTCCCAAATTTAAGAAAATGATATAATATAAACAGTATCGTATATACATAAGAATTGCTTTTGCTCAACAAAATTAATTGTAATGATCACTTGTACAGTTGTACAGTATATACATTGTTTGATAAAAAATGTTAATTTCACGAAATTAATAGTTAATGAAATTGCAAAATATACGATCGAGAGCTAAAAATAAAAATTTAAATGACACGACTCTAGAAAGAGGGGAAAGTTGTGCGGCACTAATAAATGTTGTAGACCGTTTGGATTGTGACATGTACGTTTGAATAATTGGACTAATAAATGAACTTTAGAGATGGATGTGAGTAGCTTAAAATGAGGTATAAGCTCAAAACTCAAGTTTTTTTTTTAAGACACTTCCTGCTGTCATGAGACAAAATACAAAACAGTGCATCAGGATGAGAAACACCTGACCACGAAGGGACATACCAAGAAAATGCAGCTCGACCACAAAGGGACATACCAAGAAAATGCAGCTCTGGCTAGCCAATGTGCTGCAGCATTCGTTGACCTCTTGACAAAAACGAGTTCACAAGCCTCGATAACTTGAAGGAGGGGACTACAGTCCTCTAGAATGCCCCCCAAAAATGCCTATGGCTGTTTTGTCATCCAAATTTGAATTTCTAAAAATAATCTACCATTCATAGACTCACTTTGATTGTAAACGGGGACAATTCTATTTCATTAAAACAATGTAACATGACCCGGACATGCTTAATGCATCAGAAATTTAAGTTAACACATTCACAATAAGCCTAGCCTAACAATAAATTTCCAAGCCATCTCCATTGGGTCTGCTTCCTGTCCAAAAATAATCTACCATTCATAGACTCACTTTGCTTGTTCCAGTCGTGCCAGTATACACTCAGGGCTTGTCGTCTTCTTGATGCTACAAAATCATAAATGCATATTAGGATATCAACTACTTTTGGGACTTCATTTTCAATCAACAGATTTAATAAACTACACTCACCAAAGAAGCGAATCTCCACTAGACACCTGCTTTTCGTAAATCCATTCTGGAACCAGTTCCAGCAACAACTTCAGCTGTTCCTCAACTTCTCCTGTAAACAAGATACCATTAGAATTTTAATTCACTTGATTACTAACCTAAATAAGGTTTAACTGAATTGAAAGGACTGGACTTACTTCTATCAACATCACAAAGACCCACGATTATCTTGTGCATTAGCTCCTCCTTTGTGATTAAAGACCCACTTCTTGACTGAAATGTGAGATGAATCATGGAAAAGAGCCTAGGAAGGGAGCCGATCATCTGTTTCCGCCTCTTTGCTTGTATGATGGCTGGATCTTGCTCCAGCAGTGTTTTCCTCTCTTTCTCTCTTATCTGCATATGAACAGCTTGTTTAATATTAAATATGATGGAGGTATGATGATTCAAATGTATAGAAATCGGTTCTGCAGACATTGTCAACAAGGTAAGAATGAATAGCTTACCGATTGTATAGTACTGCTAGATAGAGCATCATAGATAACATTAAGTGAAATACGAGGTGCTCGCCTAGCCAGCTTCTCTGATGAAGCGGTTCGTTCACCATCTCGGCTCCTTTTCGGAGGAGGCAATGCAGGTGTGACGGGCATTAACTTAGCTGGAGTTAGAACGAGTTTTTCAGGGGTCGATTGGGCATCAATATCTTCACTCATTACAGAGTCTAATGGCTTGCTTGGTGTTGCTGGAAGAGGAGAGGGTGAGAACAGCACAGGAGAACCCTCGAATGCTGAACCTTTAGAGCTATTGGTTGGTTCAGAAGAAATCTTAGCAGGAGATATTGCAGAGGAATCAGTATTTCCCAGAAGAGGAGAATCTTGAGGCTGGAAAGAAACACCAGGTAACTCCTGGCAACTATTTTCATATTTAGAGATTGAATTTCTTTTGTAAAAACGACTTTGGAAGGCTTTGGGAAAATGGGATGCCACTACTGGCTGCTGATCTGGATGCAAATTCACTGATGTCTCAGAGGGCAACGGTGACTTGGGTGATTTAAACATATTTGAAGGAAGTCCTTGCTTTGAAGAATGGAAGGGCTCTGGTAATGCTTCCTCTGGAACTTCATCACTCTGGATTTTTGAAGAGAGAGTAATAAGACAAAACATATACAGTAAAGTAGAGGTAACACTGAAGCAAAGTCCATCAAATATACAGTAGCGTCCCAACTAATGGTGACCAAGCATCATAGAAAGAAAATAC